>CM038675.1:637643700-638848294 GCA_021605145.1 Aegilops bicornis
GGACTACGTACAGACCAAGAAGATGAAGCTTCCAGCACTATGCCAGTACACCATTTTTAAAACAAATTTTACTGTAACTTGCCTTTTTATGGCGGCTATGGCAGCAAGTATAGTGGTGCTCCGTATTATTTTGCCTAGCAAGTTGCGAGAGCTCGAGCTGAGCTCGAGAAACAGCTCATCACATCTCACTGTTTACGACGAAAGACCAAGTTGGCTATCCTTTGGTCATGATCGTACTCTCACCTTCGCTTCCATTTGGGATGAGCTCCCGATACAGATCGAGCAGGGGTCGACCCGTAGATTGAGAGGTCTTGGTTCCATAACACACAAGTATGCAAGGTGTCGCCCACGGTAATGACGACGCCTGATCAATCAGAATCAGGGGCGATCCGTCAAACCAGGCATCAGCATCTGGTAATAAGTTATTCAGGAGATGTGCGCGGATGCAATGGATCTTTCATGTCAAACGACAACGCATCGACAAACTAAAACCAGCTGATTTCCTGTCCGTTTACATTAGCGTCGCATGTCCGGCCGTCTAATAGCATTGTCATATGATGGAGGTTTTGCGGTCCAAAGATGCGGCATGTGTATAGATTATGTTCTACGTAGACCTCGTCGAATAATAATAATGCTCTTTGGCGAAACGGATCCGAATGAACGAAAACAGCTCCAAGCAGCGGCTTCGGAATCGTCGAGGAAGATGGCTCATAAGGCGTACCACTTTTTTTTTGCTTGTTTGTTTCAGATGTGTGTTTGTTTGTGTAGAACGGCAAGAGATGCAGATGCATGCACCTCGGCGCCATGACCGGCTAGCTATATCACTGTCACAGAAAAGGGAAACGTTTGTGATCCCTGTGCATAGTTTTTGGAGAACCGAAACTGTTACCAGTGCAGCTTACCTGGACCTGAACGACACGCGCAGGATTTAATTCGTACTACTGTTATGACTGAACGCGATTCAGTGTTCCGGACGACAGCTACGTAACGCATGCCACCACTGTGTGATGTATACACCTCATTTTGAGCAGAAAGGCATCGCATATGTTGCATGTTTAATCGTTGGCGTCTTCTGAACCACAAGAATGATATAGAGTATATTCTCAGCAATTTTTTGATGAGTGCTTGATCTTTTAGCAGATTTGCTATGTCGATTATTGCTTTTTAAAGCCTCGGTGAACCGAGATTAGGTTGTTGGAGTATTTGGAATCAAAGAAGTGAGAACATTTTCAGAAGAGAAGCACAATGATGAAACACCTATAAATACGCAGCTGTTCTGCACCCAAGCTTACATGAGCTCGGATGAACAATAAAATCCGAAGAAAATAGTAAAATATTAAAAAAAGATGATTTTTTTGCAAGAAACATTGATGTCTTCTTAACATGAGTGCAAAATTCCGCTATGAAATCACATTCGTGTAGGTGTGGGCAAGAAAAAAACAAAATCGATGCTCCAAATAGCAATGGATGTGGAAAAAACATCAATGTTTCGTGTAAAAAGTATCAGTCTTTTTTAAAATAACATTTTTTGCATTTTACTGTTTATCATAGTTCATGCTCGGGTGCAGAACAACACTTTCGCTCAAGCAAGATCTTTCACTTCTAGAGCACAGGACCAAACAGAATCACTTGCCAGCTTTAAGGATTTGGTGGATTCACATTTATGATGATGATACCAGAAAACCTTTTTTTATCCAAAGATGATACCTATAACTAGATTCGATAGCTTCTTGCTCTTTTAATTGTTTTTGTTTCCCTTTGCTTGTGCATATTACTTCCTCTAGCCTACCAAAACGTCTTATAATTTGGACCCAAGTAGTACATTACAATTATTAATAAATGTTCTATGGTTTGCAGTAAAGAAAACGATCTTAGTTTTGGTAAAATTTTGCTTCTTTGTTGTCGTGCAACAAAGACGAAATGATTCATCACCAAACACTCAACTGAGCAATAAATGGTTTCTATTTGTTTCCACGACTTTATTTTCCAGTAGACATTGTGTGAGTGTGCGCTGTGTGGTGTGAGTGTTCATGCAAATATTATTCGGGGTCTCAAAACTATGTTGTAAAAAAAGTTGTACTGATAGAATTTTTTTTGTTGAGGAAATGCACTGATAGATTTATGATCCTAGATTAAATGAAAGTTATCTAAATTTGGTTGTCAACGATTGCTCTCTCTAGTTTCAACTAACTTAGCTGAAACCAAAATTCATATCAACGGGTATTTTTTTCAAAAAGAACATCGAAAGAACCTTCTTATATCTAATGTTTATCAAGGGGAACGGAAGCCAGTACAAATGAATGACAGTTTAACAGAAAAATAACCATAAAGAAATAGAAAGAGGCGCTTGCACTGAACATGCTGTCGTGTTCCTTCAATTTTACGCCACTCGCAAGAGCTTAAAATTGCATTGAACAAACTGTAAGAGAAAAGGGCACCTGCAAATGCTCATGCTATCCAAGGCTTTAAAGACTGCAATAGCCACACACTACTAGCAACAAGATCTAGTAATCGTTGAAGCAACATTGGTTGGAGAAACATCCCAAGGGGTGCAACCTTTCAATCCTTCATCGCGAATCGAGAGGGTTGGAAAATCGGACTTTGCCGCAACAGAACAAACAATCTGAAAGAAGAAATTGGACTAGTTGCAACAAAAGCCAACCAACAGTTACCCACGATCTATCAAGATCTTAAAAGAGTCAACAAATTTGGCAGTATCTCCTGCCTCCTTTCACCGGCTCCAGATCGTCGTCACTACCTCTCTAATGCCTCTAGGAAAGCGATACCTAAGGAAAAGAAAGACCTATTAAAAATAAGAAAAACGTTGGCACGAAGAGGCCTCCCACATCAAGACGCCCCTTCTGCGAACAGCAAGAGGAGACGATCGAGCACCTCCTAGTTACCTACGTCTTTGCAAGAGGAGACTCGGGATAGAGTCTATGCGACTTTGGGCACTAGAGATGGTGCACCTACACCAGGAGACTCACCGCAAGATCGGTGCATGAGGACAGGAGCTCACGGTCAACATGGCAAGTCGGAGCGTGATATCCACTTACTATGTTTATGGGAGATTTGGAAACATCGGAATGATTGTTTTTGACGGGCAACATCGTGCCAGTGATGCGATACTCAAGCGCATTGTGACCAGGAGCAAGTTATAGAGTATAGCAGGACTTATGGGTGCGGAGCTGGACAGTTTCCTCGCGATGGCATTATTGTGGGTGAGTGGCGAGTGAACCACTTAGGCCCTCTTTGATTTGCAGGATTTAAAAAACGCGGGAATAGGGAAAATACAGGATTTGAGTGGCATGTCCACTTGAATCCTATAGGATTAGCATAGAATGTTTGATGCTACAGGAAAAACAAAGGAATTGAACAAAGAGGTTGGAGTGGATGCTAGATTTCCAATGAAATGTAGTACACTTGATTCCATAGGAAAAAATCCTATGGAATTCAATCTTGTGAATCAAACAACAAATGTAGGAAAAAATCCTAAGGATTCTAACCCTTCAAAAGTCCCATGGAATTCCTTTGAATCAAAGGAGCCCTTAGAATGGATTCGGCGTGGCCTTCCTTTAGGCATGTCATGTAAACCAAGGTTTTGGTTACCGAATGGGGCACTTTTACCCAGGGGGACTGGTAAACGTGGTTACCACGGTTACCATGAAATTTCGAGAAAATTTCAAATAAATTTTGAACAAAATTTATAATTGAATTTTGAATTCAAATTCTTCTAAAATAGATATAGATAGCACTTGAACTTATATTTACCATAAAAGAGCTACTAGCTCAGTGGAACGTTGTCTACGCGTATGCTATGAGGTGCTGCCACACTTTACTATACATTGAGTGTTTGAATTCAAAAAATTCAAAAATTGATTTTTTTTGCTGAAAATGCCCATTTACCCAGGGGGACTGAAATATGCGGTAACCATGGTAAATCTCAAAATTTCGAGCGGTAACCAAAACCCTGTGTAAAGCTATGTCACCGGGGCTCCTCCTCCTTTCTTTTCTAATACTTCCTCCATCCCAAAATAAGTGTCTCAACTTTGTACTAACGTTAGCACAAAGTTATACTAAAGTTGAGACAGTTATTTTGACACGGAGTGAGTATATGATACACACACGTGTATTCAATAAAAAAAGAACTAAGAAAAACAAAAGGGATGGGGTCACCGCTCCTCTGTCTACTGATGAGGCCACCGGACGGGAAAGGGAGGGGGGAACCGAGGCGGTGGCTAGGCTTGAGGTTGGGCATTTTATCAATTCCGAAAACCTTATTTAGGGCAAGATTGAGAACTTAGGGTCACTGCTTCTTTGTTTCACAAATGTAAAAGAAAAACTTGTACTCCTATATTCTTTCCGGGACGGTAAACCAAATAGCCTGAGACGCGGGACATTATTTAAATTCTGTCTGCGGTCATCGTGTATTGAAACGTCAAAGTAGAATCGACCGCATATCATGTACTCTACTGCTAGGAGTGCATCAATAATTTTGATTGAAACCTTACGAGTTACGTGCAAGCATTATTGCACCGAACCTCACTAATTAAACCCCTCATCATCCATCATAGAATAGCGCAAACCATAGTGACTAACCTTCTTCTTCACAGAAAACACTAAACACCCTATTCGATCAACTTGCGGGGTCAAAGAAATCGCAACATGCATTGCATGAACATCATGACCGGCCCACGCTGGATGTTCAGTTTCGTTAATCATCCAGCTTTGTGCATTTCATTAATCCTCCAGCTTTGTACTACTAAGGGACCCTTGTACTCCCTCCGTTCCAAATTACTCGTCTCAGAAATAGACGTATCTAGAACTAAAATACATCTACATACGTCTATACATGTGACAAGTAATTTGGAACGGAGAGAATATACTAATTAAGGCAAACATCAAAATTAAGTTAAGATGGTGGCAAAACCGCGTGGATGAGTACTGTACTCGTATTAATCAAGATAATACGTCTCCGTTATCAAGATAATGACGAGAAAAGTAATCAGGGGCCGGGGTCCAGCAGGTTAGCAGAGAAGAGACGAAAACAAATGCCAGTAGCTGAGCTAGATGCATGGACCGATCGGGAGGATTAGACAAGATCCGTAGGAATGAATATATGTCTTTCCCTCCGTTCCTAAATAATTGTCTTTCTAGCCATCTCAAATGGATTACAACATATGAATATATGTAGACATGTTTTAAAGTGTAGATTCACTCATTTTATTTCATATGTAGTCATTTGTTAAAATCTTTAGAAAGACAATTATTTAGGAAGGGAGAGAATACTAGCACCTGGTTCAATGGGTATATAATCCAAAAGAAGAGAAGGTGCTCGTCACTGCTCAGTGGGTGGACGGAGTCCGTTGGCTACGTACGTGAGTGAGGTGCATGCACCTGGTTCGTAATCAATTCCATTAGTTTGTTCCGTTTTGGTTAATCTAAACGGAAAGGGCGGCCCCCGGGACCCCACCCGGGCCGGGCCAGGGGTCCAAGTTCGCTGCACACGGAACACGCGGGGCGCGGTGCGTGTTACACACACAGCTGGGTAGGGGTGGGTGGGTGCACGCACGAATCTCTCGCGCGCGCGTTTCCATGTGGGAGTGGGCGTACTACACGCGCGGTCGGTCGCGTTCTTCTTTTGGTGGCCGGCGGCCGGGCACGCCTATACAGATAGATAGACGTGACGAAACGGCTGGACCGGACCTGCGCTACGTGGCCGGGCTCGACGTGCGGCCCGGTGGCACACGCTTCCGTTCTCCGGAATCCCGGCCCGTGCGCTGCATCGGGATGCGAGTGGTGCATGCATTTGGCTACGAGCATTGCGCTGGCTGCCAGGAGCGCCGCCACCAACGGGTTACCGCTCCACGCACGTCTGTTTGGTCGTCTACTGTGATCGGCCAGAGTGTACCGTGAATGTGTCGAACGTGTGACCGGCCACGAGTAGAGTCCCAGCCGGCCGGTGCGTTGCATCGGGAATTCGGGATGTGATGGGATGCATGCATTTGGGCACCGAGGATTGCACCAGTTGGCCGGATTACGCGGCGACCAACAGGCCTTCGTGTTATCTTACTACGGCGCTTCAGCTCAAGGTTTGAGCGCATCTCTAGTTCTGAACCGTATCTTACTACCGCATTGTCGGAGTTGATCATCCAAAGCTGCCCGCGTATATTTCAATCTAGGTTTAAACAAATTGAACAAAATTCATGCAAGCATGATGAATTTTGACATAAAACCAGATGGAATGCATTATATTTTAAACTTTTTTCGTTGCATTTAGGAAAAAGGCCCCACCCTAAACCAATCCTAAGGTGACAGGCCTCATCCACTTTCTTTGTATTCCACGTCGGCCACCACATTCTCCATCCGTCGTTTTCATGAAGGTCCGCAGGGTTCAAGACTCGTGAAGTAGAGATGCGGATTCTAGCAAGGAAGAGTAGAACATGGGGAGCGAACTGGCCCATGTGGGACACAATGCCCTGTCACCTCCCATGCCCTACTTATTCTCAGAGGAGTCCGCGACCTGCCCATCACTAGTGCCGGTGGACGTGAGGTTGATGATGGACGTAGACGGTCCGACACCGTCCACCTGCCATACGCGCCCCCAAGAGTTGGACGGCGGTGCGTAGGAGGCGCAACTGTCGTTCTCATCCTCGGCCGCCTGCGCTGCCGTCGCTTGTGCAGTCGCGTTTGCGTCTGGCTCCGCCAGCACTGCATTGAGGGCGGCGTGTTGAGCACGCGCGACCACATAGAGCCCCCGCTACTTCGCAACAAAGTACGGTTTCGCCGCGGCCACGGCCTCCTCGCTTGCGCTCTCACCATAGATTTGCCCCTCCGCAAGCCGATGCTGCTCGAGGAGGAGCGGGTAGGTTGTAGCTCTACTCCTCTTGCGCCTGCCGGAACGCCGACATAGGAGCCGGTGGAGGCTGTTCCTCATCCCCATGGTGGCGTCGTAGTCGCCTATGGCTGCTCCATGGTCATGCCGGCAAGCATCGGCTTCGTCTCCGGTGAAGTGTCGTCGTCGGACCCCGTCTTTATTGTGGGGTCATCATCGGAGACCTCCTGGGAGCTGTCCGGCAAGCCGGCCTCGGTCCTCCTGGCACGGCGGCTCTGCCAAGTAGTCGCAAGGGCGGTGCTCTCGTGCTTCCTCTTCATCGACAAGCTCTCCCATAGAGCGTTCCCGCTCGCGGTCCTGGTGGATGTGATGCAAGGGAGGAGGATGCGGAGCGGATGTGTTGTGGTGTGGAGTTTAGCCGGGTGTGGCCGCCTTTATAGCGGATTTCGGTGAGGCCGAGCGTCCGGGTGCGTCAATCCACCATGCCGGAGTTGGTTCCTCGACAGGAGAGCCTGCTTAATGGTGGCATACGGACGAACGGGCATTGAACGGGTGTGGTAGATATCTGTCCCGTCCCCTACTGCATACGTCTCTCCGGCATTGAATATGAGTGGACACCGGAGACGTGGCACGGGCAACGCTCTTGGCCGGCACGCCGCTCGACAATGAGAGATCGCGCCCGCTCTGGGCCGGTGACAATGTGGAGCGGCCGTTCTACAGCTACATGAATGCCGGCAGCTGGCGTCGGGCGGGAACGCAACGTGGGAGGAGGATTTTTTGTGGGCTAGGGTAGTCAGGAGCGGGCATAACAGCGGTCCAGATGCCCGCATAAGACCCACCACATTGTCTCTGATTTGCGGAAAAAGTACGTCCGAACAGCCGAACGAACTGATATAAGATCACATTGGATGACTTACACGGTCTAAACGTATGCAGACTATTTAAGGATAAGCGTTGGAGATGCCCTGACGCTATCTAGTGCCCAGCCCAGCGCATCATGCAAAAGGTCAGGTTGTGAGAACTATTTTCACATACGGTTCATTTTATGTTGAAGTTGCAAAAAATGGTCAAATCTGTTTCACAAGCTTTTTTTAGGATCTGTTTCACAAGTTGCAACAGGGTAAGAGTAGTAGTTTATGCCAAAAATGTAAAGGGAAATTCTAGGAATATGAAGTTTTACTATGATGACATTATTCATGCATTTGAAGTAAAGAAATGGACCATAACATAATTTTTTTTGTGGATTGAGTTCCAACAGGAAAAACAAGTGAATTTTACAATCCACTCCAAACCTCATTTTTAGGGCCTCTTTGGTTCACAGAATTGTAGAAACGCGGGACTAGAAAAAAAAATAGAGGATTGAAATGTCACGCCTCATATAAATTCTACAAACATTTTGTGCTTTCTTTCATTTGCTTCAAACGAAAAATAAAGGATTTTTTCCAAAAGGTTAGGGCATCTTTGATTCAAAGGATTTTCATAAGAATTTTGGAGGATTAGAATCCTTGGGAATTTTTCCTATGTTGATTGTTTGATTCATAGAATTGGATCCTATATGATTTTTTCTTATGGATTTCTTTGTACTATTTCTCATAGGATTTTTAGCATCCACTGAAACCTCTTTGAAAGAATTCTTTGTTTTTCCTATGGTGCCATCAAACAATCCAAAATCCTTTAGGATTAAGATGAGCATGGTATTTCAAATCTTTGTTTTCGGAATCCTATGAATCAAAGATGCCCTTAGAATGGATACTAGTTTTCATATGAAATGTACTACAAATGATTCCTCGGAAAATATCCCTATAGGATCAAATCCTACTAATCAAACGATCAAATGTAGGAAAAATTCCTACGGATTTTAATTATCCGAAAGTCCTATGGAGTTAATTAAATCAAAGGAGCCCTTATATTCCTATGCACAAATAACAAGACAAACACCATAAGTTGCATAATATAAACCCCATCTTATATTTGCATATGATTTAACCTCAAATTGACCATGTATTTAGGATTAATATGTTTTCCCCTACTTTTGCAAATCAAACACGCAATTCTATACACTCTTGTGTTTTTTAATCCTTTATTTTGCACGTGCAATCCTATCATATTCCCGTGTTCTTCATGTTCCTTTGATTTTGAAATTTTTGCGAATCAAAGAGGCCCTTAAACAAAGCAGATGTATATATATTGAGCCTCAAGTTGCATTTGTATGTCACCAAAATGTGTTCACCCGTGGTTCGTCTATAATCATGTCTGCGTGAGGTTGTTTATTAGTTTGAAGAATGACCCCCTTAATTTTTATGAAGTGCCTCATGAGATTAGGGTTGGAGGCATTTTGAAACAATCATACCTTGCAACCATTTTTTGTTCAATATCTTCGGTATTTATCTGAGCTTCTTCATGGTTTATTTGACACGGCCTCGTCGTAAAAGATTTTGGAAGCCTTCGGCGTTTCATCGTGGTCTATTCAATCCGACCTTGATATAAGGATTACAAAAGCTCATGTCTAATGAGCTAAATATATATATATATAAAACAATTTTCAAGATAAAAACAACTGAATTTTTTTCCAAACATGGCCGAGCCGATTGAACGAGTCATACGAAGCCAAGCGACCACCCACTTACTCATTATGGAAGGTATACGATTATGCATAAATAGTATCCAATTTCTTGATCTTTTCTAAAGGCGGAGGCAAAAGTTTTGGCTCATCGATCAATTGAGAATCCACACGCCAAATAAAAACCTTCTATTTTTTGTTTGTTGTTCATAGTTTCTTTCTTTTTTGCGGGGATTGTTGTTCGTAAATTGCATGCTTGCTTCCCCATATATTCTTTCAAATCGTCGAGACCACAACTCCATCTAGGCCACCAACCCGGTTCAGTCATCAAAAGCAAGCATTTGAAATTTGAAACGGAAGAGGCCCCAAAAATCTCCAAATCAGCATCGTTGCATGCTTGCTTCCCCATATATTCTTTCGAATCGCTGAAAACCGCAACTCCATCTAGAGCAGCAACCCGGTTCAATTTTCAAAAGCAAGCATTTGAATTTTGAAACGGAAAAGGCCCCCAAAACTCCAAATCAGCATCTTCCTCAGCCAGAGAGAGAGAGAGGGAGAGGGAGGGAATTAAAAAGCACCAACCGCCGTGCGGACGCGCCAGCGGAGTAAAGAAAGAGGTGCATGCATGCACGCGCCCCCCAGCACATCACAGCGGCGGTACAGTGTACACCCCCCCTTGACCCTCCCCTCCCCGATGATGAGATTCATTGAATCCCGGCAAATCCTCATCGCAAGTTGGGCGAGCCACTGGACCGGATTCCCCGCCGCACCATCCACATAAGAACCACCACCGCCCCCCAAACCCACCACCGCACCCCACCCCATTCCTCCCCTCCCCCCGCTCCTCCCCCAATTTTTTCCCTTCGTCAGGGTTCGTTCGCTCGTTCGCAGCCGCCCGATTGATTGATTGATTCTCGTCGCAGCGGCTCCTCGATCACCTCCTCGCCATGCCTCCCTTCCACGATTGCCGCGGTAAGCAAGGGCCCCGAATCGAATTGAATTGAGATCGAGCGCTTGTTCGTGCCGTGTTTCGCCGGAGATCTGGAGGATTTCTTGCTGCGGCTGGGTTTGCTGGTGCGGTGTGCTGATTTTGTGTGTGTTTATTTGTGCAGATGGCGGTCTGCTTGTCCTGGACCCGGCGGCGGCTATGTTCGGCGGCGTGCGGCAGCGGAAGCGCGCGCGTCTCACGGCCGTGCCCCCCTGCGTCTTCGCCGCCGCGGCTGCGGAGGAGGAGGCGCTCAGGGCTGCGCCGGCGGCCAAGAGGCAGAGGCTGAGGGAGGCGCCGACCCTCGACGCGCTCCCGGACGGGTGCCTCTTCGAGATCCTGCGCCGCGTGCAGGGCGCCCGCGCGCGGGGCGCCTCCTCGTGCGTCTCCCGCCGCTGGCTCGCGCTGCTTGGCGGCATCCGCGCCTCTGAGATCAAGCGGGCCCCGGCCCTGCCGGACCTCAACCAGGTCTTCGTCTGCGACGACGAGGACGAGGCCGAGGCCGCGCGCCCGGGCCGCTCCGAGAGGACCCTCGAGGGCGAGGGCGCCACGGACGTCGCCCTCACCGCGGCGGCCGTCGCCGACGGCCTCCGCGGCAGCCTGGAGAGCGTCGTTGTCCGGGGGAGCCACCCGACGCGCGGCGTCACCGACAGCGGCCTCTCCGCGGTCGCCCGTGGGTGCCCTTCGCTCCGCTCGCTTGCCCTGTGGGACGTGCCGCAGGTGACGGACGCGGGCTCGCTGAGATCGCCGCCGGGTGCCCCTCGCTCGAGAAGCTCGACATCACCGGCTGCCCGCTGGTCACCGACAAGGGCCTCGTCGCAGTCGCTCAGGGTTGCCCGGATTTGAAAACTCTGACCATTGAGGCATGCTCTGGTGTTGCCAATGAAGGCCTCAAGGCTATCGGCCGCTGCTGCTCCAAGCTGCAGGCGGTGAACATCAAGAACTGTGCATTTGTTGGTGACCAGGGAGTGTCTGGCCTCATCTGTTCCGCCACAGCCTCGCTTGCCAGGGTCTGCCTTCAGGGTTTGAGCATCACTGATGCTTCTCTTGCTGTGATTGGGTACTACGGAAAGGCGATCACAAACCTCACCCTCACTCGCCTGTCCGCGGTTGGCGAGAGGGGTTTTTGGGTCATGGCAAATGCCCTTGGCCTGCAGAAGCTCAGATGTATGAGCATCACTTCCTGCCCAGGAGTCACCGAGCTGGCACTTGTTTCCATTGCCAAGTTCTGCCCGAGTTTGAAGCAGCTTTACCTCAGGAAGTGCAGCCAAATCTCAGACGGTCTTCTCAAGGATTTCGCAGAAGCAGCCAAGGTTTTGGAGAACTTGCAGATTGAGGAATGCAACAGGATTACTCTCATGGGCATCCTTTCTTTCCTCCTGAACTGCAGCCCAAAGTTCAAGACTCTCTCTTTGGTCAAGTGTACTGGTATCAAGGACATCTGCTCTGCACCTGCACAGCTCCCAGTTTGCAAATCACTTCGGTCCCTTACCATCAAGCAGTGCCCGGGATTCACCGACGCGAGCTTGGCCGTGGTTGGCATGATCTGCCCTCATCTGGAGAATCTTGACCTCAGCGGTCTTGGTGCAGTCACCGACGATGGCCTCCTTCCGTTGATCAGGAGTTCCGAGAGTGGGCTGGTTCATGTTGACTTGAATGGTTGCGAGAATCTCACAGACGCAGCTATTTCTGCCCTGGTGAAGGCGCATGGCGCTTCTCTTGCACATCTGAGCCTCGAGGGCTGCAGTAAGATAACTGATGCAAGTCTGTTTGCCATTTCTGAGAGCTGCTCTGAGCTTGCGGAGCTTGATCTTTCAAACTGCATGGTCAGCGACTATGGTGTTGCGGTGTTGGCATCCGCGGGCGCTCAAGCTCCGTGTCCTCTCACTGTCGGGCTGTCTCAAGGTCACACCCAAGAGCGTTCCATTCCTGGGAAGCATGCCTGCGTCGTTGGAGGGCCTCAATCTCCAGTTCAACTTCATCGGCAACCACAACATTGCATCACTGGAGAAGCAGCTCTGGTGGTGCGACATCCTTGCTTAAGAGGATCTCCAGATGCAAATATACGACCGTAGGTAGTACTTCTTCAGTCAAGCCTCATAGCAGAGTCGGTTCGGTTCGTCGG
This sequence comes from Aegilops bicornis, assembly GCA_021605145.1. Taxonomy (NCBI): domain Eukaryota; kingdom Viridiplantae; phylum Streptophyta; class Magnoliopsida; order Poales; family Poaceae; genus Aegilops; species Aegilops bicornis. Next base: position 637,656,206 of record CM038675.1, read on the forward strand.
TTGCGCGTTGAGTCATGGTGGACTTCCTTTGTCTTAGGGTCGGTTGTTTTCCGGGGACGCTTTAGCCAAGCGCTCGTTTTTGCAGGCCTCCTCTAGCGAGGATGCCTGTTCCTTGAGCCTTCGGCTGCCATTTGCGTGGCACCCTGTCCCTCTACCCCCAACCTATGCCCTTGTGATTACAGTCCCTACACCATGCTTCTTTTTTTCTCTCCTTACCAAGTCGTGTGTGGGAGCTCAAATATTGTCAGTCGTGTCTTCTTTTCCAGTACAATCTGGTTCCAGAGTTTGTGGGACATCAGTACTTCTGGTTTCAATTCCATAGCAAGTTCTATTTGTTGGATTTGTCGGTGTGTGCCTGTCGTAGAAGCTTGGCTCCGGTTCTTCGATCCGTGTCTAGGTGTCTGCTACGGTCTCTTTCAGTGTGTGGTTGTTCCAGTTTCAGTCTGTTCACGGTCTGTAGCGTGTGTGTGTGTGCTGTGCGTGTGTGTCGTCGGCGGTGGATGGTTGCTTTTCTGCAGCATCTGTAGGGGTTGCCTGATGTCCCCGGGGATCTGGCCTTGGCAAGGTGCAACATATCAAAGGGCCCTTGCCATGACAACCTTGTGTGGTTGTTTTTTGTCTCCAGATCCCCGGTTTTTGCAGGCGTGTGGTCGAGTGCTGTAACCTTTGCAATCATCCTGGGATAAATAAAATTTGTTTTCGTCCAAGTCCTATATGCTTCACGCAACCGCAACCTTTGTGATTCATGAATTATTACCTTCCCTGTATTGTGTTTAAATGTCTGGTGGCCGGTGCTGCCGCTTGATGCCACCACTGAGATGAGATGAACATCTCGCAGCCATCCTTGACAACTGCCTGAAATATATTGTCGCCTCTGAATTCTGTTGAAATTTTAGGCTTATTGAAACAACACCCAGTGTATGCTGTATGCTTGGGGAACTGCCATAGGTACGGATAATCCTGTGAAATTCTTTTCCAGATTGTCAAACAGGTTCTAGTGCGCGCAAAATTGTGCCGAGATCTTCTCCCCTTGGCTGTTGGTGACGGAGAGGAGAATTCAGGTGCCTCGACTTCGGCTAGTAGATAAGTTAGCTTTAGTCCTTGTGGAGGCGGCAACTGATGGATGACGATGCTTCATCTTCGAGTTGGTCTTTCGAGCTTCGATCCTCTCTAGTTTATACGTCTGGATGGATTAAACAAAGCTTCGGCGTAGATTCATGCGGGCTCTTGGATTAAACAGAGCTCCGATGTAGATTCATTCTTTGGGCTGATGAGGGTAGGTTTTCTTGTTGTGTGTGTGCGACGATGATATATGATGTTAGGTTCTTTGAATGGATTTCAGGGTTAACGACGATGAATGCGGCTCCGGGGTGCTGGCTATTTATTAGCACACGCACAAAGACTTTTCAGCTGTCATTGATGTAATTTCTGCCAGCGGCGGTGCTGTTCGGCGAATTAGAGACCTTGATATAAATTCTATTATGTTTGGGTTCCTTCATGCTACTAAATCTGGGTCTTTTGAAAAAAAAAATGTGCCAAGATCAACACGCAGCTCCTGAAGGTCTTTGCCGTTGGACGTTGCCAAGTAGCACCAGCATGAAGTTTGGCCGGCCTTGTGCAGTTGCGCTACCGGCTCCTTCTTTCCGTTCGGGTGAGTAGGCAGGTCCATGTGCGTACCCTCGCCGCCGTCCCTCTCACCCCTTTCGTCTTGCTTCCATCCTCCCCCACCTCCTGCTCCGGTTCATGCACCTCTTCTGTTCTGTTTGCTGCCTCGTTAACCCCCTTACGTCACCGGAGTGACGAGATTACTGGTCGTTTGTTTTTTGCATAATAAAGGCCGGTGCTTTGCTTTCGTGGGCCTTTTGGTTTTCGGTGCGAGAGGCGGCCAGGTTCGTCGTCTGAACTTTGCTGGGGCTGCTCTGGTTTGGTCCAATGACATGAGTAGTTGTTGCTGTTGCACTACGGTAGAAGAGTATTATGATTACGATTACGGCGTGCACGCCGTGGCCAAATGGGGACGTTGCAACGCACAATTGACTATGCCAGCGTCGCCATCGGACGACCCTTTCTACTCCTCGATCATGGTAGCACCCAGATATTGGCATACAGGTGTAGTGTGCATCCACAGTTGTTCAACGCCCCTCTCCTCGTGCAAAGAAGCGTCGTCGCGTCCACTGCTTTTGGCGAAAGAAGTGGGGACAAACGGTGGATGTGAAATACTACGTCGCGACCGAACAAATCTTGATGCCGAGTCTCAGACGGGACGGGATCCAGGGCGAAATTGTGCATAGTGGTAGCATGAAGTTTCCCTGGCCGGTTCCTCCTCTCGAACGAGGAAGCAGGCCAATATGCTTCCTTCCTCCATTCCTCTCGACTCAGTCCCTTTCAGATTTTCTTGCTGTTGTTCTTCCCCTCCCCTACCCCTGCTCCGGTACATGCACTTGTAGACGTCATCAGGGTCGCGAAATTACCGGTCGATTGCTTTGCATCAAAGGCCCGCGGCTTTGTTTGTTAATCTTTTCCTGGGACGAGGCCAGGTTCGTCTGAATTTTGTTGGGATATGACATGAAAAGTTCACGATTGGAGTGTGATGGTTATTTATCAAGGGTCTTGATTACCGCACCGGCGACGCTTTTGTTTGTTTAAAGCAGGGTGCATGAACGCCGTGCCAAATGGAGTACCCGGGGCGTGGTCGTTAATTGACATGACTTTCTACTCTTTTCTAGCGATCGATCAACATAATTTGATTTATAGTGCCACCCTGCAACTATCTGAAGTTCCTGGATTGCTGATCGGTTGGGACTGTACAAAACCAGAATATGCCGTGTACGGTGGAAGCTGGAACCAAACGACCTAGATGCAAATCTCAAACGGGATTACGGGACACGCAGACACAGGGCAGATAATCTTAGAATACATCACCTGCTCAAGCAAGGTCACCGTCTGATCGAAACGAGTCCAGAACCGTGCTTACATTGACATTGATACTAAATTATAGGGTTAATTGGATAAATGCCACTCGAATTCAAGTGATTCCGAGAAACGCCACCGCAATTTCCAAACTTTAAAAAATAAACCTTTGAAATACGTCACTACTGACTTTGAAAAATGCTATACTGAAAATGGCATTTTTCAAAGTTTGAAAATTGCAGTGACATTTCTCGAAATCACCAGAATTTGAGCGGCATTTATCAAATTAACCCTAAATTATAAAGCACCTGATAATTTATCCGTACTTAGAGCATGTGTAGCGGATGTAGGTAGAGTTTGCTTTGTTGAAAACCTTCAAATTAAACCCCGAAGTATTGAGTTTGAAGGTAACAATGTCCGTTGTTATCAGTCGGTGCTTTCAGCAGAAGCCGCTCCAATTTTGATCTAACACGACCACCCCGTGGAGTTTCGAGGCCTGCATATGACATGACCCTATTTATCGCCCTACGCAAGCAAATGGAAACGCCTCGCGTCGGGGAGACCCCAGATGGGCCGGCCCAGCCGTGCGGGAGGCAAAGGTCTGTTTTTTTGTTTTCTATTCTCTTTTTTACTTTATTGTTGTATTTTTATTTATATTTTAAAATATTCTTCATATATATACAAAACACTCTGCAAAAACATGTTAAAAAAAGTTGAGAAAGTACTTGAAAAATGTTGAATAAGCATTAAAAATGTTGAACAAGTATTTGAAAAAATGCTACACAAGTATTTGAAAATTTTGAAAAAGTATTAAAATTTTTGAACAAGTAGTTTAAAAATGTTGAATAAGTATTAAAATTTGATGAATGGGTATTTGAAAAATATTGAACAAATATTTGAAAATTTTGAATAAGTATTTAAAAAATGTTGAATAAGTATTAAAATTGTTGAATGTTTATTTAGAAAATGTTGAATAAGTATGAAATAATCAACAAGTATTTAAAAATGTTGAATAGATATTAACAAATGTCGAATGAATATTTGAAAAAGTTAAACATGTATTTTGAAAATGTTGAATAATTATTAAAATGTTGAGCAAGTATTTAGAAATGTTGAATAAGCGTTCGAACAATGTTGAATGTGTAGACCAAAATTGTTGATCACTTATTAAAAATATGCTTTTGACATATAGAAAAATGTAGAGTGAAAATGAAAATAAACATATAAAAACCAAACATATAAAAACAATAGAAAGAAAAAGGAAAGCCAAACAAAAAATGGAGAAGGAAAAAGAACACTGAAGAAAGACAACAAAGAAGGAAATACAAAAATGGAAACAGAGAAAAAAAACTGAAAAAAAAGAAGAATACAACCCATTAACAGTCGCGCAAGGGGCGAGCAAAGAGCTATGCCACGTCGATTTTACTGTGCCTTGTAGTACTAAGAATAAGAAAAAAAAACAAGGTGAAAACGCGTCCAACCATCCATGCTCTCGTCTCCTCATCCACCCTTTCTCGTTTTCTCCTCCCCAAGTGGCGGCTAGGGTTACCGCGACCGCGCCGGCGCCGCCGCCGTCACCACAACCTAGCTTGCGGCCTCGGTCGATTCAGCTCTGTCGTTGCCGCCCCTTTTCTCTTGTTTCCCCTCCCTTGTGCTCCGCCGCCGCCTCCTTTCTCCACCAAATCCACTCCATCCTCATCCTCCCCAATCACTACCGTCGAGGTTGTAGCATGACAGGGTCGCGGGAAAAGAGGGCGAGGCTACGTCATGCGCGGAGGTCGGGCGCCATCAGGAGAGCCGATGGGCGGCGGTGCACGATTTGGACACGCGCGACCTGCACGAGCAACACGGCCGACGAGGCACATGTTGCAGGCCAACAGCGATTGGAGGCGAGGTGACCGCGTTCAACAGGACGCCGTTGCAGATCCTCGTCGTTTATCCGGGAGAGTGCTCGTCGATGATCCCCTCTTGTCCATGGATTCGCGACGGAGGTGCTCGAGGAGGGGCTTCTTCCCTAGACGCCATGGAAATCCTCAAGGTGCGCCTTTACTCCCCCTTCCATTGTCTGGGTATGCTAGGGGTTGGATGATGGTTTGGCATTTAATCTTCAGAATCTTGATTCCTTGATTCCCCCCGTAATGAATAGTGGTAATTCAGTTTAAGCTCTCAATCATATATGGTCATAATGTTTCTACTTTTATTTGTAAAACTTCAAATACTTAGGCTGCAAAACATAAATCTAAGCTTCCACTTTGAGGTGGAACAGCAGGTTAAGAGAGCATTCCTCAATTTTTTTTGGATTCAACGGAATCGCGGTAGTGTGGAGAATTAAAGCACTCAAGGTCTCTGAAGGATCGTGTTGGGGAACGTTGCAGAAAATAAAAAATTTCTATGCTTTCACCAAGATCAATCTATGAGTTCATCTAGCAATGAGTGAAAGGAGTGCATCTACATACCCTTGAAGATCGCGAGCGGAAGCGTTCAAGAGAATGGGGTTGAGGGATTCGTACTCGTCGTGATCCAAATCACCGGAGATCCTAGTGCTGAACGGACAACACCTCCGTGTTCAACACACGTACGGTTGAGGAAGACGTCTCCTCCTTCTTGATCCAGCAAGGGGGAAGGGGAGGTTGAGGGAGATCCAGCAGCACGACGGCGTGGTGGTGGATGCAGCAGTGATCTCGTGAGCTTCACGAGCTTCTACGAGAGGAGAGGTGTAGCAAGGGGGAAGGGAGGCGCCAAGAGCATGGGTGTGGCTGCCCTCCCTCCCCCTTTATATAGGCCCCCTAGGGGGCCGCCGGCCCTGGGAGATGAGATCTCCTGGGGGGGGGGGGGGGGCGGCCAAGGGGGAGGCTTGCCCCCCAAGGCAAGTGGAGGCGCCCCCCCACCCTAGGGTTTCCAACCCTAGGCGCAGGGGGGCCCAAGGGGGGGGGCGCACCAGCCCACCAGGGGCTGGTTCCCCTCCCAACTTCAGCCCACGGGGCCCTCCGGGACCCTTCCGGTGGTCCCGGTACAATACCGGCGACCCCCGAAACTTTCCCGATGGCCGAAACTGCACTTCCTATATATAATTCTTCACCTCCGGACCATTCCGGAACTCCTCGTGACGTCCGGGATCTCATCCGGACTCGAACAACTTTCGGGTTACTGCATACTCATATCTCTACAACCCTAGCGTCACCTAACCTTAAGTGTGTAGACCCTACGGGTTCGGGAGACATGCAGACATGACCGAGATGCCTCTCTAGTCAATAACCAACAGCGGGATCTGGATACCCATGTTGGCTCCCACATGCTCCTCGATGATCTCATCGGATGAACCACGATGTCGAGGATTCAAGCAACCCCGTATACAATTCCCTTTGTCAATCGGTACGTTACTTGCCCGAGACTCGATCGTCGGTATCCCAATACCTCGTTTAATCTCGTTAAGCACCGCAAGTCACTTTACTCGTACCATAATGCATGATCCCGTGACGGCACACTTGGTCACATAGAGCTCATTATGATGATGCATTACCGAGTGGGCCCAGAGATACCTCTCCGTCATAGGGAGTGACAAATCCCATCTCGATTCGTGCCAACCCAGCAGACACTTTCGGAGATACCCGTAGTGTACCTTTATAGTCACCCAGTTACGTTGTGACATTTGGCACACCCAAAGCACTCCTACGGTATCCGGGAGTTGCACAATCTCATGGTCTAAGGAAATGATACTTGACATTTGGAAAAGCTCTAGCTAAACGAACTACACGATCTTTGAGCTATGCTTAGGATTGGGTCTTGTCCATCACATCATTCTCCTAATGATGTGATCCCGTTATCAATGACATCCAATGCCCATAGTCGTGAAACCATGACTATTTGTTGATCAACGAGCTAGTCAACTAGAGGCTTACTAGGGACATGTTGTGGTCTATGTATTCACACGTGTATACGATTTCCGGATAACACAGTTGTAGCATGAATAACAGACTATTATCATGAACAAAGAAATATAATAATAACCATTTTATTATTGCCTCTAGGGCATATTTCCAACAGTCTCCCACTTGCACTAGAGTCAATATTCTAGTTACATTGTCATGAATCGAACACCCATAGCGTTCTGGTGTTGATCATGTTTTGCTCCAGGGAGAGGTTTAGTCAACGGATCTGCTACATTCAGATCCGTATGTACTTTGCAAATATTTATGTCCTCATCTTGAACATTTTCACGTATGGAGTTGAAGCGACGCTTGATGTGCCTGGTCATCTTGTGAAACCTGGGCTTCTTGGCAAGTGCAATAGCTCCAGTGTTGTCACAGAAGAGTGCGATCGGCCCTGACGCATTGGGTATGACTCCTAGGTCGGTGATGAACTCCTTCACCCAGATTGCTTCATGCGCTGCCTCCGAGGCTGCCATGTACTCCGCTTCACATGTAGATCCCGCCACGACGCTTTTGCTTGCAAATCGCACTACCATCGCCCCACCATTCAAAATATACACGTATCCGTCCGTGACTTAGAGTCATCCAGATGCGTGTCGAAGCTAAGCGTCGACGTAACCCTTCTGACGAGCTCTTCGTCACCTCCATAAACGAGAAATATATCCTTTGTCCTTTTCGGTACTTTAGGATGTTCTTGACCCATCCGGTGTTCCTTGCCGGGATTACTTTGGTACCTTCCTACCAAACTTACGGCAAGGTTTACATCAGGTCTGGTACACAACATGGCATACATAATAGACCCTATGGCTGAGGCATATGGGATGACACTCATCTCTTCTTTATCTTCTGCCGTGGTCGGGCATTGAGCCGAGTTCAATCTCACACCTTGCAATACAGGCAAGAACCCTTTCTTGGACTGATCCATATTGAACTTCTTCAATATCTTATCAAGGTATGTGCTTTTTGAAAGACCTATGAGGCGTCTTGATCTATCCCTATAGATCTTGATGCCTAATATGTAAGCAGCTTCTCCAAGGTCCTTAATTGAAAAACACTTATTCAAGTAGGCCTTAATGCTGTCCAAAAGTTCTATATCATTTCCCATCAAAAGTATGTCATCTACATATAAAATGAGAAATGCTACAGAGCTCCCACTCACTTTCTTGTAAACGCATGCTTCTCCATAAGTCTGCATAAACCCAAACGCTTTGATCATCTCATCAAAGCGAATGTTCCAACTCGAGATGCTTGCACCAGCCCATAAATGGATCGCTGGAGCTTGCATACCTTGTTAGCATTCTCGTGGTCGACAAAACCTTCCGGCTGCATCATATACAGTTCTTCCTTAAGATGGTCATGATGAATGCCATTTTGACGTCCATTTGCCATATCTCATAATCATAGTATGCGGCAAATGCTAACATGATTCGGACGGACTTGACTTAAGCTACGGGAGAGAAAGTCTCATCGTAGTCAATCCCTTGAACTTGTCGATAACCCTTAGCAACAAGTCGAGCTTTATATATGGTAACATTACCATCCGCGTCCGTCTTCTTCTTAAAGATCCATTTGTTTTCTATTGCTCGCCGATCATCGGGCAAGTGCATCCAAAGTCCATACTTTGTTTTCATACATGGATCCTATCTCAGATTGCATGGCTTCAAGCCATTTGTTGGAATCTGGTCCGCCATCGCTTCTTCATAGTTCGAAGGTTCACCGTTGTCTAACAACATGATTTCCAAGACAGGGTTGCCGTACCACTCAGTGCGGAACGTGTCCTTGTGGACCTTGAAGTTCAAGAGGAGCTTGATCCGAAGTATCTTGATCATCATCATTAACCTCCTCTCTTGTCGGCGGTGCACCACAGGAACATCTTCCTGAGTTGCGCTACTTACCGTTTCAAGAGGTAGTACTTCATCAAGCTCTACTTTCCTCCCACTTAATTCTTTTGAGAGAAACTCTTTCTCCAGAAAGGACCCGTTCTTAGCAACAAAGATCTTGCCTTCAGATCTTAAGTAGAAGGTATACCCAATGGTTTCCTTAGGGTATCCTATGAAGACGCATTTTTCCGACTTGGGTTCGAGCTTTTCAGGTTGGAGTTTCTTGACATAAGCATCGCATCCCCAAACTTTTAGAAATGACAGCTTTGGTTTCTTTCCAAACCATAATACATACAGTGTCGTCTCAACGGATTTATACGGTGCCCTATTTAAAGTGAATGTAGCTGTCTCTAGAGCGTATCCCCAAAATGATAGCGGTAAATCGGTAAGAGACATCATAGATCACACCATATCCAATAAAGTGCGATTACGACGTTCGGACACACCGTTACGCTGAGGTGCGGCGTGAGTTGTGAAACGATTCCACATTTCCTTAAGTGTGTACCAAATTCGTGACTTAGATATTCTCCCCCACGATCTGATCGTAAGAACTTTATCTTTCGGTCACGTTGATTTTCTACCTCATTCTAAAATTCCTTGAACTTTTCAAAGGTCTCAGACTTGTGTTTCATCAAGTAGACATACCCATATCTACTCAAGTCATTAGTGAGAGTGAGAACATAACGATATCCTCCACGAGCCTCAACGCTCATTGGACCGCACACATCAGTATGTATGATTTCCAATAAGTTGGTTGCTCGCTCCATTGTTCCGGAGAAGCGGAGTCTTGGTCATTTTGCCCATGAGGCATGGTTACGCATGTGTCAAATGATTCATAATCGAGAGACTCTAAAAGTACATCAGCATGGAGCTTCTTCATGCACTTGACACCAATGTGACCTAGGCGGCAGTGCCACAAGTATGTGGGACTATCATTATCAACTTTACATCTTTTGGTATTCACACTATGAATATGTGTAACATCACGTTCGAGATTCATTAAGAATAAACCATTGACCATCGGGGCATGACCATAAAACATATCTCTCATATAAATAGAACAACCATTATTCTCGGATTTAAATGAGTAGCCATCTCGTATTAAACAAGATCCAGATACAATGTTCATGCTCAAAGCTGGTACTAAATAACAAATATTGAGGTTTAAAACTAATCCCGTAGGTAAATGTAGAGGTAGCGTACGGCGATCACATCGACCTTGGAACCATTCCCGACGCCAAGATCGTCACCTCGTCCTTCGCCAGTCTCCATTTATTCTGCAGCTCTGCTTTGAGTTACAAATATGCTAAACCGCACCGGTATCAAATACCGGGAGTTACTACGAGCAATCGGTAAGGTACACATCAATTACATGTATATCAAATATACCTTTGGTTTTGCGGCCTTCTTGTCCGCTAAGTACTTGGGGCAGTTCCGCTTCAAGTGACCACTTCCCTTGCAATAAAAGCACTCGATCTCGGGCTTGGGTCCATTGTTTGACTTCTTCACGGTAATCGGCTTATCGGTAGCGGCAACTCCTTGCCGTCCTTCTTGAAGTTCTTCACCCTTGCCTTTCTTGAACTTAGTGGTTTTATTCACCATCAACACTTGATGTTCCTTTTTGATCTCTACCTCCGCTGATTTCAGCATTGAATATACCTCAGGAATGGTCTTTTCCGTCCCCTGCATATTGAAGTTCATCACAAAGCTCTTGTAGCTCAGTGGAAGCGACTGAAGGATTCTATCAATGATCGCGTCATCCGGGAGATTAACTCCCAGCTGAGTCAAGCGGTTGTGCAACCCAGACATCTTGAGTATGTGCTCACTGACAGAACTATTTTCCTCCATCTTACAATTTGAAGAACTTGTCGGAGACTTCATATCTCTCGACCGGGCATGAGCTTGGAAAACCATTTTCAGCTCTTGAACATCTCATATGCTCCGTGTTGCTCAAAACGCTTTTGGAGCCCGGTTCTAAGCTGTAAAGCATTCCGCGACCGAACGAGTGAGTAATCATCAGCACGAGACTGCCAAGCGTTCATAACGTCTTGGTTCTCTGGGATTGGTGCTTCACCTACCGGTGCTTCTAGGACATAATCTTTCTTGGCAGCTATGAGGATGATCCTCAGGTTCCGGACCCAGTCCGTATAGTTGCTGCCATCATCTTTCAGCTTGGTTTTCTCTAGGAACGCGTTGAAGTTGAGGGTAACGTGGGCCATTTGAACTACAAGACATATTGTAAAGATTTTAGACTAAGTTCATGATAATTAAGTTCATCTAATCAAATTATTTAATGAACTCCCACTCAGATTAGACATCCCTCTAGTCATCTAAGTGAAACATGATCCGAGTCAACTAGGCCGTGTCCGGTCATCACGTGAGACGGACTAGTCGACATCGGTGAACATCTCCATGTTGATTGTATCTTCTATACGACTCATGCTCAACCTTTCGGTCCTCCGTGTTCCGAGGCCATGTCTGTACATGCTAGGCTCGTCAAGTCAACCTAAGTGTATTGCGTGTGTAAATCTGGCTTACACCCGTTGTATTCGAACGTTAGGATCTATCAGACCCGATCATCACGTGGTGCTTCGAAACAACGAACCTTCGCAACGGTGCACAGTTAGGGGAACACTTTCTTGAAATTATTATGAGGGATCATCTTATCTACTACCGTCGTTCTAAGTAAACAAGATGCAAAAACATGATAAACATCACATGCAATCAAATAGTAGTGACATGATATGGCCAATATCATATAGCTCCTTTGATCTCCATCTTGAGGGCTCCATGATCATCTTTGTCACCGGCTTGACACCATGATCTCCATCATCATGATCCCCATCATCGTGTCTCCATGAAGTTGCTCGCCAACTATTACTTCTACTACTATAGCTAACGGTTTAGCAATAAAGTAAAGTAATTACATGGCGTTGAATCAATGACACGCAGGTCATACAATAATTAAGACAACTCCTATGGCTCCTGCCGGTTGTCATACTCATCGACATGCAAGTCGTGATTCCTATTACAAGAACATGATCTCATACATCACATATATATCATTCATCATTCATCACAACTTTTGGCCATATCACATCACAATCACATGCTGCAAAACAAGTTAGACATTCTCTAATTGTTGTTGCATGTTTTACGTGGCTGCAATAAGGTTCTAGCAAGAACGTTTTCTTACGTACGTAAAAGTCACAACGTGATTTGTCAACTTCTATTTACCCTTCATAAGGACCCTTTTTCATCGAATCCGCTCCAACTAAAGTGGGAGAGACAGACACCCGCTAGCCACCTTATGCAACTAGTGCATGTCAGTCGGTGGAACCTGTCTCACGTAAGCGTACGTGTAAGGTCGGTCCGGGCCGCTTCATCACACAATACCGCTGAAGCAAAATAAGACTAGTAGTGGCAAGAAAGTTGACAACATCTACGCCCACAACAAATTGTGTTCTACTCGTGCAAAGAGAACTACGCATAGACCTAGCTCATGATGCCACTGTTGGGGAACGTTGCAGAAAATAAAAAAATTCTACGCTTTCACCAAGATCAATCTATGAGTTCATCTAGCAACGAATGAAAGGAGTGCATCTACATACCCTTGTAGATCGCGAGCGGAAGCGTTCAAGAGAACAGGGTTGAGGGAGTCGTACTCGTTGTGATCCAAATCACCGGAGATCCTAGTGCTGAACGGACAGCACCTCCGCGTTCAACACACGTACGGTTGAGGAAGACGTCTCCTCCTTCTTGATCCAGCAAGGGGGAAGGAGAGGTTGACGGAGATCCAGCAACACGACGACGTGGTGGTGGATGCACTGTGATCTCGGCAGAGCTCACGAGCTTCTACGAGAGGGAGAGGTGTAGCAAGGGGGAAGGGAGGCGCCAAGAGCATGGGTGCGGCTGCCCTCCCTCCCCCCCTTTATATAGGCCCCCTAAAGGGGGCGCCGGCCCTGGGAGATGAGATCTCCTAGGGGGGGGCGGCCAAGGGGAGGCTTGCCCCCAAGGCAAGTGGGCGCCCCACCCTAGGGTTTCCAACCCTAGGCGCAGGCCTTGAGGGGGCGCACCAGCCCACCAGGCTGGTTCCTCCCCACTTCAGCCCACGGGGCCCTCCGGGATAGGTGGCCCCACCCAGTGGACCCCCGGGACCCTTCCGATGGTCCCGATACAATTCCAGTGACCCCCGAAACTTTCCCGATGGCCGAAACTGCACTTCCTATATATAAATCTTCACCTCCGGACCATTCCGGAACTCCTCGTGACGTCCGGGATCTCATCCGAGACTCCGAACAACTTTTGGGTTACTGCATACTCATATCTCTACAACCCTAGCGTCACCTAACCTTAAGTGTGTAGACCCTACGGGTTCGGGAGACATGCAGACATGACCGAGACGCCTCTACGGTCAATAACCAACAGCGGGATCTGGATACCCATGTTGGCTCCCACATTCTCCTTGATGATCTCATCGGATGGAGCACGATGTCGAGGATTCAAGCAACCCCGTATACAATTCCCTTTGTCAATCGGTACGTTACTTGCCCGAGACTCGATCGTCGGTATCCCAATACCTCGTTTAATCTCATTACCGGCAAGTCAATTTACTGCATCAGTAATGCATGATCCCGTGACCAGACACTTGGTCACATAGAGCTCATTATGATGATGCATTACCGAGTGGGCCCAGAGATACCTCGCCGTCATATGGAGTGACAAATCACAGTCTCGATTCGTGCCAACCCAACAAACACTTTCGGAGATACCCGTAGTGTACCTTTATAGTCACCCAGTTACGTTGTGACGTTTGGCACACCCAAGGCACTCCTACGGTATCCGGGAGTTGCACAATCTCATGGTCTAAGGAAATGATACTTGACATTTGGAAAAGCTCTAGCTAAACGAACTACACGATCTTTGAGCTATGCTTAGGATTGGGTCTTGTCCATCACATCGTTCTCCTAATGATGTGATCCCGTTATCAATGACATCCAATGCCCATAGTCAGGAAACCATGACTATCTGTTGATCAAGAAGCTAGTCAACTAGAGGCTTACTAGGGACATGTTGTGGTCTATGTATTCACACGTGTATTATGATTTCCGGATAACACAGTTATAGCATGAATAACATACTATTATCATGAACAAAGAAATATAATAATAACCATTTTATTATTGCCTCTAGGGCATATTTCCAACAGATTGATGGAGAGAACGGCAGTTTAAGACATGGATATTTCTGTCGGAGCACATATAAAGGGACGGAAGTTTCTCTATCTTAACGATGTTGAGGTACTTGAATAACGTCTCTTATGGTTTACGACTTTTTTGTATGGTATTCAAACCTTTACTGATCATTCAAACTGCGCTACATGAATTTCCCTTTCAGTTCCAGTGTGAATTGCCGGAGTCATATATGAAGCATACAGGAAACAATAACATCGATGGCGTTCTGGTCCGGTGTGGTTGTTTAGACTCTGCTTTGTAGACATTACCAAATCAAAGGTATTAACTTAGGCGTATTTTGAAAGGCGAGTTTTTTTCCAGGAAAAAAGATGAGTTGAACTGCATTATGTCTAGCACGTCGTTCAAAATTTAGTTCTATTCTAAATATACTCGGTTTAGGTTTGTCCTTTTCTTGCGGCTGACAAGATTTTACCTGCACTCAGTTGGATAATTAAGTACAGTTTGATTAGTATGACAAGTCACATTGGTAGAATGAATATTTAGAAGGTTAATTATTTCCCAGGAAGCACAAGTAGGATGTATGTTTGCAAGTTTTCATAACTAAATTATACAAGTATACCTTTTTTTTGGTTTGAAGTTTGGTCAGTTAAAATCATTTTGAGTCACCTATTGTTTAATGGTTCTATTTTGATCATATAATTAGATTTACATCTTGACTCGCTCGCTTTGATAAATTTCATTCTTACCAAGGGTCATCATGTATGTATTAAGTTGTTTCTTGATATAATATGAGATGAATATCAAACCTTAAATTGCAGTGTAAGGATGTATCATCTACAAATACTATGTGGTAGAAATAATGATGAGAGGATGTCTATTGTGCTTATTTTATGTTTCAATGGAACTTTCTATTTCTGTCTATGTACTCCAGATAGCTTCCACTATACCTATCACTTGTGACCGAAGAAAATTCCATGTATACTAAAATTGCTTGTGCTATCACTTCCCCGTGCAATATTTCCAGCCACGAACACAAACAAGGCGGTACAGAGCGGCGATGCGTCGATCAAGGACTGGTGCCAGAAGCGGGGCACCAAGGGGGAGCATGTGGTGTACAAGGCCGAGTTCATGGTGGATGCCGGCTTCGGCGAGCCAGGCGCTGGCGTGGTGGCCATCCGGAACCACCGCGAGTTCTTCCTCTTCGAGGGAAGTGGGCTTCCTTGCGGCACCATGCACTTCGCCTGCAAATCCCGGGTCTTCTTAAGCAACAAGGTACGTCTACTTCTTTTTTACTTCAGGTTCAGGAAGTCATGGACTTGTTAAAAAAATTGGTAGCATTGGGTTATTGTAAGTGCATCTAGTGCCCCTTAGTGATTTTGCTGTATTGAAGACTTATAGGTTAAGGGACTAATGTGTTTATGAGTGTACACAGGTCTATAAGTCTATGAGGAGTTTGATATTTACAGTGAAAGTGGAACCCAAAAAATGAAGTTCTTCGACTAAAGACTTTGGTATTCTGAAGACTTTCTGAAGATTTTGAAAGTGAAGAAATTTGTGTGACCTTGAAGACTTGGTATTCATTTGAGGAACATGAAGCGTGAAGACTTTTGTTTTCGTAGTTTCGTTTTCTCTTTCTTGAGTCATAGGAAACACCGTCTTGTTAAAGGGGTCGAGGAAATACTAAGGAAAAATTTCCATGTGATGCTCAACTCAAAATCCTACACCTACCAATCCCTTGAGTGAAGCCATTGGAAATCTCATACAGTTCATTCAATTTCTTGATGACAAAGACGAAGTTCTTACGGTGTTGAGGAATTTGTTATGACCGAGGAGTTAGGAATTCGCCAAAGGCAGATTGCCTACAGTGAGGAACATGATAGCCACGAGGAATTTTGAACCTCAAATTTCCGACCGTTCATCTTCTTGCGCCATTGTCCCAAAATATCTTATCCACCTAACGGTCATATCATTGAAGGTCATTTATGTCTTATCATGTCGGGCTGCTCCCTAGGCTATAAATAGCCGCCCCTACAAGCACTAGCTGGTTGGCTGCTCCGAGAGAAACTGACACTTGTCATTTGAGAGCATCTCATCCTCCGAGGACTTTGAGCGAAAATCGTCGAGTGAGGAAAACCCAAAACCAAACACCTACAAACCCAAAGTGATTGAGCATCACTGAAGAGATAAGATCCTGCGTGGATCCGACGCTTGTTACCTTTGAAGACTGTGCTTCTTCCAGACGGTTAGGCGTCATGGTCTAGAGCATCCAAGAGGAATTGTGGATCGCCGAGTGACCGAGTCTGTGAAGGTTTGGAAGTCGCCTGAAGACTTACCACGAGTGATTGGACGAGGTCTGTGTGACCTTAGTTCAAGGAGAATACAGTGAGGACTTGGTGTCCTTGAAGGAAATATGCCCTAGAGGCAATAATAAAGTTATTATTTATTTCCTTATATCATGATAAATGTTTATTATTCATGCTAGAATTGTATTAACCGGAAACATAATACATTTGTGAATACATAGACAAACATAGTGTCACTAGTATGCCTCTACTTGACTAGCTCGTTGAATCAAAGATGGTTAAGTTTCCTAGCCATAGACATGAGTTGTCATTTGATTAACGGGATCACATCATTAGGAAAATGATGTGATTGACTTGACCCATTCCGTTAGCTTAGCACTTGATCGTTTAGTATGTTGCTATTGCTTTCTTCATGACTTATACATGTTCCTGTAACTATGAGATTATGCAACTCCCGTTTACCGGAGGAACACTTTGGGTGCTACCAAACGTCACAACGTAACTGGGTGATTATAAAGGTGTACTACAGGTGTCTCCAAAGGTACATGTTGGGTTGGCGTATTTCGAGATTAGGTTTTGTCACTCCGATTGTCGGAGAGGTATCTGGGCCCACTCGGTAATGCACATCACTATAAGCCTTGCAAGCATTGCAACTAATGAGTTAGTTGCGGGATGATGTATTACAGAGCGAGTAAAGAGACTTGCGATAACGAGATTGAACTAGGTATTGAGATACCGACGATCGAATCTCGGGCAAGTAACATACCGATGACAAAGGGAACAACGTATGTTGTTATGCGGTTTGACCGATAAAGATCTTCGTAGAATATGTAGGAGCCAATATGAGCATCGAGGTTCCGCTATTAGTTATTGACCAAGAATAGTTCTAGGTCATGTCTACATAGTTCTCGAACCCGTAGGGTCCGCACGCTTAAGGTTTCGATGACAGTTATATTATGATTTTATGAGTTTTGATGCACCGAAGGAGTTCGGAGTCCCGGATGAGATCGGGGACATGACGAGGAGTCTCCAAATGGTCGAGACATAAAGATCGATATATTGGACGACTATATTCGGAGTTCGGAAAGGTTCCGAGTGATTCGGGTATTTTTCGGAGTACCGGAGAGTTACGGGAATTCGCCGGGGAGTATATGGGCCTTATTGGGCCATACGGGAATAGAGGAGAGAGGCCGAAAGGAAGGAGGCCTGCGCCCCCTCTGGTCCGAATTGGACAAGGGCGCAGCCCCTTTCCTTATTCCTCTCCCCTCTTCCCCTTCTCCTACTCCAACAAGGAAGGAGGAGTCCTACTCGGTGGGAGTAGGACTCCTTGGCGCGCCCTCCTAGGCCGGGCCGCCTCCCCTTACTCCTTTATATCACGGGGCAGGGGGCACCCCATGGACACACAAGTTGATCTACGGATCGTTCCTTAGCCGTGTGTGGTGCCCCCTTCCACCATATTCCACCTCGGTCATATCGTCGCTGAGTTTAGGCGAAGCCCTGCGCCGGTAGAACATCATCATCGTCACCACGCCGTCGTGCTGACGGAACTCATCCACGACACTTTGCTGGATCGGAGTCCGGGGATCGTCATCGAGCTGAACGTGTGCTGAACTCGGAGGTGCCGTACGTTCGGTACTTGGATCAGTCGGATCGTGAAGACGTACGACTACCGCTTACGGTCTACGAGGGTACGTGGACAATACTCTCCCCTCTTATTGCTATGCCATCACCATGATCTTGCGTGTGCGTAGGATTTTTTTTTGAAATTACTACGTTTCCCAACAGTCCTGAGCTGCATGCTCAACGACTGGGTGTCCGGGACTGTGTGTCCTCGAGTTTAAATACTCAGCCGCTCCAACCAGACGTACAACTGAGACAGCAGTTGGAACTGGTCTACCAAATCATTGTCTTCACCAACCTTACTGGTTCTATTTCCTCAACTCATTCATTTCCTCATTACTTGTGTTGAGTGTTTGTTCATATCTGTGTTTGAAGACTTTGACTGAAGACTTTCTCAATTTCCTCAGTTCAATTTCTTCACCGCTTTGTCTTCATCTTGTGTTATCCTGTGATTACGCTTTCAGTACTGTGATTGTCTTCATTTCATCATGATGACCATGCTCAGTATTCTGTTATGCTTACTTGAGTACTTATTCCGTTGCAAGTAGTTCTTCGCTAAGGAATTTCCTCACCGCAAATTCCTCGGTGAAGAATTCATAAAATCGCCTATTCACCCCCTCTAGTCGATATAACGCACTTTCAATTGGTATCGAGCAAGGTACTCCCTTGTTACGTGTGATTTTGGTTTAACCACCGGAGTTTTAGTTATGTCGACCGCAGGTATGATCAAGGTCTCTCGCCGGCTGTCCTACCTTCGATGGGACAGACTACCCTTCTTGGAAGAATAAGATGCGAATGCATCTTGAGGCAATTGATAACGATCTACGGTATGTTGTGGAATATGGTGTTCCCACTGTCTCACCCTCCCTGATCGCTCCCGAGTTGAAGATATTCAAGCAACTCGATTCTCAAGCGAAGAATATCATATGTGGCCATCTGAGAAAAGGACAGTATGGAAGAGTGAGTGCTTTGGAAACTGCTAAGCTTATCTGGGATAGGCTGTCCAAAGTAAATGAAGGAGTCTCAACTCAGCGTGACTCTCGAGTTGATGTTCTTCGAAATCTCTTCAACCACTTCAGAAGACTTGACAATGAAAATGTTCAACAAACCTTCGATCGCCTCACTGACATCTCAAATGAGCTTTAAGCACTTGGTGCCACTGACATCACCGACCATGAGGTGGTGAAGAAATTGTTGAGATCGCTTGATTCCTCATTTGATACTCTGGCACTGATGATACAAGAACGTGCTGACTACAAGTCACTTGATCCCGCTAATATCCTCGAGAGCCTAATACTCATGAGTTCCAGCTTGCTGAAAAGAGAGATCTCTATGGTTCGAGCTATGGCAAATCACGTGCCCTGAAGGCCAAGGTCAGGTATGCGAATCTGAATGTGAAGATTACGGTAGTAGCCTTGGTGATCTCAAGAATTGAGCTAGGAGCTAGCAATCGCTTTCGTGAAGAAGTTCCAGAAGTTCTCAAGACGTGGTCGTTTTGGAAAATCCTCAAGGAGCAGTGATTCCTCATCCAGTGACTATAAGAGAAGGCTATGCCACAAATGCAAGAAACCTGGTCACTATATTCAAGATTGTCCTTAGTGGGAAAATGAATTAAAGAAGAAGAAATATAAGGATTACAGTTCTGATGACGCTAAGAAGAAGAAGAAATCCTCAAAATCTTCATCATCAAAATCCTCGAAGTCTTCATCTCACAAGAAGAGCAGCTCCAAGAAGGCTCGGGCATTCATTGGCAAGGAAATGGACTCTGAAGCTGAATCTGGGGAACATGAGGAAGAGGAGGCATCCAAGGAGTCCGAGTCTGGTGTGGTGAGTCTGGCTCTCGCTACTGCATTCATCAGCAAGTCCATCTTCAACTCTGAAGAAACTGACCTCACCAACAAGGTTGATGAAGATAATGATGACTACGCTCCCACCTATTGCTTCATGGCAAAGGGTGCAAAGGTACTCAAATATACCTCCTCTGAATCTAGTGAGAATGAATCGATGAAGATCTCAAGCCCAGCTACTCTAAACTTGCTAAGATTGTCAGAAACAACAAAGGGCTTTTGAAAAGGTTCAAAACATGCTAGACAAAAGTGATGATATGTTGGGTGAAGAAATGGATCGCACTAAAGCCCCGATTGAAAATCTTCAGAGACTTTAGTCTAGGTTTGACAGTCTTCAAGGTCATCATAACACTCTCTTATCTGATCATGAGAAGCTTTCTTATGAATTTCTTCAAAGAAAGCAAGATCTTGAGAAGCTAAGAGTGAATTATGAAGATCTTCAGAAGGAGCGCGATTCACTACTTGCTCAATAAATCAGCGCTTCTCAGGAAGAATTTGTTCCTCCATGCTTAAAGTGCATTGAACGTGAATCTGCTAATTCTTCACCCGAATGTTCAAATGCTTCAATTGTTACAAATTCTTCACCTGCCTCTGCTATCACTAATTCCTCATCTGAGGACATTGCTAGTATCACTGACAATACAGGGCTGAAGGAATTGTACATGACATGCATGTACAAAAGCCTCAAAGGGCATCAGACTCTTTGTGATGTGCTTAAAAGCGAGATCCTCAATGTAAACCACAGGAAAGAGGGTATTGCCTTTGAGAGGAAAATCAATGCTGATGGTACATCTTTGAAGCTGGCGGTACCCAAAACCTCATGGGTTGCTTTGCAAAGGGACCTCCAGTTGATCCATCCAACTTATCTGGCTTTACATGTGAATCTCCTCATTCTTACCGATGAGTCACTTGACTCCAACTATAAACTGTTCAAAATCAGAATGGTGAAGTATTTGCTAGATATGTTGGCACTAATTGCAGGAACGGTTCTCCTATGAAGAAAATCTGGGTTCCCAAGAAGTGCCTTGAAAGTCTTCAGGTGAATGTCCTCATGACACCACCTGTGAAGAAAAGGAACCCCAGATCAAACTCTTCATATGGACCAGATTCTTCATATGGATCAAAGTCCTCATATGATTATCATCATGCTAACAACTCTGTTTCGCCGGGTAGAGCTAAGGGCTATGAATATGTGCATTATTCTTCAAACCATTATGTTCATAAGTCCTCGAAGAATTTCTCTGCTTATTCATATGCTTACCCTAACCCCTCTTATGTGAAACGAAATGGATTGGCTTCTATGCCACCATTCTCATATGGAGCTCAGAGAGTTATGAACTCTTTGCCACCCCTTGAGATGTGGGTGGTGAAGAAAAAGAACTAATATCTTCTGCAGGGTCAGGTCTCCAGACGTGCTTTAACGTCTGAAGAACTTGCTGGGGGGGGGGGGCTGACAAAATTGCCTGAAAGGACGCAAGCTAATCATGAATAAATGAACTTTCATTTGACACGTCCTCATACTGCTGTATCTGTTTTACTGTTTGATGAATTTCATCTGATGAATTTGATATCATATTATTCACTGATGAAGTATATGAGTTCGTAAGTTGCACTAATTCATCTGTAGGATGATCTTCCCAAAGCCACTGAATGGGTTCTCGACAGTGGATGTACAAATCACATGACTGGTGAAAAGAATCTATTGATGGATGCTCCCTTATCACCATCACATCTGAAGCATATCATCTTTGCTGACAAAGGCAAAAGTCAGGTATTGGGTCTAGGTAAGGTTGCGATCTCTGGGGCGTACACATGGACAAAGTCATGCTTGTTGAGTCCTTGGGATACAACCTCATGTCGATCTCAATGCTTTGTGATCTTGATATGGTTGTTGTCTTTGGCAAGTATCGTTGTGTTGTGATTATGGAAGCTGACCATTCCAAAGTCTTCGAAGGCTTTAGGAGAGGAGACTTGTATACCGTTGATTTCTCTACAGGACCACAACCAGCCGTGTGCCTACTTGCAAAAGCTTCAGAAGGCTGGCTATGGCATCATCGACTTGGTCACGCAGGCATGAGGAATTTGCACATGCTTGCGAAGAAGAAGCATGTCATTGGCATTGAGAATGTCAAATTCCTCAAGGATCACTTGTGTGGAGCCTGTGGAGCTGGAAAAATGACCAAGGCCAAGCATCCAACGAAGACTATCATGACCACTACTCGTTCATTCGAGTTGCTTCACATGGACCTCTTTGGTCCTAATCATTACTCAGCAGTCACTAATGATGCATCTCTATATGGCTTTGTTATTGTTGATGATTACTCTCATTACACACGGGTACACATTGTCACTTACAAACATGAAGTGCAGGAAGTCTTCAAACGATTTTCCTCGAGGGCTTCAACCAACTTTGGTGTGAAGATCAAGCACATTAGGAGTGACAATGGAACTGAGTTCAAGAACTCTGGTCTTGATGACTATCTTGATGAACTTGGTATTACTCATGAGTTATCTGCTCCTTATACTCCTCGGCAAAAATGGCGTCGTGGGCGCAAGAACAAAACTCTTGTTGAGATGGCTCACACTATGCTTGATGAATACAAAACGCCTTCGTTTTTGGATTGATGCAATTGATACCGTGTGCCATATCATCAGCAGTATATCTTCACAAATTCTTCAAGAAGACGCCTATGAACTCCTCAACGACAAGAAACCCAATGTGAGTTATTTCAAAGTCTTGATTGCTAAATGTTGGATTAGAGATCCTCATCACAATGCTAAATTTGCACCGAAAGCACATGAAGGTTTTATGCTTGGTTACGGAAAGGACTCGCACACCTACAGAGTCTTCAACAATGCTTGAGGGAGTCCTGGACTAGGGGGTGTCCGGATAGCCGAACTATCATCACGGCCGGACTCCAAGATTATGAAGATACAAGATTGAAGACTTCGTCCCGTGTCCGGATGGGACTTTCCTTGGCGTGGAAGGCAAGCTTGGTGATACGGATATGTAGATATCCTACCATTGTAACCGACTCTGTGTAACCCTAACCTATCTGGTGTCTATATAAACCGGAGGGTTTTAGTCCGTAGGACGAACAACAATCATACCATAGGCTAGCTTCTAGGGTTTAGCCTCTACGATCTCGTGGTAGATCTACTCTTGTACTACCCATATCATCAATATTAATCAAGCGGGAGTAGGGTATTACCTCCATCGAGAGGGCCCGAACACAGGTAAAACATCGTGTCCCTTGTCTCCTGTTACCATCCGCCTTGGCCTTGCAGTTCGGGACCCCCTACCTGAGATCCGCCAGTTTTGACACCGACATTGGTGCTTTCATTGAGAGTTCCTCTGTGTCGTCACCGATAGGCCCGATGGCTCCTTTGATCATCAACAATGACGCAGTCCAGGGTGAGACTTTTCTCCCCGGACAGATCTTCGTATTCGGCGGCTTTGCACCGCAGGCCAATTCTCTTGGCCATCTGGAGCAGATCGAAAGCTACGCCCCTGGCCATCAGGTCAGATTTGGAAGTTTGAACTATACGACCGATGTCCGCGGAGACTTGATCTTCGACGGATTCGAGCCGCAGCCGCGCGCCGCCTGTCTCGATGGGTATGATCTAGCTCTCCCGCGAGCGATTGCCACAGGCCGCACCGACATCCGCTCCGACCCTCAATCCGGAGCGGATTCCTGATCGAGGGCGAGTGGTTGGACACGCCTCGGGTGCTACGATCTCTATGGAGATTGAGCCGAACTCCATCCACATCGCTGCGAAGACCTTGACCTGTGGTGTCGGACTCCTCTCCGGACTACGAGCCCTCCGCGCCCCTACCAATCGAATCCGATTGGGCGCCGGTCATGGAGTTCACTGCCGCGGACATCTTCCAGCATTCGCCCTTTGGCGACATCCTAAATTCACTAAAGTCTCTCTCTTTATCCGGAGAGCCCTGGCCGAACTACGGTCAGGAAGGTTGGGATGCGGACGACGAAGAAATTCAACGCCCACCCACCACCCACTTTGTAGCCACTGTCGATGATTTAACCGGCATGCTCGACTTCGACTCCGGAGACATCGACGGTATGGACGACGATGCCGGAGACAACCAAGACCCAGCGCCTACAGGCCACTGGAAGGCCACCTCGTCATATGACATATACATGGTGGACATCCCAAAAGATGGGAATGGCGATGGAACAACGGAGGATGACCCCTCCAAGAAGCAACCGAAGCACCGACATCAGCGGCGCCGCTCTAAATCCCGCCACAGCAAAAAAGGTGATTCCGGCATGGGAGATAATAACACCCCGGACAGTGCCTAAGACAACCCCCTCCAGCAGGACTCAGCGCAGGAGGAGGGAGAAGCAAGTCCGCACGACAGCGCGGCGGAAAGAGAGGTCGAGGACGATAATTATCGCCCCTCCAAGATGAGGCAAGCCTCGACGACAATTTAATTTGTCGTGCACGAGGATCCCGCCAACAGGAGGCGTTTCAAACACGGGCTTATAGCCACGACAAACAGCCTCAAGAAAAGCAGCAACAGCTTAGAGCCGACCAAGACACCTGGGCGGCAGACGGATTTGAAGTCCTTGCAGCCGAAGAGTATGAACTCGAGCGCCCCTCCAAAAGCTACCCCAAACGCAGGCCGTTGCCTCGATCAGAGGAGGAAGCACCCAAGTCACCAGCGTACGACATGGCAGACCGGCCACCCCGTGGCCGCGACAGAGAGGCCTCTAGAGCCTCCGTTCAAGCCGAACCCCGACGCCGTTCAAAAAATACCAAGACACGGGAAAACACGTCGGATTTGCGAGATATATTGGAGGATAAGGCAAAACATACAAGATCAATCTACGGATCGCGTGGGCGCCCCACGAGACGTGATGATAACCGTCATGCCGGATACAGAAACTCCGGCCGGGCCGAACACAACAGACAAAGCTCATCTGAGCTGCGTCGTGATATAGCCCAATACAGAGGCGCCGCACACCCGCTATGCTTCACAGATGAAGTAATGGAACATCAAATCCCCGAGGGCTTCAAACCCGTAAACATCGAATCATACGATGGTACCACAGATCCTGCGATGCGGATCGAGGACTATCTCCTCCATATCCACATGGCCCGCGGTGATGATCTACATGCCATCAAATACCTCCCACTCAAGCTTAAAGGACCAGCTCGGCATTGGCTCAACAGCTTGCCAGCAGAATCAATTGGTTGTTGGGAGGACCTGGAAGCCGCATTCCTTGATAACTTCCAGGGCACATATGTGCGACCACTAGACGCCGATGACCTTAGCCATATAATTCAGCAGCCAGAAGAATCGGCCACACAATTCTGGACACGGTTTCTAACAAAGAAAAATCAAATCGTTGAATGTCCGGATGCAGAGGCCCTTGCAGCCTTCAAACATAACATCCGCGACGAATGGCTTGCCCGACACCTAGGACAGGAAAAGCCGAAATCCATGGCAGCCCTCACAACACTCATGACCCGCTTTTGTGCGGGAGAGGACAGCTGGCTAGCTTAGAGCAACAACTTGGCCAAACACATTGATAGTTCGAATACCAAGGACAGCAACGGCACGTCGCGTCACAACAAGAACAAGCGCCGCATTAACGGCGATAATGCTGAAGACTCGGCCGTCAATGCCGGATTCAGAGGCTCTAAACCCGGTCAGCGGAAGAAGCCATTTAAAAGAAATACCCAGGGCCCGTCCAACTTGGACCGAATACTCGACCGCTTGTGCCAGATACATGGCACCCCCGGAAAACCAGCCAATCACACCAACAAGGATTGTTGGGTGTTCAAGCAAGCAGGCAAGCTAAGTGCCAAACTCGATGACAAGGGGCTGCATAGCGATGACGAGGAAGAGCCCCGGCCGCCGAACAATAGAGGATGAAGGTTTCCCCCACAAGTGCGGACGGTGAACATGATATACGCAACCCATATACCCAAAAGGGAGCGGAAGCATGCGCTAAGGGACGTATACGCGATGGAGCCAGTTGCCCCGAAGTTCAACCCATGGTCTTCCTGCCCGATCACCTTTGATTGAAGGGACCACCCCACTAGCATCCGTCAGGACGGTTTCGCCGCATTGGTTCTTGACCCAATTATTGACGGATTTCACCTCACTAGAGTCCTGATGGACGGCAGCAGCAGCCTGAACCTGCTTTATCAGGACACAGTGCGCAAAATGGGCATAGACCCCTCAAGGATTAAACCTACAAAGACGACCTTTAAAGGCGTCATACCGGGTGTAGAAGCCAATTGTACGGGCTCAGTTACACTCGAAGTGGTCTTCGGATCTCCGGATAACTTCCGAAGCGAAGAGTTAATCTTCGACATAGTCCCGTTCCGCAGCGGCTATCATGCACTGCTCGGACGAACCGCATTTGCAAAGTTTAATGCGGTGCCGCACTATGCATACCTCAAGCTCAAGATGCCAGGCCCTCGAGGAGTAATCACGGTCAATGGAAACACCGAACGCTCTCTGTCGGTGTCAAAACCGGCGGATCTCGGGTAGGGGGTCCCGAACTGTGCGTCTAGGCAGATGGTAACAGGAGACAAGGGACACGATGTTTACCCAGGTTCGGGCCCTCTTGATGGAGGTAAAACCCTACGTCCTGCTTGATTGATATTGATATTGTAGATGTTTACAAGAGTGGATCTACCACGAGATCAAGGAGGCTAAACCCTAGAAGCTAGCCTATGGTATGATTGTAAGGGTTGTGATTGTTGTCCTACGGACTAAAGCCATCCGGTTTATATAGACACGGAGAGGGCTAGGGTTACATAGAGTCGGTTAAAAAGGTAGGAGATCTACATATACGTATAGCCAAGCTTGCCTTCCACGCCAAGGAAAGTCCCATCCGGACACGGGGAGAAGTCTTCAATCTTGTATCTTCATAGTCTTGGAGTCAGGTCGATGTTGATAGTCCGGCAAATGATAGTTCGGCTGATGATGGTAGTCCGGCTATCCGGACACCCCTAATCCAGGACTCCTCGGTAGCCCTGAACCAGGCTTCAATGACGATAAGTCCGGGCGCGTATATTGCTTGGCATTGCAAGGCGGGTTCCTCCTCCAAATGATAGAAGATTGTGAACACCGGGATAGTGTCCGCTCTGCAAAATAAATTCCACGTTCCACCGTAGAGAATAATAATATATACACAAGTTCAATCTGCGACATTTTCCATGGCGTGACGTCACACCACCACTACCAAGCCATTACTCGAATTATTTTTTACTTTACCACCTCGGTAGCATTTAGCGAAGCGGTTTCCTTGGCACGCGTCTTGTCGAGCAGAGATCGTGTTTCCCCTTAATCCGGGATTCTCATCAATACGGGCGTGGGTAACCCAACCGCATCATTGATGGTGACGCTTGGGAGATAAGCGAGTTTTACCGGGCGGTGGGGACGCGTGAGATTTCGCCGCCCATATAAGGGATAAGGATTCACCTTCTCACCTCGCCTTCTTCCTCCTTTGCTTATCCATCTCCACAAGACTTTCGACCTCCAGCGCCCAAGTTCACAAGATCTCGTCTCAACCTTCTCCGACCATGTCCGAGGCGGGAGGTAAATGGTTGGCCTCCACCGTTAAGGAGGAGCAAATCGCTAATTCTTGGCGCCGGATACCTCTCCGGCGACATCGCGCACCGGCTGCCCGACGAGGGGCAGCTCATCCCCACCCCTAGGCCCCATGAGAGGGTTGTCTTTCTTTCCCACTTCCTCCGCGGACTAGGCTTTCCACTTCACCCCTTTGTCCGGGGGCTCATGTTCTACTACGACCTGGATTTCCATGATCTGGCGCCGAACTTCATCCTCAACATCTCGGCGTTTATAAATGCGTGTCGAGGCCTTCCCTCTGCATCCAGCCCCACTTGACTTGTGGCTCAAGACCTTCAATGTCAAGCGAAGGTAGTGAAGGGCATTCAAGCGGAGTCTTGGGCGCCATGCTGGGCAAGATGCCCAACGTCCTTTGGTTCGAAGGGGCCTTCGTGGAATCCGTAAAGGGGTGGCAATCGGGGTGGTTCTATATCACCGAGCCGCGTGACCCAAAATGGGCGGCGGCCCCCAAGTTTAGATCTGGTATCCCCACGCAGCTCACCTCCTGGAAAGAGAAGGGCTTGCTGTGGGGCAGTTTGAAGGAGACGGGACTCGGACTGTATCCAGAAGCTGGTGAAGAAGCTCAGGCTAGTTAACGTGGTCCAAGTCATGCTCGTCCGCCGGATTCTCCCATGCCAAGAGCGGGCATTCAATCTATGGGAGTTCGATCCGAAACAGCACCAGGCGCTGAGCAAGCTCTTCGACACAACGTCTGAAAGGCGCTGGAAGGTCTTTGTTCAAAGCGCCGATGCCCCACATCCGCGATGAAGATCGCGGATTTCGCCTGTCGCCAGCCGACGAGGTAAGTGATTCTACCCCTTTACGGGACACTTGTTTTTCATAGTTTGACTCTATCACGGGTTTTAATTCCCCTTTTCCTTTGACAGGACTGGATGAAGAAGCGGAGCAGATTACTGTCCGGCTCCTATGCGAAAAAATCCGGTGGGCGCTTTCGTCTAGCGAGGCTGCTGGTTCCGCACCGCACGTGGTGCCGGAGAAGAAGGCCAAGAAGGAGGCCACGGGTGCTCGAAAGAGTGCCCGCTTTCGGTGTCCGGCGACTCGGGCGGACTCCTCCCGAAAATGAGGAGGAGGAAGAGGACTCTCTCGGAGGAGGGAGAGAGGAAGAGGAAGGCTTCCCCCAACAGGGGAGGCGGAGGGTCCAAGAGGGAAGGACTATTCCCCGGACAGCTCTGCCAACATCAACGTTGGCGAGGAAGAATGGCCTTCAAGGGCCGGGCCTCCGGCAGATCGTAAGTATCCGGATTCTGAATGATTTATAATTTACATTTCTGCGTCACATAGTGTCATTCTAATGCCGCATGCTGCCTGCAGTCCGGCCAGTGATGATCTCCCTGCTTCATCGAGCGGGTCATTGGCTTCGTCGGATGTAGACTCCATCCCGACCGCCTCCACCCCTCGCGACGCCGAAGACGCCGGGGTGGGATCCCCAGAAGGGACCCATCAGGGGGAGGCTCGGGCGCCACAAGGCGCCCTCCGGACTTTGCGCCGGAGCTCCTAGCGGAACCCGCAGTGGTTCCGAAGTCCGGCAGGCGGCCCCTTCGATCGAAGGGCAAGACCGTGACGCCGGCGGCTTCCGTCCAACCGGAGGCGCCGGGCAATTTGTTGGAGGCGCTGCAAAGCGCTTCCATCGAGGAAGAACACCGCACTATTATGAGTGCGGTGATTGAAAGGTGCAGCTTCGCCAAAGGCGGGGTGACCAAGCCTGCAATAGCCTTCTATCAGGCTTTGAGGTAAGAAGTTAAAAATATGCAATGTAATAACGCATAGACAGTAGCCCCTGATGCTCGGTTCGGTGTTCGGAAAGAAAAGCCGGACTGAGGATCTTTAAAAAATAGATACGCAGGGTTGCTAAAAAGTTATGTCAAAATGGGTTGCAGGCTGCGCTGCTGACCTCTGCCGCACTTACTGCGGAGGTCGGTGCGTTGAAGCAGGAGCTCGAGCGGTCCGGGCAAGAGCTCGGCCGCGCCAAGAAGCAGCTCCAAGACAAAGAAGGTGAGTAACACCGCTTTGAATTTGTACCTTACAGAAAAGGATTTAGGTTGCGACAAAAAATAACAAGGATAACATGGAGTGCTGCAGGGCCACAAACGCAGGTGGCGGCCTGAAGGAGGCCGTGTCATGACGAGCATAATGCGACCACGCAGGCAGGGAGAGCGAGAAAAGCAAGAGGCGAGGGTGGCGGTGGTTCAGCAAGAGCTCCAGTCTCTCATGGAAAAGCATGAGAGTTTGGAGCATGACTCAAAGACTCGAGAGTCCGAGCTTGCCTCGGCTCTCGAAAGTGCCAAAACTGCCAAGGCCGAGGCCCATAAGTCCCTTCAGGAGGTTGAATTGATGAAGAAGATAGCGGCGGGTAAGGCATTTTTCATGCAAAGCAAGCATGTGAATGTAAATTACGTGATACTTACCCAATTCGGAGCTCTCGAGGCGTTTGCAGATCTGCCTTGCGGTGTGTCCGATGCTGCATTCTACCGAGCCGAGGAGGGAGTTCAACGGAGAAGGTCTTCGGTCTCAAGATGCCGAGGCCGGCCATCCAGTGCCCCTAGCGACCAGCTGAAGCGGCTGGTCGAGCTTCTAAGGTGGCCGAGTAGGCCATGAAGGGCTCATAGTCCGGTTTGTGGCTCGGAGAGGCCATGCACAGGAGCTACTTGGCCTCGTCGACGGCTGGTGGATGCGTGCCCACAGGTGGAGGTTATCAAGCGCCAGCCTGTATTGAAGGTGCTCGTCGGGCCCTTGCCCGCGCAAGAAAGGTGCATTGGGGCAAGCTGGATGCGGAGAAGCTAATCATCGACGCGCCACCACCGGGCAAGGAGCATCGACGCCCGAACTGCACTATAAGGCTGTCTGAAGGGTGCCCGCAAGATTGCGGATGAGTGCCCCAGGATGTAATTATTGAGTGAATTCGCAATGTGTTATCACAATGCGTTGAAAACTATGTTCATATGCGCTAAGCAATGCTTGTTTAATTTAAAATATTACCTTCAGGCGGCCGTTTATTAAATCGAGAGATGGCAAGTCGTCGGCTTCAGCCCCCATGCCACGAGTCTTTGGGGTGTTCGGGATAAACTTGAGCACTCTTGTTCCCATTTTTGGGTCCATCTAGGGAGGCGCTCAACACAACGAACAAGGCAACCGGACTTATAGTGCTTGAACACTCTCACTTAGCCGTAGAATTCTATAATTTTAAATTTCGGCGAAGCCCCTAGTATTCGGAAGACCGAATTGGGGCGCTATCCACGCCTTCGTCGGACATAATCCGGAACTTTGCTCGAAGCGGCGTAGGTCTTTAAGGACCCCAAAGGACCTCTCGAACAGCGACCAGTCTCACGCCTTATCATGCCGGTCAGTTTTAGCTTTCCATCGAGGCGTTAACCCGGCTCAACCGGGGCGCAATCGCAGTGGTTCTCCCAGTGCTACCTTAGCCGATAGAACGGGAACGTAAGGTGCCAAACATGGGAGCCGGGCAAACCCAACTATTGACCCAAGACATGATTCGGAGCCGATTCATATAATGCTATAAGTTCGGGTGCCGCACTTGTGAAAGTGTGCGGCTTTATCACACCATAAAGCGGAGGACATAAGCCCTCGGTGTATTTGGGGTACCAAAATGCACGGGTGCAACATGTCGTAAATGAACATATATATATATATATATATATATATATATATATATATATATATATATATATAAAGTAATGCAATTATAGGCAAAAGTGCTGCATTTTATTCGAGAAGATACGCTATCAGTGCGGAATGATACAAATAGTGCGGAAAGCAAGGGATTGGACGAATTAAAGGCGTCTCCCTCCAGGGGTAGGCCGCGGAATGTTGTATTTTAACAAAATTAATGCTTGTGATGGAGACCACCTGAGTGTCCGTCGCGGCCTATGTCCTTCCCTGGCTGTTGCATCATGAGTTTGGCAGGTTCGCCGCTGGACTGAGTTCTGTAAAAAAAAGAGAAAAATAAAAGAAAAAAGAGCGACACACTTGGGAGCCCCTGGTGTGGTCGAACCGCACTCTGGACCTGTTGTGGTTGTGCCCTT
Source organism: Aegilops bicornis (assembly GCA_021605145.1). Lineage (NCBI taxonomy): Eukaryota > Viridiplantae > Streptophyta > Magnoliopsida > Poales > Poaceae > Aegilops > Aegilops bicornis. The sequence continues at coordinate 637,687,563 of CM038675.1, forward strand.
CCCCCTATGCCCATGGTATCTCCAGGGCGTAATGATGTACGCGGAGAGTTTGTCTTGCAGTTATGCGAGGGCTGGGGTTGGGGCCGCATTGCTACGCGTGCACGGAACGTGCCAGGTGGTCTTGGTTGATGTTTCTCCGGACACGTTTGGTCGTGTCCGGTCGTTTAACGGCCGGACTCGAGAATTGTCGTAAAAGGCTGCTCTGTACTTCTGCCGCAAGAGCCGTTGTATGTTCCTCTGTTCGGAGGGAGCGTTCCGTGTTTCCATTGACCGTGATGACTCCACGAGGGCCTGACATCTTGAGCTTAAGGTAGGCATAATGCGGCACCGCGTTGAATTTTGCAAATGCGGTTCGTCCGAGCAGAGCGTGATCGCCGCTGCGGAACGGGACTATGTCGAAGATTAACTCCTCGCTTCGGAAATTATCCGGGGATCCGAAGACCACTTATAGTGTAATCGAGCTCGCATAATTGGCCTCGACACCTGGTATGACGCCTTTGAAGGTCGCCGTTGTAGGTTTAATCCTTGAAGGGTCTATGCCCATCTTGCACATCGTATCCTCGATAAAGCAGGTTCAGCTATCGCCGCCGTCCATCAGGACTCTCGTGAGGTGAAATCCATCAACGATTGGGTCTAAAACCAATGCGCGAATCCGCCATGGCGGATATCGGGTCGGATGGTCTCTTCGATCGAAAGTGATCGGGCAAGAGGACCATGGGTTGAATTTTGGGGCGTTGGCTCCATCGCCAGATATCGTCCCTTAGTGCACGCTTCCGCTCCCTCTTGGGAATATGCATTGCGTATATCATGTTTACCGTCCGAACTTGAGGGGGGAATCCCTTTTTTCCTCTGTTGTTCGGTGGCCGGGTCTCTTCCTCGTCATCGCTGTGTAGCCCCTTGTCACTGTTTTCGGAGATTAATTTGCTCGCTCGCTTGAATACCCAACAATCTCTGTTGGTATGGTTAGCTGGCTTTTCGGGGTTCCATGAATTTGACAAGAGCGGTCAAGTATTCGGTCCAAATTGGACGGGCCCGAGTGGTTCTTTTGAATGGCTTCTTCCGTTGTCCGGTTTGGAGCCTCGGAATCCGCGTTGACTGCCGTATCCTCATTCTTGCCGCCGTTAATGCGGCGTTTGTTTTTGTTTCGGCGCAACCTGCCATTGCGGTCCTTGGTATCCGGACTACCAGCGTTTTTGCTGAGGTTGTTACCGCGAGCGAGCCAGCTATCCTCTCCCGCACAGAAGCGGGTCATGAGGGATGTGAGGGATGCCATGGATTTCGCTTCTCTGTCCTAGGTGCCGGGCCAGCCACTCGTCGCGGATGTTATGTTTGAAGGCAGCGAGTGCCTCTCGCATCCGGACGGTCGACGATTTGATTTTTCTTTGTTAGGAACCGTGTCCGTAATTGCTGGCCGATTCGTCTGCTGCTGGATTATGTGGCTTAGGTCATCCAAGGCGTGGTCGCACATACACGCGTGCCCTAGAAGTTGTCGAGGAATGCGGCTTCCGTGTCTTCCCACATCCAATTGACTCTGCGGCAGGCTGTTAAGCCAATGCCGAGCTGGTCCTTTAAGCTTGAGCGGAGATATTTGATGGCGTGAAGATTGCCGCCAAGGGCCATGTGTATATGGAGGAGATAGTCCTCAATCCAAACCGCGGGGTCTGTTGTGCCATCGTAGGATTCGATATTAACGGGTTTGAACCCTTCGGGGATTTGATGATCCATTACTTTGTCAGTGAAGCATAGTGGGTGTGCGGCGCCTCTGTATTGAGCAATATCGCGACGTAGCTCGAGAGAGGCGTTATGCTTGTGTTCGGCCTGGCGGAGTAGTTGTATCCGTGCGACGGTATTCGCTGTGGGTCGTTAGGCGTCCACGTGATCCATAGATAGATCTGGATTGTCTTGCCTTGTCCTCCAATATATCTCGCAAGTCCGGCGCGTTCCCCCGTGGCTTCCTGCTTTTAGAGCGATGCCGGGGTACGGTTTTGGTGGAGGGCTTGCATGCCTCTCTATCATGGCCACGAGGTGGTCGGTCTGCCGTATTGTGCGCTGGTGATGCTGCCTCCTCTAATCGGGGGAGCAACTTGCATTTTGGGTAACTTTTGGAGGGGCGTTCGAGTTCATACTCTTCGGCCGCGAGGACCTCGGTCCATCTGTCGGCCAGTAGGTCTTGATCAGCTTGAAGCTGTTGTTGCTTTTCTTTAGGCTGTTTCTTTGTGGCCATTAGCCCGCATCTAAAACGCTCTTGCTCGACGGGATCCTCAGCACGACGAATTGCTGTCGCCGAGGCTTTGCCTCGCCTCCGGAGGGAGGTAAGTAATTGTCATCCTCGACCTCTCCGTCCCGCCGCTCTCTCCCGAGGGCTTGCTTCGCTTCCTCTGTCTTTGGATCGTCTTTGGAGGGAATTGTCTTCGCACTTTACGGGGTGTTATTATCTCATGTGCCGGAATCTCCATTCTTGCCGTGGCGGGATTTAGAGCGGCGCCACGACGCCGGGCGCTTGGGCTGTTTTAAGGAATCAGCCTCCGCCGCTTCTTCGTCGCCCCCATCTTTTGGGGTGTCCACCATGTATATGTTGTATGACGAGGTGGTTTTCCAAAGGTCTCTGTAGGCACCGGTTCTTAGTAGTCTCCGCATCGCCGTCCATACCGTCGATGTCTTCGGAGTCGTAGTCGAGTACGTCGGTTAAATCGTCGACGGTGGCTACGAAGTGGGTGGTGGGTGGGATCTGAATTTCTTCGTCGTCCGCGTCCCAACCGTCCTGGCCGTAGTTCGGCCAGGGCTCTCCGGATAATGAGAGATGCTTCAATGAATTTATGATATCGCCAAAGGGCGAGTGCTGAAAGATGTCCACAGCGGTGAATTCCATGATCGGCGCCCAATCGGATTCGACTGGCAGGGGCGCAGGAGGTTCGGAGTCCGGCACCTCGGAGTCATGGGCTTTACGGGGGACAAGGTAAGTGTTGGCTCCATCACCGTAGGAATTGCGGCTCTCGAGGCGGTGTCCAACCATCTGTCCTCGATCCGAGCGATCGGCTCCGGACTATGAGTCGGAGCGGATTCGTGTGCGGCCTCCAAGGGGCTGTCCGGCGGCAGAGTTAGGTCATACCTATCGTGACAGCGCGGCACGCCTGGCTGTGGCTCGGATCCATCGAGGATCAAGTCCCCGCGGATATCGGCCGTGAAGTTTAGGCTTCCGCACTGACTCGACAGCCAGGGGCGTAGCTTTCGATCTGCTCCAGATGGCCAAGGGAGTTGGCCCGCGGTGCAAAGCCGCCGAATACGAAGATCTGTCCGGGGAGAAAAGTCTCACCCTGGGCCACCTCGTTGTTGATGATCGAAGGAGCCATCAAGCCTATCGGTGATGACACAGAGGAACTCTCAATGAAAGCACCAATGTCGGTGTCAAAACCGGCGGATCTCGGGTAGGGGGTCCCGAACTGTGCGTCTAGGCGGATGGTAACAGGAGACAAGGGACACGATGTTTACCTGTGTTCGGGCCCTCTTGATGGAGGTAAAACCCTACGTCCTACTTGATTGATATTGATATTGTGGATGTTTACAAGAGTGGATCTACCACGAGATCAAGGAGGCTAAACCCTAGAAGCTAGCCTATGGTATGATTGTAAGGGTTGTGATTGTTGTCCTACGGACTAAAGCCATCCGGTTTATATAGACACCGGAGAGGGCTAGGGTTACATAGAGTCCGTTACAATGGTAGGAGATCTACATATCCGTATCGCCAAGCTTGCCTTCCACACCAAGGAAAGTCCCATCCGGACACGGGGGGAAGTCTTCAATCTTGTATCTTCATAGTCTTGGAGTCCGGTCGATGATGATAGTCCGGCAAATGATAGTTCGGCTGATGATGGTAGTCCGGCTATCCGGACACCCCCTAATCCAGGACTCCCTCACTCTCTCCGAACGGAGGAGCACACGGCGGCCCTCGCGGCGGAGGTGCAAAGCAGCATCTCACAGCAATTCTTGAGTCCGGCCACTAAGCGTCCGGACACCGCCAAGCGCTACCGAGTAACCTACAACAAGACCGCTGACCACGATTCAAGCACGCCAGAGTAATCCGGCCCCAACCCCAGCCCTCGCGAAATTGGGAAGACAGTATTACACGTACATAACTACGCTCTGGAGATACCATGGGCATATGGGGAGGGGCACGACCACGGCACGCCAAGAATGCGGCTCGACCGCACCAGGGGCTCCCGATTGTGTCATTCTTTTTCTTTTTTCTTTTCTTTTTTCAGGACTCCATTTTCCAGAAATCTCGTCGGCACTAGAATCGCCGAACTCACGATGCAACAGCCAGGGAAGCGAAAGTTACGCCAGTGTTCAGTAGTCTCTATTACGAGCATTATACCTGTTTTACATACCATCCCGCAAGCTTACCCCTGGAGGGGGACATGTCAGATAGTCCCATCCCTTGCTTATCGCACTATTTGTATCGTTCTGCTTTCATTGCAGTACCTTTTTGAATAAACAATACATAGCTTCTGCTTATTATTTCACTTCTTTCTTATTCTATACATATGTTAATTTTATGACATGTTGCACCCGTACACTTTGGTACGGCAAATACACCAGGGGCTTAAGTACCCCAAAATTATGGTGTGATAAGTCCGAACACTTACACAAGTGCGACACCCCGAACTTATAGCATTATATGAATCGGCTCCGAATCATGTCTTGGGTCAATAGTTGGGTTTGCCCGGCTCCCGTGTTTTGGTACCTTACGTCCCGTTATATCGTTTAAGGTAGCACCGGGAGAACCACTGCGATTGTGCCCCGATTGAGCTGGGTTGAGCACCTCAGTGGGGAAAGCTAAAACTGATCGTCCTGATAGGGCGAGAGCCGGTCGCTGTTCGAGAGGTTTTTTCGGGTCCCTAAAGACTTATGCCGCTTAGAGCGAGGAACCGGAATTATCCGGCCAAGGCGTGGATAGCGCCTCAACTTCGATCTTCGAATACTAGGGGCTTCACGAAATTTAAAATTGTAGAATTCTATGGCTAAGTGAGAGTGTTCAAGCATTATAAGTCCGGTTGCCTTGTTCGTTATGTTGAGCGCCCCTAGATGGACCCAATAATGGGAACAAGAGTGCTCAAGTTTATCCCGAACACCCCAGCACTCGTGGCATGGGGGCTGAAGCCAACGACTTGCCATCACTCAAATTTGATAAACGGCCACACAGAAGGTAATATTTTAAATTAACATGCGTTGCTTAGCGCATATGAACAAGTTTTCAGCATACAGGATAAAAAATGCGAGTCTATTCAAAAATTACATCCCTGGAGCACTCATCCGCTATTCGGCGGGCACCCTTCAGGATGCCCTCATAGTACATTTCGGGCGTGCGATGCTCCTTGCCCTTCGGTGGCCCGTCCGTCACAAGCTTCTCCGCATCCAGCTTGCCCCAGTGCACTTTAGCACGGGCAAGGGCCCGACGGACACCTTCAATGCAGACGGAGCGCTTGATGACTTCAATCCGTGGACAGGCGTCCACCAGCCGCCGCACCAGCCCAAAGTAGCTCCCAGGCATGGCTTCCAATGGCCACAGCCGAACTATAAGGCCCTTCATGGCCTGTTCGGCGACCTTGTGGAGCTCGACCAGCTGCTTCAGCTGGTCGCTTAGGGGCACCGGATGTCCGGCCTCGGCATACTGAGACCAGAACACCTTTTCCGTTGAGCTCCCCTCCGGGCGCGGTAGAATGCGGCGACATCGACGCGACCACGGGCAAATCTGCGAATGCTCCTGGAGAGCTCCGAATCCGGGTAAGTAATAGGTAATTGACTTTTACATTCTTGCTTTGCATAAAGAATGCGTTACCCGCCGCTATCTTCTTTAATGATTCCACTTCTTGGAGGGCTTTTTGGGCTTCGTCCTTAGCAGCTTTGGCACTCTCAAGAGCCAAAGCAAGCTCGGACTCTCGGGTCTTCGAGTCACGCTCCAGACCCTCGTGTTTTCTCATGAGAGCCTGGAGCTCTTGCCGCACCTCCGCCAGCTGCGCCTCCCCCTTCTCTCGCTCGGTGCGTTCCGCAGCCGCTTTGTTTTCGGCCACGGACACCGCTTCCTTCAGGGTCGCCACCTCGTTCATGGCCCCTGCAGTACCCATGTTATTCCTGTTATTTTTTTGCAACCGAAACCTTCCTATAAGGTATTTTCTTTAATAAGGTATTACATACCTTCCCTGTCCTCGAGCCGCTTCTTGGCTTGGTCGAGCTCGTCGTCGGACCACTCGAGGCTCTGCTTCAATGCATTGCCCTCCGCAGTCAGTGCGGCAGAGGTCAGCAGCGCAACCTGCATTCCCATATTGGCATACTTATGTTAGACTCCTGCGTATATCCTTTTAGATCCTTAGTCCGGCTTTTCTTTCCGAACACCGAACTAAGCATCAGGGGCTACTGTCTATGCGGTAATATTTTTACATATTCTAAACTTACCTCAAAGCTCATTAGAAGGCTAATACAGAGCTTCGGTCAGCCCGCTCTTGGCGGATCGAATCGTCCGGATCACCGCACTCATAACAAAGGCGGTGCTTTCCTCGATGGAGGCGCCATAAGCACCTCCAAGAGCTATCCGGTGCCTCGGTTGGACGGAAGACACGGCGTCTTACCTTCTTGCGAAGGACCGCTTGCGGACTCGGAACCATCAAGGTTCCGGCATGGAGTCCGGATGAGGGTCGGGCTTAGAGCCCCTGGGGGTATCGCCCCCCACGCGCCTGGAGTCCGGGAGGTTGCCTTGCGGCGCCTCCTGCGCCACTTCCTCTTGACCAAGCCCCCCTTGGGGCCCCGCCGCGGTGTCGTCCGCAGTGTGAGGTGAGGAGGCGGTCGGAAGTGAAGTACTCTCCATTTCCGCGAACCTGAGGACCCGCTCGTTGAAGCGGCGAACTCGCCCTTGGGCGGGCTGCATGATTGTTCGACATTAGAGAACACTATGCAATAATAAAAAGCCATGGGTATTCGGACGCTTACGATCTCGCCAGGGGCTTGGCCCTTGTTGGCCAATCCTCCTCGTCGTTGTCGACGTTGGTGGAGAAGTCCGGAGGAAGGGTTCTTCCCTTCTTGGACCCTCCGGCCTCCCTAGTTGGGCCGGCCTTCCTTTTCCTCTCCTCCCCCGTTGGGGAGAAGCTTCTTTTTCCTCCTCCTCGTCCTCAGGAAAAGGTTCTGCTTCAGAATCTGACAGCACCTGGCGCCGGGAGCTCCTTCGAGTTCCTGTGGCCTCCTTCTTGGCCTTCTTCTCCGGCACCACATGGGGTACCGGAGCCAGCAGCCCCGTCAATCGGGCATCCGCTGGGTCTTCCGGCAAAGGAGCCGGACAGTTAATCTATCCGGACGTCTTCAGCTAGTCCTGTCAAGGACTAGGGAGTTTTAGATCCCACATAGAGTCAATCTATGAAAAAAGAGTCCCGTAAAGAGTAAAATAACTTACCTCGCCGGCTTGACGTTGCGAGCTGTATCCGCGGTCTTCAGTCGCGGATGAGGGAGCTCTCAGCGCCTTGAACAAGACACCTTCTGCATCTTCGCATATAGTGTCGAAGAGCCTTTTTAGAGTCGAGTGTCAGCCGGATCGAACTCCCACAATTTGAAGGCCCGTTGTTGGCATGGGAGAATCCGGCGGATGAGCATCACCTGGATTACGTTGACAAGCCTGAGATTCTTGTCCACCAGGTTTCAGACGCATGTTTGGAGTCTGGATGTCTCGTCCGAATTCCCCCATGTCAGGCCCGTCTCTTTCCATGATGAGAGCCAAGTGGGGAAGCCAGATCTAAATTCGGGGGTCGCCGCCCATTTGGGGTCGCACGGCTTGGTGATATAGAACCACCCCGATTGCCACCCCTTTATCATCTCCACAAAGGAGCCCTCGAGCCATAGGACTTTGGCCATCTTGACAACCATGGCGCCTCCGCACTCCGCTTGACGGCCGCCCACTACCTTTGGCCGGACGTTGAAGATCTTCAGCCATAAGCCGAAGTGAGGCTGGATGCAGAGGAAGGTTTCGCATACCTGACGATGAACGCCGAGATGTTGAGGATGAAATTCGGGGCCAGATCGTGGAAGTCCAGGCCGTAGTAGAACATGAGCCCCGGACAAATGGGTGAAGTGGAAACCCAGTCCATGGAGGAAGTGGGGAGAAACACCACCCTCTCATGGGGCTGGGGTTGGAATGAGCTGCCCAGCGTCAGGCGATGCAGGCGCGATGTCGCCAGACAAATATCCGGCCTCCCGCAGTCTTGTGATGTGCCCCTTCATGACGGAGGAGGCCATCCACCTGCCTCCCGCTCCTGACATGGTTGGATAAGGTTGAGGTGGGATGTGCGGACTTGGGCGCTGGAGCTCGAGTGCGCAAAAATGGATGAGCAAAGGAGGAAGAAGGCGTAGGTGAAAAAGGTGGATCCTTATCCCCTTATATGGATGGACGAAGCTATGCGTCCCCCACCAGCCTGGTAAAACTCGCTTATCTCCCAAGCGCTGTAATCAATGGCGCGGATGGGTTACCCATGTCTGTATTGATGGGAATCCCGGAATAAGGGGGCATGATCTATGCTTTGATAAGACGTGCTAGGGAAACCGCCTCGCTAAGCGTGCTGAGGTGGAGCAGTAAAAAACGATTCACGTAAAGGCCTGGCCGTGGTAGGTGTCACACGTCATGGAATACGTCAGCAGATCTGTGCAAAAAGTTATTCTCTCTACGGTGGTATGTGGAACTTGTTTTGCAGAGCCGGACACTGTCCTTGTGTTCAAAACCTTCTATGAAGTATTCGGAGGAGGAACCCGCCTCACAATGCCGAAGACAATCAACACGCCGGACTCGTCGTCATTGAAGCCTGGTTCAGGGGCTACTGAGGGAGTCCTGGACTAGGGGGTGTCCGGATAGCCGAACTATCATCACGGTCGGACTCCAAGATTATGAAGATACAAGATGGAAGACTTCGTCCCGTGTCTGGATGGGACTTTCCTTGGCGTGGAAGGAAAGCTTGGCATACACGGATATGTAGATCTCCTACCATTGTAACCGACTCGTGTAACCCTAACCTATCTCGGTGTCTATATAAACCGGAGGGTTTTAGTCCAGTAGGACTAACAACAATCATACCATAGGCTAGCTTCTAGGGTTTAGCCTCTACGATCTCATGGTAGATCTACTCTTGTACTACCCATATCATCAATATTAATCAAGCAGGAGTAGGGTATTACCTCCATCGAGAGGGCCCGAACCTGGGTAAAAACATCGTGTCCCTTGTCTCCTGTTACCATCCGCCTTGACGCACAGTTCAGGACCCCCTACCCGAGATCCGCCGGTTTTGACACCGACAACGCTCTTCACAAGGTTGTTGAAACTGTAGATGTTTGGTTTGATGAAACTAATGGCTTGCAAAGAGAGCACCTACCTTCTGTTATAGATGAACCAGCACCTGAGGATTCTATCAAGTTCAAGGCGACTGAGGATGTCATTCCTACTGAAGAATCTGCTAAAGAATTCATTCGAACATGAAGAACGCCGAAATGATGCACCAAGATAATCTTTGAAGAAAATGGTCTTTGAAGAAAATGTCTGATCAAATTCCTCGACGACAACCAGCTCATCCTCGCGTTGCAAAAGAAGTGCAAGTTGAAAAGATCATCGATGACATTGAAGCACGGGTCCTCTCACACGCTCAAAAGCTTCACATTTATCTAACTTTTGTGGGCACTACGCTTTTGTCTCTATCACAGAGCCCACTAAGGTAGATGAAGCATTTCTGGAGCCTGAGTGCATTCAGGCAATGCAAGAAGAATTACATCAGTTCGAGCTCAACAATGTCTGGGAACCGGTCAAATGTCCAGATCCTCGCAAGCATAATATCATTGGCACAAAGTGGATCTACCGCAACAAGCAAGATGAAAATGGCCTTGTGGTGAGGAATAAGGCACGACTTGTAGCTCAAGGCTACACACAAGTTGAAGGAATTGATTTCGATGAAACTCTTGCACCTGTTGGTAGACTTGAGGCTATTCGCATATTACTTGCTTATGCTAACCATCATGATATTACTTTATATCAAATGGATGTGAAAAGTGCATTCCTCAATGGTAAGCTTGAGGAAGAAGTATATGTTACTCAACCCCTGTGTTTTGAAGATCCAAAGAATCCTCGACAAAGTCTTCAGACTCAACAAGGCCCTCTATGGCCTCAAGCAGGCCCCTTAGGGCGTGGTATGATACTTTGAAGGAATTCTTCGTGAAGAATGGCTTCACACCGGTTCACTCGACCCTACTCTCTTTACTAAATCTTATGATGGTGAACTGTTTGTGTGCCAAATATACGTTGATGATATTATCTTTGGCTGTACTGACCAACGTTATAGCGATGAATTTGCCTATATGATGAGTGAATAATATCAAATGTCTATGATGGGAGAGTTGAAATTCTTCTTACGTCTTCAAATTCGGCCAACAAGGTAAATGGCATATTCATATCTCAGAGAAATACCTCAAAGATGTTCTCGAGGAAATTCGGCATGCAAGATTGCAAAGGCGCTAAAATTCCTATGCCCACAAATGGCCATCTATGCACTGATGAAAATGGTATTGACTTCGATCACAAGGTATACCGCTCCATGATTGTTTCCTTATTGTACTTATGTGCATCTAGGCCAGATATAATGCTTAGTGTCTGCATGTGTGCCCGATTTCAAGCTACACCAAAGGAATCACACCATAAGGCTGTGAAGCATATTCTTCGATATCTAGCTCACACACCAACACTAGGATTATGGTACCCCAAGGGCTCTACTTTTGATCTCATTGGATATTACGACTCGACTATGCTGGTGATCACGTGGACCGCAAGTCAACATCCGGTACTTGTCATTTCCTCGCACGATCTTTAGTCTGTTGGTCCTCAAGAAATGTAACTGCGTATCACCGCTTCATCTGCGAAAGCTGAGTACATTGCTGCTGGTTCTTGCCGTGCTCAATTGCTATGGATGAAGCAAACTCTCAAGGACTACAAAGCATCAACGTGAAGAATGTGCCTCTCATCGTGACAATGAGAGTGCCATCAAGATTGCTCACAACCCAGTTCAGCACTCGAAGATAAAGCACATTCAGATTCGTCATCATTTTCTTCATGATCATGTGTTGAAGGGCTTACATCTTTATTGATCATGTGAAGATCGAAGAATAGCTAGCCGATATCTTCACAAAGCCCTTGGATGAGAAGAGATTTAGCAAGTTGCGGTGTGAGCTAAATATCTTAGAATCTTGAATGTTCTTTGAAAAGGACACACATCCTAACACTTATGCAAAATTGATGACTTAGATGTGCAACACATGAAGTAACATTTTCTTCAATCAATGAAGAATAACACTCTAAGTGTGAAGAAATTAATGAAGAATTTGATTCTCAGAACCCTACGACAATTGTACGCTGTGTCTGAAATCATCATTCTTATACGGTGGGTCACGCCACCACCAAAGTTGAAAATCTTCAATTTGAGTTTTTCCTCGCTTTTGAAATTCTTCGCTTTTTCAAACTCTTCAACTTTGCAAAATCTTCACTGCTTCCGCTGCTTTTTCTTCATTGGATATATAAATTTATGGGTTTATGTCCTCTACAGCATTCACTTATGGCTATTTCTTCAAGTTGCGTTTTCTGCTAAGTGAATGTGATCGGACCCTTCCCCCTCTATGCTATACTCAACCCAATCTATTCACAAATTCTTCATGCTGCTCTATTTGAAACTCGTTCAAAATCTTCACTGTGTCCTTGTCAGTTGAAGAATTTGCGAATGGAACTTTTAGCTTATCTTATCCAAATTTTCGGCTTTGCCGCTCAAACCGTTCCGCATCCCACGGTAGACTTATCTATTCAGCCACGATCTAACATGATCTCCACTTTTCAGTACGTGGGTGACACATGTCAAGCGAATGAGAAGGGTTAGGGGCACGTTCGTCCTAAATCTTCGGGCGAACAGTTTTTCACTGCGACTATAAATACCCCCTCACCCCTTCCTCACTTCCTTTACTCCGCTCGACCGCTCTCTCTCTCTCGCTCGAGCTTCTCAAACCCTAGCGCCGCCGCTACACCATCGTCGCCGGTGAGGAAGAGCTTCACTGCCTCGACCTCGTCGCCGTTGTACTAGCGTCGGTCGCGGAAATCTTCACTCCGCCGCCGTTGTAGCTGTCTTCCTCCGCCGAGTTAGGGCGTGGAAGATCTGAACTGACGAGCTTCAAATCTACACTTCTCAGTTCGTCGTGTTCTTCATCCAGGGTAATTAAAAGTTACTTTTACTGCCCTCTTTGATTCAAATTTTCTCTACAAAATCTTCAAAGGTGTTTTATCCTTCAAATCCTCACACACAGAACACCTCACTAGTCATCTGTTCTTGATTCGTTTCTTTAAGCATCATTTTCTTCAAGATTCCTCAATTGTGTGGATCCTCGATCTATACAACTCGAACCTAAGACAAAAACGCTTAGTGAAATTCTTCAAGGCTCATCCGGTCAAATTCCTCAAACTTGTTCTTTTGGAAAACCTTCGAGAACACATATGACCTCTCCAAATTCCTCGCAACTATACTGCTCACGGTACTCATGTCCGCTATTGAATCACTAGGTTCTCATCAACTTAACTCATTTGCAGCGTTCCTCAAAGAAAAGTTGCATACTTCTTCAGAGAATTCGATTGTTCAAATTCCTCAAGCGAAGAATGTGGCGTACAAAGAAGAAGCCACGTAAAGGAGGAAAGAGGCCCGAGGTCATGACTGCTTTTAAAATACATGAGGACATATATGCTGATTATTGCACACCTGATGAGGCCAATTTAGTAAAGGAGAACAAAAATCAGAGCAAGATGAGCATACAGTGGATTGAAAGGAGATGGGCAAGAGAATGGAGGGAGTACAGGTACGTAACTCTAAATTATATGAAGAAATTCGCACTTAATCCTCCATTCCCAAGAGCTCCATTGGCACCTGGCCAAGAAGCTGACCCCACCAGCATCAAGCGTGGTGAGGATTTTCCTAAAGAATGGGCCAAGCGCCAAGCCAAGTTGGCGAGACAAGCCAAAGAAGCCGGTGAGGAAATTCAATGAAGACTCACATCGCTGCCACTGAGGCCTCTGTCAAGCCTAGAAAATCAATGGCAAAGAAGCCGGCGCACAAGCCAAGTGCTTCAACAACTGTGCCATCACGGCCAAGTTCCTCAGCAATGCCCTCACGGCCAGAATCTTCAAAGCCCTCACGACCAGTTCCTCATGCGGGTCCTGCTCCTCCCAAATCTTCAGCTCCTCCTCCAAAGTCCTCAGCAGCTCCGGCAAAGTCCTCAAAGACTGTGCATCCGCCACGTACAAAGGACTGCAGCATCTCCATTACCTCTGGTGTCTCAGTGAGTTCCTCTGCTGCACCAAATTCTTCATCGAGGCCCCACACTGCTTTGAAGACAAAGGCAACGGCCGGATTTAGGGCCTCGCCAAGTCCGAAGAAGAAACAGGTTGCCTTCCAAGTGCCATCTCGACGATGAAGGCGATGATGATGAACTTGCAGAAATCATCGAGACAGTGCAAGTTAGGGCCGCTAGAGCCAAAGGCACACTGTGCTAACGCTTTTGGATCCAAGGGCGATCCTCGATTACATTGATCTCTGGCACAAGGACCCAAACACCCCTATGCCTGATTTTCATTTGACTCCTGGCCAAAGTCACATGCTGACCCATTTCATCACTAAAGAGAAATGGAAATTTGAGAAGTCTAGGCAGATCAAGAAGGCTCAGTTCAGGAAAGAGAAGTTCCTGAGGAAAAACGTTGTCAAAATGACAACTGATGAACTCATCAAGATCTAGTCTGAAATCAAAGCCCTCAGCGATGACTTTGATGCTTATTATGTTGATTGGTAAGGAGCCAAAGTCAGGTTTGTTAAACTGACTGAGAAGTTCACCAATGTTGCAGCTCCAACGCAACAAGAAGTTCTTAAGGCTGGAGCCTCTGCTCAGCCTAATGAAGAACATGCCAGCACCGCTGATGATTTTCAAAGGTCAAGAAAATGCTAGTTCTGTGGCTGATGACTCCATTCCACCAACAAGAAATTGCCGGTGCATCCACTAGGTGCTACCAAGAAACTAAAGAAGTCGTGGCAACCGCATCGGGCCATGCCGAGGAAATTCAAACAGATTCCTCAGCTCCTCCCGCGCCAACCCCTATCCTTCCATCTGCATCAGATGTGAAGAAGACCAAGGCTGCAGAGCGAGCTGCAGTGAAGAAAAGGAAAGCATCAGCTTCTTCAGAATCTTCAGCTCCAAAGAAGATGAAGCCTATGACCAGCTCGTTTGAAAATCCGATTGATGTTGTTTCGGTTTCCACCATTCCATCAAAGGACCTTGTTCCTTTTGGTGAAGAATATGTGATCCCTAGCGGATCTGATGAAGAAAATCATTTTGCTGCTTCATCAGAGCAGATTGATGAAGAAATTGAAGTGGATGTGATCCCTTCACCGCCTGTTGTTTCCTCGCCAATGCCTCAGTTCACAGCTAAAGAGGCTGGGGTTGAAGAAATTGAAGATGAAGACGTGGATATTGGATGCACTACGCCTGTGATGAATGATGACTTTTGGGAAAGTCAGAATCCCAATTCTCCACTCTTCACCCCAATACAACAAATACCTCACCCCTCGCACCAACCGCTCAACTGGCTCAAGAAACTCATCCCACCTTGTCTGTGCGTGAAGAAATTCCAGCCACTAGTGCTGAAGAAACTGCTGCTGATGATCCTTTGAACACGCATACTGCAAATGAAGAGGAACCAGAAATTCCTCAGCCTGAAGAACCTGAGATTGCGATTCCCGAGGTAGTGATGTAACTCACCGACACCTCCGCCAAAACCAAAGTATCCATTCTCACGCAAGCAAAAGTTCAAGGCTGAAGACTTCTTTGGCAGCATGTTTTCTTCATCGATTACAACCCATATGACTCTGCCGCATAAGGAAGAGGCGCTTCGACTGCTAGTCAAGCCAACTTTTATTCCTCTCAGGCTATTCGACAAAGACAAAGTCTTCGATCATGCACACATTCCTCACGTGGACATGGAATCTCCGCCGGGCTTCGAGCCAGTCCTCGGTGTTCTTCACGATGCCGGATTGCTGAATTTCAGACCGACATCTGCGATTGGAATGAAGAACTCATTCTTGATTCTATATGACGCTGCACATCACAGGAGATTCTCAAGATGTGAACTCATGGGTGCTAGATCGGATGTCGAAAATACTCACTACAAGGCACCAAAGAATCGAATTGCTTCGTGCCCTCCCACTCGATCCTCCCCTTGATGGTGCTTTCGTTGCGTCTACAATGAACCCGAAGCTTACAAATCATTACATGCAAGTCTTGATGAAGCCTTTTAAGCCGTGGCAGGCCCTCGAACCAAATTCCTCGTCAAGGAATTACTATATGTGCCTCGGACTGTCTATCGCATTCTGACGAAGACAATGAGTCCTATCAAAGGCCATGACTCAAATGATGAAGAAGTCGTTGGCATCATGAAGAATATGCTTTTCAATATCATTCACGGCGTACCCATCAACTTCCATGAGTTCTTCATGAGGACTCTGGCGAATATTTCTATGTCACCATTTGAGCTGAAGCCTTATGCACCATGGATTATGAGGTTCATCAGGACAAGGTCTTCACTCAATTACAAGGCTGATACTACGAACCACTGCAGCTACTTGCCTCCAATTGAAGTCCTCAAACGGACATATTCGTCAGCTGATGACAAGGGCAAGGCCGCTGCTGTGATAGATGAAGGCATTCATCCATTGAATGGTCAATTTTGCAAGGCTGCATCCTACTCCACCAATGATGACTCGCCACACATGACTCGCCGCCAACAACTCGCCAAGCAAAATCCTCAAGCCACAAAGACTCTGTGGTGATGATCGATCGTGAGTTACTCCTCGCCTTCATCGTAAAGTTGATCGCAATCATAAATGGGTCAAGCGCCGCTTTGGTCTAATTCTTCACAACATGACCTCAACACACAATGCGTTGAAGAAAAACCAATACTACCTCCATGAAACCTTCAACCGCATTCGGGTTGTTCTGTCTCATGTCTATGCCACAGAAGATCTCAAGAAAATAGGTCTAAAGGAAGAATTTGATCGGTCTGCGCCTCCACCGAAGAAATACAAGAAGGTCAAGGTTCCTTCCTTGGTGGCCAGCTCCTATTCTTCATCGCTACGACAATCGATGAAAATGAAGACTTGGACGACATCGCGGCAGGCCCTACTACGACAACCGACCTCGACAACACCGGGCGCTCCTTCATCAACTTGATATTCTTCAGGGGCGTTAGTCCTCAGTTTCGATCCTTTTGGTCATTCGATGACAAAGGGGGAGAAATTTGAGTTAGTCTTCAAGCGGGTCTATTATATGAGCATTTTTTCGCTAAGTTACAACTCTCGCTCTTCTGAAATGTTTATTGATCGAGTTGTAATCTTAAACCCGATGGTGCTCTGATACTTTTGATGTGTTCCTCTGCATGCTTATTCCTTATTATATGTTAATACACGCATGCTGAATTACATCAGTCACCATATTTCATCATGCATTTCAAATTCTTCAGATTATATGTCAAATGCGTGTATGAATTACAAGATATAGGGGGAGATCTCCATGATTCGACTCTTCAAATGTGCATTGCCTCAAAAGCAAATTCCTCACTATGCACATCTTCAGGGGGAGTTCTTCTATATCTTGCAATCAAATTCCTCAATACCAGTATTTACACTTCATATGTTTATCCCCGTTGAAAACTTAACCTATATTGTCATCAATCACCAAAAAGGGGGAGATTGTAAGTGCATCTAGTGCCCTTAGTGATTTTGGTGTATTGAAGACTTATAGGTTAGGGGACTAATGTGTTTATGAGTGTACACAGGTCTATAAGTCTATGAGGAGTTTGATATTTATAGTGAAAGTCGAATTTCGAAAATGAAGTTCTTCGATCAAGACTTTGGTATTCGAAGACTTTCTCAAGACTTTGAAAGTGAAGAAATTGGTGTGACCTTGAAGACTTGGTATTCATTTGAGGAACATGAAGCGTGAAGACTTTTGTTTTCGTAGTTTCGCTTTTCTTTCTTGAGTCATAGGAAACACCGCATTGTTAAAGGGGTCGAGGAAATATTAAGGAAAAATTTCCATGTGATGCTCAACTCAAAATCCTACACCTACCAATCCTTCGAGTGAAGCCATTGAAATCTCATACAGATTCGATCAATTTCTTCAAAGGATGTAGACGAAGTTCTTCCGTCACGAGGAATTTGTTCTGACTGAGGAGTTAGGAATTTGCCAGTGCGGATTGCATACACAATGAGGAACATGATAGCCCTGACGAATTTGAACCTCAAATTTCCGACCGTTGTTGTGTTGCGCGCCAGCTGTCCCAAAATATCTTATCCACCTAACGGTCATATCATTGAAGGGCATTTATGTCTTATCATGTCGGGCTGCTCCCTAGGCTATAAATAGCCACCCCCTACAACCACTAGCTGGTTGGCTGCTCCGAGAGAACCGACACTTGTCATTTGAGAGCATCCCATCCTCCGAGGACTTTGAGCGAAAATCATCGAGTGAGGAAAACCCAAAACCAAACACCTACAAACCCAAAGTGATTGAGCATCATCAAGAGATTGATCCTGCGTGGATCCGACGCTTGTTACCTTTGAAGACTGTGGCTTCTTCCAGACGGTTAGGCGTCATGGTCTAGAGCATCCAAGAGGAATTGTGGATCGCCGAAAGTGACCGAGTCTGTGAAGGTTTGGAAGTCGCTCAAGACTTACCACGAGTGATTGGACAAGGTCCGTGTGACCTTAGTTCAAGGAGAATACGGTGAGGACTTGGTGTCCTGAGCTGCGTGCTTTCGGCCGACTGGGTGTCCGGACTGTGTGTCCTCGAGTTTAAATACTCAGCCGCTCCAACCAGACGCATAACCGAGACAGTTAGCTTGAACCGGTCTACCAAATCATTGTCTTCACCAACCTTATCGGTTCTATTTCCTCAACTCATTCATTTCCTCATTCTTGTGTTGAGTGTTTGTTCATATCTGTGTTTGAAGACTTTGATCAAGACTTTCTAAATTTTCTCAGTTCAATTTCTTCATCTGTTTGTCTTCATCTTGTGTTATCCTGTGATTACGCTTCAGACTCTGTGATTGTCTTCATTTCATCATGATGACCATGCTCGTATTCTATTATGCTTGCTTCGAGTACTTATTCCGCTGCAAGTAGTTCTTCGCTAAGGAATTTCCTCACCGGCAAATTCCTCAGTGAAGAATTCATAAAAATCGCCTATTCACCCCCCCCCCCTCTAGTCGATATAACGCACTTTCAGTTATGGTCTTGACTTTGTGCCCTGCTGCAGGACATGTTCCCATTCATTTTAGTTCTATATTATGATTCAAATAATGTTTCTTTTATGGTACTGTGAAATTGAATTGCACAGAAGAAAAAAAACACTTTCTCATGCATTAACTTCAATTACAGACGTGTTTCCTGTAATAATGAAATTCAGGGACGTCCTAACGTTACTCAATTAACATACTTGTTCTGTTACATTAAGCCACAGAAGTATTCTTCTTCCAGACTATAGATTTAGTAATGTTTGTACACAGAAAAGGACACTTTCTCATACATTCGCTTGAATTACAAACCTGTTTCCTGTAATAACAAAATTTAGTGCCACCTAATGTTACACAATTAACAGACCTATTAAGCCACTGAAGAATTCTTGTTCAGACTACAATGACACACAAGCACTAAAACAGGGTTTGGTCGACTTGGCAATTTGGCATGGGAAGATGCTCGAAGGGGCGTGATGTGTAACAGGTCGTGCAAGACACCTGGCTAGGACGGTGGTCAGGTGTAGTATACTCAATGGTAGTACTAAGTGTTTTCTTTCAATATTAATTATGTATGAACAGATATAAATACAGTGTCCCATGTTTCACATTAATGTTTCTTATAGTACTGGATAACCAGGTTTGGCCAGCCAATACGAGTCAATTGGACATAGGAAAGTACCCAGAGAGAGTATACATCAGGTCTGGTACTGAAATATGGTCCAGATGTTCCATCATATATGTATGTGCATCCTCTTTCATGTGAGAATGTTATAACTAAGATGTGGTCTGGCTGTTTATTCTTGCAGGTCTTTAGCATCTTTTTCGGGGATCTTTGCCCGGAGGTTACGGATGCCACTTTCTTTTGCTTTTTCTTGGCATATTCTGTCTGCTCGTACGTGTTTGATAGCTCTGTGTACTTCATCCCATTTGCATAGTATATTTTGCCTTACCACTTTAGCTTGATAACTTATGCAGAGATGCTAGAATTATGTGGGATCAGAAGACTGGACGATCCAGAGGGTTCAGTTTTGTTTCTTTTAGGAATCGGCAGGTAGGTGTTACCATGGCAACTTAAAACATTAGTCTGGACTCAGAACTAAGTTTGAGTTTATTTGAACTACCATTTATCATCTTCGTTTGTTATTTATTAAAAGGATGCACAAACTGCCATAAATGAATTGATGTTGCGCTCCCTGTTGCTTGTTGCTAGCTATGTCTAATTATGGAGTTAACAAATCAGCTTGATGTGATGATAATGTATGTTTGCTTTTCTTGTGTTCAGGAGAGTGGCTTGGCAACCGCCAAATTCGTACCCTGAGTTTTTAGGTTATCAGTTGACCTATCTTAATGCGAGTGCTATCTTAGTTATTAATGTTCTTTCCTGATGTACATGTAAACTTGGGAATAGTTAGTAATCCAAACCAAATCCAGTCCAATCTATACTAGTACAGACCCACCTACCAAACCAATTCAATCCAAACTGTAGGTGCTAGAGTCCAAACCAATCCAAACTGTCATATTGTTCAAGCCAAACCAATCCAAATCATTCCTCACATACAGTTTGAACCCAAAGTTTTCAAACCATGGACATAGATAGAACCACATGAGAGAGAGAGGATGAAGAGGCGAGAGAAAGAGAGAGACAGAGTCCCAGAGAGAGGGGGCGGGAGAGAGAGATAGAGAAGAAGAGAGGTGAAGGGCCGCCCCTAAAGAGGACCTCCATAATCAGGTCGTGAGTGCTTGGAGGCGGAGGTTGGAGCTTTAGCAGTCAGCCGCGCCGAGATGACCGATGTCCTCAGACAAGCATACTACGATCAAATTTGGTCGCCGATCCAGCTTTTTATCTATGGGTTGAAACGGAGTTGTGACTGTTTGGTCTCCATCCGCACCAAACCAAGCCGATCTATTATCATTGATAAAGCCCATCTCGAACCAGATTACCATTGTGGGGTCAACCCATTCAATCCAATCCAAAACAAACCAATAGAAAAACCAAACTGAAACTGAAGTTTCAGTCCAAACCATTCCCAGGGTTATGTACATGAATGACTCTTTTTGGTTTGGCCATGAATAATGGGTTGGTCTCTTGATAAGAGGTGTATGAATGTGATTTAAAAAAGACCAAAAAATGTTTGATAGTGCTATTGTTTGCAGCTATTGGTAAAGTTGTGATATACTTTTAACAATTGTCGCTTGTCTACATTGTTAGCGCGTTATTAACTACGGAAGCTTGATTAGTGCCCCCAATAACACTTCAGGAGGCGCCACCAGGTGGCGCCCCAACAACTAATAAACAATGAAAAGTGCGGCTTGTTTGGCGTTAAGAACAGTCTCTACTTATATATTACAAACAATACCCTAGCAAAGTGGCTAGCCGCTCTTTCCGTCAACCGAGAGAGCAGTTTCGAATCGCATGGGCATCCAGATTTCTCTTCTCTCTTTTTTTCTTTCATTAGCTGCACAAGAATGGGCCGGCTCAATTAGTAGACCCCCTTCAGCGAGACGTCCACGTGTGCTTGTGTAAGGCGATAAATGAGAGCAACTAGTTGACGAGCGCTCCTTCGGAAGCCTCACAACGATCAGCGCCACCCCGCCACATGTTGCATTCTGGGCGCTTCATCCGGATTTTATTTTATTTTATTTTTCCCATGTGTTTTCGGCTTTTTAAACGGTTTCTTTTCAGGTTTTTCGTTTCATTTTTCACCGGTCTTTCTTAGCTTTTGGACCAATTTTTTTGAGGATTTTTTTCCGCAGAAAACGTGTTTTTTTCCTTCCGCTGAGGCACGTTTTTGCTTTTGCGTGAGGCATGACCATGACTCTCGGAAACGGACAAACACGCGTTTTCTATTTTTTTCTTCCACGAGAGGCACGGCCACGACTCTCTGAAACGGAAGAAAGATGCGTATTTTGTTTTTTCTTCAGGCACGGTTTTGCATTCCGGGGGCATCCCCAAGCTTCGACTTTTTGGTGTCCTTGGAGTATCTTGGGGTGCCATGGGCATCCCCAAGCTTAGGCTCTTTCCACTCCTTGTTCCATAATCCGTCAAAAAAATTCACCCAAAACTTGAAAACTTCACAACACAAAACTCAACAGAAATCTCGTGAGCTCCGTTAGCGAAAGAAAACAAAGGACCACTTCAAGGTACTGTAATGAACTCATTCTTTATTTATATTGGTGTTAAACCTACTGTATTCCAACTTCTCTATGTATTATAAACTATTTCACTGGCCATAGATTCATCAAAATAAGCAAACAACACACGAAAAACAGAATCTGTCAAAAACAGAACAGTCTGTAGTAATCTGTAACTAACGCAAACTTCTGGTACTCCAAAATTTCAGCCAAAATAGGACGACCTAGGCAATTTGTTTATTGATCAGCAGAAATTTTAATCACTATTTTATCACGTTCTGGTGACTTTTAACAATTGTTTTCGTGAACCGAAAGTTTCTGGAATTTACAGCAAGATTAAATAACTATCATCCAAGAAGATCCTATAGGTTTAACTTGGCACAAACACTAATTAAAACATAAAACCACATCTAAACAGAGGGCAGATGGATTATTATTTCCTAAACAGAAGCAAAAACAAAAAAATAAAAATAAAATTGGGTTTCCTCCCAACAAGCGCTATCGTTTAACGCCCCTAGCTAGGCATAAAAGCAAGGATAGATCTAGGTATTGCCATCTTTGGTAGGCAATCCATGAGTGGCTCTCATAATAGATTCATATGGTGTTTTATTTTCTTTCTAGGGAAGTGTTCCATGCCTTTCTTTAATGTAAATTGGAATCTAATATTCCCTTCCTTCATATCAATAATTGCACCAACCGTTCTAAGGAAAGGTCTACCAAGAATAATAGGACATGAAGGATTGCAATCTATATCAAGAACGATAAAATCTACGGGCACATAATTCCTATTTGCAACAATAAGAACATCATTAATTCTTCCCATAGGTTTATTAATAGTGGAATCCGCAACGTGCAAGTTTAGAGAGCAATCATCAAAATCACGGAATTCTAGCAAATCACACAAAGTTTTGGGAATAGTGGAAACACTAGCACCCAAATCACATAAAGCATAAAATTCATGATCCTTAATCTTAATTTTAATAGTTGGTTTCCACTCATCATAAAGTTTTCTAGGGATAGAGACTTCCAACTCAAGTTTTTCCTCATAAGATTGCATCAAGGTATCAACGATATGTTTGGTAAACGCTTTATTTTGACTATAAGCATGAGGAGAATTTAGCACGGATTGCAACAAGGAAATACAATCAATTAAAGAGCAACTTTCATATTTAAATTCCTTGAAATCCAAAATAGTGGGTTTAGCAACATCTAGGGTTTTACTTTCTTCAATCCCACTTTTATCAATTTTAGCATCAAGATCTAAGAACTCTGAATTTTTAGAATGCCTTCTAGGTAAAGGTGGATCATATTCAGTCTCATCATTATCAAGATTCATATTGTAAAACAAAGATTTGATAGGGGACACATCAATAACTTTTAGATCTTCATCTTTATTTTCATAGAAATTGGAAGAACACGCTTTAATAAAGGCATCATTGGTAGCACGCATCCTAGCGGTTCTTTCCTTGCACTCATCAATGGAAATTCTCATGGCTTTGAGAGACTCATTGATATCATGCTTAGGAGGGATAGATCTAAGCTTTAAAGAATCAACATCAAGATAAATTCTATCAACGTTCCTAGCCAATTCATCAACTTTAAGCATTTTTTCTTCAAGCAAAGCATTAAAATTGTTTTGCGAATTCATAAACTCTTTAACACTAGTCTCAAATTCAGAGGGCATCTTACTAAAATTTTCATAAGAGTTGTTGTAGGAATTTCCATAATTATTAGAGGAATTGCTAGGATAAGGCCTAGGATTAAAATTTCCTCTATACGCGTTGTTACCAAAATTATTCCTACCAACAAAATTCACATCCATAGATTCATTATTATTCTCAATCAAAGTAGACAAAGGCATATCATTAGGATCATAAGAAACACTCTTAGTAGCAAAAAATTCATAAGTTCATCCATCTTTCCACTCAAAACATTAATTTCTTCTATCGCATGCACTTTTTTATTAGTAGATCTTTCAGTGTGCCATTAAGAATAATTAACCATAATATTATCTAGGAGTTTAGTAGAGTCTCCTAAAGTGATTTCCATAAAAGTGCCTCCCGCGGCCGAATCTAAAAGGTTTCTAGAAGCAAAATTCAATCCGGCATAAATTTTTTGTATAATCATCCACAAATTCAAACCATGAGTAGGGCAATTACGTATCATTAATTGCATCCTCTCCCAAGCTTGTGCAACATGTTCATGATCAAGTTGCTTAAAGTTCATAATATCGTTTCTAAGAGAGATGATCTTAGCGGGAGGAAAATAATTAGAGATAAAAGCATCTTTGCACTTGTTTCAAGAATCAATACTATTTTTAGGCAAAGACGAAAACCAAGCTTTAGCACGATCTCTAAGCTTAAAAAGGAAATAGCTTCAATTTAACAACATCATTGTCAACATCTTTCTTCTTTTGCATATCACATAAATCAACAAAGCTATTTAGATGAGTAGCGGCATCTTCACTAGGAAGGCCGGCAAATTGATCTTTCATAACAAGATTCAATAAAGCAGTATTTATTTCACAAGATTCAGTATTGGCGAGAGGAGCAATTGGAGTGCTAAGGAAATCATTATTGTTGGTATTGGTAAAGTCACACAATTTGGTATTATCTTGAGCCATCGTGACAAGCAAGCAAACTAACACACAAGCAAACAAAAAGCAAGCGAAAAAGAGGCAAACGGAAAAGAGAGGGCGAATAATGTTGGGTAATGTAGTAATTTCAAAAAAAATCCTACGCACACACAAGATCATGGTGATGCATAGCAATGAGAGGGGAGAGTGTTGTCTACGTACCCTCATAGACCGAAAGCGGAAGCGTTAGCACAACGCGGTTGATGTAGTCGTACGTCTTCACGATCCGACCGATCAAGTACCGAACGCACGGCACCTCCGAGTTCAGCACACGTTCAGCCCGATGACGCCCCTCGAACTCCGATCCAGCTGAGTGTTGAGGGAGAGTTTCACAAGACGACGGCGTGGTGACGATGTTGATGTTCTACCGACGCAGGGCTTCGCCTAAGCACTGCTACAGTATTATCGAGGTGGACTATGGTGGAGGGGGGCACCGCACACGGTTGGGAGAGATCAACTGATCAACTTGTGTGTCTAGAGGTGCCCCCTTGCCCCCGTATATAAAGGAGCAAGGGGTGGTGCGGCCGGCCAAGGGGAGGGCGCGCCAGGAGGAGTCCTACTCCCACCGGGAGTTGGACTCCCCCCCCCCCCCCCTTAACTAGTTGGAATAGGATTCGGGAGGGGGAAAGAGGAGGGAGAGAAGGAAGGGGGTGCGTCGCCCCCCTCTCCTTGTCCTATTCGAACTAGGGGAGGCGCGCCCAGCCCTCGCCGCCTCCTCTTCTCCGTAAAGGCCCACTAAGGCCCATTTACCTCCCGGAGGTTCGGTAACCTCCCGCACTCCGTAAAATCCCGATTTCACCCGGAACACTTCCGATATCCAAACATAGGCTTCTAATATATCAATCTTCATGTCTCGACCATTTCGAGACTCGTCATGACCGTGATCACATCCAGGACTCCGAACAACCTTCGATACATCAAAACATATAAACTCATAATGCAACTGACATCGTAACGTTAAGCGTGCGGACCCTACGGGTTCGAGAACTATGTAGACATGACCAAGACTCGTCTCCGGTCAATAACCAATAGCGGAACCTGGATGCTCATATTGGCTCCCACAAATTCTACGAAGATCTTTATCGGTCAGACCGCATAACAACATACGTTGTTCCCTTTGTCATCGGTATGTTACTTGCCCGAGATTCGATCGTCGGTATCTTAATATCTAGTTCAATCTCGTTACGGGTAAGTCTCTTTACTCGTTCCGTAATACATCATCCCGCAACTAACTCATTAGTTGCAATGCTTGCAAGGCTTAAGTGATGTGCATTACTGAGAGGGCCCAGAGATACCTCTCCGACAATCGGAGTGACAAATCCTAATCTCTTAATACGCCAACCCAACAAGTACCTTCGGAGACACCTGTAGAGCTCCTTTATAATCACCCAGTTACGTTGTGACGTTTGGTAGCACACAAAGTGTTCCTCCAGTAAACGGGAGTTACATAATCTCATAGTCATAGGAACATGTATAAGTCATGAAGAAAGCAATAGCAACATACTAAACGATCGTGTGATAAGCTAACGGAATGGGTCATGTCAATCACATCATTATCCTAATGATGTGATCCCGCTAATCAAATGACAACTCATGTCTATGGCTAGGAAACATAACCATCTTTGATCAACGAGCTAGTCAAGTAGAGGCGTACAAGTGACAATCTGTTTGTCTATGTATTCACACATGTATTATGTTTCTAGTTAATACAATTCTAGCATGAATAATAAACATTTATCATGATAAAAGGAAATAAATAATAACTTTATTATTGCCTCTAGGGCATATTTCCTTCAAATAAAACGGCAAGGGTGAAGTGGGGGAGAGGAAAACGAGAGGCAAATGACAAATAATGTAATGCGAGAGATAAGGGATTGTGATGGGTACTTGGTATGTTGACTTTTGCATAGACTCCCCAGCAACGGCGCCAGAAACCCTTCTTGCTACGTCTTGAGCTTGCGTTGGTTTTCCCCGAAGAGGAGAGGATGATGCAGCAAAGCAGCGTAAGTATTTCCCTCAGTTTTTGAGAACCAAGGTATCAATCCAAAGAGGAGGCCACGCGCAAGTCCCTCGTACCTACACAAAACAAATAGCTCAACGCAACCAACGCGATTAGGGGTTGTCAATCCCTTCATGGTCACTTACGAGAGTGAGATCTGATAGAGATGATAGATAATATTTTTTTGGTATTTTTGGTATAAAGATGCAAAGTAAAGTAAAAAGCAAAGTAAAAAGCAAAGCAATAATAAAGTGATGGAAGATTGATATGATAGAGAATAGACCCGGGGGCCATAGATTTCACTAGTGGCTTCTCTCAAGAGCAATAAGTTATTTACGGTGGGTGAACGAATTACTGTTGAGCAATTGATAGAATTGAGCATAGTTATGAGAGTATCTAGGTATGATCATGTATATAGGCATCACGTCCGAGACAAGTAGACCGACTCCTGTCTGCATCTACTACTATTACTCCACTCATCGACCGCTATCTAGCATGCATCTAGAGTATTAAGTTAATGAAAACAGAGTAACGCCTTGAGCAAGATGACATGATGTAGAGGGATAAACTCATGCAATATGATAAAAAAACCATCTTGTTATCCTCGATGGCAACAATACAATACGTACCTTGCTGCCCCTACTGTCACTAGGAAAGGACACCGCAAGATTGAACCCCTAACCACTTCTCCCATTGCAAGAACTACCAATCTAGTTGGCCAAACCAAACGGATAATTCGAAGAGACTTGCAAAGATAACCAGTCATACATAAAAGAATTTAGAGAAGATTCAATTATTGCTCATAGATAGTCTTGATCATAAACCCACAATTCATCGGTCTCAACAAACACATCGCAAAAAGAAGATTACATCGAATAGATCTCCACGAGAGAGGGGAGAACATTGTATTGAGATCCAAAAAGAGAGAAGAAGCCATCTAGCTACTAACTATGGACCCGAAGGTCTGAAGTAAACTACCCACACTTCATTAGAGAGGCTATGATGATGTAGAAGCCCTCCGTGGTGGATTCCCTTCCCATGGAGCTTCTAACAAGCCCCAAGATGGGATCTCGTGGATACGTAAAGTTGCAGAGGTGGAATTAGGTTTTGGCTCCGCTTCGATCGCTCGAGGTACATAGGTATATATAGGAGGAAGAAGTACGCCGGTGGAGCCGTGGGGCCCATGAGGGTGGAGGGCGCGGCCGGGGGAGGGCGCGCCTCACCTCAAGTGCCCACCTCAAGCTTCCTTGGCGAGGGTCCAAGTCTCCTAGGTCATATTCGTGAGAAAATCACGTTCAAGGTTTCATTCCGTTTGATATTCCGCTTTCTTCAAACACCGAAATAGGCAAAAACAAGAATTTCGGGCCGGGCCTCGTTAATAGGTTAGTCCCAAAAATAATATAGAAGTGTAAAATAAAGCCCAATATGGTCCAAAACAAGAGATAATATAGCATGGAGCAATCAAAATTATAGATACGTTGGAGATGTATCGACATCCCCAAGCTTAATTCACCTTTCGTCCTCGAGTAGGTAAATGATAAAAAGAGAATTTTTGATGCGGAGTGCTACTTGGCATAATTTCAATGTATTTCTTCTTAATTGTGGTATGAATGTTCAGATCCGAAAGATTCAAGACAAAAGTTTAATATTGATATAAAAATAATATACTTCAAGCATACTAACAAAGCAATCATGTCTTCTCAAAATAACATGGCCAAAGAAAGTTATCCCTACAAGATCATATAGTCTGGCTATTCTCTATCTTCACCACACAAAGTATTTAAATCATGCACAACCCCGATGACAAGCCAAGCAATTGTTTCATACTTTTGACATTCTCAAAACTTTTTCAATCTTCAAGCAATACATGAGCGTGAGCCATGGATATATCACTATATGTGGAATAGGATGGTGGTTGTGGAGAAGACAAAAAGGGAGAAGATAGTCTCACATCAACTAGGCGTATCAACGGGCTATGGAGATGCCCATCAATAGATATCAATGTGAGTGAGTAGGGATTGCCATGCAACAGATGCACTAGAGCTATAAGTATATGAAAGCTCAACAAAAGAAACTAAGTGGGTGTGCATCCAACTCGCTTGCTCACGAAGACCTAGGGCAATTTGAGGAAGCCCATCATTGGAATATACAAGCCAAGTTCTATAATGAAAATTTTCCACTAGTATATGAAAGTGACAAAATGAGAGACTCTCTATTATGAAGATCATGGTGCTACTTTGAAGCACAAGTGTGGTAAAAGGATAGTAACATTGTCCCTTCTCTCTTTTTCTCTCATTTTTTTATTTGGGCCTTTTCTCCTTTTTTTCATGGCCTCTTTTCTTTCTCTTTTTTTTCGTCCGGAGTCTCATCCCGACTTGTGGGGGAATCATAGTCTCCATCATCCTTTCCTCACTTGGGACAATGCTCTAAAAATGATGATTCTCACACTTTTATTTACTTACAACTCAACAATTACAACTCAATACTTAGAACAAAATATGACTCTATGTGTATGCCTTCGGCGGTGTACCGGGATATGCAATGATTCATGAGTGACATGTATGAAAGAATTATGAACGGTGGCTTTGCCACAAATACGATGTCAACTACATGATCATGCTAAGCAATATGACAATGATGGAGCGTGTCGTAATAAACGGAACGGTGGAAAGTTGCATGGCAATATATCTCGGAATGGCTATGGAAATGCCATGATAGGTAGGTATGGTGGCTGTTTTGAGGAAGGTTTATGGTGGGTGTATGATACCGGCGAAAAGTGCGCGGTATTAAAGAGGCTAGCAATGGTGGAAGGGTGAGAAAAGTGCGTATAATCCATGAACTTAACATTAGTCATAAAGAACTCATATACTTATTGCAAAAATCTACAAGTTATCAAAGCAAAGTATTACGTGCATGCTCCTAGGGGGATAGATTGGTAGGAAAATACCATTGCTTGTCCCCGACCGCCACTCATAAGGAAGACAATCAATAAATAAATCATGCTCTGACTTCATCACATAACAGTTCACCATAGGTGCATGCTACGGGAATCACAAACTTTAACACAAGTACTTCTTAAATTCACAACTACTCAACTAGCATGACTCTAATATTACTACCTCCATATCTCAAAACAATTATCAAGCATCAAACTTTTCTTAGTATTCAACGCACTCAAAAGAAAGTTTTACAAATCTAGAATACCAAGCATATTATTATTATTAAGCAAATTACCATGCTATTTAAGACTCTCAAAATAATCTAAGTGAAGCATGAGAGATCAAAGGTTTCTATAAAACAAATCCACCACCGTGCTCTAAAAGATATAAGTGAAGCACTAGAGCAAAACTATATAGCTCAAAAGATATAAGTGAAGCACATAGAGTATTCTATCAAATTCCAATTCATGTATGGCTCTCTCAAAAGGTGTGTACAAAGCAAGGATGATTGTGGTAAACTAAAAAGCAAAGACTCAAATCATACAAGACGCTCCAAGCAAAACACATATTATGTGGTGAATAAAAATATAGCTCCAAGTGAAGTTACCGATGGAAGTGGACGAAAGAGGGGATGCCTTCCGAGGACATCCCCACGCTTCGACTTTTTGGTGAGAAAATCACGTTCCCGAAGGTTTCATTCCGTTTGGACTCCATTTGATATTCCGTTTCTTCGAAACACTGAAATAGGCAAAAACAATAATTTGGCCGGGCCTCCGGTTAATAGGTTAGTCCCAAAAATAATATAAAATTGTAAAATAAAGCCCAATATGGTCAAAATAGTAGATAATATAGCATGGAGCAATTAAAAATCATAGATACGTTGGAGACGTATCATTGACCCATTCCGTTAGCTTAGCACTTGATCGTTTAGTATTCTGCTATTGCTTTCTTCATGACTTATACATGTTCCTATGACTATGAGATTATGCAACTCCCGTTTATCGGAGGAACACTTTATGTGCTATCAAATGTCACAATGTAACTAGGTGATTATAAAGGTGCTCTACAGGTGTCTCCGAAGGTACTTGTTGGGTTGGCGTATTTTGAGATTAGGATTTGTCACTCCGATTGTCGGAGAGGTATCTTTGGGCCCACTCAGTAATGCACATCACTATAAGCCTTGCAAGCATTGTAACTAATGAGTTAGTTGCAGGATGATGTATTACGGAACGAGTAAAGAGACTTGCCGATAACGAGATTGAACTAGGTATTGAGATACCGATGATCGAATCTCGGGCAAGTAACATACCGATGACAAAGGAACAACGTATGTTGTTATGCGGTTTGACCGATAAAGATCTTCGTACAATATGTGGGAGCCAATATGAGCATCCATGTTCCGCTATTGGTTATTGACCGGAGACGTGTCTCGGTCATGTCTACATTGTTCTCGAACCCGTAGGGTCCGCACGCTTAAAGTTCGATGACGGTTATATTATGAGTTTATGTGTTTTGATGTACCGAAGGTAGTTCGGAGTCACAGATGAGATCGGGGACTTGACGAGAAGTCTTGAAATGGTCGAGACGTAAAGATCGCTATATTGGACGACTATATTCGGACATCGAAAAGGTTCCGAGTGATTTGGGTATTCGGGGGTACCGGGGAGTTACGGGAATACGAGGAAGAAGCAATGGGCCTCATGGGCCAAGTGGTGCAAGAGAGGAGGCAGGGCGCGCGGCCCCCCTAGCCCAAACCGAATTGGACTAGGGGGCAGCCCCCCTTTCCTCCTTTTCCTCCCTTTCCTTCCTTCTCCTTCTCCTTCCCTTCCTTCCCCTCTCCTACTTGGACTTGGAAAGAGGGGGGAATCCTACTTGGAGTAGGATTGCCCCCCTTGGGCGTGCCTCCTCCCCTTGGCCGGCCTCTCCTCCTCCCCACCCCCCCTTTATATCCGGAGGAGGGGGCACCCCATAGACACAACAATTGATCTCTTGATCTCTTAGCCGTGTGCGGTGGCCCCCTCCACCATAATCCACCTCGATAATATCGTAGCGGTGCTTAGGCGAAGCCCTGCGTCGGTGGAACATCATCATTGTCACCACGCCGCCGTGCTGATGGAACTCTCTGGATCGGAGTTCGAGGGACGTCATCGAGCTGAACGTGTGCTAAAATCGGAGGTGCCGTGTGTTCGGTACTTGATCGGTCGGATCGTGAAGATGTACGACTACATCAACCGCGTTGTGCTAACGCTTCCACTTTCGGTCTACGAGGGTACGTGGACAACACTCTCCCCTCTCGTTGCTATGCATCACCATGATACAATGTGTGCGTAGGAATTTTTTTGAAATTACTACGTTCCCCAACAGTGGCATCCGATCCAGGTTTTATGCGTAGATGTTATATGCACGAGTAGAACACAAATGAGTTGTGGGCGATACAAGTCACACTGCTTACCGGCATGTCATACTTTGGTTCGGCGGTACTATTGGATGAAGCGGCCCGAACCGACATTACGCGTACGCTTACGTGAGACTGGTTTTACCGCCGTGCTATGCACACGGGTGACTAGCGGGTGTCTGTTTCTCCGACTTTAGTTGAATCGAGTGTGGCTACGCCCGGTCCTTGCGAAGGTTAAAACAGTACCAACTTGACAAACTATAGTTGTGGTTTTGATGCGTAGGTAAGAACGGTTCTTGCTCAGCCCGTAGCAGCCACGTAAAACTTGCATCAAAAAAGTAGAGGACGTCTAACTTGTTTTTGCAGGGCATGTGGTGATGTGATATGGTCAAGGCATGATGCTATATTTTATTGTATGAGATGATCATGTTTTGTAACTGAGTTATCGGCAACTGGCAGGAGCCATATGGTTGTCGCTTTATTGTATGCAATGCAAACACCTTGTAATGCTTTACTTTATCACTAAGCGGTAGCGATAGTCATAGAAGCATAAGTTGGTGAGACGACAACGATGCTACGATGGAGATCAAGGTGTCGCGCCGGTGACGATGGTGATCATGACGGTGCCTCGGAGATGGAGATCACAAGCACAAGATGATGATGGCCATATCATATCACTTATATTGATTGCATGTGATGTTTATCTTTTATGCATCTTATCTTGCTTTGATTGCCGGTAGCATTATAAGATGATCTTTCACTAAAATTATCAAGGTATAAGTGTTCTCCCTGAGTATGCACCGCTATGAAAGTTCTTCGTCTTTGAGACACCACGTGATGATCGGGTGTGATAGGCTCTACTTTCAAATACAACGGGTGCAAAATAGTTGCACACGCGGAATACTCAGGTTAAACTTGACGAGCCTAGTATATAATAGATATGGCCTCGGAACACTGAGACCGAAAGGTCGAGCGTGAATCATATAGTAGATATGATCAACATAGTGATGTTCACCATTGAAACTACTTCATCTCACATAATGATCGGACATGGTTTAGTTGATATGGATCACGTGATCACTTAGAAGATTAGAGGGATGTCTATCTAAGTGGGAGTTCTTAAGTAATATGATTAATTGAACTTAAATTTATCATGAACTTAGTCCTGGTAGTATTAGCATATCTATGTTGTAGATCAATAGCTTGCGTTGTTGCTTCCCTATGTTTATTTTGATATGTTCCTAGAGAAAAACTATGTTGAAAGATGTTAGTAGCAATGATGCGGATTGTATCCGTGATCTGAGGATTATCCTCATTGCTCCACAGAAGAATTATGTCCTTGATGCACCGCTAGGTGACAGACATATTGCAGGAGCAAATGCAGACGTTATGAACGTTTGGCTATCTCAATATGATGACTACTTGATAGTTTAGTACACCATGCTTAATGGCTTAGAATCGAGACTTCAAAGACGTTTTGAACGTCATGGACCATATGAGATGTTCCAGGAGTTGAAGTTAATATTTCAAGCAAATACCCGAGTTGAGAGATATGAAGTCTCCAACAAGTTCTATAGCTAAAAGATGAAGGAGAATAGCTCAAGCAGTGAGCATATGCTCAGACCGTCTGGGTACTACAATTGCTTGAATCAAGTGGGAGTTAATCTTCCAGATAAAATAGTGATTGACAGAATTCTCTAGTCACCATCACCAAGTTAGTAGAACTTCATGATGAACTATAATATGCAAGGGATGATGAAAGTAATTCCCGAGCTCTTCGCGATGTTGAGATAGGCGAAGGTAGAAATCAAGAAAAGAGCATCAAGTGTTGATGGTTAACAAGATCACTAGTTTCAAGAAAAGGGCAAAGGGAAAGAAGGGGAACTTCAAGAAGAACGGCAAACAAGTTGCTGCTCAAGTGAAGAAGCCCAAGTTTTGACCTAAGCCTAATACTGAGTGCTTCTACTACAAAAAGGACTGGTCACTGGAAGCGGTACTACCCCAAACAATTGGCGGATAAGAAGGATGGCAAAGTGAACAAAAGTATATTTGATATACATGTTATTGATGTGTACTTTACTAGTGTTTATAGCAACCCATCGGTACTTGATACGGGTTCAGTTGCTAAAGAGTAGTAACTCGAAACGGGAGTTGCATAATGAATGTAAACTAGTTAAGGATGAAGTGACGATGTGTATTGGAAGTGGTTCCAAGATTGATATGATCATCATCGCACACTCCCTATACTTTCGGGATTAGTGTTGAACCTAAATAAGTGTTATTTGGTGTTTGCGTTGAGCATGAATATGATTTGATCATGTTTATTGCAATACGGTTATTCATTTAAGTTAGAGAATAATTGTTGTTACATTTTACATGAATATAACCTTATATGGTTACACACCCAATGAAAATGGTTCGTTGGATCTCGATCGTAGTGATACACATATTCATAATATTGAAACCAAAAGATGCAAAGTTAATAATGATAGTGCAACTTATTTGTGGCACTACCGTTTAGGTCATATTGGTGTAAAGCGCATGAAGAAACTCCATGCTTTGATGGGCTTTTGGAATCACTTGATTACGAATCACTTGATGCTTGCGAACCATGCCTCTTGGGCAAGATGACTAAAACGCCGTTCTCCTAACAATGGAGCGAGCAACAGATTTGTTGGAAATCATACATACCGATGTATGTGGTTCGATGAATATTGAGGCTCATGGCGGTATCGTTATTCTTTGACCTTCACAGATGATTTGAGCAGATATGGGTATATCTACTTGATGAAACATAAAGTCTGAAACATTTGAAAAGTTCATATAATTTCAGAGTGAAGTGGAAAATCATCGTAACAAGAAAATAAAGTTTCTACGATCTGATCATGGAGAAGAATATTTGAGTTACGAGTTTGGTCTTCATTTGAAACAATGCGCAATAGTTTCGCAACTCACGCCACCTGGAACAACACAGCGTAATGGTGTGTCCGGACGTCATAACCGTACTTTATTAGATATGGTGCGATCTATGATGTTTCTTACTGATTTACCACTATAGTTTTGGGGTTATGCATTAGAGACAATTTGTATTCATGTTAAAAAGGGCACCATCTAAATACCGAGACGACGCCGTATGAACTGCGTGGTTTGGCAAGAAACCAAAGTTGTCATTTCTTAAAGTTTGAGGTTGTGATGCTTATAAGAAAAAGTTTCATCTGATAAGCTCAAACCCAAATCGGAGAAATGTGTCTTCAGAGGATACCCAAAGGAGACAGTTGGGTACACCTTCTATCACAGATACGAAGGCAAGATATTCGTTGTTAAGAATGGATCCTTTCTAGAGAAGGAGTTTCTCTCGAAAGAAGTGAGTGGGAGGAAAGTAGAACTTGATGAGGTAATCAGACTGCTCCCTTATTGGAAAGTAGTTCATCACAGAAGTTTGTTCCTGTGACTCCTACACCAATTAGTGAGGAAGCTAATTATGATGATCATGTAACTTCAGATCAAGTTACTACCGAACCTCGTAGGTTAACCAGAGTAAGATCCGCACCAGAGTGGTATGGTAATCCTGTTCTGGAGGTCATGTTACTTGACCATGACGAACCTACGAACTATGAGGAAGCGATGATGAGCTCAGATTCCGTGAAATGGTTTGAGGCCATGAAATCTGAGATGGGATCCATGTATGAGAACAAAGTGTGGACTTTGATTGACTTGCCCGATGATCAGCAAGCCATTGAGAATAAATGGATCTTCAAGAGGAAGACGGACACTGATAGTAGTGTTACTATCTACAAAGCTCGAATCGTCGCAAAAGGTTTTCGATAAATTCAAGGTGTTGACTATGATAAGATTTTCTCACTCGTAGTGATGCTTAAGTCTGTCCGAATCATGTTAGAAATTGCCGCATTTTATGAAATCTAGCAAATGGATAACAAAACTGCATTCCTTGATGGATTTTATTAAAGAAGAGTTGTATATGATACAACCAGAAGGTTTTGTCAATCCTAAAGGTACTAACAAAATATGCAAGCTCCAGCGATCCACCTATGGACTGGTGCAAGCATCTCGGAGTTGGAATATACGCTTTGATAAGTTGATCAAAGCATATAGTTTTATACAGACCTGCGGTGAAGCCTCAGACATTACAAGAAAGTGAGTGGGAGCACTACAAAGATTTCGATAAGTATATGTGAATGACATATTGTTGATCGAAAATAATGTAGAATTATTACGCAAAGCATAAAGGAGTGTTTGAAAGGAGTTTTCAAAGAAAGACCTCGGTGAAGCTGCTTACATATTGAGCATCAAGATCTATAGAGACAGATCAAATACGCCTGATAAGTTTTTTCAATGAGTACATACCTTGACAAAATTTTGAAGTATTTCAAAATGGAAATCCAAAGAAAGAGTTCTTGCACGTGTTACAAGGTGTGAAATTGAGTAAGACTCAAAGCCCCAATTAACGCAGAAGA
Organism: Aegilops bicornis; assembly: GCA_021605145.1. Lineage (NCBI taxonomy): Eukaryota > Viridiplantae > Streptophyta > Magnoliopsida > Poales > Poaceae > Aegilops > Aegilops bicornis. The sequence goes on from CM038675.1 coordinate 637,723,517, forward strand.
TAGAAAGAGAATGAAAGTCATTCCCTATGCCTCGGCCATAGGTTCTATAAAGTATGCCATGCTATGTACCGGATCTATTGTATACCCTACAATCGATTTTGGCAAGGAGTACAATAGTGATCTAGGAGTAGATCATTGACAAGGTCAAAATTATCCTTAGTGGAATAAGGATATGTTTCTCGATTATGGAGGTGACAAAGGTTCATCGTAAAGGGTTACGTCGATACAAGTTTATAATCGATCCGTATGACTCTATGTCTTCATGTGGATACATATTGAAAGTGGGAGCAATTAGCTAAAGTAGCTCCATGCAGAGCATTGTAGACATAGAAATTTGCAAAATACATACGGATCTGAATATGGCAGACCCGTTGACTAAACTTCTCTCACAAGCAAAACATGATCACACCTTAGTACTCTTTGGGTGTTAATCACATAGCGATGTGAACTAGATTATTGACTCTAGTAAACCCTTTGGGTGTTGGTCACATGATCATGTGAACTATGGGTGTTAATCACATGGTGATGTGAACTATTGATGTTAAATCACATGGCGATGTGATCTAGATTATTGACTCTATTGCAAGTGGGAGATCAAGGAAATATGCCCTAGAGGCAATAATAAAGTTATTATTTATTTCCTTATTTCATGATAAATGTTTATTATTCATGCTAGAATTGTATTAACCGGAAACATAATACTTGTGTGAATACATAGACAAACAGAGTGTCACTAGTATGCCTCTACTTGACTAGCTCGTTGATCAAAGATGGTTATATTTCCTAGCCATAGACATGAGTTGTCATTTGATTAACGGGATCACATCATTAGGAGAATGATGTGAATGACTTGACCCATTCCGTTAGCTTAGCACTTGATCGTTTAGTATTCTGCTATTGCTTTCTTCATGACTTATACATGTTCCTATGACTATGAGATTATGCAACTCCCGTTTACGGGAGGAACATTTTGTGTGCTACCAAACGTCACAACGTAACTGGGTGATTATAAAGGTGCTCTGGTGTGTCTCCGAAGGTACTTGTTGGGTTGGCGTATTTCGAGATTAGGATTTGTCACTCCGATTGCTCGGAGAGGTATCTTCGGGCCCACTCAAGAATGCACATCACTATAAGCCTTGCGTGCATTGTAACTAATGAGTTAGTTATGGGATGATGTATTACGGAACGAGTAAAGAGACTTGCCGGTAACGAGATTGAACTAGGTATTGAGATACCAACGATCGAATCTCGGGCAAGTAACATACCGATGACAAAGGAACAACGTATGTTGTTACGCCGGTTCGACCGATAAAGATCTTCGTAGAATATGTGAGAGCCAATATGAGCATCCAGGTTCCGCTATTGGTTATTGACCGGAGACGTGTCTCGGTCATGTCTACATTGTTCTCGAACCCGTAGGGTCCGCATGCTTAAAGTTTGATGACGGTTATATTATGAGTTTATGTGTTTTGATGTACCGAAGGTAGTTCGGAGTCCCGGATGGGGGACATGGCGAAAGTCTCGAAATGGCCGAGACGTAAAGATCGATATATTGGACGACTATATTCGGACATTGGAAAGGTTCCGAGTGATTCGGGTATTTTCGGGGGTATCGGGGAGTTACGGGAATACGAGGAAGAAGCAATGGGCCTCATGGGCCAAGTGGTGGAAGAGAGAGGAGGCGGCCCCCCTAGCCCAAACCGAATTGGACTAGGGGGCCGGCCCCCCTTTCCTCTTTTTCCTCCCTCTCCTTCCTTCTCCTTCTCCTTCCCTTCCTTCCCCTCTCCTACTTGGACTAGGAAAGAGGGGGGAATCCTACTTGGAGTAGGATTGCCCCCCTTGGGCGCGCCTCCTCCCCTTGGCCGACCCTCTCCTCCTCCCCCCCTTATATACGGAGGAGGGACACTGAGGGAGTCCCGGATTAGGGGGTGTCCGGATAGCCGAACTATCACCGTTGGCCGGACTCCTGGACTATGAAGATACAAGATTGAAGACTTCATCCCGTGTCCGGATGGGACTTTCCTTGGCGTGGAAGGCAAGCTTGGCGATACGGATATGTAGATCTCCTACCATTGTAACCGACTTTGTGTAACCCTAACCTATCTGGTGTCTATATAAACCGGAGGGTTTTAATCCGTAGGACGAACAACAATCATACCATAGGCTAGCTTCTAGGGTTTAGCCTCTCTGATCTCGTGGTAGATCTACTCTTGTACTACCCATATCATCAATATTAATCAAGCAGAGTAGGGTATTACCTCCATCGAGAGGGCCCGAACACAGGTAAAAACATCGTGTCCCTTGTCTCCTCGTTACCATCCGCTTAGACGCACGATTCGGGACCCCCTACCCGAGATCCGCGGTTTTGACACCGACATTGGTGCTTTCATTGAGAGTTCCTTCGTCGTCGCCGTCGGAAGGATGCCTCATCCGTCTTTAAAGACGATACTATCGCCAAAGGAGCCTTGGCCTTCGGGTCGACTCTTCGGCTAGGTGGTTTTCTTATGACCGCCCGGTTTGGCCCTTCATCGCCGACGATGACTTCTCGGGTCATCGAAACCAATCTTCACGTCAACTCGGAACTTGCCGAGCAGTTAGATCCGATCGAGCTCTCCTCCGTAAACGAGCTCTTGGATCGCATCGCCGCACTGGGAGTCGCCACAGACTATGACCAGATCGGTCCTAAAACCGACCTGAGAGAGATCAACTCTCCCCAGGCTACCCATCATGTTGCTGTGATAGAGGAGCAATACGGCGATTCTTCTTCTATCTTAAGGACTAGCTACGCCCGGATTCCCGATCCCTCCATGCCGGATTCCCGCAGAGGGACGGATGTCGATCAAGCCCTGAACTTAAAGTCAGGCGGCGGGTTGGATTCATTGGATAGCATTCAAAAATCTGAACTTCCGAGTTCGGAAACTTCTCGGGCCCCGAGTCTTAAATTGGACGGGGTTCCGGATCTAGTTCCACCCGCCCACCCAAACATTAGCGATCTATCCCGAATTCGGCAAGAGCCCGGCAAACAAGACATCATTCTTGGGCGATTCCTCTGGTTATGGACAGGGGGTAAAGGATCGCCGAGAGGAGGACGCAATCTCACTTTTCTCGCAATAATTGCACGGACAAGGGAATCCTAAACGCCATAAGTCGTCGCGAAATTTCACGCTTTGCTGACTTGGCGACCATGGTATAAAAGTATTGTGCGATGGAGAGTGCTTGGAAAACCGAAAGTAAATTTTGGGATAATCCGGCCCCGAATACATCCCTAGTCCGAAATAAAAGGGTGCATCATCACCAAGCACCTGAGTTAAACACCAAAAAACCAAAACCCCCTAAAGGGTACATAACCGTACTGGAGGGCTGGCTAAACGGACCCTGCAATATTCATAGCACAGAGGACGCCACTCCAACTCATAGCCTTCGAGCATGTAGGATACTACGGCAGGTGGCCAAAAGTGGCGAAGAGCTTCTAGCCTCAGAATCCCACCAAAGAACACCAAAGACGGTATTAACAGCCTTGAGACTTTCGCATCAAATAACATGCGGAAACGAACACTCCGCAACCTTGTCAAGTCTACCAAGTAGCAACAATAAATTCATGGGTGACACGGCTATTACCTTTAATGCCAAAGGATTTAACCTAAATTCGAACAGCCCGAGCACCACCGCATTGGTCCACAAATTCCAATAGTGGGCGGCTTTGCCATATACTAAGGTACTCATGGATGGCGGCAATGACTAAACCTCATCTACAAGGAAACACTCCAAAAATGGAAATAGATCGAACTGCATTGAGCGAAGCAAGACAACCTTTAGAGGAATAATCTCACCGGGAAGCATGTTGCACAGAAAAATCACATCGACGTAGTGTTCGCTCACGGACAATTACAGGTCCGAAGAGGTCACATTTCAAGTGGCCCCGTTCAGCAGCGGATATCACGCTTTCTTAGGGCGAGAGGCATTCCCAATTTTTCAAGCTATACCCCATTATGGGTACATGAAGCTTAAAATGCCCGGACCTAACGGAATCATCACTCTCGCTAGTGATCCGAATATAGCACTCCGCGCTGAAAACAAGATGTACCGCACTAGCCCTCGAGGCACTATCCGAAGCCCTAGCGGCCGAGGAACTCAACTGCGATGCGCTCCACGGTGAATGTGGGGCGATGTGATACTTGATAAAAGATCCAAGTACACCTCTTTTAAACCAGCGGATGAAATAGTCAAATTCCAAGTCCATCCAATGGACCCTGCAAAGACGGGCTCCATTGGGGCACAACTAAACCCTGATGCAGACGCCGCACTACGAGAATTTCTACGAGAAAACTGAGACATTTTTGCCTGGCACCCTTCAGACATGCCAGAATCCCACGTCGGTGGCCGAGCATGACCTAAATATCCTAAAAGGATTCAAGCTACCAAACAGGCTCTTCGCACTTTTCCGAACCCAAGAGATGAGCCATGGGAGAGGAGCTAGCCAAACTTCCGGAAGCCGGATTCATCGGAGATATAAAAATCCGGACTAGCTAGCAAATCTGGTGATGGTACCAAAGAAGGATAAATCCTCGGCGCCTATGTGTTGATTTCAAAGACCTTAATAAGGCTTGCCCAAAGGATCTCTTCCCTCCCTCGCATTGATCAAATTATCGACACTACGCAGAAACAACTCATTGTGCTTCCTCGACGCTGCATCTCGGCAACCACCAAATCAAGATGGCGGAGCTGCACCAAGTCGCAACAAAGATTCATCACTCCATACGGCCCATTCGCTTCAACACAATGCCCTTCGGCTCAAAACGCCAAATATAACATATCAGCATGATTCGTATACATGTCCGGCAAACCAGATCGGCAAAACGGTGGAAGCATATGTAGATGACGTGGTCGTCAAATCCAAGCATGTCGAAACTCTAGTAGACGACTTGAGGCTCACATTCGACAATCTCCAAAAATATGACATTAAGCTCAATCCGGAAAAATGCGTCTTGGCGTTCCGGAAAGCTCTTGGGCTTCATTGTGTCCGGTAGAGTAATTGAAGCAAACCCAACCAAGATCCGGGCTCTGTCACAATTGGATATTCCAAAAGACCTCAAACAAATACAAAAATTGACTGGATGCGTAGCGGCTCTAAGCCGCTTTATTTCCCGTTTGGGAGAAAAGGCGTTACCCCTTTACCGCCTCCTCCGACGCACCGAACACTTCGAGTGGACGGATGCCGCCACGGCCGGACTCGAAGAAATAAAAGCCATATTGGCAACAAATCCGGTCCTGGCCGCGCCCAACGTGGGGGAACCAATGCTATTATATATTGCCGCAACACATCAAGTTGTCAGCGCGGTGCTCGTCATCGAACGAGAAACGGACGGACACCGGTTCCCTCTTAAAAAACCGGTTTACTATGTGTCCACTGTCCTAACTCCATGCAAGTCCCGGTACCCACATTATCAAAAGATAGCATACGCTGTGTTCATGGCATCCCGGAAGCTGCGACACTACTTTCAAGAGTGTTCGATAACGGTAGCCTCCGAAGTACCTCTTAACGACATTATAAACAACTGCGACATGACGGGCCGGATTGCTAAATGGGCCATAGAGCTCCTTCCATTCGACATAACCTATAAGCCACGACGAGCTATTAAGTCGCAGGTTTTGGCCGACTTCGTGGCGAATGGACCAAGCCGAACTCCCTAAAGAGTACGGCGCATACTCCAATTGGATCATGCACTTTGACGGCTCCAAAATGTTGGCGGCACGGGGCTGGCGTCCCCGACGTCCCCAACCGGGGACACGATCAATACGTCCTTCAGATAATGTATACGGACTCCAACAACGCGGCGAATCGAGGCCCTTCGCACGGCCTCCGGATGGCGATCTCCATGGGCATTAAACGCCTAGAGTGCGGGGATTCGAACCTCGCGATATCTCAAATAAGCGAGACTTTGATGCCAAAGATCCGAAAATGGCAGCGTCGCAATGCGGTCCTAAAAAGTCAAGACGCAGTTCGAAGGGCTCGAAATTCATCATATAGCCCGGGATAACAACCAGGCGGCGGACGTATTGGCACGCATCGGCGCAAAACGCGATGTCGTCCCGCCCAACATCTTCCTGGAACAGCTGTTCAAGCCATCCGTACTACGGGAAGGGGAGTCCGGAAATAACAATCCGGACCCAACCGCACTGCCTCACACCGAACACTCTGACACAATCCGGAAATAACACTCTGCCCCCCTTTCCTCCTTTTCCTCCCTCTCCTTCCTTCTCCTTCTCCTTCCCTTCCTTCCCCTCTCCTACTTGGACTAGGAAAGAGGGGGGAATCCTACTTGGAGTAGGACTGCCCCCCTTGGGCGCGCCTCCTCCCCTTGGCCGGCCCTCTCCTCCTCCCCCCCCCTTATATACGGAGGAGGGGCACTGAGGGAGTCCCGGATTAGGGGGTGTCCGGATAGCCAAACTATCACCGTTGGCCGGACTCCTGGACTATGAAGATACAAGATTGAAGACTTCGTCCCGTGTCCGGATGGGACTTTCCTTGGCGTGGAAGGCAAGCTTGGCGATACGGATATGTAGATCTCCTACCATTGTAACCGACTTTGTGTAACCCTAACCTATCCGGTGTCTATATAAACCGGAGGGTTTTAGTCCGTGAGGACGAACAACAATCATACCATAGGCTAGCTTCTAGGGTTTAGCCTCTACGATCTCGTGGTAGATCTACTCTTGTACTACCCATATCATCAATATTAATCAAGGTGAGTAGGGTATTACCTCCATCGAGAGGGCCCGAACCTGGGTAAAAACATCGTGTCCCTTGTCTCTTGTTACCATCCGCCTAGACGCACAGTTCGGGACCCCCTACCTGAGATCCGCCGGTTTTGACACCGACAGGCACCCCATAGACACAACAATTGATCTCTTGATCTCTTAGCCGTGTGTGGTGCCCCCCTCCACCATAATCCACCTCGATAATATCGTAGCAAGGCGAAGCCCTGCGTCGGTAGAACATCATCATCGTCACCATGCCGTCGTGCTGACGGAACTCTCCCTCAAAGCTCGGCTGGATCAGAGTTCGAGGGACGTCATCGAGCTAAACGTGTGCTGAACTCGGAGGTGTCGTGCGTTCGGTACTTGATCGGTCGGATCGTGAAGACGTAGTACTACATCAACCGCGTTGTGCTAACGCTTCCGCTTTCGGTCTACGAGGGTACGTGGACAACACTCTCCCCACCGAAAGCCCAGAGGTGTGCGCCTTCACCCTACAGCCTATACACAAGTTTGCAAAACGCCTGGCTTGTCACTACTTATCCTCGATAGTCCTACTGTAATGCATCAAACTACGTCACCGATGGTGTTATGCTAAATCCAGAATTTCTATAACTCATAGTGGCCTGATGGCCAGGATTCATCTCTGCTTGAAACTGCCTAATTGCTTGACAGAGATACTTTCAGCACTTGCAAATTCAGTGCAACCAAGGCCCGTAGGAGCAAAAGAGAGGTCAGCTGTATACTGGAAACTGGCAACCACCAAACCTAGTTAGGTAAAAATTAATATCATCGAGACACATCAGACATGCATCACAACGGCCCAAATATTCCACTATCGTGTCGCCGGTTGATTGAGCCTAAATTTGATTTTCTAGCAAATCAAGGAACTAATGGTGAAGAGACATTATAAAATTACATATAATCTCTCAAAAGCTATCAGCTCAGCACAAATGCCCCTAGTCTGGCTACTGTGCGATTATATAATTGTACTATGAGTTGCACATTTTTTTTCCTCTGCAATCGTTGCAGATTGTACATATATAACACATGATCAATAAAAATCAGTTTCAAATGAAAAACATATATGTAGCTAAATAAGAGGTTATATAGAGAAACCAACTAGAAATATCAACTTACTGATTGGGTGAACTGCTTCAGGCTGATGCGACTTTGCTAAATCATAGATTTTGCCCAGCACTGATGTGGAATTGTAGGGAGGTGTAAACCCTTTCCCTTCCATAAAGTGTGGATATACTTCAACCCTCAGATGACGAGGCATAGTGATCTATTTGGAAGATGGATGAAGAAAGAAAGTTTAGCTGAAGTACAATGTATGTAATATACATTTTGTTGCAAATCAAAATGAAACTATTAAGAAAGACAGTTAACGTCCCGGTGATGAAAGCATACAAAGAATCATCCACTGTATGCAGGTTTTTTATGTAACCTACATCGTCACTGTACCTGGATCATCACATATGACATATCCAGTCACCAATATTAGCTAAAAGTACACTAGTAAATTGCATCGGTGGTTGATTAACTTTGTGTTGTGTTGTGATTTGAGTTGAGTTGTCATTGTAAGATACCTCCTGCATAGGCCTCTGGGTCCTTTATATAGACGTCTTCTCTTAGAAGAGTAAGGTGTGATCTCTGATTTGGGCTTAGATGGAGCCAACTAAGGGAAAATCTCCTTATAGTTGGTTTAAGTGCCAGATCCATAAGGAACATGACATATCCATGCCAAGTCGACAGGATAGGGGTGTTCCAGAACCCCCTGGGCCACATGTACAGATACGTCATCATCATATGCATTGCACAGTACTACCTCCGTCCTGGTTTATTGGTCCGCTTAGTATTTTGTGTCAAATTTTGACCAAGGATTTAATTAACAAAATGTTAATGCATATCACAAAAAAATAGTATCATTGGAAACTATGTTCAAATACGAATCCAACGATATAACTTTTTATGGCATGCATTGACCTTTTGTCAGTTAAATGTATGGTCAAATTTTGACACAAAATACGAAGAGGACCAATAAACCAGGATGGAAGTAGTATTTATATCGATTTTTTCTACCATACATCATCCACGAGTTCATATCATGGTTGTGAAGAAGGGTAGCAGTAGTAGGGATAGAAAATTATAGAGGATAGGGATTAGCAACTGGAAGGGAGGGTTGTTACATTCTTTTTCTTAATCCCAAAATACTAGCTACCTTTTTCATAGAGGGCTTTGATCAATTTCCTTATATCCCAACTCAAGTATACTCAACTAAATAAATAATTGGACTGGAACACAATTAAAGTCCATCCTTACTAACTCATCACCACTAATTCCGTAACACATAACGTTTTTGGATGTTTAATCCCATACCAGCAGGTGAGCAGTAATAATCACAGTAACTATAGTGTATATCGACACAGGATTTCAAACCTTGTTCCCACTTTTCGGGGCATCCAGAGCCTCATAGTAAATGTCAACCAATTCAAGCATCTTAGCCTTTATCGACTCCCATTCTTTTTTGTCTTCTTGAACTTCACATGTCAGTAGCCGATCCATATATACCAGCCAACAATCTGCAGCTGCACCCAGCACATAACTGAAGGAAGGAACAATCTCAAACAACGTTAGACCACATAACTTGCATAGCTCATATATAATACAGGGTCTACAAAATGGTCATGGCAAAACTAGGAAACTACAACATGCTGAGCAGATGTAATATCAAAATATATGTGAAGTTATCTGTAAACAAATAACCAATACTTTTTTTACTGGACACTGTAAATATAGGACATAATATTTTGAAACGGTAGCATATGTCAACACTGTTCCTTTTCTCTTAATAAATTTATCTATAACTAGAACTTAATGTATGATTATGATGTAAAGTTCTTAATAACAATGATCTTGGTCCAAGAAGGTATGATGATGGTACTTTAATATGTGGTAGAATCTTATTGTTCAGCTTCATGCACTAGCCAACGCAACCAAAAGTCCGAACTGATGGAAAGGGCTAGGCAATCCACATATACACTTCAACACCCCGTCTCATGTGTGACGCGGGAAGTCAACACGTGAATAGAACACCCCCTCTCACGTGTGACGCGGGAAGTAAACACGTGAATAGACCGAGGTATGGCTCAAGAGGCCTATACGTGGACATAAGAGGGGGGCAGCAGCAATTTTTGAATAAACTGCAAAAGCCAGGACTTGAACACAAGACCTTAGGCTCTGATACCATGTTAAGCTTCATGCACTAGCCAACGCAACCAAAAGTCAGAATTGATGGAAAGGGCTAGGCAATCCACATATACACTTCAACACTTATTAATCATAATTGACTTCATTATAGATGTACACATGTCGATTTGTATGATCTTCGCCACATGCCCTGGATCCTGTCAGTTTATGTCCAGACTTGGTAAATGAGACAACCATTGTATATTAAAAATACAGTTTAGGTAACTCGAACAATATTTTAGGTATTTTGGCCTTAAATTATGACACCTCAAAATTTCGATGCCCTTTCAATGTCAAGACGCTCTGCGGGCTTAGATGCATAACAGAAATGGCAGATTTAAGTGCCCATGCAAAAAAAAAAAAAAGGATTACGAGTAAATAATACCTTGGTGTAAACCTAATTCTAAAAAATTCACGGAATAAAATGTGTTCTAGCTTGGATTCATCATAATCCTGAGGCTTCTCTTGTTTAGCCTTCCTTGGAGGGTTTCTTGGATCCCATGGTTCTGATGGTTTGAAGTACTTCAGTAACTGGAAATGTCATTTTAATGATAGTTACAATTCTGCGCAGAGTATGATGTCATACCAAAAGTCCATAACAATTTGGTGCCAAATGTATTGAGTATCATGCACCACCCAAAAGCCCAGCATTTATACTTCAACACTCTCCCTCAAGTCGGACTCTCTATGCCTAAGACAATAAGACGTGAACTGCAAGTGGGCTGTATGTTCTGTCGAAAGAAATATACGAGTCAAGTCTTGAACTCAAGACCTCTTGGCTTTGATACCATATTGAGAACCAACCAGTGCAGCCAAAAGCTCATGGTGACAGGAAAAGATGGGCAGTTTACTTAACAAAATGATGCTTCAAAGATACACTAAAAAATTCTGAAAACACAACGCAAGGTATTTTATATTTTAGAATAAAAAAAGGTAACCCTGAAGGACACAAAACCTAATTTGTATCATTAACTGAGTTAAAAAGAAGTCAAGACATTTGGATCAAATGTACCTTTCTGTTAAAAATACCAGGAAAGATTATAGGAACAAATGAGTGGTAAATATAGGCTATATCCTGAATGATGCAACTTTCAGAAACAATATTAGCTATTTGATGTTACATTTATCCACTAGATGGTAACGTTTAAATATCAATGTTTTATTTTGAAGTGAGACAAAAATATGCATTTTATATAATTTGCAGAAACCCTGTATAAATAAAATCAGCAATGCGTGTAGTAAGTAGGAACGGAATTCAACTTGCAGAAACCCTGTATAAAGAAAATCAGCAATGCATCCCAAATTCCATGCTCTAGGAATAGATGAAATATATACTCCGTAATAAACTAGTGTGCAATATGCTCCAAAGGATTATGTTTGTTAGCAAGGATAGCAAAAATAAACAGTTCACTGCAACATGTCAGAAACAATGACCGACCTGTGGGTTTCTCGAGACCCAGTACATGTCACCATCAAAATCACCACCTGCCATCTCATCAGCTAGAGATCGTGGTCCAGAAACAGGAAAAAGAATAGCATATTTGGAGTCTCCCACGAAATCCTGTATAGCCTCACTATATGTGGCTGTCAAGACATGTATATCACCAAAATGCAGCCCAGGATGTCTATAGACAAGAACCTCTCCAGAAATGGGGCCATGGTCCCTGTTTGATGAGACATAATTAGTAATAAAAGGAACAGACGAACACTTCAACCTTCTAATTCCCTTCAAAAGGATGGTATGGTCTATAATTAAATCTAGAACATTACCAAAGTCTAGAAGTCTCACATATTTTGTGCCCTGGCAATATGTAATCAGTCACACATACTTAATCCAGCATGAAAACATATCATCCACCAAGATCAGACCATGCATTTATTAAAACCATGTTCTAACCAGTCTAAATAAAAAAGGTACATCCTGAAGTTGTTGCTTCCTTGTCAGACATTCTTCTTTAAGGGCAGGATGATCATAGAACTATTGAAGGACTTGAAAAAAATCAAATTGATGTACGAAGTGTGTTCTTTAATGCATTCATGAAACAAAAGCATAAACCTCTAGTCCATATGAAAGTACATAGTTGCATACACCAACTAGTTCACCTACAAGCTTAAGCTAGATGATGAAGAACAGTGATCAACATACTTACAGTCACACTCATGTCTAGGCTCCTTCAAGCCTAAGATATGGACTAGAGTGAAGTCAGTGAACTGCAATTATAGTTCTTAAAACTTAGTTACTAAGGATTTGAACTAACACCTCTCCATCCTGGTCCTGGTACACGTTGAGTTGCAAGCACCAGCTAGTTCATCCAAAATATTATTATTTTTTATGGGAGAGGGGGTGGGTGTGGAAAGGTCATCCAAAAGTCTAAGCTGACCAGAAAAGGTGAGCAATATACCAATACTTAAAGTCTAAGCTCAATTTCAATACATTACCTAACGACTCACTGGTTTACAAACAGAAACAAAATAATGTTTAAGTTCTGCATTCCCTTTCTACAACAAATTGTAACATGATAAACAGATCCAGGGAAACCAATATCCTGTTTATGTAAAATTACAAGATTATGGCAGTCGGAAAAATTGAAAAGCATAAGGAAGAGATAAAGGAAAGACCGAGCAATAGAAAGGATATGGTGGGTTACTGGACCACTTACAATATCACACAGACTTCATGGGGCTTTAGTGTCCCTGTAGGATCTGTTGTGCCCATCAGATAATAACACTGATCGACAGGGAGCCTGCCTTGTTTGAATCCTTCTCTTTCCTCTTTGGTCATTGTAGTAAGCTGGTGCTGTAAGTATGCCTCATCTTCTGGTCGAATTCCAGAAAGGATCATCCGTGCAGACATTAAATCATCCATGTCACCGTGGTTAAATGCAACTGTAAGGGGGATCACATTAATAGAAATTGCAAGTGAAGGCATAACTGCCACTACATAAATGCATACTTGAGATGCTAAAAGTAACAAATTCCTAAACATCAAAGAAATGCAGCATATCCCATATTTATAGCAAAATGCAGCATAATTACATGCTCCATTCATGATATTTCAAATTAACCTTCAAGGGAATCTCTAGTTTTATGGCGAGCTTTCTCAACATCTTTTAGTGCCTTCCCTAGAAGCTCCATAAAATAATCCGCTGGAACCCCTCCATATTGAAGCAGCGTGATTAAAACCTTGAAGTCAATGCCCTTTTGGGTCGGTTGCTGGAAAAATGTTGTGAAGTGCCAACAAAAGGCAAGAATTTCATTAGCTGTAGAGAATGCTCAAGAAAAATATCTCAACATTTATCAAAACCGTAGCACTACCACTACAAAGAAATTAACTCTGTGACTTCAGCTACCAAACTGATTCACAGAAAGCTTAATCAGTTAGTTAAGCGTGGGTGACCTTAATAATATTATAAAATCAAAGACAAGACATGTACCAAGTAAAGAACTGCCTTTCACAGTTTCATGGGAACTTTCCCAGTTCTTGCTAAAACCAAAGTAGTTTAACGATCGCATCTAAAATTCTAAATTATGGCCTATGCAAGATATCCCCCCTACTCATATACTCAAATCCAGTAAACGCATATCCAGGTTACTTACCTCGTTGAAACAATTTCCAGTGAGTTGAAGGAGTGCCCACCTGATAAACTAGGATCTGAGTTTACTTTTATCATTGATGGTCGTATATGGATAGTCCTTTCAGGAAGCTGCAATACATAAGAAACATATTCTTAAAAAATGGTAAGAAAAGTTCAAAATTTGACCAACATAAAGTGAACAAAAATGATGTAAAAGAAAACTAATAATTGATGTGATTGCTCAATTATATTACTAGTATTGGATTCTCAGGCTGTCATTAACTCATGGTATTGTGTAAGTTGTGGGCCAGAAGTGTTGAACGTGCGGAAAAAGGCACCACCAACAAAATGGCAAATAGGAAAGATAGGAAATGAAGGTAATGTTTCCATGCAACCATTTGTTCACTAGAACTGCTAATCTACTAAGAGCATGGCTAATAGTATAGCCAGTTGATGGCCATATGATGCTGTCATGTCATTTATAGACATCATACATAGTCACTCATATGATGAAGTTGGCTATTATACTAGTCCTTTGTTCCACCCTCTCGCGTTCTCTTTCTCCATATTTATTACATTTGCCTAGGAGCATGTGTAGAGGTGAGCTCTTGCATGAGAAACCACTCCCCTCATTTTTTCTTGTCTTTCTCCTCCATATAGACAAAAGTGTCACGTAAGCGGGCTATAAGCCCCTTATTATACTTGCTCTAAACGATAACACTCCAACGACAATAAACTCAAGCCATCCGTGATAAATATATACCTTTCTAACAACAAGAAGGGTCCCCTTTACAGCAAGTCCATTATAGAACATACGGACCTGCATAAGAAGAGGCTAGAGAGAGGAAGGGGAAGAGCAATACACTGCTTAGTTATCTAATGGAGCATTTGAAAAATAACAGAGAAAAGATCATGATATTGTTTACTCCACAGATTACATGATCATCGATGTCAAATTGATCCTCCTTTGAATCCACACTATCCTGTGTAAGTTATAACATAGAATTGAATAATAGTACCAAAATAATTAATAAGAAAACTAAAAAGTGAAAAGCAGGGTTAGCTAGAAATAGCAAGCAACAATTTTGATAACTATTAGCTATTTCCAAAACATGATTTTTGGGGTAAAGTTAACCACTAACACCTACTCCTTCCGTTCGGAATTACTTGTCGCAGAAATGGATGTATCTAGACGTATTTTACTTCTAGATACATCCATTTTGGCGACAAGTAATTCCGAACGGATGGAGTATTTGTTAGTCGAGTCCACACATTTCTCATCTCATCTTAAATCTGTCGTTCTTTTAAACAATAATGTGATGGACTTGATGTTGTAGCATGATATATTGCAAGTTCGCAACCAATGGTAACATCGTATGGTGTATCACAATCTACGGATGATGTGTTTGCTGATCTAACATGGTCGACATGCCAGGTTGTTTAAGCTCAGTATGAGATTAAACAAGCAGAGGGACACAATCATCTAGGATCTAGTGGAGACTAGTCTTATCAAAGTACAGAACGTTATGTTCCACTACTAACACAAGTGTCCATATTATTAAGCTCATTAGGATGTGTGCCATATTATTAAGCTCATTAGGGTGAAAAGTTCAGTGCCGTCCAACCCATAATGGATGCTTTAGGTGAGTTGCAAAGTAAAATAAGGTACCACCAATCTTTTCCACAACTGAGAGAACAATTGGTGTGACCGGTGATATTGGGTGCCAATGAGCTTCCACTATAATCAGTGCCCGAGTGCAGAATGCATTCTATGGAGAACCTAAAGCATAGCATGGTGAAACAGCTAAAAGTTTCAAACCGCACTGATTCAAAATTCAAATTTACTATGTGTCAAGTTTGTATTACTAAAAGGAGCTGTGCCATGTGTGTATCCAAGTTTTCTTTTGGCATATCAAAATTTGCCCAAATGAGTTATCATTATCTTCACAAAACCATAACCTTCAGAGACCTAATATATAGTTCAAATATGGTAAGTGAGAAATAAAAAAAATCATATTTTCTGACAAGATGCACAATGGGGTGTTGAAATATATTGCCCGCCTCTCTCCATCAGTTCGGACTTTTGGAGCAACTGGCCGGAGCATGAATTCAATATGGGGGACGGGGAAGCACACACTCACGTCATGTATCCTCAAAAGGTTCCCCTTAAATACATCTGTAGGGCATTTCTTAGCTAAATCTTCTGATATTAGGCCAGTCCCGTCAGTGTGGATCAAAGCCTCCCTATGCTTGAGAACAATGCCTGCTTTTATCCTGAAATATTTCATTGAGTATACAAGATAACAATATATTCTAGTAGCAAGCCAAAACATCAAAGGAAAGAGATAGTAACCTTGCAAGGTACATCATCAACAATTACAACGTCAATTTTTGATAGGGCTTCACCATCGAGTAGTGTAATAGTTTTGGACAATACCAAACCAAACCTGTCATTCCCATAAACCAACTATATAAATTTACCCTCCAAAAGAGAGCGGCTACAACCACAGACAATGACAAAAAGTGAAACAACATCTTATGTTCATCTCCATCGTATAAGGCATTGTAAAATCCATGCACAGTAATATTTGGAAAACTGAAAGAAACAAGCAAAAAAGAGAAGTGGGCAATGACTTGCACCAAATGTATCGCCAAATATAGTCAAACTTCATGTTTTCACAGTGTGGCACCTCGTTTTGGTTATTCTGTAAGTAGTCCAATGCAGAAAGCAAGAGCACAAGATTTACCAACAAGTAACAGCATGAGATATCCTAGAATTTATGATTAAACATATGCATTATTAGTGATACTGGGTAGCAAAAGTACATAAGATTGCTAACCTGGCCACATATTTTGCCACACTGGGGACAGTGTGTACGTGCATAAAAAGCTTGCGGGCATCACCAATTGTTCTGTTGGAGAGGATATAAGGCACACCCTTGTCCCAGTCACACTCGGTGCGAACAAAGTAGCACCTAACAGTAGAAGTGCATTTCTTGTTTCTCTCTTTCTTTTTTTCCGCTTTTATTCTCCTTTCCCTCCCTCCATCTTTGTAAACTGACGATAAAGGCATACCAGTCAAGACCATGATACAACTGAATCAATTTGTAGTTATAAATGACGAATGACCTTTTTTTATAAAGATATAGTAGCACCAACAGTACAGAAATTTTCCGTGCTGACTTGATCCATAGATCTGTGCTCTCACCAGATGCTGGGGACAGCATTGAGAAGTCGGTGCCGTTTTCAGCATGATATTCTTTGCAGGAGGTCAGGAACTCAGGAATTAAATTTTTGGAAGGGTTGAGAAAGGGCAAAAGAATCAGAGACGAGGGATTATCTTATTGCTTCACTACTGGAATCGCCACCTATGCTGAGTGCCAGAAACACTCGGCAAAGGGCCTAAAACCCTCAGCAAAGGCTTTGCCGAGAGTTGCACTCGGCAAAGGCCATCCGGTGTACACCTCTCAGGCAAACATGAATTTGCCGAGAGCCAGAACACGGGCACTCGGCAAACTCTTTCGCCGAGTGCCAAACAGTTCGCATCGGCAAAATAAAGGGACTCACGGACAACAGACGGAAACGGAGGTTGCCACATGGTCTCTTTGCCGAGAGTGGCTCTCAGCAAAGCTAGCCAATAGGAAGCTGTCACGTGGCAACCACCTGACAAGCAGGTCCCACAATATACGCCGAGCGTAGCTTTGCTGAGAGCGGCTCTTGGCAAAGTTAGGGAATAGGGAACAGCCACATGGCGAGGACCTGACAGGCGGGACTAGGGGTGGGCATATTAACCAAGAACCGTTGCACCGAACCAAAAGAACCGGGACCGAAACCGAATGGAACAGAACCGAAAAGTGTGGTTCCTATTTCGGTTATTAAATATATAGAACCGAAATTTATTCTCTAATTTCGGTTTTAACACTTGGTTAACCGAAAAGACCTAATAACCCGAAACTACAGACCACGCCTCACATGTCCTTTTTTTTCTGTTACCTAATTCTGCAGGAGCCAATCGTCTGCAATTTTCAACAAACCGAAAAACTTTGTGACCTGGAAAACCGAACCGATCGGTCCGGTTAGACCGAATGCCCAGGCCTAGGCAGGACCCACACCATACGCCGAGAGCTCACTTTGCCAAGAGAGACGCTTGGCAAAGCCAACCAATAGGGAACCGCCACGCGGCAAGCATCTGACAGGTGGAGCCCACAACATACGCCAAGCACTATCTTTACCGAGGGCAACGCTCGGCAAAGCCAGCCAGTAGGAAATAGCCACGTGCCCACTACCTTACAAGCGGATCCCACGCCTTATGCCGAGCCACAACTTTGCCGACAGCCACGCTTGGCAAAGCAAGCCAATAGGAAACAGCCACGTTTCAACCACCTGATTGCCGGGTCCCAGAACATACGCCGAGTGCTGCCTTTGCCGAGAAATCAGCCCGGAAGATACTTTCCGACGTCAAGCACACGGTACAAGGCCGTGATGCAATGTCGGACGCTCAATGACAAGGGGCTCAAGACCAACTTGGAGAGAGAAGAATACTTGTCGGTGGTAAGTGACAACATTGCTTGCTAGTACTTTGAGTCATCCGCCGCTTGTTACATGCATTAGTCAATGATTCCATTATGTCTGACTAGGTGAAGGAACCCTTGATCAAGGAAGATTGTTCGTAGGCCCTGGTTGACATGTGGTGTGACCCAGCATGGCAGGCGCAACATGTGGAGAAGGGGAACGATTGCGCGAAAATGCCAGGCCCGGCACATGTCCAGGAGAGCTGCAACCTAACCACTTGAAGCAACACATGGTATGTGGAATAAGATGTTAAATTTTTCGCACGGTGCATCTCCGTTCATTAAGCTTGATGCTTACTTTTGCAGGAGGCGGAGCTTGGTCGCCCGGTCCGCATCCTAGAGGCCTGGAAAGAAGGCCACAAGGGGAAGGATGGCGCCGAGTTTTGCAGCCTGTCGGCGAAGGAGAGGTACGGGACCTTCAAAGAGGTCTTCCAGGAGGCGGGTAGGACGCCGAACCTACGTCCAAGCCACTTGATCCTGAGTTGCTCATCATTGCTGGCGAGGGGAAGGGCCATGACCGCCACCTCCTTTGCAACGGGGCGATTGCCACCTCCTTGCATCGCAAGCTCCATGAGATACGCGCGCCGAGCACAAGCTCAACTCCGTCCATGCGGAGTCGCCCAACCGCCGCGTCACATGAGATCACGCGTCTCAAGGTTAGCATCATAACCATTCATTTGTCCATGCCTCGAAATAGCACCCTTGCAACCTATATGAGCCTAATGCCATATTACAGGCTTTATCGGACCAACGGGCTGCTGAAGTGGATCAAAGGTAGCAAGCTGAGCAAAGGCGGCAGGCTGAGGAGGAGAGAAGAGAGAAGTAACGAACATAAATGAACAAAGGTTCAAATTGCTCGAGAAAAAACTAGAGGTAGAACATTCTCTAAATTTGGCCCCATTCATTATATAGCGATGAATAATGCTCACATGACTCTAATCTTATAGGCTCCTAAAAAATCTCAAGGCGGTGGAAACAATGCCCCTCCTCCTCCTCCTCCTCCTCCTCCTCCTCCTCCTCCAGAAGGTTAACCCCATGGAAACAATGCCCCTCCTCCTCCTCAAGGCGGTGTATGAAGATGTGAACTTCTGTGTGATGTGCATGTGTTTTGCAAGATGTGAACTTCAATGAATTAACCCTGTGTATGAATATGTGAACTTGTGTGTGATGTGCTCGAGCAATTTTTTTGCTCTATGAACTTGTATGAAACAATGGCCTATGTGAACTAGTTTGAGTTACCTTATGTTTACTAGTTTGGGTTATGACTATGTGTGTGTTGTGTTGCTCGAGGAATTTCTAGGGAGCTCCTAGCTCCCACATTCATTTGATATGATAACATTTGCTGCACTAAAGATATAGACAGAATATGTATCTAGTTGTTTTCAGTTGCAGGGATTAGATAAGAAATAGCTTCACAACAGAAGCAACGGGACATATTACCGAGAGCAACACTCGAAAACACTCACTTTCACGAGTGTCGCTCTCGGAAAAGGGGTCGCCTAAGCACTTTAACTACTGTAGTGGTTTTCTTTTCCGAGGGACGCTCTCGGAAAAGAATGGCACTCCAGTAGAGACATTCCTTTCCGAGGGACACTCTCAAAAAATAATGGCTCGTCAGCACTCCATCCGTGGCATTCTTTTCTGATGGCGGTGGCTCTCGGTAAAAGTACCTCTGACATGTGGGCCAATGGGTCCCACCGGTCAGTTTCAAAGCTATCAGTCAACGGTGGTATGCCGAAGCGCTTTCTTGGCAAAGGTATCACCAACCGAGTGTCATACTATTGTTTTTAAAAATTTAACAAATAATTTGAATGTTTACGTGATGTGTTTTTACCGAAAGCGTAACATCATGGCTCTCGATATAGATAGCAGAAAGTGACGGTGCCGTCAGTTGCGAACGGGCATGCCATGTGGCTTCTCTTTGCCGTGTGGTACTCTCGGCGTCTGCGCCATTTGCCGAACGTAGTTTGTTCACCGTGATTCTATGTCAGCAACGTCATCTAGTTGCCGTGAAGCCATGGTTGCCGACTGTGGCCCTCGGCGTCTGTACGTTTGCCGAGTGCCCATGGTTTGGCTCTCGGCGAAGAGCCGAACACCCGACGTATAGGAAAATTCCAGTAGTGCTTGGACTAAAAGGCACGATTCTTTTTGGCTTAAATAGCACATATAGGACTCAACAGGACTGAACTCAAACTCAAAAACTTAATGCACTATGACTACTACATGGACACCATGTAGTAAACTTACAAAAAAAACAGAAGGCCGTATAGCATACATTTTGGATTGATCATGTATTGTGTGATTTCTCTTTGCTATGCTTAATTCTCTTGGTCCTTAGTACCATAGCATGTATGCCATCTTGTCTCACATATGGTATAGTAGATTTTATTAATAACTGTGGACAAGCCAGGAGTAAATCAAGAGTGACCGAGATAGTGAGATATGATAGGGCCAAGGTTGTTTAGCTTTACTTGCCCACAGGATTTCTAGTGCATACTAGCACGGCCCATCTAGTTTGTGAAGGATTAAGCTAGCCCTTCGCGTAGCTAGCTTATCTGCGACGTGTCCGCTCCCCCGCTGGGGTTCCCAACCCCGCCGCCGCCGGCGCTGACCTCCACCTCCCTCCGCCGCGGCCGGTGAGCTCCGTCGGCAAAGCCCGTGGTGATGTGGCGTTCTCCCTCGCCAGGTCGCTGGCGGCCTCCTTTGAATGGCTGAACATCGCGGGTTCGTGGCGGACTCACGGCGCCGGTGGTGGCGGCGCACCGGGCGCCGGATCTCGCGGCGGGAGGTTGCTGGCGCTCCCGTCTCGGGAGGTGGCGCGATCGGCTCTTCCGGATCCGGCCGGATCTGGCGGTGGGGTTGGCCGTGGCGGTGGTGCGTGCCCGTGACTCTGGCGCTTAGGAGCTCGCCGGGCGACGCGGGTAGGGCAGCGGCCGGGCGTGACCGTTTCTCCGGCCGTGGGCGGCGACGTGTGGAGGTCCGGCGGTGGTGGACTCCCAGTGTCGTGGCGGCTTCATAGTGGCTTGGCGGATCTTCCTGTGGCGGCGGCCGGCTTCTCCGGCGTCGGCTTGTCTGCGATCGGACCGTTTCAGCCTTCACCCCATCTCCTCGGCGCCCGGTCGCTACTCCCTTCGAAGGGTTGGCCCTTTCCCAGCTGCGGTCCATCACTCGTCTCACGCCCGGTGCAGCAAGACCGAGCTCGTCTTGCGCCTGATGCTTGAGACCGAGCTCGCTCGCGCCGCAGTGCAGCAGGACTGACCTCGTCCCCCACACGGTGCTGCAGGACCAAACTCGTCTCGCTCTTCGGGCTGCAGGATGGGTTGATGGATGCCAGTGCTGGCCGACCTATTGGGTCTCGACGCTGGGGTGGACCAGGGGTGCAAAGGGGGTCCTTTTCCGCTCGTCTCTTTGGTTGGGGTAGCGGCGGGTCTCGGGTGCGGTGGTGTCAAGGTCTTGGATGCCGAGGCGGCGGCCCTGGTGGCAGTAGCACGGTGCTCTTGGGCAGAGCCCGTGTCTTGGCACTGCCCGGTGGCCATGGGCGGCATGGTAGCGGGGGTGTAGCGTTCGGTGGCGGTGAGTGTTGGCCGGGGTGAAAACTTGCTCTATCTTTGGACAGACCGGCGACGGCGAAGCTTGTTCCCTTCTTGAAGGCGTCGTCGCGGCTCTCACCGCCCATCGTGCGGCTCCAGGGGAAACTCTGATCCTCGGATTGGGCGGTGGCGGCGCTCCGGTGTCGTATCCTTCCTGAAGGCGCCGCCTTGGAGTCCACGGTTCGTTGTATGCGGCTTCATTTCTTCGTGGTAGTTTGCTAGGAGTGGTGTTGCTGTGCTCAGCGCTTTTGTATGCTGCCTTGGGTGTGTGTGGTGTTGGCGTACGTTTGTTCCGGTGATGTTGACCTTTGCTTTATATATAAAGCGGGGCAAAAGCCTTTTTCGGTAACTGTGGTCTAGATGAAGTTCAATATTTCGGTTCTCCCTAAAGATCTTATTATCTAATCTGTAGTGTAAATAGAGACTCATTTTTGTTCAACATGAATATGATATCAGTTACTCTGGTATACTAAATACTCCAACTGTGAAAGCTGCAATTGACTTCAGTATGATTGTAGAATAGTAGTGGAGTAAATATTTCAACAAGCAATCACTTTGTTTCTTAATTTATAGGCGTGCAGAGCTCCTGTGGGTTAAGAAAACACCAATTACTGAGGTTCAGTTTGTGGTTGCTGAACTATGTTGTGATAAACTTATTCTAAAATCTGCTGCAGAAAAATAGCCACGAAAGCAGGAAAAACATGTTAACCAAACTGGAGAATAGATCCAAATGGATGCTGCACTCTTTAGTGATGATAAGAAAAACGCTGCTAGGCATATGTGAGATAGGCGCCAGCAAGAGGAAAAACAAGGAATTTACGTCTAGTAAAAAATTTAACCTTCATTCCAAGACACTGAAACTTACTCAAAAAGCGATAGCGACGCAAACCCAAGATGATGCCATCTTCAAAAACGTGATGGTAAAAGTGACAGCCGGTTTCGAAGTTATCACCAGCATTGGTGTGCCCAGATATATCTGAAAAGTTCACAACAAGAACATTGTCGTCCCCAACAACTTTCTGTAGACTAGTCCTTGTGTTCTCTATATATGGTCCCTGAAACCAAAATAAAATAAAATGAAGTTATATGCAATCTCAATATACTGGTAACCAATGCTCAATATGGAAAATAGAAGAAAACAAAAAAGAACATTTTACAGATGGTGTCTCTACGACTCTACCTATTCACAGCAAGTCAACAACTAAGACTAGCATTTTTTTAATGACTGTCAAGTGAGATCCTCCACAAAAATCGCAGTTGATAATTTGAAATTAATATAGAAAAGAATAGGCAGATAAATCCATAAATATTCTCCAATGTTGCAACGCTAGAGAAGAAATGACACATGAACTTGACCATCCAAATTAATTTCTTAAATGACTGAGCAATTAAAATGTTCAGCTAAATATTTGATTAACAAGATGTAAATACCACTCGACAGCTGTGTATATATAGAACACTGTTTTGGTGCCCATGAGTGCCTACATTCATGTTTCTGAAATGTACATGATGATATTTAAACTTTGCACATACTAATAACATTGCACACGCTACATCGACGAATTCTCAGACTAATGGAGCATCAAATCAAGCACTTCCTACAAAATAGGCCACCCGTGAGCACCAAATAATTTTCTAATTAGGAGATTTGGAAAAACTATGTGTATCCTAGAGTAATGGATACAAAGGCTCAAGAGAACAAAGTAAACTTCCGAACCTTGAAAACCGTGAATTCACGGAATCGCCTCTTTGCTCGATATGGCAATGGTACACTCTTGTCTTGCTTGGGTCCCAATCAAGATTCTACAAGTATCAGTTCAATGATAATTCCATGAGACGCATGCTGGCATTTACAGAGAGAGAACACGCGGACAAGGAAAATATATTTGACTTATCCAAATGGGGACTATAAATTTCACATATCAATAGGCATCAAATGGTGGGTGCTATTGCAACATGAGCCTACAGGTGCGTTCCCGGAGATGCATAATATGGGCTATGGCCTAAACATATATTCTCATTAAACTTATACATGAGTCAGCAAGATAAAAAGGTAAAAAATTCTTGGTTTTTAAGTAAACTGACTAAATATCCACAATT
The DNA here is from genome assembly GCA_021605145.1 of Aegilops bicornis. Classification (NCBI taxonomy): domain Eukaryota; kingdom Viridiplantae; phylum Streptophyta; class Magnoliopsida; order Poales; family Poaceae; genus Aegilops; species Aegilops bicornis. Next base: position 637,747,361 of record CM038675.1, read on the forward strand.
AACAAACAGAAAGTTATCAAAGGCAGAGCACAGAACTGATATATCCATCAAAATAGAAGAAACTATGCCATAAATGGACATGTAACAATATTGGGTGGGTGGGCGCGTGAGTCATCCTGTATTAGCTGTATACATGTTAGGCAGTAGTAAACATAACAGATAATGAATAAGAGAACAAAACCTGTCTCCTGTCACACTCTGCTAGAAACTCGTGACCAAATTTGTTCCATATTTCCAACTCAAAACGATCCATGGGCAGTGAATTCAAGGACCTAATATAGTCCTCATGTAGTACACCCACGTCTTCTATCTTCTTCCTACAAATGAGGGCAAGAGATCAATAACAATATAATGAAGACAGCAGATATCCACAACAATAGGTGTGCACGTTGTACGGTAGCTTATTTGTTCGCTAAAGGGAAATATAAACCAAATTAAGACTTACCCTGCAAGATAGACATATATCATGAAAATCTGAACAAACTCTAGCTCTCCCAACGCTAACAACTGACGGCTCGCGGTTGCCCTTGATGCGTTTGCAGTAACAAGAGGGTCTGCTGGCATCATGCACTCCATGGTTGGTGATGCTTGGACCCCCACAGTTCCTGATGGGCACCCCATTTGATGCACACGCCTTGTGATCTCGCGCACTGGACTTGGGGTGGAAACCATCCTTGGAGACGCAGGAATGATCTGCCGGACCGGGCTATCAAACCCCACCTGATGCTGCAACCCAGACACCATGCCGAGGCCAGGGCTCCCAACTTGCACCATAGCATGGTCTGGCACCCCATGGGCCAATGGCGGGGTAGGACTACCAACCTGCAACGGTTGTACCTGGTCTTGCATCCTGAAACTGAAAGACGGATGCTCGACAAACTCTTCCATTCCTCCTTGGTTTGGCATCACGGGTAACATTTCTGGGACATTGCAATCAGGTTTATCAACCTCCATTGCAACTGGGTTCGGCAACAAGCAAGCAACTGCCCCAACAGGGCTCCCGTTGCTGTTGCTATGTAAACCGTGAGGCGTCTGACGGGCAGGGCTTTCGACCTCGATCATGGCATGGTTTGAGAGATTGAAAGCCAATTCACTGCCTGGAGCGTTATCGTCCATTTGAACATCATCATCGTGCATTGGTCCCAGTACAGAGTCATCTGTTGGATGAAAGACTTCATGATTAGAGTACTGTAACGGTGGTAACATGGTGGTAAAACGAAGAAAAATAACCAGGAGAATTTTGATTCAGAGAAAAGTGTAGATTGGCATATCAGAGACATTTTTATTGCAGAACACACACGGATCAGGAACTCGAACCCAACAAGCTCCAAAACAATAAGGTGGCAAAGAGGAAGTCGATCAATGTGCTTGATTGCTTGAAGCAGCAATCGCTGTAGCCACGCAAGCCAAGTAGAGTTAAATTTCAGTCCAAGAACAGGCGTCCGCCCCTCGCAAAATACTGTGCTAAATATCAGTAGGTTCGAACAAACCAAAATCAGTACTAAAAAGGATCTTTGAAACACCATTCCTCTGAAAATGTAAGTTTTAGCACGGAGAAAACCCAAAAGCCCGCCACGGGTGGAATGAAACCCAAATAAGGGCGAAAAAATCAAACAGAAACGATTCCCTCCAAAACGACCCAAAATAGCAAGTCCGGAACCGGAGCAGCTAAGCAATCCGCACCTCCGCTGGAGGGGCCGGAGGCGTAGATGGCGCTCTCGGCGCTAGGGGCGTCCGGCGCGTTCCTCGCCGCCCACATGATATAGCCGGAGAAGTTCCGGACGGGCTTCCGCGACTCCCCTATCAGCCGCAGCACCCGCAGCGCGGCCGCCTCCCCGATGTCCGCGAGCATCTGCCGCGCTCGCGGGTCGGCGTGCTGATCCAGCCGCGCCTCGATCCGCTCCAGCTCCCAGCCCACCGCTGCCGGGAGCGGCGGGGCCGGCGGAGCGCGCATTTGCGCCGGGGAGGCCGGGCCGGGGGTGCTCATTAGGGTTTAGGGTTTGGGTCCTCCGCTCGCGTGAGGCGGAGGAGCCAAAGGGAGACGGCGGCGGGGCGTGCTCTTCCCTCTCCTCTCCACTCTCTGCCGAAGCTTTCTTGGACGATGACAGGAAAGAGTTTGGGAACAGGGGCGCCAGAGCAGAGGAGGAGTATACCGCTTCAAGGCTTGGAGGGGAAGGAGGTGGTGCGGCAGGTGGGCCCGGCGTGGATGGGACGGCGGACCGGGCCCTTGTGCCACCTGGCGGGATCTGGACACGCTTGGAATGGCTGCCTGCCGTTCCTAAAAAAAAGAGAATGGCTGCCTGCCAGTAGATAGCAAGTAGTAGTCCACGCTGCAGCCCGAGTGAGTAGTCCACTCGTCTGGCAGTCTGTGCAGCAGCTAGAGTAGGCCAGTAGAAAATGCGTGAGTAGTCAATTCAACCAGTCAAGACCTCCTTCTAACTCCATTCGACCCATGTACTCACTCCGTCCCATAATACTCCCTCGTTTCCAGTTTACAAGGCTTATCTTAAAATCTTAGTTTTTTCATGTTACTCCCTCCTTTCAGGTTTAGACTAGCCACAGTGGGAGTAACTTCAGCAGTAACATCGAGTCCAACTCAGCAAATTTGCTTATGTGACAGTGAATTAATAAGAAGAGAGGTAGTTATAGTAACTTAGCTAGTTACTGTAACATCACATGTCACAATGCAATATGAGTCTACATCCTAATAAATGAAGCTTTGCATATTACCACACTTATGTTACTACCCACTATGAAGGTAGTAAATAGATTAGGGATATGTGTATGTTACTAGTGTATGTTACTCACTATTGTGGCTAGTCTTATAGGGCTTTCAAAAATCTCACGAACTAAGGTAGATGGTAAGTGGTTGAATACTTTTTGTAGTTTGCAAAATCACCTAATTAATGCTCTTGTTTTTCTCAAAAAATTATGTTTATCAATGCATTAATTACAATGCATGCATGCATAAAGTACATGATTGGTCAATTTTCTCTTAATACTTGCATCCAATGATTTAATGCACCTTGGAATCTGAACATGTGATGGAAAGCAACCAAATTGAGCCTTATAAAATGGAAAAACTAAAATTTTGAGATAAACCCTATAAACCGGAAAGGAGGAAGTATAAGGCTCAATATGGTTGTTTCCCATCACAAGTTAAGATTCCAAGGTGCATTAAATAATTGCATGCAAGTAATAAGAGAAAATTGACAAATGCATGTACTTTATGCATGCATGCATTGCAATGAATACATTAGTAAACATAAATTTTTGAGGAAAACAAAAGTATTAATTGGGTGCTTTTGCAAATTACAAAAATTATTCCACCACTTGTCATCTACCTTGGTTAGTGAGATTTTTGAATTGATCCCTATAAACCAGGAAGGAGGGAGTATGAGAGCGTTTTTTACACTAATGTACTGTCAAAAACGCTCCTATATTATGGGACGGAGGGAGTAAGTTACTGCCGCCTGGTTTGTTAGTTTCTTTACTGTATTTTGTGCCAAATTTTGATCTTACATTTAACTAATAAAATGTTAATGCATGTCATAAAAATAATATAATTGAAAATTACTTCTTTTGTTCATTTTTATAAGACTTTGAAGATATTTTAGACAATGTACAAAACAACTCAATTTGAGTCGTCTGAAATGAATTACAAAAATGAACGGAGGGGGTATGTTTATTTACGAATTCAGCGATATAATTTTTGATGACATGCATTATTTGTTACTCCCTCCATTCCCTTATACAAGGCCACTTCATTTTTCGTGTCAAAATTTGACTTGTATTTTTGGTTAACCAAAGATGGATTATATGTCATACAAAATATATCATCTGAACTTTTTTTTATGTGCATCCAATGAAATACTTTTTGTGGCATATAGCTCACTTTTTGTTGGTAAAATTAATGGTCAAAGTTAGACATAAAAATATGAAGTAGTCTTGTATAAGGAAATGAAGGGAATACTTAAATTTATAGTCAAAATTTAGCACAAAATATTAAAAAAACTTGTAAACAAAGGACCGAGATACTCTCTCCGTCCAGGTGCATAGGGCATCTAAGAAGACACTGTGATTTAGGCGCGTAGGGATTGGGTGAGGTGAAAATTAAATGATCTATTTTATGGGCAGCTAGCGCGCCATCCAAATATGGCAGCCAACCAACTTGCTTGTTAATAGATGGATTGCATGCAAACACGATTCGGGATAGCTCCACATACGACCTTATATGCACGACAACTGAATGATGGTGGGATTTGACGTTGCATAGGTATGAAGGGGTTTAATAACAATTATTAGCCAGTATCGTCCATGCATCCGCCGCAAAGTCATCGGCTGCGTAGCACTGCTCAACACGATTAGTGCTCTTTGCATGCACGGGAAGATGGATAGGCTATTTGCATGCATTGGACATGCAGATTCATGTGCTATCTAGGATACGTAATTAATTACCACCTCTTGTGAATTGGCAATAGTGACTTAAGCTGTTTGTAATGGGTAGTATCATATACTAGTATCATGCGTAACTTCAGTAATAACATAGACTCCAACTCAGCAGATTTGCATACGTGGAAATGATTTAATGAGGAGAGAAAGTATAGCAGTAACATAGTTGGTTACTATTGGAAATATTAGCACTTTTCGGATTAGACTTATCCACGAGTAAACAGTAAGCATGGCATAAAAAGTATGCATCTCATAGCGATACCTAAGCATACTAGCACGTACAGAACATAGAATCGAACCTTCTATGAGCAGCACATATACGGCTAGCATAAGTACGAGTAAACGAGGGATGAACAGATCATACCCTTCGTTGGCTGTGCCAACGCGGGCGGCGGCAAAGAAGAGCCTCGGCGTCGTCCGTGGCCTTCTTCTTAGCGGCGGCGGCCGCCATGGTGTCGGCGCAGAGGAAGCAGAGGCGAACGGAGTTGGGGACGGATCGGGAGCGATGGCGTCGAGACGCCTCCCCAAAACCTTATTGCCGTTCTCCCGGGCAGGATCTCGAACGACAGGGTTCCGGAGGCACCTGCTCTCCCGACCAGCCGTGCACGCGGTCGTCGGGATGGGATCGCCGGAGGCAGCACGGAGTGAGGAACTGTAGATGACGGCTAGGTCACGCGAGAGGGAGTGAGTGAACCGAACTAGATTACTTTACTGGCCAGAGCCTTCTTATATAGTCCGTAAGGAAGAAAGTCGTGGGCCTTGCCGAGGCCCACGACCGAGTCGGCCCACTCCCGACAAGGGAGTCGACGAATCCTGGCAACGCTTACCCGCAACCCGCGACGCGCGCACGCGTCGTGACGAGGCGAGGCGAGGCGAGGCGTGGTGAGGCGGGCAGAGGAGGAGGAGGAGGAGCGCGCGTGTACTACTCCTCTTCCCAAGCTCCCAATGGCAAGTGGTAGAGCAGCCCTTATAAAGGGGTCTCAACTCTCCTCAACTAGCAAGGTGGGACTGAACTTCCCACCACCTGCCATCTCATACATGGCCTCAAGATTAACCAGGGACTAGTGTCTTATATGGGCCTAAGCCCATCCATAATCCAACAATCCCCCACCAGATCTCGAGGCACATAAGTTTGTCAATTGTTCCAAACAATGTTTGATATACCAGAATTTTCAGTGGAGGCTGTTAAGTTGAGCTTCCACCTAGAGCAACAGGATTAGACTTCTTCACAACTGAACAATGGACTATGCCTTGAATTGTCGGGTTTAGGCGTAAGTTTCGCCTATTGTCAGCTGATACATGGCTGCCGTAGGCTAAACCCACGGGTGGAGCTTATTACTCATACTCCATACCTTCTCATGAGCTTACTAGAGATTACCCAATCTCATAGACTGTGACCAGCAGTCGGGCTCACATAGGTGTGTTCCTCCAAAGAATGCTCAGAGGTTAGCATCTTGCTTACATAAGCTTTGGAACACATTAAGACAAAAGTCACCGCCTTCTGTAATTGAGAGTATTACTGCATCTCCAACAGAGTGGGTTTATTAAGGATACTCTCCTCAGTTGACCGTTGGATTGTTTTCCCATGTCCTAATTCACGGGATCTCCGATCACATAGGTTGGGTTACCCCCATGGCAACTTACGTGGGTCTCATACCCATCTCCCTCGATGCATTTTCTATCACAATTCGTGATAGCCCTTTAAATAAAAAGGGTCCGTGATTCTTAGCCATCTGGATATAATCCAACGCTATTACTCAGGAGTTTCTTGATTTTCCGATGATTTCAATCTTCTTCTTATGTGCTTTGTGGATTTCATGTTGTCCTTTGAACTCTTAGCCTTGGCAATCACCGTTTGATTGTCACAGTTCATAAGGACAGCCGGCACTGGTTTATCAACCACCGGCAAATCCATCAAAAGCTCTCGAAGCCATTCTGCTTCGACGCATGATGTGTATGATGCTGTGAGTTCTGCTTCCATAGTCGGCTGGTTAAGATCGTCTGCTTGCAAGACTTCCAGGAAACAGCACCACCACCAAGTGTGAAGACATGTCCGCTTCACTACAAAAAAAAGACACATCCGTGACATTTTGGGCCGAACGAATTTTTTTTCTGTCATACATATGACACTTCTATGACGATAATTGTGACAAAACCCGGTATCATCATAGATGTGGTGGGCTCCTACTTCTATGACAAAAATCGTGATGGAAAATGGGCTTTTCGTCTGGCGGGCGGAGACGCAGCTGCATGACATTCTTTGGGCCGTCCATGACGGAAAAAACCATGGTAGAAGCGAGGAGGAAAACTTCGGGAGTTCCCGATTACGGTGGGACGCGTCGGGGCCGTAGCGATGCTGCGTTTCTCTCGTACACGCGTAGGCGTTGGCTCTAATCGAACCCGAGCGAGGCGTTGGGCTCTAACTAAACCCGGCGATTGACCGCAGTTACGCGTTACATCGAACCCGAGCGATCGATCGATGGTCGTTAATCGAACCCGATCGAGCGATTCTTCGCCATCTGCGCTAATCAAGCCGATCGATTGGATGAACAGTGAGCGCCATGGGGGGTTGGATGAGCGATGGCGGTGGCGTTGCCTTTGGATGAACAGGACCCGTGGTGTGGAGGGCTGGATGAGCGATGAGACGGTGGGGTGGCCGTGGAGGGGTGGATGAACAGGACCCCGTGGTGTGGAGGGCTGTATGAACAGTAGACAGTGGGGTGGCCGTGGAGGGGTGGTTGAACAGGACCCCGTGGTGTGGAGGGCTGGATGAACAGTAGACGATGGGGTGGCCGTGGAGTGGTGGTTGAACAGGACCCCGTGGTGTGGAGGGCTGGATGAACAGTAGACGGTGGAGGGGTGCCCGTGGAGGGGTGGTTGAACAGTAGCCGGTGGAGTAGCATGCGGTGGAGGCTGGATGAACAGGAGCCCGTGGAGGCTGGAGGAGGTCGACGGTGGAGATGAACAGTATCCCGTGGAGTCCCGTTTTGCGGTACGCCACACCCCTCCCGATGAACAGGACCCCCGTTTCGACCGTAGGATGTCCGTTTCGTCCGTTTTGCGGTACGCCACACCCCTCCCGATCAACAGGACCCCCGTTTCGACCGTAGGAGGTCCGTTTCGTCCGCTTCTTGTACGCCACACCCCTCCCGATCAACAGGACCCCCCGTTTCGACGGTAGGAGGTCCGTTTCCTCCATTTTGCGGTACGCCACACCCCTCCCGATCAACAGGACCCCGTTCCGAACGTAGGAGGTCCGTTTCCTCCGTTCTGTGGTACGCCAGGCCTCGTTTCCATCGCCTGTTCCGTCCAAGCCGGTTGGCTCCCATGCGTTCCGTTGTCTCCCGATGAACACGACGCATTCCGTTGCCTCCCGATGAACACGACGCATTCCGTTGCCTCCCCATGAACACGACGCATTCCGTTGCCTCCCGATGAACACGACGCATTCCGTTGCCTCCCCACGAACACGACGACGACGTTGTTTCTCCGTTCCGACCCAGCCATGTACACGAGCCCTGGCCGTACGTATGCGCGAGTAGGCGTTCGAGACCCTTCCCGTATGTACGTATGTGGCCGTATTTTCTTTCTTGCACCCTCGCCGTTGTACGTGCGTGTACATGCTACGTGCGCGCCTCTACTACGACACGTGCGCGCCTCTACATCCACCAAGATATATGTACGCATTACACGTTCGCGACCGAATGACAGCCACGCACGCTTCGACCGTGTGGGTCCCGACCGTCAAGCACTTCCTTGCATGCGAAGATGTAACCGGTGGGTCCCAGGTGGGGCGAATCGTTTTTTGCGGACGCACTTCCTTGCGTTTGAAGATGTAGTGGTGGGTCCCGTACGGGGGCGAATCGTTTTTTGCCCAGACGCACTTCCTTGCGTGCGAAGGTGTCGCCGGTGGGTCCCAGCCGGTCGGGGCTTAATCGCTTTGTTTTTTGCGGACGCACTTCCTTGCATGCGAAGATGTAGCTGGTGGGTCCCAGCAGTCAGGAGGAAACGTTTTTTTCGCGAATACATTAGCCCGTTCAGTGGGTCCCAACTGTCAGGTCGAGGAATCATTATTTTCCGCGTAATAAGGAGGCACTTCCTTGCTGTGGCCATGGACCCAGTTGTCAGCCTCTCCACGTACAGTCCACGTCCGATGGAAGTCGTTCCTTGACCACATTGACCACGCCATACCGACAAAGACCAGTGGCGGTGGACGACGGCGAGGCCTAGGAAGGGACGACGGGGAGCCGGGAAGACGTGGCGATGGAAGCCAGCAGCGGAGTACTGAGAGTTCACTGCACGGCTGCGGTGTGAGCTGCCGTGCCGCCGCAGAGCCCGCCGGTGGGAATAGTAGGGGCGGTGAGGCCTTGGCAAAGACAACTGGCCACGGGAGGCAGGAGCATGCGGCACGACCGGCGCTGCTTTGGGCGGCTGGAGCAAGAAGACCAGAGGTTGAAGAAGCACTACGGCCGTTGGATGGACATCGTACGGTCACTGAAGCTAGAATCGTTCATATTGACTAAAGTTGACACCCCCGTCCGAGTCAACTTAGTAGGCTCACAAGTCAGCCTCCCCCCATGGTGGGTCCCGGCTAGCAGGGGGAGTATTCATTTTTTTTGTGCGTAATAAGGAGGCACTTCCGGTGGGTCCGAGCTGACAGCGGGGGGGACGTTTTTTTCGCGAAATACACTGGCCCGTCCGATGGGTCCTAGCAGTCAGGGGGGAAACGTTTTTTTCGCGAAATAAGGTGGCCTGTCCGTGTTGGGGAACGTTGCAGAAAATAAAAATTTCTACGCTTTCACCAAGATCAATCTATGAGTTCATCTAGCAACAAGAGGAAGGAGTGCATCTACATGCCCTTGTAGATCGCGAGCAGAGGCATTCAAGAGAACGGGGTTGAGGGAGTCGTACTCGTCGTGATCCAAATCACAGATGATCCTAGTGCTGAACGGACAGCACCTCCGCGTTCAACACACGTAAGGTTGAGGAAGACGTCTCCTCCTTCTTGATCCAGCAAGGGAGAGGAGAGGTTTACGGAGATCCAAAGACGACGGCGTGGTGGTGGATGCAGCAATGATCTCGGCAGAGCCACGAGCTTCTACGAGAGGGAGAGGTGTAGCAAGGGGAAGGGAGGCGCCTATGGCATGGGTGCGGCTGCCCTCCCTCCCCCTATATATAGGCCCCTAGGGGCGCCCGGCCTAGGAGATGAGATCTCCAAGGAGGCGGCGGCCAAGGGGAGGCTTGCCCCCAAGGCAGTGGGCGCTTCACCCTAGGGTTTCCAACCCTAGGCGCGGGGGCCAAGGCGCACCAGCCCACCAGGGGCTGGTTCCCTCCCCACTTCAGCCCACGGGGCCCTCCGGGATAGGTGGCCCCACCCGGTGGACCCCCGGGACCCTTCCGGTGGTCCTGCTACAATACCGGTGACCCCCGAAACTTTCCCGATGGCCGAAACTGCACTTCCTATATATAATTCTTCACCTCCGGACCATTCCGGAACACCTCGTGATGTCCGGGATCTCATCCGGGACTCCGAACAACTTTCGGGTTACTGCATACTCATATCTCTACAACCCTAGCGTCACCGAACCTTAAGTGTAGACCCTACGGGTTCGGGAGACATCTGAGACATGACCGAGGCGCCTCTCGGTCAATAAACAACAGCGGATCTAGATACCCATGTTGGCTCCCACATGCTCCTTGATGATCTCATCGGATGAACCACGATGTCGAGGATTCAATCAACCCCGTATACAATTCCCTTTGTCAATCGGCACGTTACTTGCCCGAGACTCGATCGTCGGTATCCCAATACCTCGTTTAATCTCGTTACCGGCAAGTCACTTTACTCGTACCGTAATGCATGATCCCGTGACCAGACACTTGGTCACAATGAGCTCATTATGACGATGCATTACCGAGTGGGCCCAGAGATACCTCTCCGTCATACGGAGTGACAAATCCCAGTCTCGATTCGTGCCAACCCAACCGACACTTTCGGAGATACCCGTAGTGCACCTTTATATCCACCCAGTTACGTTGTGACGTTTGGCACACCCAAAGCACTCTTACGGTATCCGGGAGTTGCACTATCTCATGGTCTAAGGAAATGATACTTGACATTTGGAAAAGCTCTAGCTAAACGAACTACACGATCTTTGAGCTATGCTTAGGATTGGGTCTTGTCCATCACATCATTCTCAATGATGTGATCCCGTTATCAATGACATCCAATGCCCATAGTCAAGAAACCATGACTATCTGTTGATCAACGAGCTAGTCAACTAGAGGCTTACTAGGGACACGTTGTGGTCTATGTATTCACACGTGTATTACGATTTCTGGATAACACAGTTATAGCATGAATAATGTATTTATTATCATGAACAAAGAAATATAATAATAACCATTTTATTATTGCCTCTAGGGCATATTTCCAACAGTCTCCCACTTGCACTAGAGTCAATATTCTAGTTACATTGTGATGAATCGAACACCCATAGCGTTCTGGTGTTGATCATGTTTTGCTCTAGGGAGAGGTTTAGTGAACGGATCTGCTACATTTAGATCCGTATGTACTTTACAAATATCTATGTCTCCATCTTGAACATTTCACGTATGGAGTTGAAGCGACGCTTGATGTGCCTGGTCTTCTTGTGAAACCTGGGCTCCTTGGCAAGTGCAATAGCTCCAGTGTTGTCACAGAAGAGTGTGATTGGCCCCGACGCATTGGGTATGACTCCTAGGTCGGTGATGAACTCCTTCACCCAGATTGCTTCATGCGCCGCCTGCCTCGAGGCTTCCATGTACTCGCTTCACATGTAGATCCCGCCACGACGCTTTGCTTGCAATCGCACTACCATCGCCCCACCATTCAAAATATACACGATCCGGTCTGTGACTTAGAGTCATCCAGATCAGTGTCGGCTAAGCGTCGACGTAACCCTTTACAATGAGCTCTTCGTCACCTCCATAAACGAGAAACATATCCTTAGTCCTTTTCGTGTACTTTAGGATGTTCTTGATCATCCGGTGTTCCTTGCGGGATTACTTTGGTACCTTCCTACAAAACTTACGGCAAGGTTTACATCAGTCCGGTACAAAGCATGGCATACATAATAGACCCTATGGCTGAGGCATAGGGGATGACGCCATCTCTTCTTTATCTTCTGTCGTGGTCGGGCATTGAGCCGAGCTCAATCTCACACCTTGCAATACAGGCAAGAACCCTTTCTTGGACTGATCCATATTGAACTTCTTCAATATCTTATCAAGGTATGTGCTTTGTGAAAGACCTATGAGGCATCTCGATCTATCCATATAGATCTTGATGCCTAATACGTAAGCAGCTTCTCCAAGGTCCTTCATTGAAAAACACTTATTCAAGTAGGCATTAAGGATGTCCAAAAGTTCTATATCATTTCCCATCAAAAGTATGTCATCTACATATAATATGAGAAATGCTACAGAGCTCCCACTCACTTTCTTGTAAACGCAGGCTTCTCCATAAGTCTGCATAAACCCAATGCTTTGATCATCTCATCAAAGCGAATGTTCCAACTCCGAGATGCTTGCACCAGCCCATAAATGGATCGCTGGAGCTTGCATACCTTGTTAGCATACTCAGGGTCGACAAAACCTTCCGGCTGCATCATATACAATTCTTCCTTAAGATGGCCATTAAGGAATGCCGTTTTGACGTCCATTTGCCATACCTCATAATCATAGTATGCGGCAATTGCTAACATGATTCGAACGGACTTCAGCTTCGCTACGGGAGAGAAAGTCTCATCGTAGTCAATCCCTTGAACTTGTCGATAACCTTTAGCGACAAGTCGAGCTTTATATATGGTAACATTACCATCCGCGTCCGTCTTCTTCTTAAAGATCCATTTGTTTTCTATTGCTCACGATCATCGGGCAAGTCTGTCAAAGTCCATACTTTGTTTTCATACATGGATCCTATCTCGGATTGCATGGCTTCAAGCCATTTGTTGGAATCTGGGCCCGCCATCGCTTCTTCATAGTTCAAAGGTTCACCGTTGTCTAACAACATGATTTCCAAGACAGGGTTGCCGTACCACTGCAGTGCGGAACGTGTCCTTGTGGACCTTCAAGTTCAAGAGGAGCTTGATCCAAGTATCTTGATCATCATCATTAACCTCCTCTCTTGTCGGTGCAGCACCACAGGAACATCTTCCTGAGTTGCGCTTACTTACCGTTTCAAGAGGTAATACTTCATCAAGCTCTACTTTCCTCCCACTTAATTTTTTCGAGAGAAACTCTTTCTCCAGAAAGGACCCGTTCTTGGCAACAAAGATCTTGCCTTCGGATCTTAAGTAGAAGGTATACCCAATGGTTTCCTTAGGGTATCCTATGAAGACGCATTTTTCTGACTTGGCTTCGAGCTTTTCAGGTTGTAGTTTCTTGACATAAGCATCGCATCCCCAAACTTTTAGAAACGACAGCTTAGGTTTCTTTCCAAACCATAATTCATACGGTGTCGTCTCAACAGATTTAGACGATGCCCTATTTAAAGTGAATGTAGTTGTCTCTAGAGTGTATCCCCAAAATGATAGCGGTAAATCGGTAAGAGACATCATTGCACCATATCAAATAAAGTGCGATTACGACGTTCGGACACACCATTACGCTGAGGTGTTCCAGGCGGCGTGAGTTGTGAAACGATTCCACATTTCCTTAAGTGCGTACCAAATTCATGACTTAGATATTCTCCCCCACGATCTGATCGTAAGAACTTTATCTTTCGGTCACGTTGATTCTCTACCTCATTCTGAAATTCCTTGAACTTTTCAAAGGTCTCGGACTTGTGTTTCATCAAGTAGACATACCCATATCTACTCAAGTCATCATGAGAGTGAGAACATAACGATATCCTCTGCGAGCCTCAACGCCTTTGGACCGCACACATCAAGATGTATGATTTCCAATAAGTTGGTTGCTCGCTCCATTGTTCGAGAATGGAGTCTTGGTCATTTTGCCCATGAGGCATGGTTACTTTGTGTCAAATGATTCATAATCGAGAGACTCTAAAAGTCCATCGGCATGGAGCTTCTTCATGCGCTTGAAACCAATGTGACCAAGGCGGCGATGCCACAAGTATGTGGGACTATCGTTATCAACTTTACATCTTTTGGTATTCACACTATGAATATGTGTAACAAAGACGTTCGAGATTCATTAAGAATAAACCATTGACCATCGGGGCATGACCATAAAACATATCTCTCATATAAATAGAACAACAATTATTCTCGGATTTAAATGAGTAGCCATCTCGTATCAAACGAGATCCAGATACAATGTTCATGCTCAAAGCTGGTACTAAATAACAATTATTAAGGTTTAAAACTAACCCCGTAGGTAAATGTAGAGGTAGCGTGTCGGCAGCGATCACATCGACCTTGGAACCATTCCCGACGTGCATCGTCACCTCGCCCTTCGCTGGATCTCCGCTTATTCCGCAGCTCCCGCTTTGAGTTACAAATATGAGCAACCGCACCGGTATCAAATACCGGTGAGCTACTACAAGTCTTGGTAAGGTACACATCAATTACATGTATATCAAATATACCTTTGGTTTTGCGGCCTTCTTATCCGCTAAGTACTTGGGGCAGTTCCGCTTCCATGACCACTTCCCTTGCAATAAAAGCACTCAGTCTCAAGCTTGGGTCCATTGTTTGACTTCTTCCCAGAATCGGCTTGACGGGCGCAAGAACTCCCTTGTCAGTCCTTCTTGAAGTTCTTCTTACCCTTGCCCTTCTTGAACTTAGTGGTTTTATTCACCATCACCACTTGATGTTCCTTCTTGATCTCTACCTCCGCTGATTTCAGCATTGAATACACCTCAGGAATGGTCTTTTCCATCCCCTGCATATTGAAGTTCATCACAAAGCTCTTGTAGCTCGGTGGAAGCGACTAAAGGATTACATCGATGACCGCGTCATCCGGGAGATTAACTCCCAAATGAGTAAAGTAGTTGTGCAACCGGACATCTTGAGTATGTGCTCACCGATGTAACTATTTTTCTCCATCTTACAATTTGAAGAACTTGTCGGAGACTTCATATCTCTCGACCGGGCATGAGCTTGGAAAACCATTTTCAGCTCTTGAACATCTCATATGCTCCGTGTTGCTCAAAACACTTTTGGAGCCCGGTTCTAAGTCGTAAAGCATGCCGCATCGAACGAGGGAGTAATCATCAAGACGAGACCGCCAAGCGCTCATAACGCCTTGGTTCTCTGGGATTGGTGCTTCACCTAGCGGCGCTTCTAGGACATAATCTTTCTTGGCAGCTATGAGGATGATCCTCGTGTTAGGACCCGATCCGTATAGTTGCTGCCATCATCTTTCAGCTTGGTTTTCTCTAGGAACGCATTGAAGTTGAGGGTAACGTGGGCCATTTGATCTACAAGACATATTGTAAAGATTTTTGACTAAGTTCATGATAATTAAGTTCATCTAATCAAATTATTTAATGAAATCCCACTCAGATTAGACATCCCTCTAGTCATCTAAGTGATACATGATCCGACTCGACTAGCCCGTGTCCGATCATCACGTGAGATGGACTAGTCATCATCGATGAACATCTCCATGTTGATCGTATCTTCTATACGACTCATGTTCAACCTTTCGGTCTTCCGTGTTCCGAGGCCATGTCTGTACATGCTAGGCTCGTCAAGTCAACCTAAGTGTATTGCGTGTGTAAATCTGGCTTACACCCGTTGTATTCGAACGTTAGGATCTATCACACCGGATCATCACGTGGTGCTTCAAAATAACGAACCTTCGCAATGGTGCACAGTTAGGGGAAACACTTTCTTGAAATTATTATGAGGGATCATCTTATTTACTACCGTCGTTCTAAGTAAACAAGATGAAAAACATGATAAACATCACATGCAATCAAATAGTGACATGATATGGCCAATATCATATAGCTCCTTTGATCTCCATCTTCAGGGCTCCATGATCATCTTCGTCACCGGCATGACACCATGATCTCCATCATCGTGTCTCCATGAAGTTGCTCGCCAACTATTAAATCGCTACTATGGCTAACGTTTAGCAATAAATTAAAGTAATTTACATGGCGTTTCTCAATGACACGCAGGTCATACAAAAAATAAAGACAACTCCTATGGCTCCTGCCGGTTGTCATACTCATCGACATGCAAGTCGTGATTCCTATTACAAGAACATGATCTCATACATCACATATATATATATATCATTCATCATTCATCACAACTTTTGGCCATATCACATCACAAATCATATGCTGCAAAAACAAGTTAGACGTCCTCTAATTGTTGTTGCATGTTTTACGTGGCTGCAATAGGGTTCTAGCAAGAATGTTTTCACGTGCGTAAAAGCCACAACGTGATTTGCCAACTTCTATTTACCCTTCATAAGGACCCTTTTCATCGAATCCGCTCCAACTAAAGTGGGAGAGATAGACACCCGCTAGCCACCTTATGCAACTAGTGCATGTCAGTCAGTGGAACCTGTCTCACGTAAGCGTACGTGTAAGGTCGGTCCGAGCCGCTTCATCCCACAATACCGCTGAAGCAAAATAAGACTAGTAGTGGCAAGAAAGTTGACAACATCTACGCCCACAACAAATTTGTGTTCTACTCATGAAAAAAGAACTACGCATTGACCTAGCTCATGATGCCACTGTTGGGGAACGTTGCAGAAAATAAAAAATTTCTACGCTTTCACCAAGATCAATCTATGAGTTCATCTAGCAACGAGAGGAAGGAGTGCATCTACATACCCTTGTAGATCGCGAGCGGAAGCGTTCAAGAGAACGGGGTTGAGGGAGTCGTACTCGTCGTGATCCAAATCACCGATGATCCTAGTGTCGAACGGACAACACCTCCGCGTTCAACACACGCACGGTTGAGGGAAGACGTCTCCTCCTTCTTGATCCAGCAAGGGGAGGAGAGGTTGACGGAGATCCAAAGAAGACGACGGCGTGGTGGTGGATGTGTGATGATCTCGGCAGAGCTTCGCCGAGCTTTCTACGAGAGGGAGAGGTGTAGCAAGGGGGAAGGGAGGCGCCTATGGCATGGGCGCGGCTGCCCTCCCTCCGCCCCTATATATAGGCCCCCTAGGGGGGGGGCCCGGCCCTAGGAGATGAGATCTCCAAGGGGGGGGGGCGGCGGCCAAGGGGGAGGCTTGCCCCCCAAGGCAAGTGGAGGCGCCCCCACCCTAGGGTTTCCAACCCTAGGCGCAGGGGGGCCCAAGGGGGGGCGCACCAGCCCACCAGGGGCTGGTTCCCTCCCCACTTCAGCCCACGGGGCCCTCCGGGATAGGTGGCCCCACCCGGTGGACCCCCGGGACCCTTCTGGTGGTCCCAGACAACAATGGTGACCCCAAACTTTCCGATGGGTCAAACTACACTTCCTATATATAATTCTTCACCTCCGGACCATTCTGGAACTCCTCGTGACGTCCAAAGATCTCATCCGGACTCGAACAACTTTCGGGTTACTGCATACTCATATCTCTACAACCCTAGCGTCACCGAACCTTAAGTGTGTAGACCCTACGGGTTCGGAAGACATGCAGACATGACCGAGACGCCTCTCCGGTCAATAACCAACAGCGGGATCTGGATACCCATGTTGGCTCCCACATGCTCCTCGATGACCTCATCAGATGAACCACGATGTCGAGGATTCAATCAATCCCGTATACAATTCCCTTTGTCAATCAGTACGTTACTTGCCCGAGACTCGATCGCGGTATCCCAATACCTCATTTAATCTGCTATCGCAAGTCACTTTACTCGTACCGTAATTCATGATCCCGTGACCAGACACTTGGTCACAATGAGCTCATTATGATGATGCATTACCGAGTGGGCCCAGAGATACCTCTCCGTCAGATGGAGTGGCAAATCGATTTGATTCGTACCAACCCAATGACACTTTCGGAGATACCCGTAGTGCACCTTTATAGCCACCCGATTACGTTGTGACGTTTGGCACACCCAAAGCACTCCTACGGTATCCGGAGTTGCACAATCTCATGGTCTAAGGAAATGATACTTGACATTTGGAAAAGCTCTAGCTAAACGAACTACACGATCTTTGAGCTATGCTTAGGATTGGTCTTGTCCATCACATCATTCTCCTAATGATGTGATCCCGTTATCAATGACATCCAATGCCCATAGTCGGAAACCATGACTATCTGTTGATCAATGAGCTAGTCAACTAGAGGCTTACTAGGGACACGTTGTGGTCTATGTATTCACACGTGTATTACGATTTCCGGATAACACAGTTATAGCATGAATAACAGACGATTATCATGAACAAAGAAATATAATAATAACCATTTTATTATTGCCTCTAGGGCATATTTCCAATAGTCCGGTGGGTCCCTGCTGTCAGGTGGAGGAATAATTATTTTGCGCGTAATAAGGAGGCACTTCCTTGCTGCCGCCTAGACCTAGCTGTCAGCCTCTCCACGTACAGTACTCTTCCGATGGAAGTCGGTCATTGACCACGTTGACCACGCCGCGCCGAGAGCACCAGGACGATGGTCTGGACGACGACGAGGCCTAGGAAGGGGACGACGCGGAGCCGGGGAAGACGTGGCAGTGGAAGCCCGCGTGAAGAGGAGTACGAGGGTTCACTGGTTCGGCTGCGGTGTGAGGCTGCCATCACCACAGAATAACAGGGGGTGTGGGTGAGTAGAGGGATGGCCTGGCCAGCGGTGGGAGTAGTACGGGGCGGTGAGGCCTCCGCGGCATCACAGCCGGCCACGGGAGGCAGGAGCACGCGACACGACCGGCGCTGCTTTGGGTGGCTGGAGCAAGAAGACCAGAGGTTGAAGAAGCACTACGGCCGTTGGATGGACATCGTACGATCACTGCAGCTAGAATCGTTTATATTGACTAAGTTGACAAAGCCCTTGGTACGCTGGCCAACTTAGTAGGCCCACAGCTCGGATTTGGCAGAGAACATATAGCCCATTTGCGATTTGTAAAAATGTACAACCCATTTTTTAATTCTAATGGAATTTACTACAACCCATTTACAATTTTTTAAAAGTACAGCCCAATATCTAGCTAGGACAACGATTAATAATTTCAAACAACCGCTCAAAACAGAATTAAAAAAAATTCCCACATTTTGATGGGATCCGAAATATTTTTATCCGAAATTTCTAGTCAGGTTAAATATAATTTCAAAATAAAGTTGTATTACGTTAAAATCCAATGAAATATTGCGCGCGCAACAAGTAATGAAATTTAAATTTCCAAATTCCAAAAATAATATATATTTCAAACTAATTACGTGTTTGGTGCATAGTAATTGCCCAGTTATTATAATTACATCCCATTTATTATTTCTTAAAGTCCATTTTCTTGTTAAGCCTAATGCATACCTCCTAGGAAACTTTGCAGCCTAGCGGGGCGAATAACAAGTTGACCCGGATATTGTGTATAACTGTCGGCCCGATTGCATTCTTGATGTTGAAAAAAGGCACGTGTAGTACAAAGACAACCTAACATGGTTACTCAGCCCACATTCAGCGACGCCGGAAAGGCCCAAACAAGGCTTCTGTACAACTTTTTGAAGTCACTGAGCTCAGTTAATAACTTAAGAAAAAGTTAGATTACAGTGGAACCTAATTAAAAGCTGTCACGAGCAAATAAATATGTGACGCCCCCGATTCAACCATACACTAATCATACATGCAAACGTGTACGATCAAGATCAGGGACTCACGGGAAGATATCACAACACAACTCTAAAAATAAAATAAGTCATACAAGCATCATAATACAAGCCAGGGGCCTCGAGGGCTCGAATACAAGTGCTCGATCATAGACGTCAGCGGAAGCAACAATATCTCGAGTACGAGACATAAGTTAAACAAGTTTGCCTTAAGAAGGCTAGCACAAACTGGGATCTGAGCGAAAGAGGCGCAGGCCTCCTGCTCGGGATCCTCCTAACTACTCCCCGGTCGCCGCCGGTAGGCTGCACGTAGTAGTAGGCACCTCCGGTGTAGTAGTCGCCATCGACGGTGGCGTCTGCTCACAGGCTCCATCGATGCAGTCGCAGCAACCGAGTAGAGATAGGGGGAAAGGGGAACAAGGCAACCGTGAGTACTCATCCAAAGTACTGCATAAGCAAGGAGCTACACTACATATGCATGGATATATGTGTAAAGGGCCATATCAGTGGACTGAACTGCAGAATGCCAGAATCAGAGGGGGGTATCTAATCCTGTCGAAGACTACGCTTCTGGCAGCCTCCGTCCTGCAACATGTAGAAGGGAGTAGACTGAAGTCCTCCAAGTAGCATCACAAAGCAATAATCCTACCCGACGATCCCCTCCTCATATCCCTGAGAGAGAGCGACCACCGGGTTGTATCTGGCACTTGGAAGGGTGTGTTTTATTAAGTATCCGGTTCTAGTTGTCATAAGGTCAAGGTACAACTCCAAGTCGTCATGTTACCGAAGATCACGACTATTGAATAGATTAACTTCCACTGAGGGTGCACCACATAACCCAACACGCTTGATCCCATTTGGTAGGACACACTTTTCTGGGTCATGCCCGGCATGGAGATCAACACGCCGCAGCCCCACCTAGGCACAACAGAGAGGTCAAGACGCCGGGTCTAAACCTAAGCGCATTGTGGGTCCGGGCCCATCACCCATAGCACACCGCATGTTGCGAGGCGGTCGGAGTGCAGACCTAGCCTAGCAGCGTTCGGTCCAATCCGCGGCAGCCGCTCCGTCGCCACGGCGTCACGAAGTGCCGCCGATACCACGACGCCGGGATACCCATAACTACTCCAGCGTAGATGGTTAGTGCGTATAGACCAAATGGCGGACTCGGATCAAATACCCGGATCTCGTAGTTAAGTATCCATGACGCCGACCAGGCCAGCCCACCTCTCACCTGTAGTCTCAACCTGCCTGCCGCTCCGCCACAAAGTAACAAATGGGGGCAGGAACCCAGTGCCCACCTCTACGGGATGGAGCCACTGTCCTTTCGGCCCCATCTCCTAACAAGTATCACGGTAATGTAATAGTGTAAAATATATAGTATATGCCCGTGATCACCTCCAAGTGATCACAGCCCAAAGAGTATAGCATGGCGACGGACCAGAGTGTAGGGTCACCGATGGAACACTAGCATCCTATACTAAGCAGAGGATAGCAGGTAAAGGTAACAACAGTAGTAGCAAGGACAAAGCTATGCAGCAGTATAGGATTAGCGAAAGCGATAACATGCTACACTACTCTAATGCAAGCAAGATAGAGAAGAGTAGGCGATATCTGGTGATCAAAGGGGGCTTGCCTGGTTGCTCACGGCAACAGAGAGGTCGCCAACTCCGTAGTCGTCTTTGGGCAAAGATGGGCGTCTGGTCTCGGTGTCAAGCGAGAGAAGAGGGGGAAGAAACAATAAATACTTAAGCAAATAGATGCATAGCGATACATGACATGACAAGTATCGGTGCTAGGGGTGCCCTAACACGGTATGAGGTGATACCGGTGAAGGGGGGAAACATCCGGGAAAGTATCCCCGGTGTTTCGCGTTTTCGGGCAGAGGAGCTGGAGGGGGAAAGTTGCGAGTTCGATAGGTTAGGGGGGTGTGTCGGACGAACGGGTTGCGTATCCGGAATCGTCTCGTTGTTCTGAGCAACTTTCATGTAGAAAGTATTTTCATCTGAGCTACGGTATATTTCATATTAAATTTTAAAAGATTTAAATCGTTTGTTTCATTAACAAAATTAAATTAAATCAAAATACGCTTCTGACATCGGCATGATGTCGTGATCAACATTGACGATTGGCCAAGGTCAACTGACGCGTGGGGTCCTTTAGTCATTGACTTTTATCCTAATTAATAGTTTTAATTAGTTTAGTTAGCTAATTAGATTAACTAACACTAGTTAATTAAGTTAATTAATTCTTTAATTAATTATTATTTTTATTTATTATTATTATTTTTTCTTTTCTTAAAAAATGTTCAAAGGTGGCCCCACCGGTCATAGGCACGGGCCTAACGGGCATCTGGTGCGGCACTGGCCTTGATTCTTTGGGCACCCGCCTTGAGTCGTGAGAGGAAGGGCGGCCTCGGCTGGCGCCGGCGCCAGCAGAGGCGCAGATCGGCGGCCGGGGCACGGCCTCGTAGGAGGCGAGCGATGTGAGGGCGCTTGGCCGCGCCAATGGGCGGGGCGGTGGCCTATGCGAGGAGCCGCCTGAAGAGGCTGTGGGGTTGTGTAGAGGAAGCGTCCGGCAAGCGGCCATGGGCGCATCGAAGCGAGGCCACGACAAAAGGGCCTCGGTGACTGAGCAGGGGAGGCGAAGCGCCCGTGGTGCTGACAACGACGCTGACGTGAGGGAGTGGCGGACGGTGGTGGCCGCACGGGAGTAGGGGAAGGAGGATAGGAGGGTTCCTCGCTGTGGGAGGCTGCAGGGGAAGGCAATGGGCTCGGTGGAGCTGCCGAGGGGGGAGTCGAGGACGGGCGACGGACGAGGCGTGAGGAGCTCTGCCAAGGGCGACGAGCAAAGAACGGCGGGTGGTCCGGCGATGGGGAGGCCTTCGGGCAGCGGCGAGGGGCGATGTAGTCCAGGCGGGAGGTGGACGAAGAGGCGGGCGATGGGGTGGCTCCGATGAGGCTCGCGGAGCTCCAGGCGGCGGTGGACGGTGACGGCAAAGGCCAAGGCGTCGGGTCTCTGAGGTCAGGGCCGATCCGATCCAGATCGGTGGGGGAGGAGAAGGGATCGTGGGGAAGTGGGGTTCGTAAGGGAAGCGATGGGGGGTGGACCGGGCTAGGGTTGGTCGCTCGGGGAGATAAGGGGAATGGGGTGGGCCTCTGGTGGCCTGGATGCCCGATTGGGCCAAATAATGGCCCAGGGGAGGGGGGCTTTGCCTTTCTTTTATTTGGTTTCTATTTTCCTTTTTCTGTTTTATTTATTTAGCCACTGTTATGTACTTAGTGTAGGTACTAAACGATTTTAGTTAAAGTTGAAACTCCTCACATAATTACCTACTGATATTTTGGGCATTGTCCGAAAGGTTTGGTGGGTTATTTGGAATTGTTTGAAAATAAGTTCACATTTTAAAAGGCATAAAAGGTGTTGTATGACCACTTTAATTATTTCGAGGAGATTTAAAAATCCATTTAATGTTAGATCCTTCATGTTATTTACCTAGTGAATATTCGCAACCTAATCAACATTTTTGTTTTACCGGTTGAAGAAATAATAATTTGACTTTATTTTAACTTTGAATTTGAATCGGGTTTGGATCAAAGTGAGGTTTAGCAAATTAAGCTGCGATGACATGGCAACATTAGGAGGGGATTATCAGTAGCTTAATTACCCGGCGTCACAACTCTCCTCCACTACAAGAAATCTCGTCCGAGATTTAAGAGGTAGTGAAAGGGGAAGGTTTGGTAACGAGTCTAGCGGGTCTTCTCATTCTGGCTTGCTCTTCTCGAAGAGACCGGTCCAATACATTGATGTCTTCATTCCTTTGCTTCCGGTCATCATGATGAAGTCGACGTCCTTTCTTCGGGATCTTCATCGTACTTACGAATAGGTAACAGGGCTGATCGGCAACGACAAAATGCTATAAGGGTAATAATCTGGGATTAACCCATGAATGAGTATAAGAGTACCTCTCGAGTTGAACAAATAAAACACATCGAGAGTGAGGTTCGAAGGTACAATAAGAGGTTCCAAGCGAGATAGATAGTGGCTCAAGTCCGAACCAGAGTGAGAAAGGGGTTCAGAGTAGCGAGAGTAAGTATAGCGTCTGATACCAGAATAGAGCACTCGGAAGGTGGCCCGTGAATTAAATACAAAGCCAAGCATGGGGAATAACCATTAGAAACATGATTGTACACGTGAGTCAGGTTTCGATCCTGTGGAACTGTGGGTTATGGGCCCACCATGTGGGTTAAAAGTAGGAAGGGCGGAGACGTCTTGCTGATCATGCAAGCAAGGTATGTCAGAGGATAGCCTATCAGTTATGTCGGCAACAACATCAGTACCAAGGACGAGGGACGAAGAGAACCATTTTCCTGCTCGTTGAACGAGGCGGACCAGTAGGAAAAGTTCTCGTCCATCGGTGGTTACCGAAATGTCATCAACAAAAGTAACAGGGTCTCACTGACACGGTTTGTACACCAAGGTGTTTTACATATAGATCACAAGAAGGGTTAAGAAAACCCATGGAAAGGAAAATGAGATTCTCGGATTAAACATAACAATGGAAAGGAAAATGTGTTTTAAACACATATTTCAGGGGTATATCCTTCCCAAGGACAAGCAGAGCATGATATCAATGACAGGATATAATGTAGAAAACCCTTTAGGAAAGGGGAGAGAAATTTCATGACATTACCCATACAACGGTGTTTGGATAATTGAGCAGGAAACATTTAGCATTGGGCTTCAAATGTTCCTGTTGAGAATCAGAGTACCATAGACATGCTTCGAGATAGCATTGACATGGTCTTCAAGCAAAGGTCGGACTTGGGATATACAAAGGATCCATCAGGATAACTTATTAAATAAGGCATTCAATTTCCTCATTGAATAATGTTTAACCTAGTTAAAAAGGAAACTATAACACTAGGTCCTACGGACAGGTATGCTAGGTATGACACCACCTTACCGGTTCATATAACGACCAATGTTATAACTCTTGGAAATATGACCCAACCATCATATCTGACCAAGATTCAGATCCGATTGGTGTCATGATACCTCAGACTCAGGATGCCTGAGAAGAAAAGGGTGCGACACAAATAGACGAGATGTCATTGCAAGATTCTCGGGAGATAAACTATGGAAGCAAGTTTCGAAACAAGAGTTCATGGTTTAACAAAGGAAAGGACGAGGAGGTGGCTGATGAACTCAGCGACAATTCATTGAGATTTCAAAAGATGGATTTCCACACTTATGTGAACAAGGAGATAACATTTGTCAGACCAAATGATATAATGTGGTATGCTTGAGGAAAACATACACAGTTAAACATTGGTTGAAAGGTGCACCCAAAATATGGGCTTAGGTAGCACGATCAATGTTAGAATGGTGGTTCAACAACCAACGGTCCAATAATGAAATATCGACCATTAACTTCAAAGCAATAGTGTTGCTAGAAGTTTAGGAGTCGCACATCATAGTTCGATTGTCGGTTTTCCGGTTAGAAACAACACGGGAACCAAGGAATGATCGGAGATGGCAGGAAGTATCACTTGTACCAAGAATGCATAAGAGGTGGTGAAATTCTCATGACATTATTGTCATAAAAGATGGTAATACTACAAGGTAGATCATAACCTAAGCTAGATAGCAAGGAAATCAAGGTACAACACAAAACATTAACAAGTTTGTGTTGGGGGAAGGCAAGAATGTTGCCGATGATAACACAATCATCGAGGCAAGGATGGCATTTCTCATCATGAATCCGATTGATATCCTGGAAGAGCTCATAAGGTTGATGATGATCACGACACATTTGTTGAGAGGTTACACGAAGATGTAATCGAACAGCGATCACATCAAGTCAAAGGACGGATGAAGCGAAAGGTTATTGGAACTAAGGGTACAACACGAACTTGAAATCAAGCTTGATGTTCAAGGCGAAATGATATGACGAGGAAGATCGACGTAAGTTTAGCTCAGCGTCGAAAGTTGTGCTCCGGGAAGGACCAGGTAGCACAGTTAAAATTTAGCACGATAATGATATAGCCGATCAGGCTAGGAATGATGTGATCGGGTACAAACTCGTACTTATAGAAGCTTACTAAAGAGTTGTTGAACCGTAGTGCGGACTCGGTTCAGTTATCGGTGTCTTTGAGTGTTTAGCCACTTGGAGCCCGTGAAAAATTGGAATCGGTGAGAATGTAGCACTTGATGAAGAACTCATAAGAAGTTATGCGGTTCAAGATAATCTCGAGATACCAGGGGGTAACACTCGACGTCAGATCAAAGTAGGGTTTGGACTAGGGTATTGCTTTGCAGAAGACAAGTGATCAAACTTGCACGAGAAATGGAATCAAGGAGAAACATGGTCGGAACCACGTCCACAGATACAAGATGATCTTATAACAAGGGGATAATTATTTTAAGAGAAGCTTCCATGATCAGGTATACATCATGTCCATGGGCATGAACACAGGGTTCAAGGTCGACTCCCACTTGTTCAACGCATAACCTTTCATTCACCTCTCGTAATTCGAAAATGACATTAGTTGTTAAAGGTTTTTACCTGGTGCAATACCAGATAAGTATGACCCGTGAAACCTTTCGGGTTCACACAGATTAAGGAAGGCATAGGTTCAACCCGTCAGGGTATCGTGGAAACATATACCACAAGCTTCAATAGTAAATACCACCAGCTCAAAAGCAGAGCATGGTTGGCCAAGCAGATGATACAATTTATCATGGGCATTATATACCCATGGAAAGGCTCTCAAGGTTATTCAATATGAAGGACACTGTCGGATAAAATCCAACAAAGGAACCGATGGTCCACAAGGGATCTGATGTGAGCATCGGTACTCAACCAGAGGAAGAAGAATGCACGGGCATCATTGAAAGGATCGAGATGGACCTAGAGGGGGGGGGGTGAATAGGTACAATTACAAATTTTAATTATTACTTACAATTTTAGGCAATAGTGCGGAATATGAAGGTGAGCCTAACAATTGCTAGTAAGTACGAAGTACTAAGCAAGTAACACAAGCATATAAGTGAGCAAGCACAATATGATGTAAGTAAGTGCAAACAAAACAAGTAACCACAAGTATAGAGTTAGGGTTAGGAATAACCGCAACTCAGGAGACGAGGATGTATGCCGATGTTCACTTCCTTGGAGGGAAGCTAGTCACCGTTAGAGAGGTGGATGTTACCACGAAGGCACACCAACGCATACAAAGGCTCACCCTATTCTCCCTTTGAGACAACACCACGAAGGCGTTTCTCAACCACTAGTGGTAACCTTGGGGTGGTCTCCAAACCCTCACAAACTTATCCGGGGGTAATCACAAAGGTCGATTCCTCTCCGAAAGACTCCGACCGCCTAGGAGTCTCCAACCTCCAAGAGTAACAAGATCGATGGGAATTTGCTCAAGACTTGCTCAAATCACGAATTCCTTGGGTGCAAAGAAGGAGGAGAAGTGGATCTATCACTTGATCGGACAACTTCTTTTCAAAGCTCTCAAATCCCTTGGGGATCTAAGATTTGGTGTGGACAAATGAGAGAGAGTGTGAGAAGTGTTCTAGGGTTTGTTCAAAGTGAATGGTCAACCTCTCTCGTGGGCAGAAGAGGCAGTATATATAGTGTGTGCTCAAATATGCCCGTTGTAGTGCAAGTGACCGGGCAGGCCGGACATCCGGGCTGGAGGCCGGACATCCGGGCTGGAGAGCCACTTGGAGAACAGGGCAGAACAGAGTAGGAAACAGGGGAGCCGGACATCCGGGGGTCAAGCCCGGACATCCAGCGAAACAAGAAAGCCCGGATATCCGGAAGATCGCCGGACATCCGGGGGGCAAACCATCATTTCACACGGTTCTGGACATCTATGGCCGGATTTCCGGGCCCAGTCCCGGATGTCCGGCCAATAAGAAAACTGCAGGCCCCCCCAAAAGTGAAACATCCATAACTTTCTCATCCGGACTCCGATTTTGATGATCTTGGGCTCGTTTTGAAGCTATGGAAAAGCTCTAGGTCCTCACTTAGAGAACCACCCAAGATAAACCAAAATGGAGGATGCAAAGTATGCAAAGGTTAGATCATATATTTTGGGGAACCTAGTTGGCCATGGATTTCTTTGGTATATAGGATATGAGTGGAATTTTGTTGGATAGGAGTGAAATATGCCTAAGTTGGAATATGATGTGAGGAAGTAGAAATAGAGGATGTCGACTTGAGCAAATCTAGCACTATCCCCTTTGATCCCCTCTTAATAGTGCGGGATCCCTATAACTCAAGAAACATAAAATGAAACATCAGTTTACCACTTCAACCTTGAGAGAACTCACTTCGTATGCTCTTGATCCACACACAATTTTGACGAACCGGGGACCAACACCTGAAATCTACTTGGCTGCCATTGTTAGTCCCCTACATGTAGATTGCCATAAACAACAAAAACATGATGTAAGGGCATGATTGCACTTTCAGTCTCCCCCTTTTTGTTTGTTGATGACAATCATACATGTAGTATCATAGATGTAATAAATAGTCTTAGCAATGATAATCATGGGAGCAAAAAAGAATACAGAATATGTTTAGTTACAATTTGCTTTTAGCTCCCCCTCATTGTGTGCATGCGATGAATATATTAGGATAACCAACACAAAGGTTCATTCCATATGTAACTTAAAGAATTAAAGAAGTAAGAGACGAACACATATGAAATCATCATAACACTTTAAATAGAATGAGAACATTTCATGGCCATGCCATAATCATAACATAGTCTCAAGCGAACAAGTGCCATAGGTAGCAGCATAAACATAATCATAACATAGTCTCAAGCGAACAAGTACCACAAGTACCATAGGTTGGAAATAAAATATCATAGCATGACCATATTACTACGATACTACTTCTCCCCCTTTGCCAGCAACAAGGAAAAAAGGGCGAAAAACTAAACAGTCTCAATCACTCGACGGATGTCATCATCAACATCAAGAAACTCGGGTAGTCGGCATGAGATGGAAAACCGAAAGTGGACGAGGATGGAGCTGCGGGAAGAGGATCATCATCACTAACGGGACTCCCATGGTCACGGAGGCGCTGTTTGAGTATATTCTTGGAGATGACAAGGCGCTTCTGAACATCATGATTCTGCTGACAGCTGAAGGTGATTGCCTTCATGATAGTAGACTGAGCCTTACCCAAGAATGATTCAAAACGGCTACGAGGACCGGTCGAGGAAGATGGAGCAGAGGAAGAACTAGTGGGCTGAGTAGGAGCAGATGTCCTCTCACCAGCAGACCTCCTAGGCTGAGTAGAAGCCATAGTCATGTCACACGCATGTGAGGAGGAGGTTTCAAATGGAGTGCACAGCCGACTTAACCACCTCAAAGGGAGCAAGTGTGATCAATCGAGCTGAATATATGGGGCATGAGGAACTGGCGGCGTCTGAATAAAGCGCAAAGACGGATCTCATGCCAAATGAAGTTGGCGGTGTCCGGAGGCACGGTGGGTTTCTCATGCATATGAACCATCAAGTCAATACAATAGTTGCGAGCCCTCGGCGATCTCCCTTCTTAGGATACAGAGTCTGAAGCACACCTTTGAAGAGGATGAAGAAGGGAGCACGGAAGATGGATACCTCATTGACTGGATATGCTTTTTCTTCGTCAGTTAGCTGAGAGGTAGGTTTTACAAGAGGCAAGCAAGCATCACTCCCTTTGGGCTTGCCCTCTGGATCCATACTGTGGATGCAATGGCCAACACCTGAGAGACCCAAAATCTGAACAAGCCTGTCATAGGTGATGCTCAATGTAGTGTCATCGGTCATCCAAGTGAGGGTGTTGTCCGGAACAAAGAAACAGTGGCATAGAAGCGTAGAATGGCAGCTTCACTCCAATCACGCTTTGAAGGTCATTGCAGGACCAAGAGTCATGTCATCAATGATCTTGACTGGATCGTTAGGGAACATGGCGGGATTATCACGCAGAAGTTTAGATCCAAGTATGAGTGAGGAGCAAGGCCACGCCCATGGACAAAGCTGGAATAGAGATCTGTTGCATACTAGTCCGGAACCGAGGATCTTGGCATCCGCCACCATCTCATAGGGATTAACATCCCCACGGGCTGAAGATATTGCCCACCTTTACAGTTGTGAAGTCGTGAGTGGGGCGACCTCCACTATCAAGAAGCTCCATGGAGATGCGACGACCATGGGCAATGGGTATTGCGTAACCACGAACATGAGGCATCGGCGCCCTCCTAGTACCGGGCTTGGACTGTCCAATGCATCGTCATGGCGCATGTCATCCTCTTCCTCTCCAACATAGTCCGCATCATCTGGATCCGAGGCCGACGGACTGGTGGATGGTGCTCGCTTCTTCTTCTTGGTGGAGACCTTCTTTTTCTTGAGCCGCGCATACTCATCGGAGTCGGTGGAGCCTTGCCGGCGATCAACCCGAGTAGACACCTCGGGACGCTTGGGACCGTAGTTCTTGGTACGAGCCATGAAGAACTCCGGAGGTGAATCCCACCGAACACCGGCCCCTCCCGAGAGACTCAAGCCACAATCCGAGAAATGGATTGGATAGAATCGTAGATCGGGAGGAGAAGAGTCCGTTGGCAGGAGGTCAGGGCCGGAGGTCGGAGGAGATGGCCGGGGCAGTGCCGGAGTGGTGGCCAGGCGGCGGCGGCTGAGAGGAGATGAGGAAAGGGACGAAGGGAAGGAAAATGGAACTGCCCCCCCCCCCCACACCCCCTTCCCAGGTATACGCAACTTGCGGGCGACGGGCCGGACATCCGGGGCAAGGCCCGGATATCCCATGAAAGTGGGAAACAGAGACCAGAGAAGCGGCGCCGGATGTCCTGAGGCCCGGATGTCTGGCTGAGGCCCGGATGTCCGGCCACTGATGGCAGTTCATGATCGTTTTGATGGGCAGGGAATTTTTCACAGCGCCCGGATGTCCGGCGCGAGACCCGGATGTCCGGTCACTGGACAGACGACATGCGCGAGGGGGAGATGTGAAGGAGGGGGCCGACCCGAGTAATTTTATATAGACACCGCCAAGTGGTTTACATGAGATTAATAAGGAGGACAACCTGAGACGTCTAAGGCCATGCTAAGATACATAAATAATCCAAACATGATTAGGAAGAAGGGTCCATATCGGCATTGCACAAGCGGTGGTGAGGTCACCATGTTTGAGCATATGGAACATAGTACCACAAAGATATAGACTTTGAGCACATGGTCACTACTCCATCATATTAAAGTATCCTAGTTTGAAAAAACTATGATAACTTTGAGAGTGTTGGTTCAATTTATGCATTTTGTAAGGTGAGAGGACTCATGGATTGAGTGTCTCCCCTAAATATATGCCTACATCAAGACAAGACATTAAGTTTAAGCATGGATGAGTACTAGATTTCACATAATGTTGTCAAGCTCCAAGATACCAAGTTCACGCCTAAGTCGATGTAACCTTGCTTCATCCAATGGTTTGGTGAAAATATCTGCCAGTTGCAAATCTGTCCCAATGTGATCAATGTGAATATCGCCTTTCTCAACATGATCTCTCAAGAAGTGATATCTAATATCAATGTGTTTGGTGCGTAGATGATCCTTGGGGTTCTCGGCAATGTTGATAGCACTTTCATTATCACATAGAAGAGGCACATGCCTATAGGTGATACCATAATCCTTCAAAGTTTGCCTCATCCATAATAACTGAAAGGTTACTGTTGGCGGCTGACAATGTATTCAGCTTCTGCGGTAGAGAGGGCAATACAATTTTGTTTCTTCGATGACCAACTTACCAAAGAGCATCCAAGAAATTGACATGCACCGGAGGTGGACTTACGATCCACTTTGTCTCCGCCCAATCCGCATCCGGTGTATCCAATGAGATCAAACTTAGCATCCTTGGGATACCATAGACCCAACTTTGGGGTGTGAACAAGGTATCTAAGAATTTGCTTAACCGCCTTTTGATGACTTTCCCTAGGGGAAGCTTGAAATCTAGCACACATGCATACACTAAACATGATGTCTGTTCTAGATGCACAAAGATAAAGCAATGAACCAATCATAGAGTGGTATTTAGATGGGTCGAAGGGGATACCGTCTGTGTCTTCAGTGAGTGTTATTTTGGTTGGCATTGGTGTCTTACATGGACTAGCATCGGACATACCAAACTTCTCTAGGATATCCTTGAGGTACTTTGCTTGGGACAAGAAAATTCCTTCTTGAAATTGTTGAATTTGAAAACCAAGGAAGAACTTCAAATCCGCATTGAGTGACATTTCAAAATTCTTGGTCATTGAACCCGCAAACTTTTGCACAAATGAATGTTAGGAGAACCAAAATGATATCATCTACATAGATTTGGCATAAGATCAAATCACCCTTATCCCTCTTAGTAAAAAGAGTAGGATCGATCACCCTCTCACAAAACCATCATCGAGTAAAAACTTCTTAAGATGATCATACCAAGCACGAGGTGCTTGTTTGAGGCCATACAAAGCCTTATGAAGTTTATACACATAGTCTTTGTGATCGGGATCAACGAACCCAGGTGGTTGTGATACATATACTTCTTCTTGTAGAGGACCGTTAAGGAAAGCACTCTTCACATCCATTTGATGTAATGTAAAACCATTGAAAGCAGCATAAGCAAGTAAGATGCGAATGGATTCAAGGCGGGCGGCAGGGGCAAAGGTCTCACCAAAGTCCAAACCTTCAACTTGCGAGTACCCTTGTGCCACTAACCTTGCCTTGTTTCGGATGATTACACCATTCTCATCTTGTTTGTTCTTGAAAATCCATTTTGTTCCAATGACATTGTGTTCGGTAGGTGGCCTCTTGACTAACGACCACACTTGGGTGCGTTCAAAACTGTTCAACTCTTCTTGCATAGCAACTAGCCAATCGTTGTCTATCAATGCATCTTGTACCTTGATGGGTTCAAAACTAGACACAAAGAGAAGTGAGCACAAAAGTTGGTCAAGTGTTTACGAGTGACTCTACCTTCCGATATGCCGGTGAGTATTTTGTCAACATCAACACGACCGGCCACTCATGGCATGATAGAGGTAAGGGTTTCACGAGGTTCAACTTCATGTCCATCATCCACATCCTCAACATATGGATCATTAATGTGTGGAGGAAGATCTTCTTGTTCATATTGCATTTGTTGAGGTTCATCATCAATGATTGGACTTTCTTGTTCTTGTTCTTGAAGATTGTCATGAGGAGGAGCTTGATCATCCTCTTCAACTTGGGCTAAAGGTATCGGTTGAGCAATAGGGGCTTGTGGTGTTATGAATGTTGAAGTAGTTTGATGATGTGTGAGACTTCTATCTTCTTCTTCATCATCATGAGGTTCTTGTTCCATAGGAAGAAGTGCACCAACACCCATGGTCAAAATGTCTTTAGAAGAATCTTCTTCACCTACATCACTTAGATCAACTTGCTCCCCATGGGAGCCATTAAATTCATCAAACACCACGTCACAAGTTTCTACAACACATCCATTGGATTTGTTGTAGACTCTATATGCGTGAGAGTTTGATCCATAATAACAAATATACCCTCAATTGTTTTGGATTGAAATTTTCCTAACCTTTCTCTTTTGTTGAGGATGAAACATTTGCACCCAAATACACGAAAGTACTTGACATTTGGCTTGTTTCCAGTTAGAAGCTCATATGGAGTCTTTTTCCAATATAGTGCGGAGGAAAAGCGGTTTGATGCATGACATGCGGTGTTGTGACTTGGCCCGTAAACTATGTGGTGACTTGTATTCATCCAACATGGACCTTGCCATCTCCACAAGGGTGCGGTTCTTCCTTTCGGCTACACCATTTCTTTGAGGAGTGTATGGAGCTGAATATTGATGCTCAATCCCTTCATCACTAAGGAATTCTTCCAAGGTATAGTTTTTGAACTCAGATCCATTGTCACTTCTTATTGCCAAGATTTCTTTGTCAAACTTGCGTTGTGCTTGCTTGGCAAAGTCAATGAAAGTGATCTTCGTTTAAGTCCTTGGACTTAAGGAAAAACACCCATGTATATCTTGAATAATCATCAACAATGACAAGTCCATACTTTTCCCACCAAGACTATCCCATGAAGGAGGCCCAAAGAGATCCACATGAAGGAGCTCCAAAGGCCTTGAAGTAGACACAATATTCTTGGGTGGGTGCTTTGATTGATGTTGCTTCCCGGCTATACATGCACTACACACGATCTTTCTCAAAAGAGACATTTGTTAGTCCAAGGATGTGATTACCCTTTAAGAGATCTTGGAGATTCCTCATGCCGACATGGGCTGGCCGGCGATGCCATAGCCACCCCTTGTCGGCCTTGGCCATTAGACAAGTTGCATGGAATGTGCTCTCTTTAGAAATCAACCGTGTAAAGGTTGCCATCCAACTCTCCAACAAAGGCCACTTCGAGAGTATCTCTCTTAAAGACTTTCACATCCGTTAGTCCAAATAGTGTATCATAACCAACAGAAGCCAATTGGTGGACAGAAAGCAAATGATATTTAAGGGATTGGACAAGCATAACATTTGCAAGAGACATGTCATTTGTGATAGCCACCTTACCCAACCCAAGTACCTGTCCTTTTGATCCTCCACCAAACATAATGCTCATAAATGGTTGAATAGCTTCCATGAAATCGTAGAGCAATTTGCTATCTCAGGTCATATGATTGGTACATCCACTATCAATCACCCATTTTACTCCATCGGAGAAAGCTACCTACACACAATTATTACTTGGTTAGAGGCACCCATTTTACAATGGGACCTCTCAAGTTAGTCACAAGGGTCTTAGGGACCCAAATAGCATAAAAACAAATGCCTTTTGGGGACCAACAAACTTTGCATAAACTTCTCCATCCTTAGTCTTACGCAGTACATAGGATGGAGCCATGAACTCTTTTGGCTTGTTGAGAGTGGGCATGCCCCTTGTGGCCTTCCCACTAACAACCTTACCTTTCTCCTTGTGTCCTTCTCGTACAAAAGTTTCTTTTAAAGGGGTGGTGCAATTTTGGGAGGACGTCTTCTTCTTGCTTGTGCTTGGGTCAAACCCGAGTCCCTCTTTGGCTTAACGCTTCATTGTGTTGGCTCAACACCTCATTAAGGTTCTTTTGCCCTTGAGCACATGTCATGAGCCCTTTCTCGATTTGAGCTTTGAGAAACCGATTCTCCTCAAGAATGGATGCTAGATCACTACTAGAGTTAGTAGAACATGCATCAACATTGATAATAGGAGATGAGTAAGCCTTAGCTAGAGTTTCAAGATAAGTAAGTTTGAGTGTCTCAAAACTCTTTGTAAGAAGGGTGAGCTCTTCTTCCTTAGTCTTGAGAGACACGGATAGAAGCTCACAATCCTTAGTGAGAGAAGCATGAGACTTTGCAAGCTTACTTTTATCATTCATCAACTCTTCACAAGAGCCAATAGCCTTTTTCAAGGAGGCAAGATCTTTAGTATGAACATCAATATTTGCACCAATTTTTAAGCATAGTTCATCATTTCGTGCTTCCTCATATTTGACTTTTCGCTCAAGGATTTCATATTTTTCCTTTTCCTCGATGTGAGGGTTTCGAGTTCCTTAATGGAGATGGTGTGCTTACTCACCATCTCCATAAGCATATCTGAAACATAGTGAGCTTCCTTCCTTTGAGGGAGCACATGAACTTATTTAGTTTAGCAAGCATAGGATCAGTTAGATCATCATCCTCATAACTATCCTCCGCATCAAGATACTCATCACTAGGAGTAGAAGGAGTGAAAAGAGGAGGATTTAATCGTGGAGTTACCTTGACCTTGTCAGAAGAGCTTTGGTCCTCTTCTTCTTCAACCATGGCCTTTGCCATTAGGCATTTGTGAGCGTTGCCCTTGTAATCTTTCATGTAGTTGTAGGTGACCACGTCACCACTCTTGTTAACTAACCTCAAAGTGTTTTGAGAGTCTTGAGCAACTCCGGCAACACCACTAACATCATCTGAATCAGATTCTTCTTGAGCAACCATTGCCTTTCCATCTTTCTTCTTGAGCTTGGAGTTCAAAGGATTTGGCAACTTCTTCTTGGGAAAGGTCTTGGGAAACCTTGGTTTATCTTCTCTCTTCTCATAAGGGCACTCGTTGGAGAAGTGATTGGTTTCTTCACAGTTGTAGCATTTTCTTACTTTCTTCTTTTGAAATCTTCCCTTGAATTTACCCGCTAAACTTCTTGACAAAAGAGCCATGTCTTCATATGTAGGGCCCTCGTCGGATTCAATCTCATCACCATCTTCGTCATCCTCTTCTTCTTATTCACTTTGTTCATCTTCACATACATGCTTGGCCTTCAATGCAAGATTGATCTTTGATGATGGGGAACCATGCATGGCAAGATGTTTTGTGGCATTAGTCTTTGACTCTTCAAATAGTTGAAAGGTGGATACGATGTCATCTGTAGTCATTTCCTTGAAGGTATGGTGTTGTCTTATGTCCCACACCATTTGATGGTGAAATGGAGCAAGAGCATGAAGTAACTTATCCACAAGGAACCTCTTAGTCATGTTGAAACCATCTTGTGTCTTGTCACACTCACATGACTCAATATCGTGATGAGTGTCATGAGACGCTCATGGAGTTGATTGGGGGTTTCACCTTTCTCCATACAAAGTTTTGCAATTGCCCCTTGGCAATTTCATATTGAGCACTCCGGAGGGTAGAAGTGCCGATTTTGGATCGCATAACAGTTTCCCATAGTTCCTTGGCACTTGTGATGTGTATGAACGGTCTCCTTTGCTTTTCATCCAAACCTCTCCTTATCCACATGATTGCAGTGTCATTGAGGTTCTTGTCATATATTTCTCTTGGTGTGGGGTTCTTTGGATCAACCACATGATAGCCATACTCCAAGATCTCCAACATCTCATCGTTTCCATGTCGAAGATGGTCCTGCATAGCAACTCTCCACAAAGGAAAATCGGAAGTGGCACTAAGCAAAGGAGGACTGCCTTGAGGATTATATCTTGGTTTCCCAACCTGAGGTCTTGCATAATGCCAAGGAACACTGGCGTGTTCATTATTAGGAGGTTGTTGACCAAGTGATGGAGTAGGCACAGTTGGCCTTGAGGCAGCACCACCCGAGAGTGGTGCAAGCACCGAGGACAACGTGGCTAATCTCATTTGGACCAAGGCCTCAAGAGAAGTATCATGCTCCTCTTTTTGCTTAGCAAGGGCCCGTTCTAGATCCTCCGACGTAAAGGACTTGACTTCAGAAGAAGCCCCGCCTTTATCCTTAGGATCTACAACCAGGGAGTCCCATCTGGTTCATCTCGCTCTAGGGCGGTTAAGCCACAAGAATAGAGCACGAGGCTCGATACCAATTGAAAGGATCGAGATGGACCTAGAGGGGGGTGAATAGGTACAATTACAAATTTTAATTATTACTTAGCAATTTTAGGCAATAGTGCGGAATATGAAGGTGGGCCTAACAATTGCTAGTAAGTCTGATACTAAGCAAGTAACACAAGCATATAAGTGAGCAAGCACAATATGATGTAAGTAAGTGCAAACAAAACAAGTAACCACAAGTATAGAGTTAGGGTTAGGAATAACCGCAACTCAGGAGACGAGGATGTATGCCGATGTTCACTTCCTTGGAGGGAAGCTAGTCACCGTTAGAGAGGTGGATGTTACCACGAAGGCACACCAACGCCACGAAGGCTCACCCTATTATCCCTTTGAGACAACACCACGAAGGCGTTTCTCAACCACTAGTGGTAGACCTTGGGGTGGTCTCCAAACCCTCACAAAGTTATCCGGGGGTAATCACAAAGGTCGATTCCTCTCCAAAAGACTCCGACCGCCTAGGAGTCTCCAACCTCCAAGAGTAACAAGATCGATGGGGATTTTCTCAAGACTTGATCAAATCACGAATTCCTTGGGTGCAAAGAAGGAGGAGAAGTGGATCTATCACTTGATCGGACAACTTCTTTTCAAAGCTCTCAAATCCCTTGGGGATCTAAGATTTGGTGTGGACAAATGAGAGAGAGTGTGAGAAGTGTCCTAGGGTTTGTTCAAAGTGAATGGTCAACCTCTCTCGTGGGGAGAAGAGGCAGTATATATAGTGTGTGCTCAAATATGCCCGTTGTAGTGCAAGTGACCAGGCAGGCGGACATCATTTGGAGAGCCACTTGGAGAACAGGCGAGCAGTAGGAAGCAGGGGGGCCGGACATCCGGGGTCAAGCCCGGACATCCGGCAAAAGCAGAAAGCGGACATCCGGAAGATCGCGGACATCCGGGGCAAACCATCATTTCACACGGTTACGGACATCTATGGCGGATTTAAGACCAAGTCCCGGATGTCCGGCCAATAAGAAAACTACAGGCCCCCTCAAAAGTGAAACATCCATAACTTTCTCATCCGGACTCCGATTTTGATGATCTTGGGCTCGTTTTGAAGCTATGGAAAAGCTCTAGGTCCTCACTTAGAGAACCACCCAAGATAAACCAAAATGGAGGATGCAAAGTATGCAAAGGTTAGATCATATATTTTGGGGAACCTAGTTGGCCATGGATTTCTTTGGTATATAGGATATGAGTGGAATTTTGTTGGATAGGAGTGAAATATGCCTATGTTGGAATATGATGCGAGGAAGTAGAAATAGAGGATGTCGACTTGAGCAAATCTTGCACTATCCCCTTTGATCCCCTCTTAATAGTGCGGGATCCCTATAAATCAAGAAACATAAAATGAAACATCATTTTACCACTTCAACCTTGAGAGAACTCACTTCGTATGCTCTTGATCCACACACAATTTTGACGAACCGGGGACCAACACCTGAAATCTACTTGGCAGCCATTGTTAGTCCCCTACATGTAGATTGTCATAAACAACAAAAACATAATGTAAGGGCATGATTGCACTTTCAATCATATTATAGAACATCTGAATAATTCGATGCTTAGATAACAAAGGAATTCCGATTTCCAAAACAAAGGATCAGAAGCAGTCGCTCTGATCAAGGATGGATAAGCTGGATAGACCAGAGGCAAATTGACGACAAATAGTTTGGTCGAGAACCAGCTCATGTTCAAAAATGATGTCTGAGCCGGAAAGATAATTTTAGAAGGGTTGATAGATGATTGTGTGCATTCGCACACATGTTGAATCAATAGGATCAAAATGCCGGTGTCAAAAGATACTAGTGAATATTGCCAGATATATGGGAAGCATCCATAATGCAAGTAGACAAGTATTTGCGAGCAATAAAGTGCTAAGGATTTTCGGAGGATTGAATAGTATTTCAAGACTTACGTGAAACATCTGAACAAGCGGGGATGAGCGGATACTCGGAAAGTGCGAGAAATTATTCTTAGGGGTATTCGGATGGCATAGGCGCAAGGCGGTAGGCACAAAATATTCTCGGGGTATCTTGTAATAACAAGATCGCTGGGAATAAAAGTAAGCACGACAGTGTAAGTATTTATCCATAGGGATATTTCGTGGAAGGAATTGCAAAAGCAGCGGCAGTCCCGAAAGAGTATCGGAAAGTAACTTTGAAACCTTCATGTGCGATCGGCGATCATACGGGTGAAGGGCCTCTCCGGAGAAAGTATTTTCAAGAACCTAAAGTTAGATTTTAGTAAAAAATCGTTTAACCCGAATAGAAGAGAGTTCGAGAATCCCGAGTAAAGGTCGAGGAGTAAAAGATCCTAGTACCACCCAATGGCGGCGATGTGCATAAGACACATAGCCATGTTAGTAAAAGTTTTAGCAACGTCTAGACTCGACTTCGGCCAAGGAGTGTGGAAGGGGGATTCCTACATGCAGTCGGCTCTGATACCAACTTGTGACGCCCCCGATTCAATCGTACACTAATCATACTGCATAAGCGATATCGATCAAGATCAGGGACTCACGGGAAGATATCACAACACAACTCTAAAAGTAAAATAAGTCATACAAGCATCATAATACAAGCCAGGGGCCTCGAGGGCTCGAATACAAGTGCTCCATCATAGACGAGTCAGCGGAAGCAACAATATCAGAGTACAGACATAAGTTAAACACGTTTGCCTTAAGAAGGCTAGCACAAACTGGGATCTGAGCAGCAGGCCAGGCCTCTTGCAGGATCCTCCTAACTACTCCCGGTGGTAAATCGGCCGGGCTGCGTAGTAGTAGGCACCTCCGGTGTAGTAGTAAATCATCGACGGTGGCGTATGGCTCCTGGGCTCCATCGTGCAGTCGCAGCAACCGAGTAGAGATAGGGAAAAGGGGAACAAGGCAACCGTGAGTACTCATCCAAAGTACTACTTAAGCAAGGAGCTACACTACATATGCATGGATATATGTGTAAAGGGCCATATCGGTGAATTTGAGCTGAGAATGCGGAATAAGAGGGGGATATCTAATCTTGTCGAAGACTACGCTTATGGCCGCCTCCGTCTTGCAACATGTAGAAGGGAGTAGACTGAAGTCCTCCAAGTAGCATCACAAAGCAATAATCCTACCCGGCGATCCCCTCCTCGTATCCCTGAGAGAGAGCGACCACCGGGTTGTATCCGCACTTGGAAGGGTGTGTTTTATTAAGTATCCGGTTCTAGTTGTCATAAGGTTAAGGTACAACTCCAAGTCGTCACATTACCGAAGATCACGGCTATTCGAATAGATTAACTTCCTGAGGGGTGCACCACATAACCCAACACGCTTGATCCCATTTGGCGGACTCACTTTTACGGGTCATGCGGCCGCGGGAGATCAACACGTCGCAGCCCCACCTAGGCACAATAGAGAGGTCAAGACGGTCTAAACCTAAGCGCCACAGTGCAGGCCCATCGCCCATAGCACACACACTTGCGTTGCGGCGGCCGGGAGCAGACCTAGCCTAGCAGGCGTTCCAGTCCAATCTGGCGCGCGCCGCTCCGTCGCCGATGTCACGAAGTGCTTCGGCTGATACCACGACGCCGGGATACCCATAACTACTCCCGCGTAGATGGTTAGTGCATATAGACCAAATGGCCAGACTCAGATCAAATACCCAGATCTCGTTAAACGTGTAAAGTATCCGCGAATGCCGACCAGGGCCAGGCCCACCTCTCACCCATGTAGTCTCAACCTGCCCTGTCACTCCGCCACAAAGTAACAGTCGGGGGCCGTCGGGAACCCAGGCCCACCTCTACCGGGATGGAGCCACCTGTCCTTTCTGCCCCCATCTCCGAATAGTATCACAGGTAATGTAATAGTGTAAAATATATAGTATATGCCCGTGATCACCTCCCGAAGTAATCACAGCCCAGTAGTATAGCATGGCAGACGGACAAGAGTGTAGGGTCATCGATGGAACACTTTGGCATCCTATACTAAGCGAGGGATAGCGGGTAAAGGTAACAACAAGAGTAGCAAGGACAGGCTATGCAAAGAAAGTATAGGATTAACTGAAAGCAGTAACATGCTACACTACTCTAATGCAAGTAGTATAGAGAAGAGTAGGCGATATCTGGTGATCAAAGGGGGGGGCTTGCCTGGTTGTTCTGGCAAGAGAGAGGGGTCGTCAACTCCGTAGTCGTACTTGGTAGCAGCGGCGTCGGTCTCGGTGTCTAGCGAGAGAAGAGGGGGAAGAAACAATAAATACTTAAGCAAACAGATGTATATCGATACATGACATGACAAGTATCGGTGCTAGGGGTGCCCTAACGCGGTATGAGGTGATACCGGTGAAGGGGGGAAACATCCGGGAAAGTATCCTCGGTGTTTCGCGTTTTCGGGCAGAGGAGCCGGAGGGGGAAAGTTGCGAGTTCGATAGGTTAGGGTGTGTGGCGAGACGAGCAGGTTGCGTATCAGGAATCGTCTAAATCGTTGTGAGCAACTTTCATGTAGAAAGTATTTTCATCTGAGCTACGGTTTATTTCATATTAAATTTTAAAAGATTTAAATCGTTTGTTTCATTAACAGAATTAAATTAAATCAAAAATACGTTCTGACATTAGCATGATGTCGTGGTCAACATTGACCGTTGGCCAAGATCAACTAGCGTGGGGTCCTTTAGTCATTATTTGTTATCCTAATTAATAGTTTTAATTAGTTTAGTTAGCTAATTAGATTAACTAACACTGGTTAATTAAGTTAATTAATTCTTTAATTAATTATTATTTTTATTTATTATTATTATTTTTCTTTTCTTAAAAAATGTTACAGGCGGGGCCCCACTGGTCATAGGCACGGGCCTACTTGGGCATGCGAGTCTTGGCGCTGGAGTCGTTCCGGGCACCCGCCTTGGTCGACGGAGAGAGGCGGCCTCGGCGCGGCGCCAGCAGAGGCGAGTCTGACATCGGTCGGCCGAAGTGACCTCGTGAGGAGGCGATGTGATGTGGCGCCCGTAGTGGGGCAGATGGGCCTTGAGCCGAGGGAGGCTGTCTTGAGGGTTGTGTAGGGAAGCGTCCGGGCGACGGCAGCCATGGGCGGCCGTGGCGAAGCGAGCCCTGACAGCGCGGAGCCTCGGTGACGAGCGAGGGGAGGCGCCGTGGTGCGCGTCGACTCACGCGCGCACGACGTGAGGGAGTGGCGGACGGTGGCCGCATGGGAGTAGGGGAAGGAGGATAGGAGGGGGGGTTCCTCACAGGGGAGCTGCAGGGGGAAGGCAATGGGCTCGGTGGAGCCGTCGAGGGGGAGTCGAGGGCAGGCGGCAGACGAGGGGAGGAGCTCCGGGCTGCGGCGACAGCAAGAACGGCGGGTGGTCCGGGCGATGGGGAGCCTTCGGGCATGGCGAGGGGCGATGTAGTCCGTGGGAGGTGGACGAAGAGGCGGGCGACGGGTGGCTCTGTGAGGCTCGCGAGCTCCAGCGGCGGTGGGCGGCGGCAGGCGGCGCCGAGGCGTCGGGGTCTCTGAGATCGAGGCGATCCGATCCCGCTGGGTGGGGGGCGGCGAGGGGGATCGGGGGGGATGGGGGTTCGTGCGGGAGCAGTGGGGGTGGACCGGGCTAGGGTTCGGTCGCTCGGGGAGATACGGGGGAATGGGGTGGGCCTCCTGGTGGCCTGGATGCCCAGTTGGGCGAATAGCCCGAGGGGAGGGGGGCTTTGCCTTCTCTTTTATTTGGTTTCTATTTTTCTTTTTTCTGTTTTATTTATTTAGCTACTGTTATGTACTTAGTGTAGGTACTAAACGATTTTAGTTAAAGTTGAAACTCCTCACATAATTACCTACTGATATTTTGGGCATTGTCAAGAAAGGTTTGGTGGGTTATTTGGAATTGTTTGAAAATAAGTTCACATTTTAAAAGGCATAAAAGGTGTTGTATGACCACTTTAATTATTTCCAGGGGAGATTTAAAAATCCATTTAATGTTAGATCCTTCATGTTAT
Organism: Aegilops bicornis; assembly: GCA_021605145.1. NCBI lineage: Eukaryota > Viridiplantae > Streptophyta > Magnoliopsida > Poales > Poaceae > Aegilops > Aegilops bicornis. The sequence goes on from CM038675.1 coordinate 637,789,905, forward strand.
TTACCTAGTGAATATTCGCAACTGACCGAACATTTTTGTTTTACGGTTGAAGAAATAATAATTTGACTTTATTTTAACTTTGAATTTGAATCGGGTTTGGATCAAAGTGAGGTTTAGCAAATTAACTGCGATGACATGGCAACATTAGGAGGGGATTACTGTAGCTTAATTACCCGGGCGTCACAATTCAACGGGTCCCACTTGTGTGTGTGCACGTGTGTGTGCGTGTGTTTGTGTGTGTGAGAGAGAGAGAGAGAGATAGAGAGAGAGAGAGACTCATCGGTCGATGCTCGTAAATACATCTTTCAGCCATATGCATTGCTGATGCTCAGTAAAACTTATCTGATTGACACAATCATATATAACATCATAGCACACTGAACTTGCATACAAAAATTTCACTCAGGCGGCACAATTAGGATGGAAGCAGTGGATCACTACGGGAAGGGCTATGTTGAAACCAACGAAGTCGTACATAATGGTTCATCGTCTTTATAAATGATGGGGAAATATCTTGAATGTTGTGCAAAGAAAACAGACAGACAACACAATAAGTTCTGCTAGCACATTAAGTTGACGTACAACCCTTTCTAAAAAAAGTTCAGGTACAAAATTAGAACAGGTCACAATCAAATGTCTTGGCATATCGCTGCTTGAGACCCATAGCTCGGATTTAACTAGTACTATCGACAAGATTCAGTTGTTACCTCAAATTAGAGCACATCCGGGCAGCCAGCCCCGCCTCTTCTCCCAAAGAAGCAAGTGGCCTCCGCCACGTGATGGAGTAGGCCTGTGCCATCCATCGTTCCGAGCAACACGAGGAAAGTCCGACGTTGACTCTGTAATGGGCGTCGTTAGCCGGACCACGCACCAACGGCGGCGGCAGGACTTGATTGATGGATTGACCACTTCTTCGATATGCACGAACACTCGTCTGGTACATCCCTAACGTGGTCATGGCGGCCTTGGTGGCGACGAAAAGTACAACCCGGTTCTCGCACGGTATCCCAACACCAATCACCTTCGGTATGGTGGGCGACTTCTTCATCCATGCCATAACCGTTAGAGCCCGGTATGCGGAGGAACAAACATACTTACGAGCTCACCTCCAAGGTCGTTGATAAGCTCGTTCATGGACTCATTGTTCGAGCACGTCGAGGCATGCCGTGGAAGGTAAGCTTAGTTAAAAACTCAAGCTCGGAGGGCACCGAGCCCCATCACAGGTGCCACCGATCAAAGCTCACTAGCGGCGCCATCGCAGAACAAACGCCGGAAGATTCTAACACCACATTGCAATGAAAGTTGTCCGGAACCTGACGAAGAAATCAGCCGGTGGCGGACAGACTTCGACGAGCAAGTCACTTATTTGGATGCCGTGCGTAGTGCCAAGAGCTTTGACAAGGTCGTCCGGGGAGATGGGAGGCCGGTCGCTGTTGATGGTTACCATCAGCACTTTGCTGGCAAACTTGTCGTCAAGCGCCGCCATGCCACTGTTGAGTGACAGCACGCAGCGACCGAAGGCAGGACGGACCTCAGGATCTCCGACTCGGAGATCCGCGTTGACCGGCGACATGATAGTGCGGTTGAGTACATGGAGTACAGGAGGGGGATTTGGGAGAACTGGAGTAGGAATCGAGATTCCAGAGGTGGGGAGGCGGGGAGGCGGGGATGAAAAGGTAGCATGAATTTGGAGCACGCTAATATGCTCTCGGCATAAGCGCAAAAAACACCAAAGGGCGCCCACATGTCGGCCTAAGAGTCCTTATTCTTTCTTTTTTGGAGAGCCCGGCCTTTTTTTTCAGGATCTTTTGAGAGCCCGGCCTGAGAGTCATAATTGACCTGTTTGGCATTGCGTTACTACTCAGCCCATATTCAACGACACCTCACTGGCCCAAACAAATGTACATCATCGAAAAGACAGTGAGCTCAAATTATATAACTTGAAAAAAAGGAGATATACTCTGAACACTGGAGAGTGGTGATGCCCTCATTTAGCCCACCAGTAGTTCGAGACAATAAAAAGTTCGAAACAACGATATATACAACATTCAAACACTGACTAGTGACTACTACTGACATAAACAAAGAAGACATGATAGTTCATAAGAAGTCTTACTACACCACCAAAACGCACCCATCTGCGGCTCAGGACTCTCGTGATCCGACGAGAATGACATTCTAAATGAAGCAACTATTACATAGAAAGAGTGACACAGACGAGGATGACCAAATGACAAGGAATATGCATAACAAAAGAAAGAACTACCCATCCGGAACCAGCAAAAAGACAACAAAGTCATTCAAGATATGACCCAGACATCATAATTTGCGGCCCGCTTGACGACCAGTGATCCGGAGACACAAGTACTCCACCCTTTCGATGCAACTTCCGAATTACCTATCAACCTGAAGGCTTGAACCACATCACTGCCTGTCATAATTGAGACATCCAAGGATCAAAGTTAATCCGGATGCCTTTGTCATTCTCACCTTCTTTTGGCTGTAGGCTGTATCGTTGAGAATCAGGGAGTTTGCTCCACGAACTCCTAGGGCTCATTGTGTAGACACGATTTTCCATAGCAAATAGAGCCTCTACGCCATCAAGGTCCTTGCCAACGGTGATCTCACAGTTAATCGGATAATTGAGTCCGAGAAAGCAGAGAGTGTGAACCAAGGCTGTTTACCCGCCTTCAACTAAAAATCCTAAAGGCCCCAACAATTTGGTATCCTGCTCATAGACGTAACGACCATTGTCCGGATACTCACGTATTACGGTGCTTGTATACTGATGGGGTTTTTGCAATATAACTTTTCGGCTCATGTGTCCGAATGATCATCGATCTTTTGCCGTCAATACGATCGGCGAGGAACCGATTGTGCTTCCCTGTTTTGGCAAAGGTTGTGTGATTACAAAGGGCAGCAACTGTAGGGACACTACATCATATCAAAAAGGACAAGCATTGTTAATGTAAGATCAGCATTGTTCAGAGTATGAGTAGGATAATGCAAGAAATAACATTGATATGTCCCTGTTGGGCGGGAGGAAAATACAGGAAATGTATCTTGGGTTCGAAAATATAGAAGTGCCATGCATGGTTATACTCATGTTATCTCGCAATCAATTCTTCACAGAAACTACCATGTCATGCATGTTATGTAATCATGTTCTGTCCTCACAAACAAATTCTTCAAGGTAACTAATAGACCATGCATTGTTATATACTCGTGTTACGTGGGCAATTTTTTGTGAGGATATTATTCTAGCCATTGATTCTTTGAAGGGCGAATATAGGTATGTACACATGGTAAGCATTGCAGGATTTCACTACTTCCAAATATAGAGTTCTCCATATGCACATTTACTTCCCTAATGTATGGTTAGATGAAACCAACAACGTGGTGCATGTTTCTACATCATGAAAATGAGAAAACTAACATGGCCATTGATACACACTCATATTCAGTAGTAGTATATAGATTACTGTAAGATAAGGATAATATCCATATATTCCTAGCAGTTTGATTATTCAGGTACAAATTGGTGTAATGACATGGTCACAATCGCATGAATTAACTCATTCCAAATATAGCTGATTTACTGGCGTCTCTAATATATTGCCATAGTTCTACTCAAATTCTGCTCAAACAGGATATGCCAATCATCACAAAAAGTTCAAACAGTGTCATGGCGTCATCATTAACATGAGATGGAAACAACTTACACGCGCCGTCCCAGCAATACGTGGTGCCATCTGCTTTGTCGATCGTGTAGATTGTCACAGCCCCAGTTAAGGCCTTGCTTGTCTTTGCATTAGCTTCCATGCATCATGTTTAAATTTCTCTTAAATATGAAATGGGGATGACAGAACCCCCAGCAAACCCCCCTTAAACCAATTAGGGTTTACTAAGACCTTGTTCAGTGAACCTGAAATGCCCTTCTAAAATGTTCATCATCTTTGCCTTGGTCCAGAACCTCTAACAAAAATGGTGCACAATTTTCTAGGACACATAAGGTCACTGAATTAAATCATATGTTATTTGCAATTGGGCATTTAAATGCTATATATTATTTTAAATGCTCAATTAATTCTGAACTTAAGTGAGGGCTGTTAGGAATAATCCAAACAGAGCCCACAATTATCTTCAGGATTTTTGAAAATGTTTTAGTATTTTAATAAAAGCCCTAAAGTTGCAGAAGAATTAGAAAACAGAAATAAAAGAGAGAGAGAGAAAATACCTTTCCAACTTACAGGCGCCAAAGAATCGGCCCAGCTCCCGTGGCCGCCCACTGCTGCCCACCCCACCACCACCTCCTCGTCTGCCTTCCTCCTGGACAAGAGGATGTAGGCGTCCGACGACGACAAAGACGCTGCAGCCACCTCCTGCTTCCCGGCCCTCCTAGCGACGCCACGACGACGCCCGTGTCCCCTCGCTCCTCTCCCTCACTGCACCCTCTCTCCTCCTCGACTCTCTTCCCAGAGCTCACCCGAGAGTCGCCGTCGCCGCCGCTCGTCGTTACCGTAAAGACATCCCCACGCCGGCCAGCGCCCCCACGAGCTCCGCCTCGACGCCGTAGAGCCGCACGCCAAAGCACGCGACCCCAGGAGGCCAGCAACGTCGCCATCGCCGTCGTCTTCTACCTCGGGCTCTGGCCACCATCATCGTCGATCCGCTGCACGCAGGACGTCCCCGAGCCCGCTAACCATCCCTACGGCACCGCTGTGAGCTCTGCCATCGTTTCCCCCCTCTTCCCCTCTTCGTTTGATTGCCGTAGCCGTCGCCCCCTTGATGACCGAAATGCACCGCCGCCTGAGCTCGCCGTCGACGATGCTCCAGTGACCAAATGGTCACCACAGGTGTCCAACCTACTCCCGCGATGCGTGGCGCCCTCCTAGCTCCTTGCCCCGCTCTTCTACGCCGAACGCGATCCCAGCATAGCCGAACTCCGGCGGCCGCCAGCAAGGCTCGCCATGGCGTCGACTCCGGCCACCCGAACCAGAGGCCACCGCCATCCGACAGCGCCATCGCACCAGCTCTCCGTGGCCTAAGGCGCGCCGGCGGTGCTGCTTGTAAGCGAAACCGAGCCCCTCGGTGTCCCTCCGCTGGCGTTTAGAGGTCGCCGCCGGCCATACTCCGGCGTGCTGACGTGGCGCCGTCATTAGTGGCTAATGACGCCACTAACTAACCCCCTCCCTCACTGACTATGGGCCCCATGCCTTAATTAACCCCGGGATATATTCCCTGTTTAGTTTAGATTAATATAGTCGGCCCCACATGTCAGTTTGACCAAGCCACGTCATCGTTGACCCGGACCCACTAGTCACCTCTGTCACCTTACTGTTACCGACGTGCGGGTCCCACCGGTCAGGTTTGACCTGGACCCGCTGTTGACCTCTGAGGTCAGCATGACCTAATGCCGACGTAATAACTCATTTTCTGGATTTAATTTAATTCAGGAAATTACGAGAAAATAGTATAAACTTCTAAAAATCATAAAAATTCAACCGTAGCTCGATTGAAATAATTTATATATGAAAATGATCAGAAAATCCAATCTATCCATCTGTACCATTTTCATGCATGTTTGAACAACCTAAAGTTGCTGTATAAGACAATTCGAATAAATAGCATTTGAAATGCCTTACATGGAGTTTGAATTTGAACCTAGTGTTCAAACCAGCTCCATTTAACTTGTTGCTAGTTGCATTAGACTAAATCACAGCATATTGCCATGTCATGATCATGCATCATATTGTGCATTGCATTGATTGTGTTTATTTCTCTGTTGCCGGTATTTGTCCCCTCCCAATAGACGACGTACCAACGATGAGTTCGATGACACCGATGAAGAACTATATTATCTTCAGAAGTGCCAGGCAAGCAAGACCCCCTTGTTCATTCCGATACAATCATACTCTCTCGCTCCTGCTCTCTTTTATTGCATTAGGACAACGACGATTTATTTCTTACTTGCTGCGGTAGTTGAACCCCTTTATCCTCTGCATGACCTGTCATTCCATAGTAATTAGATGAAACCCACTAGCATGAGTAGGAGTTGTTTGAGCCCTGTTGTGCCTACTCATTCATGCTTGTTTGTCATGCCTGCTACTTTGCTTAGAGTTGAGTCAGTGCGATTCATCGGGAATGAATTGGAATGATGTGTGAACATGTCCTATTGTGTGTGAGCTAAGTGTGTGAACACGATTTGGTAAAGGTAGCGGTGAGAGGCCATGTAGGAGTACATGGTGGGTTGTCTCATTGAAGTCATCCTCAGGAACCGAGTTCCGTGTTTGTGATCCATGAAACAGTTACTACCACACATTGGGATCCTTAACTGACTCTCTCGGCTTCTTAACCACCCTTGTTCTCTGTCCAGGAGTTGCAACTAGTTTCTGGTGTTTGTAGGATATGTGTTGGAGGCCGATGCGTGGCGCTGACCCTAGGGGTGGGCTATGATCACGGTAGATATACCGTGGCGGTGTACCGATTCGCCTGTTTGGTGTCTGGGAACCTGCACACATCGTTCGGGGCCGTTAGTGGAAACCTCGGCGGACTCCTGCGGATGGAACCCGAATAGGCGATAAACCTGGACTAGGGACTTGAGTGTTTAGGTAGGCCGTGGCCGACACCCCATTGGGCTTCCGCTTGAAGGTTGCCGAGTACATGTCGTGTAAACGGCGATAAGTGGTGAGAGCGTGTGTGAAGAAGTACACCCCTGCAGGGTTAACATCATCTATTCGAATAGCCGTGTCCGCGGTAAAGGACTTCTGGGTTGCCTATAACACTTCATAGAAAAGTGAAAGTGGATACTCTAAAATGTGCAAGATAAGCGTGAGTGCTATGGATGGCGTTCTCGTAGGGAGACGGGAACGGATCCATAGTGGTGTATTGATATGGTGAATATGTGGACTCGTGTGCGCCACCTCAAAAGAGTTACTTGCAGTCGTAGTGTAGGATAGCCACCGAGTCAAAGCTGGCTTCTGCGGTCATACTCCACCACCCCTTTGTTGATAATGATGCATATGTAGTTAGTTACGATGTAAGTCTTCTTTGAGTACATTTGTACTCACGTTTGCCTATTTTATGTTTTGCAGAGAGACGTCAGTCTCGCTAGTAGTTCCGCGTGGACTTCGACGTTTAGCTTGTTACCTCAGCTACGGTCTTGTGCCCTCGGCAGGATCTGGTAGATAGTCAGGCTTCTCAGCCTTTTTCATTTATAGTTGTCTGTACTCAGACATGTTAAGCTTCTGCATGTGTTTGACTTGTATGCTTTGATTGTTGGGTCATGAGACCCATGTTTGTAATATCTTGGCTCCTCGGAGCCTAATGAATAAATATTTGAGTCGTAGAGTTATGTTGTGATGCCATGCTGTATTTGCACATATCGAGCATATTGTGTGTATGTTTGAAATGCTTGGTATGTGTGGGATCCGACAACCTAGTTGTTTATCCTTGGCAGCCTCTCACATGGGGAAATGTAGTCTAGTGCTTCCTGAGCGGTAGTAGTCCGCTACAGCCTGGTTCATCGGAGTCCTGCTAGCCCGGCACTCTTGCTCGGGACACTTGACTGGCGGCATGTGTTTCACTTCGTTCTCGTGTACATCCCCTTCGGGAAATGTCGCAGCGTTGACATCCGGAGTCCTACCTAGCCTGCTACGGCCGGGTTCCCAGTCCTGTTAGCCCGGTGCTACAGCCGGATTCTGCGTTCTTTGACCGACATGCTCGATGTGATTCATGTATGCCTGTCCCCATGGGTTAGCGCCGCTTTGGGTTCACGACTAGCCATGTCGGCCCGAGTTCTTTGTCATATGGATGCTAGCGACACTATCATATACTTGAGCCAAAAGGCGCAAACGGTCCCGGGCCATGGTAAGGCGACACCGTGGGAATACCGTGCGTGAGGCCGCAAAGTGATATGAGGTGTTACCGGCTAGATCGATGTGACTTGGAATCGGGGTCCTGACATAGATGATGCCATTGTGTTCAATAGCATCACAGAAGTGTGTATCAGCTTTGACGATGATCCACTGCGAGCCGAGTTGTCTCCAGCTAAAGAAGGCACCAGCGTAAAGATAGGCGAGTCCGCGGTCGAACAAGGCAATTAGCTTGAAGTCTGCGTAATTCGCATGTCGGCGTGGGCACTTGGCGATTACAATCTTACGCAAAACAAGGTCCGTCCAAGCGGCGTAGTAATCTAGATGACTTGGACGCGATGGTAATACTCTATATAATCCAACAGAGGAAGGATAATCTCATGGGAGGTGCGGAAGTTCATGAGCACCAACTTTTTACCGTCTTCTCTGAAGGCAGCCATCCAGTGGGAGTTCATGCCAACCCAGTACATACCTGCCAAGAAGTTTCGGGCGATGGTGATCGGATCGATGTCGAGGGAAATGATGTAACGACACACTATATACCTGCAAAGAAGTTTCGGCTAATGGAGATCGGATTGAAGTCGAGGGGCATCATGCACGCCTCCTTATCATGGTGAGCCAATCTCGCAAGACCAGATAGCAGCAAGTAGGGTGTCTTGAAAAGCTTAGGCCTCGCTTCGACGATGGCCGTGTGCATGTCCCTCGAGCATGCAGCCAGCCATAGGGCGGTCAACATATCCATACACGAACAACAGAGGTCGAGGATGTCACTTGGGATATTGCTCCAATCGCGGCTCATATGGATGCTGCGCGGTTCACGTTCGGCCATGGTGGAGTTTGGAAGGGGGCTTGATTTACGGGGAGAAGGATGTCGGTCTGGAGGCGGCTAGCGAGGAATAGTGGTACTGGGGGAGGCGAGTGAGGCGACGGTACACGGGGGCACAGTGAGATGGAGACGGAGACGGAGAAGGAGATGGAGATGGAATGGTGCTATGGGAGCGGAGAGGGAGACGAGGTGAGGCGCCAATGTGCTGTACAGCAGCGGTGACAGACTGCATAGTGCACAGGGTGAGGCTGACTTTGGTAACCCGAACACGCCGCCTCGCATGGACTAGTGTCAGGCGCAGGGTGTTGTCACTTCACTGTGAGGACGGGATGAATAGTATTTTGACCATCAAGTGTACCAGAGTTGTACTACTACTACTACTACTACTACTACTACTACTACTACTACTAGTAGGAACATGAGTACTCGATATTGTATAGCGGAAATAGGTCTCCCGTGCTAGCATGCCTGTTCACTTCATCGTTCAGGTATCATCCATATTGCGAGCAAAACCAAATTCTCGTGCATGCCCAATCAACGCCCTGCCCCGATGCATGCAGTGGTCGTTCTGGTTCATCAAGGACGGTATGCAGATCGTTCCACACTTGAGAAGAGGAAAAATGGAAAGGTAGAACACGGCAGCAGAGGAAGAGAATGCTGGCTAACGAGGCTGGGGAGGGATCGGCGGAAGTTAATGCTCCACGCCTAAAGGTTTTGGGAAAGCCTGATTTTCATAAGGTGACTTATACTCACCTAAGCGGAGGAGTATTCCTTAACCAAAGAATGTTGTGTCTCCCAGCAGCGCTCAAAAAAAAGCTACGATGCATTTTTTTATCTGTTTGCATAGGTCCCACCTATCAGGAAGGATGGGCACGTACACGAATAGGTCCTCAGTCTACCCGCATAGCCTTTTCGTTTAGTCTACCTAGCCGTCTAATCAACTGCCTGCACGCCACTTCTCCCATTTACTTATCGATCGGGAACCGATTCGCCTCGGCTTCTTCACCTCCCCTTCGTGTTCATTTGCATCCAAACCCCACTGCGTTCACATTGTTTTAACCTCTTTAAATAATCATCTACTACTTTAGTTAGACTAGCCATCTAATCCTAATTCTCCAAACCATAGCCCTCCGTTCCAGCGGTTCCAAATGGCGAAAGAGATCGAGATGCAGGTTTTTAGCGTCCAACATGTCCTCGTCGAAGGCTTGATGCGCATAGTTGCCACCGTCACCGTCCACCCAAGGGTTGTTCGACATTTGATCAACAATGTATCCAACTCCCTAAAGAAGGTAGATACGAGGGTCATCGGTCTCGACGCAGAGTACAGGGCGTGCCCACAGGAAGATCGGTAGCGCCGTCCTTCACCGTGCCTCGAAGATGATGTTTTGGTGTACCACATCATACACTCGCCCTCCATACCAGGTGAGCTTCATGATTTCTTGTCTCGGGAGGGCGTATACTTACGTGGGGCAGCCATCGAAGGGGACAAGCAGAAGCTGGAGCCGTACAACCTTGATTTGAAAAGCATCGCTGACCTACAAACCAAAATCAAAATTCACAGTAGAAGATTGTGCTAAGCAGACACCATCCCTATTCGGCGTAGAAAATTTTGTGCTCGGTACAAATCTTCGGAAGGGTGGCGAGGCGGTGGCATTAAGGTCGTGCGGATGGGAGAATTATCCCTTGACGTCTGGCGGATAAAATATGCTACCCTCGATGCCCGTGTGAGTTTGAGATAGCTGCAAGGTCCAAAGAGCTTGTTGCGAAGCCGTCTCCACGAGAGAATGAGAAGAAGAAGAAGAAGAAGAAGAAGAAGAAGAAGAAGAAGAAGAACAAGAAAAGCGCTGCACCAGGAGGGCATTATGGATGGATGAACTATTTCCTCTCTTGTAAAAAAAATTATTCCCTCTCGGTGTATATTGATATAGATGGACTATTTTGATTGTGTGCATGTCTTTGGAATAGAGTAGTAGCGTGGGTACGCTTGACTATAAGGAACTATTTATCCGCATATATAGTTTTCTCTGCTACTCCTTCTAGTGATCGGTGTCACGATTGCATGTGTCCGTAGACATGACAGCTTGTCCATGGAAGTTCAACTACGGCGACCATCACGTTTCATCTCGCGCCCATGACGCCTCTCAACCCACGGCACCACGCCCCGGCGTGCGCCTCACCCCTCTCGGCCGCCTTTGCACCTCTGCCTTTGTGTGCATGACATGTGGCCCACCTAAAATGCGGCGAGCATCAATTTTCTACCACAGCCACCCGCGATTCCCACGATGCCGCTCGAACCCATGAAACCACACGTCCCCCAACCTGCGGCTCACCCCTCCTGGCCCCACTGCCCCTCTGCCTTCGGGAGCATTACATGTGGACCAGTCACCTATCGGGTCCACATGTTATTGACTCAAAGGTAGGTGTAGTAAGGCGCTGAAGCTCAATCCCGACGGCCCTGAGAGGGAAATGTAACTCCTGCGCCAGGGCTTGTGGTGCTCCCGCAGCACGAACTTGTGCTAAACTCGAGATTTGTTTCTTTACTATACATGCACACAACAATTTAATGGACATTGTAATCTCAACATGTGATGGGGAGCTCTAAATTTGAATTTGAAACTTATAAAACAAAAAGATTCAAAACAAATAAAGCTGGGGAGAGGGAGTATATCGTAGGATGCGTCCCATACAAAATAAGTCCCTGGTTTGTCACCTTGAAGATGCGATTAGAAAGGAGCACAGCGTCTTCCTACTCAGACAACAAATCGGCCATGAGACATATGGTGCGCTTTGACCGCCATGTGCAAGGTTAGGTGCTATCTTATTCAATCTCACGGTGGTTCCATCGTACCAATTCATGAGGTGGCCCGTTGCATGGCTGATCCCAATGTTGGACAAAGGTTCTCACGGAACGGTGTCACCGTTGTAAATGTTGTGAAAATTGATGTTGGTACCCTCCCGTACATATGCAAGCCAATCTCCACTGCAAGAGCCGAGCCTAATGAAACAAGCAAGGTGGGCGGGGAGAATTAGGAATGGACACGGAAGTAGTCTTTAGAATGCATTTACTACGTGATCAAACTCATCTTACACGCTCATCGGAGGAAATCCGAGTGCCCCTCAGCGTCGGCATCTCAAGGGCGTCAACTTGCAACTCTGACGGCCACGCCGCTACCGGAGAGACCCCCAAGGAAACATCCTCGTCGTTCCACGGAACATCAAGTTGCATTTGTATGAGTAGTTTATGTTGTGAGAGAAAAGGATGAGCGAGGGAAGGCCTCTAGAGATAGAGATGGACACTACTACTACCAATGTCTTTGGCCCGTGCGTTGTAATGGATCCAAACTAGTAGAATAATACTTGTTCACGTGCTTGAAATATAAACACTCTAGTTTTGATATACATGTGTCGTGAACCACGGCGGCTTGTCCATGGAAGTTGAACCACGGCGACCATCACGTTTCTTGTTTCTACCACTGCCACACCCACACGCGATTCCCACGACGCCGCTCCAACCCACGGCACGACGTCCCCCGACGTGGACATGGATCCTCTGACATGGCTATCACTGCCTTGCCTTGCCTTTCCTTGCCTGAAAGGTGGGACCCACACTTATGGGTCCCACATGTCAGTGACAGAATGGTAGGATTGTTCGTGCCCCTCATCCCTCTCGGCCCCACCGCTCCTCTGCCTTTGTGTGCATGACATGCGGGCTAGCTGAACTGCGGCGACCATCAACTTTCTACCACAGACACACCCGATTGGGCCAGCGGTTTGCTGTTCATTCTTGTGCTCCGATCCATACTCCGCACCATCGAATTTTCATCCGGTAATTGTGACACATTTCGTACAGGCATCAATCGCCATTTGAGTACTTATGTACTCTGGTAGTACCCGCCAGTGTGGCCATCTCGCCTCAACGCCCCGCCCATTGTGGCACCTCGCCACGCAGCCATGCCACCACCGGCGGTTCATCTCGAGCAGGTGAGTCACGAACCACGCCACCACCATGAGAATGACATGTGGGCCAGCCGCATTTAAGGTCCGCATGTCATTGACTCATAGGTCGGGCACTAAGCCCTTGAAGTTCGGTCTCGTGGGCCCCAGGAGGAAATGTAACTCTGCGGCGAGCCTTTTGGTGCTCCTTGATCTGAGCTCGTGCAGGCTGGAATCTATTTCTTATTACTACCATCTAGTACTAGTTAGGTACACGTGCATTTCACGCATGTGATTCTGGTGGTTTGTGCATTATGCTTCTACATGTGGAGTTTTCTGGATTCTAACATGTGGCAAAATCTGGTGGAATGTAAGGTTAGGCAAGTTTGATTAACTTAGGTGAGTGTTTGGTTCAAGCCACACTAAGGCCCCACATGACATACACACAAAAAATGTGGCAAGATTCCCTTAGGCTTGCCAACTTGTGGCTCTCATTTTAAAGAACTAATAACTTTGCCTAAGCTTAGTTGTGGCAAAGTTAGTCATGAATTAAGTTCAACCATGGAGTCTTCTAGATTATACATGTGGCGAGAATCGGTGGATGATATCCAGCGACCGGTAGTGCTCGGATTCGCCATCTTTGTACCGTCGGATTGGCTTCATCCAACGACCAACTTTCAAAGTTTTTCACACACTATATAAGGGGTATAGATATAGATGTGCCGGTCCGTTGCAATGGATCCAAAGTATATCTATTTAGTGGAGTGCACTCTAAACACATTATCTATTTATTTTTCTCTAACCTTCCGTAGCCATGCAACCAAGCCACATAAGCTTCATGGGTGCCCCCCACATCATATTATTCATACTACGTTGATTAAAAAAAAGATAAATCACCCAAAACAAGATCTTCCCATTTTTTGTTCCTACAATGTTGTGCCGTGCACGTACCTACTACTACTTGTATAGTGGTAGTACTAGTAATATAGTATTAGGAGTACAAACTTGGTACTAGTAGGAGTAGTACTAGTACGGAATGCTCCTACTCTATCAACGAGCCCCGTCGACACAAAATTTCTTGGCTTCCGTGCTACTCTGACTAGATCTTCCCTTGTTTACATTTTCCAACCCGGTGAGGCGGGGTGTCGGTTTGCTCAGCAGCGGTCCCACATGAAAGTGAAAATGCTAGGCAACACGCCTTCCCTAAGCTATGTGTCGTCTTGGACGGGCCGTGTTGTACTCGATTCCCGGTAGCGTGGGGACGCTAACGCCAGCGAGCCTTTTCCGTTTACTAGCAATGTGCCCGTGTGTTGCGACGGATCCAAAGTAGTAGAATAGTAGTATTTGTCCACTTGAAAGAAATCACTATTGTTTTTATATACTCCTAATATATTACTCCCTCCGTACCTAAATATTTGTCTTTTTTGATATTTCAAATGGACTATCACATACGGATTATATAGACATATTCTAGTGTTTCTAGCAAGATGCCAGTGTGTGCACGAAGTTGATGGAAAAGGTAAGCACAACTTATAAATTGACGGATGGAGTACTAGTTACGTTGATGCATATAATTAGACTAGCCACAATGGGTAGTAACATAGAGTAGTAACATGGGCATGTTACTACTCTATGTTACTACCTCTATAGTGGGGAGTAACATATGTGTGGTAACATGCAACACTTCATTTATTAGTCTATAGACTCATGTTGCCTTGATATGTGCGATGTTACTCATATTAGTAGTAACTAGCTATGTTATCACATACTTCTCTTTCTTCATTTATTACTTGCCACATCATCTATTCTATCTAGATATGTGTGATGTTACTAACTATGTTATTCCCACTGTGGGTAGTCTTAAGCAAAGGGATCGCACATGTCGGTATTGTTGGAGCGAGAATGCAACAACACAAAGAAGAATTAAGGCCACGATGATGTGATCGCTGTGGTGGTTACAGAAGGAAAGAAGAAAGATGGATCGAGTTGTGATCAGATCAAGTTTTCACCCTTCTGCTGTCATTGTTGGGGGGGAGAGAAAGACGTATCGAGAGTGTGTGCGGTAGGCACAGAGGCACAACTAAGCGGCGTCTTGTGTGTGGCAGCAGTGTGTGTGTGTGTGTGTGTGTGTGTGTGTGTGTGTGTTTGAAAGAGGAGTAGATAGATTATTATCAAGATCGATGTGCCACCCTACTCCTTCGGTCTTGGGTAGTGTGTGTGTGTGTGTGTTTGTTTGAGAGAGAATCCATTCGATAGATTAGTATCAAGATCGAGGTGTCACCCTACTCCTTCGGTGCCGGGTAGTGTGTGTGTGTGTATGTTTGAGAGAGAAGCTAGTCGATAGATTAGTATCAAGATCGAGGTGTCACCCTACTCCTTCGGTGTTGGGAAGTGTGGGTGTGTGTGGGGGGCAGTGACACTCACATATCTCTACTCTTATAAAAAAACAGAGTTGGTGATGATGGTGTTCTGCCATCACGCAATATAGGCCATCCGATTTATATCAAGCCAGACGGGGAAGGAGAATATGGCAATTTTGCAAAAAGATACCCACACCCCTCTCCGCATTTGCAAATAAGGCATTCCCTCGTTCATCCTTTTCTCCCACAAGATAAACTTCTCATACAAATGCATCTTGATGTTCCGTGCAACGCATGGGCATCTTGCTAGTAGGGAGAAGGAGTTTGTGTGACACATATCTAGCTGTATTAACGGATAGGTAGATAGCATATGTGTGAGAGACATTATTATACTTTGAGACATTAGTGGCTGTGGGTGGGCGGAATTAAAGGGGTGGGCGTGTTAGACATAGAGAGCGTGTGTGTTTCTGTGTGAGAGACTTATAGGATGGGGTAGAAAGACGAATTTAACCCTGACGGAGGGAGAGAAATACACGAAGTGCTGGCGTGTGTGATTCCGATGCCCACAGGAAATGAGATATGTATGCGTGTGAGAGATTGCACAATTCATTCACGTATCACTATCTAGCGGTCGTGGGCGTGCATCGCTTGAACATAAGTCAATATCTACTTCGTATCGTGGCCAAAGGTACAATATCGATTCAATGCTATAAAGATTGGACACTCACATATCACATTTTTTCTATTTAAATAAACCTTTTCAGTTGTGCATGCCAAAGTTACAGTGATGTTTTAAGTTTCTATTTAAATAAACCAATGTAGCTATCATGTACATGCACCATTGTTACTCTTGCATTCAAATTCATTAGTCTTGGATGATTTAAGTTTCTATTTTGAAGTAATATAGGTAATATTCATATATGAATTCAGCAGATGCATAATTTATGAAATGGAGGCTATGTAATCATATAAGGTAACACTTTTAAGTAGCTAACTACAATATCCATTTCTTTTTGTGTGCCTCTACACTAACACGTCAATGCATTATGTTTAAAGTAAATAACCAATGGCACTAAATTATCTATTTACACGAGAAATATATAGGTTGAGCGTTTGATCCCTTTTTTGTGAACGCGCCACTACACCCGTACGATTGGCCGCGCCCGTGTGAACGTCCAAGTTATCAACGCATCATCCTGGGTTATTGTCTTTTTTTCTGGGGTGGACTTCACACCACTTTATTAACTGCTGACGCGTGCCCCGTGTACACAATCTAGCATGACCTTCCCGCTAGCACGGTACAAAATTAGTTGAAACTGGATACGAACGATCCCACGGGCGGCAAAATCTCTCGCCTCCTTCTAAAATTTCCGCCACCTTAGTCTTTAGCATGCGAAATCCCCCTTTTGTCCTTGGTGCACGTAGACCAACAGTTACAATACCGCCATCATCTACATGATAGGTCGGGGCTGCTTTGGTAACTTCCGGTTCCCCCCCCCCCACTACACGGCACCCCCATTTCCTCTCCCCTTCCCGAAAAAACGACTAACTCCACAGCACTAGATCATCTTACATCACGCCGTCCGTACTTCATCGCCCTTTCTCCCCTCCCCTCTCAAAACCCTAGACTGCTCATCCACCGGCGTACCATAGCCCATTCACTACCAGCAGCGTCCACCTCGCCAGATCTGTCATGCGCCGCATCTACCCTCCACCTCCCATAGAAACAAGTAGACTGCTCATCCACCACTTGTACCACAACCCATTCGGCCGGCCTTGTCCACGGCGCGGATTTGCCATGGTACTCTCGTCAACCATCGCGCATCTGCAGCGGCTCATTAAATACTCCCCACCGTAGAGGCGCTTCGTCCCACACCCCGGAGCCGCCATCGACGCCCGTCCGACGGACTCTGATCCTCTTCGCGACACCTTCCTCAACCCTACCGGAGCGTCACGACACCTTCCTCAACCCTCTGGGAGCCGCCACGACACCATCGTCAACCCTACCGGAGTAGCTTCGCCTATACCATTCTCAACCCTACCGGGGCCGCTTTGCCAACTCACAAGTCCACGGCCTCAGATCCGCTTCCTCGCACCCTCATCCAACCTACTGGAGCAACCCGGCGCCCGTCCACGGCCGCAGATCCGCATCGTCGACACCACCCTTAACCCAACCACCGGAGCAGCTTCTGACGCCCCGTCCATGGCCGTAGATCCGCATCGTCGACACCGTCCTTAACCCAACCAGCGGAGTAGCTTCTGACGCCCCATCCACGACCGTAGATCCGCGTCGTCGACACCATCCTTAACCCAACCACCGGAGCAGCTTCACCTATGCCCTCGTCCCATGGCCCGCAGTTAACCGCCCACACCGTAGTCCACCCTACGGAGCCGCTCCACAAACACCCTACTCGGCGGTTCTAGATCTCCTTACGGACCCGACGGCCGCAGCAACGTCATCACCCTCGGCGTTTCTAACCCGATTCCCACCGTTTGGAGAGATGCCAAGCACCGCCACGGCCTAGGTACTTGTCACCTTTAAACCCATCCGGCACCACCGCCCGATGTACTTCAAATATACTAACCGGTCATTTGTTACTGTTATGCGGTGGCAAAAACTACAAGGACGATGTTTCTTACGGATCTAACGACTTGGCCAACCAAGATCTGGACTAAGGCATTGCTATGATCTTGTAAGCGCGTCTCTCTCTCTTGTCTTTGATACATTACTGCCGGCGTGCTTTGCTAGGATTTTCGACCAGTAATCCATTTGTGTAGACAATGATTTCTACTTTTGGCTGCTAAATTACTAAATTAGATATGTAGATGCTATACATGATACTACCTCGTACCTCCGTTCCTAAATATAAGTCTTTCTAGAGATTCCACTGTAGGCTACATAGGAGCAAAATGAGTGAATCTACACTCGAAAATGCATCTATATACATCTGTATGTGGTCCATACTAGAATCTCTACAAAGACCTATATTTAGGAACAGGCGTTACATTACACAAAATCATAGGTGGCATGTAGGAATTCCGATTGCACTACATTAGGCTCCCTTAGAGTGCACCTAGTCCGATTATCTGAGTCATGGCTAGTTTATGGTACACACAATCGTTAATTGGTGGTTTAAATATGCATAATGGATATGCAATGTAGTATCATGTAGAGATATGCGAAATTAGCCGTGTCAACTTGCAGATAGGGTTACACAATGAAAAATTACAAGATGTATGTGGCAATTTCATGGAACATTGCAAAAAAAGGAGAGGCAGCGGTGAGCCTATACAGTGTGCTATGGTACGTCACTTCTCCATTGCAATCATCGTGATGTTATTTGTATGCCAGTTCTATTAGCCAAGTTTCTTAGGGACAATTATTACGAGTTATCCTAAGAAAATAAGCACCTGTGAATATAAGCTCCATGTAATAAGCCAACCAGTTCTTTTCATTGCGTTTCGACTTATCTTTGGTATGATCGGTGAAAAGTCTAGATTGCATTATATATTTTTCATTTTGCTGCCCATATGGAAATTAATTTGACTTGCAAACATCACAAATTGAACCCAAAGGCACGATAATTAATATGATAGGAAAACAGACCATCACTATTTGCTCAAAATGCAAATATAAAGATACCATCTACTCGGCACAATCTACTTTGGTCAATGTTTTTCGTAGAGATCCCATTGCCTAATTTAAACGAAGAACGCATGACCCACATTTAAATGAAGAACAATTATTTATTGAAATTCGATGGTCCAAGTGGTTGGTTATTATCATATAGCGGCACCACTGAAAGCATCATATAGCGGCTGACTCATAGCAACTCATCATACAATGACTGATGCGCAATTCATCATATACCGACAACAGCTCATAGCAATGCATCATATAGCAGCGGCGAGCAGCTCATAACAATTCATCATATAACGGCGGCGAGGAGCAGCTCATAGCAATTCATCATATAGCGGCGGGAGGCGACTTGTAGCAACTCATCATATAGCGGCGACAACGACTCATAGCAATTCATCATATAGCAGCGGCGGTAGCTCATAGCAACTCATCATACAACAGCAGCAGCTCATAGCAATTCATCATATAGCGGCGGCGAGCAGCTCATAGCAATGCATCATATAGCAGCGGCGAAGCAACTCATAGCAATTCGCCATTATAGTGGATCGGAATGAAAATTTGGCAAAAAGCAGAGGAGATCCTCACCTTGTTGGATGAGCTCATCCTTCAACAGCACCTCAAGGCCATGGCCTGGGAGGAGGGGAGGGGGAATAAGGTGCCTTCTGCCGCAGTGTGGCATCAGCCATAGTTGTGCAGTGCTCGCCGGAGTAGTGCGTTGGACGAACCACACTGGAGAAGCTGCTGGAGACCATGAGAATGAGGGGCGACGCCAGAGGGAGGAGCAGCCAGGGAGATTTGCCCCTACCCGCCGGCCATGTAGCAAGCATAATCGAGGACCAGGCCAGATGGGACCAGTGGCGACGGCTCGCTGGAGGAACCCTAGTGTTGTAGGCAGGGGATCGAGGTAGAGGGAAAGGGGAGAGGAGATGCTAGCGGGCAGGGCAATGAATGCTTGCGTGTTTGTTTTTACTTGAGGGTCGGTGTGACACGGGCGTCAATAGTTGCATTTTGAGTGTAATATAGGCAGACAACAGAGTCATTTCACTATTCCCCTTCCCTTCAATTTTTAGTGAGGTTCTACCCGAAACACCCCCCTCCAAAGAGAAATTAGTTAAGCCCAAGCCCATAACTCAAAAATGACTTCTTTACATCTTTTATGGCTTATTTTGACAATATGCTTACGAAAAGGCGGAATCGAATGGCCCTTAACCTGCAATTCAATTGTGCGTGCAATGATGAATCACTCCTGCACCGCTATCTGTACATTTAGGCATCATCATACATGGCATAACCTAATACATCGCATTCCATTGTAGAATCTGGAATATGCAATGTTTATGTTAGTTCATACGTTGCACATGATGTTTAAATGCCCTTAAATCTGGTCGGTCAAGTGATGGTCTTTAAGCCTCCTTCTTTGCTTCTTTTCTTGATATGTAAGATTTGCTCACACATCTTCAATTGCTTGTTTGCATCACCCAGCCATACTAGGACTGTTTGCTTTGATTACTTGTTGTTCTTGACCTAACACTCTAACAGAGCTTGTCAATGATTTAAACACTAAGGGCTGCTTGTAGTGGGGCCTTGTCTAACTCATAGGTGACATAAAGGTTTGGCTGTACACTCTGATGGGCTCTCCAAGAGTACACGGAGATCCAGTTCGAAGGTATGCCTAGTTTTTACATAGTGCAGACATACTAAATGCTCATTTCATTGTGTGCAAGTGCAAGAGATGCAGCATGTTTCATTATGTGGTGTTGTTTTGTTATAATCTCATCCGTTTGTGTTCACAGACTGTAAAGTATGCATATTTATCTTCCAAGGAGACGAGTAACTAGTTTGTGTCACCTTGCAGAGGGGGTGCAATGAAGATAAGATTGAGGATTTCCAAGTACAAGATGTTAGGAAGGAGCCTTGCAAGAGAAGTAGGAGCTGCTTGTTGAGCCTCTTCAACCTGCTAAGGTAAGTCCTTGTATGCAACTCAACAGTTCAACTCCTTGTTTGTTTGAGGCATAGTTAATTTTCTCTTTTCAATTGCTTTATTTGTCCTCGATTAATGAGATGCCCAAATAATCATGTCGATGTTCGGTACTTGTATCACTATTAGTTGACATAATTAAAGGCCTTACCATTTAATTACTACTTAGAAGTGTGCTGAAGCTTTGAAGTCTATTAACCAACTATTATTGCATGAGGCTCACAATCTAGTTTATACTACGCTAATGATTGCATAGTTTTGCCTGTTGTAGTATGTTTGTATGAAACCCTCTGCTGTTCATTATGCTCCCTAAGACTTTAATTGAGGTACAAAATGGCCAACTGCTTGCTTACTTATACGCAATGTGATGTCTAAATTTGTAATTTATGCATGTTTTCGATTGGGCCCCAACATCATGCTCCTCTGGTGAGCTAAGAGGGATTTACGTATGCAGGCTGCACAGACTATCTTTTTATAATTTTTAAAATATCACTGCTTATGCTTCATGACGTGTAACATTTTTTTGTGAAAGTGATGTGTAACATTATTGTTAGTCCTGTTTTGCCATGTAGTACAAAATAGTGTCTTGTTCGCTTCCTTGTTGTAACTATATTTTGCCCTAGTCATGTGTACTTACGAAACATTTCGTGACGAAGTGACATCAACACAAAAATCTGTGACGGTGTGGCATGGCCGTCACCGAATGATTATGGATTGGAATTGGAATGTGTTGATGTTCTCGAGCATCAACTAGAGGTGGCAAGACAACGTGTACATGATTGTCAACGTATAATCAACAAGTTGAGACTGGACATGCAGGTATTAGATGCAGGAGTCAAAAAACGAAACAAGACACTGAGGTAACCATGAAGGAATTGGAGATTTTGCGGACTGAAATTTGTGCTATCTGAATCCGGCCAATCCTATTTTCTGAAGAGATTATAGTTCAAATGGAGTTAAGTTGATGCGTCCATGATGTATGCGCTGTATTTGCCAGTTGTATGTAATTTGTTGTTTGTGTATGCTTTATTATCACCTGTGCCAAACCATAATGCCCAGTGGGTATAATCTGCTGTAATTTCTTTATTGTATAGTGTAGGATTATTCTACCTTTCTATGCCTTGATCTCTTTGTTGTATAGTGTATGCTTTTTAGAGGTGATAGTATTGAGTAGGATAATTCTTTGAATATGCTATATCGTTCAAACGGGGCCAACTTCGCTGACCATGGCCCTTCACGGGCCGTCGGATCCATGGGCCTTCTACGTCTCATAGGATCCATGGGCTTTCTATGTCTCGTAGGATCCATGGGCCTTCTACGTCTCGTAGGATCCATGGGCCTTCTACGTCTCGTAGGATCCATGGGCCTTCTACGTCACATAGGATCCATGGGCCGCCGACTCATTTATGGGTCTTGTACGGGCCTTTAATGGGCCATAGACGGACCTATAATGGAAATCGTATGTTTTATGGGCTGACCATAACGGGCCATTAATAGACCGTATTTGGTGATGCTATGAAAATGGCCCAACAGACTAACGAACCACAAATGGGCCGATCAGAACGACGGGGCTGAATTTGGCCCACAAGCGAAAATAGCGATGAACGGGCCGTAAGTAACGAATCTGCAAATGAGCCCAAGAATAAATGGGCCCTCAGAAGGCCGAAAGTTAACTTGGGATGGAAACGGCCCAACGGAATAACGGCCCGTTAATGGGTATAAAGTGTTACACTGTTCATTACAGGCCAGTTTCACCGCGGGCCGTTAATGGGTGTAAAGTAATACACTGTTCATTACGGACTAATTTCAGCACGGGCCACTAATGGGCCAAGAGTTACAAAGGGACACATATGGGCTGAAAGACGTGAGGCGCCATACATGGCTAGAAGTGAAAACGGGCTGGAATCATATTGGATGGCCCAGATGACGCTACTGGGCCTAATTCGCATAGGGCGTAACGGGCCTTGGTTAGCGGGCTATGAATGGGCTATATGTTAAGAGGCCGTTAACAGGCTTTCCGGCCGCCCGCCACTTTGACCAAGTCAAACGGGCGGCCTTTTCACGAGAATGGGCCCTTTGTTGGGCCGTGCCACGTTGACGTATCATAGGCGTATACATCCGGTGAGTGGATGACATCTATCCCAATGATGAGCCGACACGTGTTTCCTCCGACCAATGATGATTTTACACGTGAAAAATCCCCATTGGTCGGGCCGTTAACGGTTATCGGATCCAAAACCCGACCCGATAGCTTAACGGCGTTCGTTATAGTGGATGCCACGTGTCGGTCACCCTTGACGAAAAGCACTTCATGACGCGTGATTTATCGTCATGGAAGTGGACACTTCCGTGATGATAATTTTGGTAATGTCATGGAACACTTCTATGACAAAGACAGTATGACTATCTTGATTCTGTCATAAATTTGTCATGGATGTACATGCATGACAAAAAACGCGACCTACTGTGACAAACACGTATCATCACGGAAGTGTATTTTTTTGTAGTGTTTATCCTAACAGGGAAAGGTGTTTTTCAATGTAAGCAGTAGGTACAACTGGATCAACATTATAAATAATAGTTTCATCTTTAGCTATGCCCGGTTCTTTAATTCCTTCTTTGATAGGTGGGTGATATTTAAACCACTTCTCCTTAGGGAGATCAACATGAGTAGCAAATGATTCACAATAATAAGCCACTATCTCTGAGTCAAGTCCAAATTTAGTCCTAAACTTTTAAAAAGAATCAGTATTCATAAAAGATTTAACACAATCAAACTTCTGTGACACGTGATTTATCGTCATGGAAGTGGACACTTCCGTGATGATAATTTTGGTAATGTCATGGAACACTTCTACGACAGCACATGTATGACTATCTTGATTCTGTCATAAAATCGTCATGGATGTACATGCACAAAAAACGCGACCTACTGTGACAAACACGTATCATCACATAAGTGTATTTTTTTGTAGTGCTTGTGGATTTCATCTCATCAGCATCAGATATCCAATTTGAATCACTATACCCCTCAAGTACCATCGGGTACCCAGAGTAGTGAATTCCATAGTTCACAGTACCTTGCAAATAACGCATCACTCGCTCAACAGCATGCCAATGCACATCTCCCGGATTGGAAACAAACCGGCTCAGTTTGCACACAGCAAATGAGATGTCAGGACGAGTAGCACATGCTAGGTACATCGATGAACCAACCACTTGAGAATATCTCAATTGATCTCTGATCGTGCCTTGAACTTTCGAATTCGCACGCTAGGATCATATGGTGTTGCAGAAGGTTTGCAGTCTGAATATCCAAAACGGCTCAAAATCTTCTCAACATAGTGGGATTGCAAAAGTGTAATTCCACCCTAAGAATTTCTCAGCAGCTTGATGTTCAGGATAACATCAGCCACACCCAAGTCCTTCATCTCAAAGTTGTGAGATATAAAAGACTTGACCTCCTCAATGACCTTGAGGTGGGTCCCAAATATCAGTATGTCATCGACATACAGACACAGTATAACTCCTTCGCCCCCACCATAGCGATAGTATACACATTTGTCAGCTTCGTTCACAACAAAGCCAGCAGATGTCAGAGTAGTGTTGAACTTCTCATGCCATCGCTTAGGCGCTTGTTTCAGGCCATACAAAAATTTCACTAGCTTACACACCTTTCTTTCCTGACCATTTACTACAAAGCCATCCAACTGTTGCATGTAAATTTCCTCGTCTACCTCTCCATTAAGGAAAGTCGTCTTAACGTCCATATGATGAACGAGAAGGCCATGCGAGGCAGCCAAAGCGAGTAACACTCGAATGGTTGTCAGTCTAGCCACGGGTGAGTAAGTGTCAGGAGAAATCCTCTTCTTCTTTCTGGGTATAACCCTTGGCCACAAGCCTAGCCTTGTACTTATCAACAGTACCATCGGGCCTAAACTTCTTCTTGAACACCCACTTACATCCTAATGGTCGACAACCATAAGGACGATCAGTGATCTCCCATGTCCCATTAGCCAAGATGGAATCCATCTCACTACGGACCGCATCCTTCCGATGAGTCAAGATCCGGAGATGCATAAGCTTCTGAAATGGAGCTGGGAGTATCATCATCCACGAGGTACACGAGGAAATCATCACCAAAGGACTTTGCAGTCCTCTGTCTCTTGCTCCTAACAGGAGCTTCCTCGTCATCCTCCGTGGAACTCTTATCACTTTTATGTTCATAATATTCCATCGGAATAGCAGGTTCAGGAGTCTCATCAGATTCCAGTCTAGAATTGCTTTGCATATCTCTCATGGGGAAAATATCCTCAAAGAATGTAGCATCCCTAGACTCTATAATTGTACCGACCTTCTGGTCAGGTACCTCAGATTTCACCACTAGAAATCTATAGCCAATGCTATGCTTGGCATAGCCAAGAAAAACACACTCCACAGTCTTTGGTCCCAACTTGCGCTTTTTGATTATCGGCACGTTGACTTTCGCCAAGCAACCCCAAGTGCGCAAGTAAGAGAGTGTAGTTCTTTTCTTTTCCCATTGCTCATAGGGAGTAGTCTCATTATCCTTTGTGGGAACTTTATTCAGGACATGACAAGATGTCAATACAGCCTCCTCCCACCATGCCTTGGATAAACCCGATGTATCTAACATGGCGTTAACCAAATCAGTTAGAAATGCAGTTTTCCGTTCGGCAACCCGTTTTGGTAGGGTGAGTAGGGTGGCGTCCTCTCATGAATAATACCATGTTCCGCAGAATAAATCAAACTCATTAGAAAAGTACTCTCCACCACGATCGACCGGACTCGCTTTTATTTTCTTCTCAAGTTGGTTCTCAACTTGACCTTATAGACTTTAAAGTAGTGTAGAGCCTCATCCTTAGTATTTAACAAATACACATAGCAGACTCTAGTGGAATCATCAATCAGAGTCATGAAGTATTTCTTTCCACCTTTAGTCAACACACCATTCATCTCACAGAGATCTGAATGTATGAGCTCTAATGGTGCCAGGTGTCTCTCCTTCGCAGGCTTGTGAGGCTTACGAGGTTGCTTAGCTTGCACACACACATGGTACTTAGAGCCTTTGGCTGAAGTAAAACTCGGGATTAAATCCATCTTAGCTAGCCGCTCATACAACCGAAATTTATGTGACAAAGACATGAATGCCAAACCTCAGATTCGTTCACATTAGAATGAATTTGGTTCACGACTTTATTACAGAAATCCTCTAGGGAAAGGCGGAACAAGCCACCACAATCATATCCTTTTCCAACAAATAGTCCATACCGAGATACGACTACTTTGTCAGACTCAAACACTAACTTAAACCCTTCTTTACATAGAAGGGATCCACTAACGAGATTCTTCTTTATGGCGGGATGATACGTTTCCAACGTATCTATAATTTTTGATTGCTCCATGCTATATTATCTTCTGTTTTGGACATTATTGGGCTTTATTATTCACTTTTATATTATTTTTGGGACTACCTATTAACAGGAGGCCCGGCCCAGAATTGCTGTTTTTTGCTTATTTCAGAGTTTAGCAGAAAAGGAATATCAAACGGAGTCCAAACGGAATGAAACCTTCGGGAACGTGATTTTCGGAACGAACATGATCCAGAGGACTTGAACCCTACGTCAAGAAATCAAACAGGAAGCCACGAGGTAGGGGGGCGCGCCTACCCCCCCAGGCGCGCCCTCCACCCTCGTGGGCCCCATGTTGCTCCACCGACGTACTCATTCCACCTAAATATACCTCATTACCCCCAAGCGATCGAATCACGGAGCCAAAAACCTAATTCCACCCCGCAACCTTCTATACCCGTGAGATCCCACCTTGGGGTGCATTAGAAACTCATGGGAGGGCATCGATCATAGAGGGCTTCTACATCAACACCATAGCCTCTCCGATGAAGTGTGAGTAGTTTACCTCAGACCTTCGGGTCCATAGTACTAGCTAGATGGCTTCTTCTCTCTTTTTGGATCTCAATATAATGTTCTCCCCCTCTCTTGTGGAGATCTATTTGATGTAATCTTCTTTTGCGGTGTGTTTGTTAAGACCGATGAATTGTGGGTTTATGATCAAGTTTATCTATGACCAATATTTGAATCTTCTGAATTCTTTTATGTATGATTGGTTATCTTTGCAAGTCTCTTCGAAATATCAGTTTGGTTTGGCCTACTAGATTGATCTTTCTTGCCATGGGAGAAGTGCTTAGCTTTGGGTTCAATCTTGCGGTGTCCTTTCCCAATGTGATGAGGGGCAGCAAGGCACGTATTGTATTGTTGCCATCGAGGATAACAAGATGGGGTTTTTATCATATTGCATGAATTTATCCCTCTACATCATTTCATCTTGCTTAAAGCATTACTCTGTTCTTATGAACTTAATACTCTAGATGCATGCTGGATAGCGGTCGATGTGTGGAGTAATAGTAGTAGATGCGAGGCGAGTCGGTCTACTTGTCTCTGACGTGATGCCTATATACATGATCATACCTAGATATTCTCATAACTATGCTCAATTCTGTCAATTGCTCAACAGTAATTTGTTCACCCACCATAAAATATTGATGCTCTTGAGAGAAGCCACTAGTGAAACCTATGGCCCCCGGGTCTATTTTCCATCATATTAATCTCCCGACAATAAGCTATTTCTGACGCTGTTTTTATTACTTTCTTTACTTTGCATCTTTATCACAAAAATACCAAAAATATTATCTTATCATATCTATCAGAACTCACTCTCGTAAGTGACCATGTAGGGATTGACAACCCCTTATCGCGTTGGTTGTGAGGATTTATTTGTTTGTGTAGGTGCGAGGGACTCGCGCATAGCCTCCTACTGATTGATACCTTGGTTCTCAAAAACTGAGGGAAATACTTACGCTACTTTGCTGCATCACCCTTTCCTCTTCAAGGGAAAACCAACGCAGTGCTCAAGAGGTAGCATGAAGGATTTCTGGCGCCGTTGCCGGGGAGTCTATGCAAAAGTCAACATACCAAGTACCCATCAGAAACACTTATCTCCCGCATTACATTATTTGCCATTTGCTTCTCGTTGTCCTCTCCCCCCACTTCACCCTTGCCGTTATATTCTCCCTTTTTCCGTTCGTCTTTTCGTTTGCCTTGATGTCTTACTTGGCTCGTTTGCCCGTTTGGTTGAAATAGTTGAGTATTTATTCCTAAACAGAGAAGCTAAGATCTATGGATCCCCATCCGCCTGCCAATCTTTTTAAGAGATCCAATTATGATGAACCAATTCCTAGTGATTTTGGTGCACTAGATTATCTTTATAAGGTTTTGTTTGAAATCCGTGAATCTGAAAATTGTGATGAAGTGCTTTATGAAGTGATTCACGATAGATCTTTGAATAAAAAGCATGATTGTAATGATGCTATTATAAAATTCTCTTAATGTCAATTGTGCTAATATTATGCAAAACCCTAAGCTTGGGGATGCTAATTTCTCTATGTCTACTACTTGTTGCAATGATCATGATTGGGGGTGATTCTTCTTTTGATCTTGAAAATTTATTTAATCCCCATGATGAATATGAGATTGATAATATTGTTTGCAATAATATTGAAAGTGGGTTTGGAAGAGTGTCAACTTTAGATCCCACATATTTGGAGAATATTCAATCTTATGAAATTTTTGATAAAAGTGGGTTTGGAGAGGTCATGACTTTAGTTAATGTTAATCCCACTATTTTGGAAGAGTGTCAACTTTGCATACATGTGGATCGTGTTAAGAATATGTTTTGTGATATATATATTTTTGAATTTGCTTATGATCCTACATGTAATTATTATGAGAGAGGAAAATATGGTTGTAGAAATTTTCATGTTACTAAATTACCTCTCTTTATGTTGAAATTGCTATTGTTTCTTTCTGCTTCCTTGCATATGCTAGTTTTTGCTTGCCTTGATAATTTGTTTTCCTATAAGATGCCTATGCATAGGAAGTATGTTAGACGTGTTTTTGATGCTCTCTTTATTCTTCAATTCTTGTCTTTCATGTGAGCATCATGAAAATTATCAATGCCTAGCTAAAAGGCTTTAAAGAAAAGCGCTTGTTGGGAGACAACCCAATATTTTTGCTTGCTATTATTCAATAAATATTTGTTCTAGCCTCTGGTTAGATGTGTTTTTATGTTTTAATTAGTGTTTGTGCCAAGTTAAACCTATAGGATCTTCTTGGATGATAGTTATTTGATCTTGCAGAAATTTCCAGAAACTTTCTGTTCACGAAAATAATTGTTAAAAATCACCAGAATGTTATAAAATATTGATTCCAATTTCTGCTGATCAATAAAAAAAATTCCTAGGTATCCCTATTTTGGCTGATTTTTTGGAGTTCCAGAAGTTTGCATTAGTTACAGATTACTACAGACTATTCTGTTTTTGACAGATTCTGTTTTTCGTGTGTTGTTTGCTTATTTTGATGAATCTATGGCTAGTAAAAGAGTTTATAAACCATAGAGAAGTTGTAATACAGTAGGTTTAACACTAATATAAATAAAGAATGAGTTCATTACAGTACCTTGAAGTGGTCTTTTGTTTTCTTTCGCTAACGGAGTTCACGAGATTTTCTGCTGAGTTTTGTGTTGTGAAGTTTTCAAGTTTTGGGTGAAAGATTTGATGGATTATGGAACAAGGAGTGGCAAGAGCCTAAGCTTGGGGATGCCCATGGCACCCCAAGATAATCTAAGGACACCTAAAAGCCAAAGCTTTGGGATGCTCCGAAAGGCATCCCCTCTTTCGTCTACTTCCATCGGTAACTTTACTTGGAGCTATATTTTTATTCACCACATGATATGTGTTTTTCTTGGAGCGTCTTGTATGATTTGAGTCTTTGCTTTTTAGTTTACCAAAATCATATTTGCTGTACACACCTTTTGAGAGAGAGACACACATGATTCAGAAATTATTAGAATACTCTATGTGCTTCACTTATATCTTTTGAGTTATATAGTTTTTGCTCTAGTACTTCACTTATATCTTTTAGAGCTTGGTGGTGGATTTGTTTTATAGAAACTATTGATCTCTCATGCTTCACTTAGATTATTTTGAGAGTCTTAAGTAGCATGGTAATTTGCTTAAATAATCCTAATATGGTAGGTATTCAAGATTAGTAAAAACTTTCTTATGAGTGTGTTGAATACTAAGAGAAGTTTGATGCTTGATGATCGTTTTGAGACATGGAGGTAGTGATATTAAAGTTGTGCTAGTTGAGTAGTTGTGAATTTGAGAAATACTTGTGTTGAAGTTTGCAAGTCCCGTAGCATGCACGTATGGTAAACGTTATGTAACAAATTTGAAACATGAGGTGTTCTTTGATTGTCTTCCTTATGAGTGGCGGTCGGGGAATGACGATGGTCTTTTCCTACCAATCTATCCCCTAGGAGCATGGCGTAGTGCTTGGTTTTTGATGACTTGTAGCTTTTTTCAATAAGTATGTGAGTTCTTTATGACTAATGTTGAGTCCATGGATTATACGCACTCTCACCTTTCCATCATTGCTAGCCTCTTGATGCCGTGCATTGCCCTTTCTCACATTGAGAGTTGGTGCAAACTTCACGGTGCATCCAAACCCCGTGATATGATACGCTCTTTCACACATAAACCTCCTTATATCTTCCTCAAAACAGCCACCATACCTACCTATTATGGCATTTCCGTAGACATTCTGAGATATATTGCCATGCAACTTTCCACCGTTCCGTTCATCATGACACGTTCATCATTGTCATATTGCTTTGCATGATCATGTAGTTGACATAGTATTTGTGGCAAAGCCACCGTTCATAATTCTTTCATACATGTCACTCTTGGCTCATTGCATATCCCGACATCACGGAGGCATTCATATAGAGTCATACTTTGTTCTAGTATCGAGTTGTAATCATTGAGTTTTAAATAAAAGAAGTCTGATGATCATCATTCTAGAGCATTGTCCCAAGTGTGGAATATATAAAAAAAAGAGAGAGAAAGGCCATAAAAAAGAGAAGGCCCAAAAAAAAGAGAGAAAAAGACAGAAGGGACAATGTTACTATCCTTTTACGACACTTGTGCTTTAAACTAGCACCATAATCTTCATGATAGAGAGTCTCTTGTTTTGTCACTTTCATATACTAGTGGGAATTTTTCATTATAGAACTTGGCTTGTATATTCCAACAATGGGCCTCCTCAAGTGCCCTAGGTCTTCGTGAGCAAGCAAGTTGGATGCACACCCACTTAGTTTCTTTTGTTGAGCTTTCATATATTTATAGCTCTAGTGCATCCGTTGCATGGCAATCCCTACTCCTTGCATTAACATCAATCGATGGGCATCTCCATAGCCCATTGATTAGCCTCGTTGATGTGAGACTTTCTCCCTTTTTGTCTTCTCCACATAACCCCCATCATCATATTCTATTCCACCCATAGTGCTATGTCCATGTCTCACGCTCATGTATTGCGTGAAGGTTGAAAAAGTTTGAGATTACTAAAGTATGAAACAATTGCTTGGCTTGTCATCGGGGTTGTGCATGATGAGAGCATTCTTGTGTGACGAAAATGGAGCATGACTAAACTATATGATTTTGTAGGGATGAACTTTCTTTGGCCATGTTATTTTGAGAGGACATAATTGCTTAGTTAGTATTCTTGAAGTATTATTATTTTTATGTCAATATTGAACTTTTATCTTGAATCTTTCGGATCTAAATATTCATACCACAATTAAGAAGAATTACATTGAAATTATGCCAAGTAGCATTCCACATCAAAAATTCTGTTTTTATCATTTACCTACTCGAGGATGAGCATGAATTAAGCTTGGGGATGCTTCATACGTCTCCAATGTATCTATAATTTTTGATTGCTCCATGCTATATTATCTTCTGTTTTGGACATTATTGGGCTTTATTATTCACTTTTATATTATTTTTGGGACTAACCTATTAACTGGAGGCCCAGCCCAATTGCTGTTTTTTTGCCTATTTTAGAGTTTCGCAGAAAAGAATATCAAACGAGTCCAAACGGAATGAAACCTTCAGAACGTGATATTCGGAACGAACATGATCCAGAGGACTTGGACCCTACGTCAAGAAACCAAGCAGGAAGCCACGAGGTAGGGGGCGCGCCTACCCCCCTGGGCGCGCCCTCCACCCTCGTGGGCCCCATGTTGCTCCACCGACGTACTCCTTCCTCCTATATATACCTACATACCCCCAAACGATCTGATACGGAGCCAAAAACCTAATTCCACCGCCGCAACCTTCTGTACCCGAGATCCCATCTTGGGGCCTGTTCCGGAGCTCCGCCGGAGGGGGCATCGATCACGGAGGGCTTCTACATCAACACCATAGCCTCTCCGATGAAGTGTGAGTAGTTTACCTCAGACCTTCGGGTCCATAGTTATTAGCTAGATGGCTTCTTCTCTCTTTTTGGATCTCAATACAATGTTCTCCCCCTCTCTTGTGGAGATCTATTCGATGTAATCTTCTTTTGCGGTGTCTTTGTTGAGACCGATGAATTGTGGGTTTATGATAAAGTTTATCTATGAACAATATTTGAATCTTCTGAATTCTTTTATGTATGATTGGTTATCTTTGCAAGTCTCTTCAAATTATCAGTTTGGTTTGGCCTACTAGATTGATCTTTCTTGCAATGGGAGAAGTGCTTAGCTTTGGGTTCAATCTTGCGGTGTCCTTTCCCAGTGACAGCAGGGGCAGCAAGGCACATATCGTATTGTTGCCATCGAGGATAAAAAGATGGGGTTTTTATCATATTGCATGAATTTATCCCTCTACATCATGTCATCTTACTTAAAGCGTTACTCTGTTCTTTTGAACTTAATACTCTAGATGCATCTTTGGATAGCGGTCGATGTGTGGAGTAATAGTAGTAGATGCGAGGTGAGTCGGTCTACTTGTCTCGGACGTGATGCCTATATACATGATCATACCTAGATATTCTCATAACTATGCTCAATTCTATCAATTGCTCAACACTAATTTGTTCACCCACCGTAAAATACTTATGCTCTTGAGAGAAGCCACTAGTGAAACCTATGGCCCCCGGGTCTATTTTCCATCATATTAATCTCCCAACAATAAGCTATTTCTGACGCCGTTTTTATTACTTTCTTTACTTTGCATATTTATCACAAAAATACCAAAAAAATTATCTTATCATATCTATCAGAACTCACTCTTGTAAGTGACCGTGTAGGGATTGACAACCCCTTATCGTGTGGTTGCGAGGATTTATTTGTTTGTGTAGGTGTGAGGGACTCACGCGTAGCCTCCTACTGGATTGATACCTTGGTTCTCAAAAACTGAGGGAAATACTTACGCTGCTGCATCACCCTTTCCTCTTCAAGGGAAAACCAACGCAGTGCTCAAGAGGTAGCACGGGGACATGCTGCACGTTCTTCAGTTGCACGATCTTTCCCGAAGTAAACTTCAGATGTACCATGCCAACACCATGAACAGAAGCATGCGAGCCATTCCCCATCAGGACGGAACAATCTCAATGCGACCTGGTAGGAATAAAACAAAGACACATCAGCACACACATGAATATTGGCCCCAGTGTCAACCCACCAATCGGTGGACTGACAAACTGAAAGTACGGTAAACAGATTACCATACCCAGATGCCGTATCATTGTTGCTCAAAGTGACATTCATAGACTTGGAGTCCTGTGCTGACTTCTTGTACTTGTTTGGGCACTTGTTTGCCCAATGTTCATCTGAACCACAAGTAAAGCAGCCATCGCTCTTTTTTCTTTCTTCTTACCCTTCTTCTTAAAGGTAGTATTCTCACGATGAGTTCTTTCCCTTGAACTTGTGGAAGTTCTTACGCACCACATTGGCGCTTAGGAGAACCCTCCGCCTTTCACGTGTGAGTCCTTTGCTCTCGAGTTTTGCTCAACACTGAGATGACCGATGGCATCCTCAACAGAGAATTCACGTCTCAAGTGCTTGAGAGAAGTAGCAAAGTTCCTCCAACTAGGAGGGAGTTTTGCAATAATGCAATCCGCGACAAACTTGTCCGGTAACTCACACTTCAGGAGCTCCAGCTCCTTAGCAATGCACTGTATCTCATGAGCCTGGTCCAATACAGAACGGTTATCAACCATCCTGTAATCATGGAACTGCTCCATGGCATACAACTCACTGCCAGCATCAGTTGCGCCGAATTTGACTTCGAGCGCATCCCACAAGTTTTGGCAACCCCCATATGAATATAGGCGTCAACCAACTTGTATCCAATCACACTCAGAACTGCTCCCAGAAATATTGTGGTTGCCTCCCTAAACGCCTTCTCCTGTTCAGGAGCAATCATTTCTGTGAGGGACACACCACCAACCCAGAACACGTTCGTCGCTGTGAGCCACAAGGTGGTCCTAGTCTGCCAACGCTTAAAATGCGTCCCGGTAAACTTTTCCGGTTTCAGAGTAGCAACAAAGCCTTGAATCGAAAAGTGCCTAAAATAAGGTCTTTGGATTAGACTTATCCACGAGTAAACAGTTAGCATGGCATAAAAGGTATGCATCTCATAGCGATACCTAAGTATACTAGCACGTACAGAACATAGAATCGAACCTTCTATGAGCAGCACATATACGACTAGCATAAGTACGAGTAAACGAGGGATGAACATATCATACCCTCCGGTTGGACAGGCCAACGCGGCGGCGGCAGCAGCCTCGGCGTCGTCCGTGGCCTTCTTCTTAGCGGCGGCGTCGTCGGCCATGGTGTCGATGCAGAGGCAGTAGAGGTGAACGGAGTTGGGGACGGATCGGGAGCAGTCGCGTCAAGACGCTCCCCAAAAACCTTATTGCCGTTCTCCCGGGCAGGATCTCGAACAACAGGGTTCCGGAGGCACCTGCTCTCCCGACCAGCCGTGCACGCGGTCGTCGGGATGGGATCGCCGGAGGCGACAGAGTGAGGAGCGATGAGATGACGGCTAGGTCACGCGAGAGGGAGTGAGTGAACCGAACTAGGTTACTTCACTGGCCAGAGCCTTCTTATATAGTCCGTAAGGAAGAAAGTCGTGGGCCTTGCCGAGGCCCACGACCGAGTCGGCCCTCTCCCGGCAAGGGAGTCACGAGTCCTGGAAACACAGTCCCGGCAAGGGTCGCTCCCCCGGCAAGGGAGTCGACGAATCCCGGCAACGCAAGTCAATCCACAGTCCAACATCTTGGACAGTGGCCCACATGTTAGCGACTCGTTAATTAATCCCTGATTAATTAATTCGTTCCTGAGCGGCAAAAATAAGCTTCGGCTCGGCTCATTCCCGCAACCCGCGGAGGAGGAGGAGCGCGCGTGTACCACTCCTCCTCCCAAGCTCCCAATGGCAAGTGGTAGAGCAGCCCTTATAAAGGGGTCTCAACTCTCCTCAACTAGCAAGGTGGGACTAAACTTCCCACCACCTGCCATCTCATACATGGGCCTCAAGATTAACCAGGGATTAGTGTCTTATATGGGCCTAAGCCCATCCATAATCCAACAGTTACCGTAACTTCGCGCTTCGTCCCATATTTTTTTAATGCTAATCGATCCGCTGCGGCATCCCCCTTGCAAAGAAAAAGAAAAATACAACTTTCCCTACCGCTCCATCCTCTCCCTCCCTGCCGCCTCCATCCTCTCCCTCCCGGCCTCCTCCATCTCCCTCGCCCCGCTCTCCGTCTCGCAGCCCGGCGGCGGCTCTGGCCGGCGGCGTGAAGCCACCCGGATCATGGCCAAGTCTGGTGCCCGTAAGGAGGCGGCTCCAATCCGGTCATCGGCGACCTCGCCGCCGCCGCAGCACGTCCTCCACGCCCCGGCAAGCTCGTGCTCCAGCCGCTGGCCACAACAGCTCTTCTACCCTGACACTCCGGCGAGCTCGTCCACCAGCCCCTCGACACCACCGTACATGTACCCCCCCTCTCATGGAATCCTCTACTGCAAACCCTACATGGCATAAATTTCTGCTTTTAATTCAATCTTCGCCAATTGCAATTTCTTTAGCTCGAATTTGCAGTATTAGGTAATTTCTGTGTTCAGCGTCTAGACTACCTGGATCCGTTCAAATTTGTGTTCTTGTATTTATCTATGGGTACTAGCAAACAAAATTTCATATTGATACATGTCACATATAGATCACAAAATTGAAGTACTAGTATAGATCCCACAAAACAATAAATGAAAACCTCCAAGTTACTACCGCTATGTTACTACCCACTATGGAGGTAGTAACATAGAGTAGTAACTCTATGTTACGTCCCACTATGGCTAGTCTTATACTCTTAGGCTTTTTCTAGTGCTCCATGGTGTACAGGTGCTAAGGGTGCCACATAGGTAGAAAAATAATGTGGCAAAGCAATTAAATAGAAGAGAGAGCATTATAGTGACAAAAAACCAATACTAAGCACGTGGACCTATACAAAAGGACTACCAACCAATACATGAAGGAGTTTTCTCACTAAACAGTTAAATAAAGGTGGCTTAGCTACAAAAGCTAAGCATCGATGCATTGGGGACATTAGTTGTTAAGCATTTTAATGCACTTAGCACCTCTTAACACCTCCTCCAATGCAAAGGTGCTTATGCCCCTTTGTTTGGGCTACAGACTCCTAAGAATCGGCTGAGGGTTGGATTCCTAAAATCAGCTATAGCTGCAGATTCCGAGAACCAGAACCAGGCTCTTTGTTTACCCGACTTTAGAGAAATCGGAAGTGTTGTCAAATGTCTAGAACACCCCAAACGCACTAATTTGCAATAACAAAACTTGCAGAACATGGCCACTAGCAGAACAATGTGAGTGGTGGGGGGGGGGGCAGGTTGACCGGAGGTAGGTGGACTGCCCTGGCAGAGTATGGTGGCCGAAGCTCAGAGAGGGGCGGGCATACGCTGAGATCGGAGGCGGCAGGTCACAGGAGAATTTCGTGGGCAGCGGTAGTGTCGGGGCTCCATGGCCAGAATAGGGCGGAGGGGAAGGTGTTGGCACTGGATCCACCCGTTCCATTGCCGCGATAGGGGGTGGAGGAGTTGGCACCGAATCCACCTGTTTTGGAGTCGATGGGAAGAAGCTAGCAGCGCCGAAAGCTACTCGAGCCCCGCATCGCCACTCTGTGTGTGTGTGTGTGTGTGTTTTCGTACTAGGTAGAGGATAACTTGTGGTGGAGAATTTGGGTCAGGGGAGGAGTGGCATTATTGTTGTAATAACAGGGAGAACTTGGGCCAAACTTCAAGTTGGGTAAGTGGCAGCTCGGGAATCACCGAGAATCACCAAATTCGCAGCTCCGGCTTGGGCGTGGCTGGTAGTTCATTTTCTAGAAGCGATTATAGGAAGCTGGGGTGAGAATTTGTATGTTTGTTTTGCATACTAATTTTATTTTTTTTGTTTTGCATACTAATTTTATGAGGCCTAGAATATGGCAATCTGTAGCTGAATCCCAAACAAAGGCCACCTTAGACGGGGTGCTAAGGGCATTAAATAACTTAGCAACTCAACCCCTTAATGCATATGTGCTTAACTTGTTGTTATACACACTTTATTTAATGATTTGGCACATAAACACATCCATGCATTGGACAACTTCTTTCATTTAAGTGGGCTGTCTAGGTTCATGTGCTTGGCATTGGTTCTTTCTGTGGGTCACCAAAGTGCTCTCTCTCCTCCTTAATTACTGCACCATGTTATTTTAATGCTTATATGGCATGCTTAGCACCTGTCCACCGTGGAGCACTGGAAGGGCCTAAAATCCTGAATTCTCTAAGATGCCCTATGCACCTTGACGGAGGGAGTAGTACTCATCGATGGTACAACTGCTTGGCGATCTCCTCTGCAGGGTACCTTTTCGGATGAATTTGTGCGCTCCTTCTTTGCACGTTTCGTTGGTAGCAAGTGAGCAACGCAAGGCGAATCAACCTGTGGTTGAGTTGGTTAGGTAGACAGTGGTATCCCCAACCCACCAGGGTTCAAATCCTGGTGCTCGCATTATTCCTGGATTTATTTCAGGATTTCCGGTGATGCGCTTTCAATGGGAGGAGACGTTCCCGTCGACGACGAGGCGCCTACGGTGACTTCGTAAATCTCAAGATGATATGCCGGCTCAGTCTCTCGGAGGTGCTCATAGGGGTAGGATGTGTGTGTGTGCGTTCATAGGGATGAGTGTATGCGCGTGTATATGAGCGCTTGTGTCTGTACTAATGCTCAAAAAAAAGTGAGCAACGCAAGGGCAACTCCAGCACGGTTCATCAAATCATCTTCAAATGTTTGGATTAAATGGTCCACATATATTTTTTGTCATTCAACATGAGTCAACAAATGTTCGCAGTCATGGGCAGATATTCAAAATCACACATTTGTCTCCTAAGGCTTTTTAAAAAAAACTTTTGATCTATTCACCCTCAATTATGGCAGTACAACGAACACAAAAAAATAATAAAAATTACATCCAAATCCGTTGACCACCTAGCGCAGTGACATCGGCAGGGGTCTTCCTCTGTATATATATAGGGTCGCGCTATTCGTCACCCTGGGTGAGCAATAGTTATTCTTCACCCCCTCTTTATTTTGACATGAATGCACCTATTTTTATGTTTCATAAATTTTGTCTTATTTCATACATAAAAAGAGAACGTAAGAAAATATGTACTCGTCGTAAAAAATATTTTATTTTACATAAAATCATGAATGTAAAAACATGTTGTAAAACATACATAAAATGCGATTTTTCTGGTCTTATAACCTATATATTTGTTTTCTTAAACAAAACTTTACATAGTGAATAAATATGAATGTAACTATTTATATTCTAAACGTAATTTATTTAGGAAGCGATTATAAGATTGCCTCCGGTGAAGAATAACTTATTCTGCATCCTGAATGATGAATAGTAACACTACACACACGCACAAGTATATATATATATAGGGATTGTCTATTCGTCACCCTGGGTGAGGAATAGTTATTCTTCACCCCCTCTATTTTACCATCAATACACCATAATTTTACGTTTCGTAAGTTTTGTCTTATTTTCGACATAAAAAGAGACCGTAAGAAAATATATAATCGTCGTAAAAAATATTTTATGCTTTGTAAAATTACAAACGTAAAAACATAGTGTAAAATACACATAAACTGCAAAATTTTCTTGTCTTATGACCTATATTTTTATTTTCTTATGTCAAATATTACGTAGTGAATGAATAGGAATGTAACTATTTGAATTCCAAACGTAATTTAATTATGAAATGATCGTAAGATTACCTCGGGTGAAGAATAAGTTATTCTGCACCCTGGGTGATTAATAGCATCACTATATATATATATATATATATATATATATATATATATAGAATTCGACGATGGGGTGTTCTATCAAGCGAGCCTTGACGGTTCGGAAGTAGCCATCATCGTCGACTACCCTCGCCTTTACCCGTTCTGCATCGTGAGTATCCAGAGGCTTCCCAAAAAGAGATCCTCGTTTGTATCCTTTCCTGTTGTACTAATCCAAATTTTATCAGGATCAGCGCTCCAGGGACCGTAACTCCTCGAGGGCGGCCCCTGCGCAAGGCCGTCGTTCAAAACGAAAAGGGACCGGGAGTAATACGGAGACTCCACAATCTTCCAAGAGGTATGTATACTTAATGCATGCCTAAGCATGAGTCTGGATTGTTTAAGAGTCTCCCCTTCTTTATTTTTTATTCTTAGGAGGAGTACACGGCAAATGGTGGGAAACGCCTTTTAGCCAAATGTCCACTTATCCGGTGTCGGACTCGTCAGCTAGGATGCAAGAAAATGCCGCGCCCATTCCGACTCCTCAAGATAATTCGGATGACGTGTCGGTCACAAATTCCGAAGTGGAAAGCGTGATGAATCACCATCGCTTGAAGGAAGCTATACATGCTCTGGCCTTGTCCGAACAAGAATTCACCGCACTGAGCTCGACAGATGCCTATATCCGAGCCGCTCGAGACGACCTTGCCAGAGTTATTCAACTGTTCTCAAAGAAAATACAGGTGGAATTTGATACAATTTTACATGGTCATATGCCAGTAGCCCCCGAGACTTGAAACAGTTGGCCCAACTGATTTTAAGGATCGTTATATCGTCAGGTACTGGATGGAGAAAAATAACACATTGTCCAAGGAGCTTGGAGCATGTCGGACCGAGCTATCTGTTGTAACCGCCAAACTGGAAAATTTGAAGAAATCCAAGAAGGAATCTGATGGTAAGCACAACAGTGTCCGAAAAATACGATATTGTGCCAACAATGATTGCTAAATATGCATTTTGTTGTTTACAGTGGCAGGATCGACAAATCAGTTGGAGGAGAGACTAAAGGCTGCTCAGGAGGACAAACAACATGCCGAAGGGCAAGAAGCCGTTGGTCAACGTATATTGACATGGACCATTGATGAGAAGAACAAACTACAGGATGTAAACATCAAGCAGGCCAAAGAGCTAAAGGACGTACGAGCCCAGCTGTCGGATGCCATGAAGGAGAACAGAAAGGTAAAAGGCGGCATATTCAGTATGTCCTTTAACCTATCTTTCATATGGTCCTCTGATGGAAAGTTTTTACGAAATTGTTCCTATAGGTTTGTTAACTGGGCGGCCCGAGGGAGAAGTGTCTGGATTTCAAGGCGACTTGCTGCAAGAGCTATCCAAAGTGCACAAGCAAGCTCGGCAAGCCATGAGGAACATGGCTAAGGCTTTGTGGCCATCCGATTCTCCTCCAGAAATTATGGAGGAGCTCATGAATTTATTCAAGGGGCTCGCCGCCGCTTTGAACTATGGAAGGCATCAGCATGTCGAGAAGGTGCACGAGAAGCCTGGGCCATGGTGAAAACGCGGTATACCGGACTTGATCCGAATCATATGGCCCGGGTCGGACCTCGGGGATCAGATGGACAAGAAATTCCTGTTAGCTTGGTGTATGACCAAGTAAAGACAACCGCCAAATTTTCACAACAGGACTATAAACTAGACAGCCTTATAGATGGCATAGATAAAGAGTAG
Source organism: Aegilops bicornis (assembly GCA_021605145.1). NCBI lineage: Eukaryota > Viridiplantae > Streptophyta > Magnoliopsida > Poales > Poaceae > Aegilops > Aegilops bicornis. Next base: position 637,830,527 of record CM038675.1, read on the forward strand.
GCGTTTGATTCCATGTAACAATATACTTTATCATCAAACTTATCTCTGGCCAAATTTTAAAAGATTTTCATGACAGACCTTCTGTCGGTGTCGAAACCGGCGGATCTCGGGTAGGGGGTCCCGAACTGTGCGTCTAAGAACGATGGTAATAGGTGACGGGAGACACAATGTTTACCCAGGTTTGGGACCTATCTATGGACGTAATACCCTACTTCGTGCTTGATTGATCTTGATGAATATGAGTATTACAAGAGTTGATCTACCACGAGATCGTACTGGCTAAAACCCTAGAAGCCTAGCCTGTATGACTATGGTTGTCAGTCTCCCTCCTCCAGACTAAGTCCTCCGGTTTATATAGACACCGGGAGGATCTAGGGTTACACAAGGTCGGTTACAGAGAAAGGAATCTACATATTTGATCACCAAGCTTGCCTTCCATGCCAAGGAGAGTCCCATCCGGACATGGGTAGAGTCTTCGGTCTTTGTATCTTCACGGCCCATCAGTTCGGCCCACGGCTAACAGGCCGGACGCCCGAGGACCCCTTAGTCTAAGACTCCCTCAGTAGCCCCTGAACCTGGCTTCAATGACGAGGAGTCTGGCGCGCAGTTTTGTCTTCGGCATTGCAAGGCGGGTTCCCCTTTTCGAATACTCCACAATGGTCTTCGGACGACGTGTCCGGCTCTGCAACATGAGTTTCATACATTTTCACAGAGGGAATAATAATTTATAAGTCCAATCCACTAGCAACTGTTCATAGCGTGACGCCACGTCACCACCTGGTCATTATTTAAACCGTTTGTTGGCCTGCCGCCCCGCGTTTTGAGGCGCGGCTTTATGGGCACGTCTTATCCAAGCTGAGATCGTGTCCCCTTATTAAGGGATTCTTATCAACACGGACGTGGGTAACCCAACCGTATCTTGGGTACAACTCCTTGGGAATAGGCAAGTTTTAAGGCCCAGGAGGAGGCGTTCGATACTCACAGCCTTTATAAAGGGGTGCAGACCCGTCTCTCTCTTCCACGCTTGCTTCTTCCTCAGCCTTCGCTACCTCGAGTTCTAACACCCAAGTTTCGATCGCCACAAGCCTCAGTCATGTCCGGATCCAGCCTTCAAGGCCGGTGGGTGGCTTCTTCTGTTACAGAGGAGGATATTATGAATCTTAGGGCGGCAAGATATCTGACCGCAGAAATCCTCCATCGGCTCCCTGCTGAAGGGCAGGTTATTCCTACCCCCAGATCCGGCAAGAGGGTCGTGTTTGTCTCCCACTTTCTCCGAGGGTTAGGATTCTCCCTTAATCCCTTTGTCCGTGGGCTCATGTTCTATTACGGGCTGGATTTTCACGATCTGCCCCCGAACTCTGTTCTTCTCATCTCGGCGTTCATCATCACGTGTGAGGCCTTCCTCCGGATCCCTCCACACTTTGGCTTGTGGCTCAAGGCCTTCAATGTGAAGCCGCAGGTGATAGAGGGGAAGCAGGCGGAGTGCGGTGGTGCTAGAGTGAGCAAGCTTAATAGTGCTCTTTGGCTAAAAGGATCCTTCACAGAATCTTCCGACTTATGGCAGGGGGAGTGGTTCTATATCACCGAGCCCCGTGGTTCCAAGTGGGCGGCTACGCCTGCGTTTCGATCCAGCCCTCCGATTTAGCTCGCATCATGGATTAATAAGGGATTGGACTGGGGATCAGTTGATGAGGTGCAGACTCTGCGGAGCCGCGTCGGGAGCCTCCTTGAGAAGGACATCGATCTTATCAACGTTATTCAGGTAATGTTGGTTCGTCGGACCCTACCGTGCCATAGAAGACCTCTCTGTATGTGGGAGTTTAATCAAGAAAGGCCACAGACTCTTCAACACTTCTTCGGCACTACGCACAAAGGAATGTGGAAATTATTTTTCGGGCACGAAAACAGTGGCCGGATACCACCGAAGACATCGGACTTGACTGCAACCATCCGGATACCGCGGTAAGAACTCGACCTCTGAACACCTTTTAGTCAGGTATCCTGTGATAAGATACTGAGTAAACCTTCTTTTTCCAGGGCTGGATAAAGAAAGCAGAACGAATTAGGTGCCCGACCCCCCTTCCCGAAGACTCAGCGGATCCCGTGCTAACAAGGATGCTGGCCCCGGCACCGTACCAGGTGCCTGTGAAGGAGGGCAAGGCGGAGAGCGGGAAGACCAGAGGTGGCCTTCATTCCGAAGGTAAATTAGACACCAAGTCCAGAGAAATCGAAGTTTCCTTGCCCGAAGACAAAGGTGAAGGAGAAGCAAGCATCCCTTCTCCCCATAGCTAGAAAAGGGCCGCCTCCGAAGGTTGGGACGAAAAGGCTCCCAAGAGAGGCAGAATGCCATCGTCGGGCGGCTCGGGATTGGAAGGCGACACCGTTGCACAGCTCCGCCGTGAGGACAAGCCTTCGACCAAATCGTAAGTGAACCAGGGGGCTTTAAGCACATCCCGTTCCTTTCCTGTTACCGAAGACAAAACTTACGAAACGTAAAATTATGGTGTATTGATGGTAAAATAGAGGGGGTGAAGAATAACTATTCCTCACCCAGGGTGACGAATAGACAATCCCATATATATATATATATATATATATATATATATATATATATATATATATATATATATATATATATATATATGTATATGGATCCTCGCGAAAGCCAGGATCTTTGTCGCGATTATGATCCTCCGGCTGAGGGGTAGGACAGTGGACATCCTCGATCATCCTCCTCCATGACTAAGTTGGTGGCAATAAAAAGTACATTCGATTAATGTCTGTAATGCAGTAAAATAAGCACAGACGAATCGAGATCTTACCCATTCAATAGTTGTACATGGAATAGGCCTCCCAGCAGTTTAACCAGAGAAAATCTTCTTTTTCGCCCTTATACAGATCGGCCAAAATGGAGGCCAGTTCGGCTGGGGTATCCAGACCCTGTCGTCTATAACGGGACGCGTCGTCTTCTCCAGTGTAGCACCATAAAGGAGTTACTCTGGATTGAAGAGGCTGCACACACCTCTTTATTGCGATCTCCATGACTTCAACTATTGAGAGTTCGGAGTGGGCCAGCAGCCTGACCTTGCTGACCAGCCTCTCTATCTCCGCAATGTCCTCTTCTTTGGGACTTCGGGGGCGCTAGTTGAGGCGCTTCTTTAGAGGAGCGCTGGAAAATTCGGGAAGACCACTCCGAAGACCACTGCAGGTATACCTCTTTAGGTGTTCCTATGAGGTATCCGGACCCGGCTATACGCCATACTTCGGCGCCGCCCACCTCAAATATAGAACCTCCTCGGTGGCGGGGAACGAGGCAGAAGAACTTCCTCCATAGTTCAAAATGGGCCTCAATACCCAAAAATAGCTCGCAGAGGGCGACAAAGCCCGAGATGTGCAAAATCAAACCTGGGGTGAGGTTGTGTAGTTGGATGCCGTAAAATTCCAATAATCCCCTGAGAAAGGGATGGATTGGAAATCCTAGGCCCCGCAACAGGAATGGGAAGAAGCACACCCTCTCCTCCTTATTGGGGTTGGGGAAATTCTCATCCATCACTTCGTTGCCTGCTTAATTCAATCCCGCTCGAACAGCGACTAGATCCGCGAGGGGGAGGTAGCCTTGCGTCTGGAGCCGGCTTAATTGAAGATGAGGCACGGAGCAACTCTGCCAATCGCCCTCTTGAGGTCCATGGGGGCGCAAAGAAGAGCCTGGGGTGTTGGTCATGATGGAAGGCTTTGCTCGTGGCTGGACTTGGCGATTTTCTTTCTACGTGATATGAGATGCCATTTGGAGATCTATATCTCCTTATATAGAAGCCATTCGAGAGTGGTAAAGGACTTATTTGCAAAAAAAGCATGGACCATTCATATTCACTCAGCGCGTGGAAATTGAAGCGTCGATAGGGGAGAATTGTAAAAGGATTATAATGAAGAACCCGCCTTGCAAAGCCGAAGACATGAGCCGAATACTACTCGTCATTTTAGGCAAGTTCGGGGGCTACTGAGGGAGTCCTGGATTATGGGGTCCCCTGTCGTCCGGGCAATATAGCATGGGCCGGACTGATGGGCCGTGAAGATACAAGATAGAAGGCTTTCCCTCGTGTCCGGATGGGACTCTCCCTTGCGTGGGAAACAAGCTTGACGTTCGGATGTGTAGTTTCCTTTCTCTGTAAACCGACTTTGTATAACCCTAGGCCCCTCCGGTGTCTATATAAACCGAAGGGTTTAGTCGATAGAGGCTATCACAAATCATACAGGCTAGACATCTAGGGTTTAGCCATTACGATCTTGAGGTAGATCAACTCTTGTAACCCATATACTCATCAAAGTCAATCAAGCAGGAAGTAGGGTATTACCTCCATTAAGAGGGCCTGAACCTGGGTAAACATCGTGTCCCTTGTCTCCTGTTACCTTCGTCCTCAGACGCACAGTTCGGGATGTTGGAAATATGCCCTAGAGGCAATAATAAATTAGTTATTATTATATTTCCTTGTTCACGATAATCGTTTATTATCCATGCTATAATTGTATTGATAGGAAACTCAGATACATGTGTGGGTACATAGACAACACCATGTCTCTAGTAAGCCTCTAGTTGACTAGCTCGTTGATCAATAGATGGTTACAGCTTTCGACCATGGACATTGGATGTCATTGATAACGGATCACATCATTAGGAGAATGATGTGATGGACAAGACCCAATCCTAAGCCTAGCACAAAGATCGTAGTTCGTATGCTAAAGCTTTTCTAATGTCAAGTATCATTTCCTTAGACCATGAGATTGTGCAACTCCGGATACCGTAGGAATGCTTTGGGTGTACCAAATGTCATAACGTAATCGGGTGACTATAAAGGTGCACTACGGTATCTCTGAAAGTGTCATTGGGTTGGCACGAATCGAGATCGGATTTGTCACTCCGTGTAAACGGAGAGGTATCTCTGGGCCCACTTTCGGTAGGACATCATCATAATGTGCACAATGTGACCAAGGGGTTGATCACGGGATGATGTGTTACGGAACGAGTAAAGAGACTTGCCGGTAACGAGATTGAACAAGGTATCGGGATACCGACGATCGAATCTCGGGCAAGTACAATACCGCTAGACAAAGGGAATTGTATACGGGATCGATTGAGTCCTTGACATCGTGGTTCATCCGATGAGGTAATCATGGAACATGTGGGAGCCAACATGGGTATCCAGATCCCGCTGTTGGTTATTGACCGGAGAACGTCTCAGTCATGTCTACATGTCTCCCGAACCCGTAGGGTCTACACACTTAAGGTTCGATGGCGACGCTTAGGGTTATAAAGGAAGTTTGTATGTGGTTACCGAATGTTGTTAGGAGTCCCGGATGAGATCCCGGACGTCACGAGGAGTTCCGAATGGTCCGGAGGTAAAGATTTATATATGGGAAGTCTGTTTTGGTCACCGGAAAGGTTTGGGTTTTTAGACGCATCTGGGACCACCGGGAGGGTCCCGGGGTCCACCAAGTGGGGCCACAAGCCCGGAGGGCTGCATGGGCCAAGTGTGGAAGGGGACCAGCCCTAGGTGGGCTGGTGCGCCCCCCACAAGGGCCCAAGGCGCCTCCAAGAGGGAAGGGGGGCAAACCCTAGGGCAGATGGGCCCTAAGGCCCACCCTAGGTGCGCCTCCCCCTCTCCCCCTTGTGGCCGCCACCCAGATGGGATCTGGGGGCTGCCGCCATCCCTGGGGAGGGTACCCTAGGTGGGGGCGCAGCCCCTCCCCTTCCCCTATATATACTTGAGGTTTGGGCTGCCCAAGCGACATGAGTTTCTCCCTCTATTGGCACAGCCCTGCCTCTCCTCTTCCTCCTCTCCCGTGGTGCTTGGCGAAGCCCTGCTGAACTACCACTCTCCTCCATCACCACCACGCCGTTGTGCTGCTGGATGGAGTCTTCCTCAACCTCTCCCTCTCTCCTTGCTGGATCAAGGCATGGGAGACGTCACCGGGCTGCATGTGTGTTGAACGCGGAGGTGCCGTCCGTTCGGCACTAGGATCTCCGGTGATTTGGATCACGACGAGTACGACTCCTTCAACCCCGTTCTCTTGAACGCTTCCGCTTAGCGATCTACAAGGGTATGTAGATGCACTCTCCTTCCCTCGTTGCTAGTTTCTCCATAGATAGATCTTGGTGACACGTAGGAAAATTTTGAATTTCGCCACGTTCCCCAACAGTGGCATCATGAGCTAGGTCTATTGCGTAGATTCTTTGCACGAGTAGAACACAAAGTAGTTGTGGGCGTTGATTTTGTTCAATATGCTTACCGTTACTAGTCCAATCTTGTTTCGACGGTATTGTGGGATGAAGCGGCCGGACCGACCTTACACGTACACTTACGTGAGACAGTTCCACCGACTGACATGCACTTGGTGCATAAGGTGGCTAGCGGGTGCTAGTCTCTCCCACTTTAGTCGGAACGGATTCGACGAAAAGGGTCCTTATGAAGGGTAAATAGCAATTGGCATATCACGTTGTGGTGTTGTGTAGGTAAGAAACGTTCTTGCTAGAAACCCATAGCAGCCACGTAAAACATGCAAACAACAATTAGAGGACGTCTAACTTGTTTTTGCAGGGTATGCTATGTGATGTGATATGGCCAAGAAGAATGTGATGAATGATATGTGATGTATGAGATTGATCATGTTCTTGTAATAGGATTCACAACTTGCATGTCGATGAGTATGACAACCGCAGGAGCCATAGGAGTTGTCTTTATTTATTGTATGACATGCGTGTCATTAAACAACGCCATGTAATTACTTTACTTTATTGCTAACCGTAGCCATAGTAGTAGAAGTAATAGTTGGCGAGACAACTTCATGAAGACACGATGATGGAGATCATAGTGTCATGCCGGTGACGATGATGATCATGGAGCCTCAAGATGGAGATCAATGGAGCTATATGATATTGGCCATATCATGTCACTACTATATATAATTGCATGTGATGTTTATTATGTTTATGCATCTTGTTTACTTAGAACGACGGTAGTAAATAAGATGATCCCTTACAACAATTTCAAGAAGTGTTCTCCCCTAAGCGTGCACCGTTGCTAAAGTTCATCGCTTCTAAGCACCACGTGATGATCGGGTGTGATGGATTCTTACGTTCACATACAACGGGTGTAAGACAGATTTACACACGCTTGAAACACTTAGGGTTAACTTGACGAGCCTAGCATGTACAGACATGGCCTCGGAACACAAAGACCGAAAGGTCGAGCATGAGTCGTATAGTACATACGATCAACATGAAGATGTTCACCGATGATGACTAGTCCGTCTCACGTGATGATCGGACACGGCCTAGTTGACTCGGATCATGTAATCACTTAGATGACCAGAGGGATGTCTATCTGAGTGGGAGTTCATAATATGAACTTAATTATCCTGAACATAGTCAAAAGACCTTTTGCAAATTATGTCGTAAGCTCGCGTTTTAGTTCCACTGTTTAGATATGTTCCTAGAGAAAATATAGTTGAAAGTTGACAGTAGCGATTATGCGGACAATAGATGCTTATGTCCTTAATGCACCGCTTAGTGAGCTGAACCCCAATCGTCGTCTGTGGATGTTGCGAACATCGGACATACACGTTTTGATAACTACGTGATAGTTCAGTTAAACGGTTTAGAGTTGAGGCACCAAAGACGTTTTTCGAAACGTCACGGAACATATGAGATGTTTCGAGGGCTGAAATTGGGATTTCGGGCTCGTGCCCACGTCAAGAGGTATAAGACCTCCGATGATTTTCTTAGCACGCAAACCAAGGGAGAAAAGCTCAATCGTTGAGCTTGTGCTCAGATTGTCTGAGTGCAACAATCACTTGAATCGAGTGGGAGTTGATCTTCCAGAGATAGTGATGTTTCTCCAAAGTCATTGCCACCAAGCTGCTAGAGCTTCGTGATGAACTATAACATGTCAGGGATAGATATGATGATCCTTGAGGTATTCGCAATGTTTGACACCGCGAAAGTAGGAATCAAGAAGGAGCATCGATTGTTGATGGTTGGTGAAACCACTAGTTTCAAGAAGGGCACGGGCAAGAAGGGATACTTCATGAAACGGCAAATCGATTCTTTGCTCTAGTGAAGAAACCCAAGGTTGAACCCAAACCCGAGACTAAGTGCTTACGTAATAAGGGGAACAACCACCGGAGCAAAGCATTACCCTAGATACTTGGTAGATGAGAAGGCTGGCAAGGTCGATAGAAGTATATTGGATATACATTATGTTAATGTGTACTTTACTAGTACTCCTAGTAGCACCGTGGTATTAAGATACCGGTTCGGTTGCTAAGTGTTAGTAACTCGAAATAAAAGAGCTACGGAATAAACGGAGACTAGCTAAAGGTGAGTCGACGATATGTGTTGGAAGTTTTCCAAGCTTGATGTGATCAAACATCGCACGCCTCCTCTACCATCAAGATTAGTATTAAACCCGAGTAATTGTCATTTGGTGTTTGTGTTGAGCATAGACATGATTGGATTATGTCTATCGCAATACGGTTATTCATTTAAGGAGAATAATGGTTACTCTGTTTATTTGAATAATACCTTCAATGGTCTTGCACCTAAAGGAATGGTTTATTGAATCTCGATCGTAGTGATACACATTTTCATGCCAAAAGATATAAGATAGTAATGATAGTACCACTTACTTGTGGTAATCGCCATGTAAGTCATATTGGTATAAAACGCATGAAGAAGCTCCATGTTGATGGATCTTTGGACTCACTCGTTTTTGAAAAGTTTGAGACATGCGAACCATGTCTATTGGATCGTACGCATGAAGAAACTCCATGCAGATGGATCGTTTAGACTCACTTGATTTTGAATCACTTGAGATATGCAAATCATACCACATGGACAAGATGACTGAAAAGCCTCGGTTTCAAAGAAGATGGAACTAGATAGCAACTTGTTGGAAGTAACACATTTTGATGTGTGCAGTCCAATGAGTGCCGAGGCATGCTGATGAATATCGTTATGTTCTTACTTCACGGATGATTTGAGTAGATGTTGAGTATATTTACTTGATGAAACACAAGTCTGAATTATTGAATGGTTCAAGTAATTTCAGAGTGAAGTTTAAGATCTTCGTGACAAGAGGATAGAATGTCTATGATATGATCATAGAGATGAATATCTGAGTTCTGAGCTTTGGCACGCTTATTAAGACATTGTGGAAATTATTTCACAATTAATACCGCTGGAACACCATAGTGTGATGGTGTGTGCGAACATCATAGTTGCACCCTATTGGATATGGTGCGTACCGTGATGTCTCTTATCAAATTACCACTATCGTTCATGGGTTAGGCATTAGAGACAACCACATTCACTTTAAATAGGGCACCACGTAATTCCATTGAGATGCCACCGTATGAACTATGGTTTAGAGAAACCTAAGCTGTCATTTCTTAAAAGTTTGGGGCTGAGAGCTTATGTGAGAAAGTTTCAGGTTGATAAGCTCGAACCCAAAGCTGATAAAATGCATCTTCATAGGACACCCAAAACAGTTGGGTATACCTCCTAATTCAGATCCGAAAGCAATAGGGATTGTTTCTTGAATCGGGTCCTTTCTCGAGAAAAGTTTGTCTCGAAAAGTTGAGTGGGAGGATGGTGGAGACTTGATGAGGTTATTGAACCATCACTTCAACTAGTGTGTAGCAGGCACAGGAAGTTGTTCCGTGGCACCTACACCAATTGAAGTAGAAGCTTATGGTAGTGATCATGAAGTTTGGATCAAGTCACTAACGCATTACCTCGTAGGGTGACAAGGATGCGTACTACTTGTAATGGTGCATAATCACATCTTGAAGGTCATGTTGCTAGACAACAATGAACCTACGAGCTATGGAGAAGCAATGGTGGGCCCAAATTCCGACAAATGGTTAGAAGCCATGAAATCCGAGAGAGGATCCATGTATCGTAACAAAGCATGGACTTTGGTGGACTTGCCCGATGATCGGCAAGCCATTGAAATAAATGGATCTTTAAGAAGAAGACGGACGTGGACGGTAATGTCACCGTCTATGAAGCTCGACTTGTGGCGAAGAGTTTTTCACAAGTTCAAGGAGTTGACTACGATGAGATTTTCTCATCCATAGCGATGCTTAAGTCCGTCGGAATCATGTTAGCATTAGCTGCATTTATGAAATCTGGCAGATGGATGTCAAGACGAGTTTCCTTACCAGTTTACGTAAGGAAAGGTCGTATGTGATACAATCAGAAAAGTTTTGTCGATCCTAAGGATGCTAAAAGGTATGCTAGCTCCAAATGATCCTTCTAAGGACTAGAGTAAGCGTCTCGGAGTTGGAATATGCACTTTGATAGGATGATCAAAGATTTTGGGTTTATACAAAGTTTATGAGAAACTTGTATTTCCAAAGAAGTGAGTGGGAGCACTATAGAATTTCGATGAGTATATGTTGTTGACATATTGATGATCAGAAATGATGTGGAATTTCTGGAAAGCATATAGGGTTATTTGAAAGATGATTTTCAATAGAAAACCTGGATTAAGCTACTTGAACATTGAGCATCAAGATCTATAGGGATAGATCAAAATCGCTTAATGGTACTTTCAAATGAGCATATACCTTGACATGATGTTGAAGGTGTTCAAGATGGATCAGTCAAAGAAGGAGTTCTTGCCTGAGACGTAAGGTATGAAGTTAAGAGTTAAAAGCTCGACCACGGCAGAAGAGAGACAAAGGATTTAAGGCCGCCCCTCACGCCTGACGTAGGCTCTATAGTATGCTATGTTGTGTAGCTTAGGAAGTGTGCCTTGCCATGAGTCAAGTCAAGGGGTACAAGAATGATCCAGAAGCGGATCATTGGACAAATGTCAAAATTATCCTTAGAAGAATAAGGAAATGTTTCTCGATTATGGAGGTGATAAAGAGTTCGGTGTAAAGGGTTACGTCGATGCAAGCTTTAACACCTATCCGATTGACTCTGAGTAGCAAACCGGATACCTATAGTGGAGCAACCATTTGGAATAGCTTCAAGTGGAACGTGGAAGCAGCATTTACAATATGACATAGAGAATCGCGAAGTACATACGGATCTGAATCTGCAGACCGTTGACTAAAACTTCTCTTACAAGCGAGAACATCATCAAACCCTGGAACTCATTGAGATTTAATCACATGGTGATGTGAACTAGTTTAAGACACTAGTAGACTCTTTGGATGTTGGTCACATGGCGATGTGACCTATCAGTGTTGATCACATGGCGATGTGAACTAGATTATTGACTCTAGTGCAAGTGGGAGACTGTTGGAAATATGCCCTAGAGGCAATAATAAATTAGTTATTATTATATTTCCTTGTTCACGATAATCGTTTATTATCCATGCTATAATTGTATTGATAGGAAACTCAGATACATGTGTGGGTACATAGACAACACCATGTCCCTAGTAAGCCTCTAGTTGACTAGCTCGTTGATCAATAGATGGTTACAGCTTTCGACCATGGACATTGGATGTCGTTGATAACAGGATCACATCATTAGGAGAATGATGTGATGGACAAGACCCAATCCTAAGCCTAGCACAAAGATGCGTAGTTCGTATGCTAAAGCTTTTCTAATGTCAAGTATCATTTCCTTAGACCATGAGATTGTGCAACTCCGGATACCGTAGGAATGCTTTGGGTGTACCAAACGTCACAACGAATCGGGTGACTATAAAGGTGCACTACGGTATCTACGAAAGTGTCCGTGGGGTTGGCACGAATCGAGATCGGATTTGTCACTCCGTGTAAACGGAGAGGTATCTCTGGGCCCACTCGGTAGGACATCATCATAATGTGCACAATGTGACCAAGGGGTTGATCACGGGATGATGTGTTACGGAACGAGTAAAGAGACTTGCCGTAACGAGATTGAACAAGGTATCGGGATACCGACGATCGAATCTCGGCAAGTACAATACCGCTAGACAAAGGGAATTGTATACGGGATCGAATGAGTCCTTGACATCGTGGTTCATCCGATGAGATCATCATGGAACATGTGGGAGCCAACATGGGTATCCAGATCCCGCTGTTGGTTATTGACGGAGAACATCTCGCCATGTCTACATGTCTCCCGAACCCGTAGGGTCTACACACTTAAGGTTCGATGACGCTAGGGTTATAAAGGAAGTTTGTATGTGGTTACCGAATGTTGTTCGAGTCCGGATGAGATCCCGAACGTCACGAGGAGTTCCGGAATGGTCCGGAGGTAAAGATTTATATATGGGAAGTCCTGTTTTGGTCACCGGAAAGGTTTGGGTTTTCAGAACGCATCTGGGACCACCGGGAGGGTCCCGGGGGTCCACCAAGTGGGGCCACAAGCCCCGGAGGGCTGCATGGGCCAAGTGTGGAAGGGGACCAGCCCCAGGTGGGCTGGTGCGCCCCCCCCCCCACACACAAGGGCCCAAGGCACCTCCAAGAGGGAAGGGGGGCAAACCCTAGGCCAGATGGGCCCTAAGGCCCACCCTAGGTGCGCCTCCCCCTCTCCCCGTTGTGGCCGCCACCCAGATGGGATCTGGGGCTGCCGCCATCCACAGGGAGGGTACCCTAGGTGGGGGCGCAGCCCCTCCCCTTCCCCTATATATACTTGAGGTTTGGGCTGCCCAAGCGACATGAGTTTCTCCCTCTATTGGCACAGCCCTGCCTCTCCTCTTCCTCCTCTCCCGCGGTGCTTGGCGAAGCCCTGCTGAACTACCACTCTCCTCCATCACCACCACGCCATTGTGCTGCTGCTGGATGGAGTCTTCCTCAACCTCTCCCTCTCTCCTTGCTGGATCAAGGCATGGGAGACGTCACCGGGCTGCATGTGTGTTGAACGCGGAGGTGCCGTCCGTTCGGCACTAGGATCTCCGGTGATTTGGATCACGACGAGTACGACTCCTTCAACCCCGTTCTACAAGGGTATGTAGATGCACTCTCCTTCCCCTCGTTGCTAGTTTCTCCATAGATAGATCTTGGTGACACGTAGGAAAATTTTGAATTTCTGCTACGTTCCCCAACACGGGACCCCCTACCCGAGATCGGCCGGTTTTGACACCGACAAACACCTTCATTGTGAGCATGGTGCGGCTGTTGTCATATCTTAAGATGCAGACGTGCCCGAGCTGAAGGTCATCAGCGCGGGCGAACTGCTTCCATTCGTTCTACGCGCACGGATGGAAGCAGTTCGCCCGGTCTCGTGACCTTCACCTCGCGGATGTCCTCGTCTTAAGCTACGAGACCAGTTGGTCAGCACTCCGACCGGAAGCTCCTCGACCATCAACCCCTAGACCCTTGACCCCTCGCCCCCACGGTGGTCCTGTCGAACACCACTGTGAGCATGGTGCGGCTGTTGTCGTATCTTAAGATGCGGACATGCCCGACGCACCCCTAACCTTGACCGGGTTCTGTCGGCGCCGACGCACCCCTAATCTCGACCCGGTTCCGTCGGTGCCGACGCACCCCTAACCTCGATCCTCGACCAGGTTCCGTCGGTGCCGACGCACCCCTAACCTCGACCCGGTTTCGTCGGTGCCGACGCACCCCTAACCTCGACCGGTTGGCGACAAGACGCACCCCTAACCTCGACTGTTCGGTTGACGCCGACGACCCCTAACCTCGAATTACGTCGTTGGCCGACGCACCCCTAACCTCGACCCGGTTTCATTGGCGCCGACGCACCTCCCCCTCCTCTTCTTCTTCTTCCTCCTTTTATTTTCTTCTACTTCTTCCTCTTGTTCTACTTCTTATTTTCTTTTATTTTTTAATCTTTGTTCTTTCTGCTTAACTAAACTAAACTAAACTAAATATAAACCTACACCTAAAAAATAGAAAACTAAACCTAAACCAAACTAAATCTAAACTAAACTTAAACTAAACTAAACCTAAACTAAACTAAAAAAACCTAAACTAAATCTAAACTATAAACTATACTAAAAAATAGGGGGATGGGGCTCGGGAGGCCGGACATGGGGCATCAAGCGGCCCAGGCGTCGAGGCAGGCGTCGAGGCGGCCCGAGGCGGGCGTCGAGGCAGGCGGGCCAAAGCGGTGTTCGGCTGGAGGTGTCGGGAGGCGGTGGGCGGAGACGGCGTGAGGCGGAGGGAGGTGGCGAGGTGGAGCGGCGATGGCGCGGGCAGGCGTGTGTGGTCGAGACGGCGGTTGGGGCGGCGGGGTGCGTGGTGGCAGTGTGCGTTCGGGGCCGCGGTGAGGGTCAGGGGCGTTTTGACTGGGGCGGCAGGCGGTGGGGGTTAGAGAAGACAAAGAGAGAGGAGGCGGCGGAACGACCGTTACATAGTCAAATCTTTGCCGTCTGGCGGACGGCAAAGAGGTGGGGTTGGTGGGCCGCTAGGGTTTGGACCTATACTTGGACCTACCCACATCTTTGTCGTCCGCTCGCTGACGGCAAGGAATCTTTGTCGTGAGCCAGCTGATGGCAAACATAGTCTTTGCCATCAGCCATTTCTTTGCCATCCGCTTTGTCGTCCGCTAGCAGACGACAAAGATCTGATTGATGGCAAATTCTCTGTTTCCAATGGCAACGGATAATTGCCCGCCCAACCTTCGTTCTCTTGAGGAAGAATTCAATATTGTACCATGGGTGTTGAATGAATACCTTCTCGCCTCTTAACCACGCAGGTGGTTTGAGAGGTAATCATCGGTGAACTGCTTTTGAAAGTACTGAAAACAAAGATATGCATAAATCGATGTTATAAATTTTGAAATGGCACAAGGGGAAAAAACAAGGTAAAAGAGTTAGTACCATCCTATAGTTGATTGATGTCTTCTTCGTTGTGGAAACAAAGATCTTGCTGTTATTCGTTGCAAGTTTCTTTATCCTAACAATCTTTCTTAGTTTCTTGACTTGACTGATATTCATGGACATCTCATTTCCCCATATGCAAAATGGGTCGAACAGTGGGTCTAAGCCTCTGACAGCAGGACCTACATGTGCAAGACCAAATTGTAAGAAACCTAAATATTAGAATGATTCCTGTAAGTGCACAATAGTGTGTTATTAGCGAAAGGATCATGCATGAGCAAACCTCGATGGTAAACCGCAGTGCCTCCCATTGTTTCCCTACAATCTTGATCAGGTAAACTAAGAGTTGCCATAATATTAGTAGAATATTTAATAAAAAATAAACAAATTGCAGATCCAATGGATTAACTCGAGACGCATGGAAAGCCAGTTAACCTAACCAAGCATGCTAAACAACTTGGGAATAGAGCAATTATATATGTTTCTCGTGTATTGAGTACAGACAAATTCGATTTATTTCACACATGCATAACAATACAAAATTGTACCCATAACAAATGAAAATCTAATTGCAGAATTGAACCAAACAGTTAACTGGACAACAGAACAAATGAACCAAAACAGTTAACTGAGCATGACATTGCACAATAGAACATATACTAGAAGATAAGACATTTAATGAAACAAAGAATGCTTGAGAACTACTATGGAATGTAGCAATTGTTGGACCAAATTGTTAACTGAACATTACATTTCAGAACATCAGATTGCATATTAACATTACATAGTACAAATCACTAGAAGGCACTCGTGGTGGCCTCGAGAAAACAACACGAAATGTATTTTAAAGTAGACAACCGCGTGGCGATGTCGACGGTGGCCTCGAAGACGAGGTGCTCCTCCAAGATCTGGCGGTCGGCACGCTTGGCAGCCATCGCGACCTCATCCGCGCGTGCAACCGTGATTTGCTTCTCCGCTGCCAGATGCTACTGAGCTCCATGCTATACTGCATGCAAAATGGCTATGGGTGGCGCTTAATGGAGGACAGGGCCGTGATTTGGGCAGAAGGTGTCGCGCCGTCAGTCGGGGCATGTGGGATGGGGAAGGAGGACAATGGTGTGTGGACTACCTGACCATATCGACGAGGCCGCACGATAAGAAGAAGGGTCACCGGCGAGGAGGCGGCGCTGCAAGAAGGGTCGCGGGTAAGGAGGCAGCGCGTCCAGTAAGTAGCAGTTAAGGTTTGAACTTGCAAAGCAAGGAGGAACAGTGGGAATGTGGCTTTTGGTGGTGGGGGAGATAGATATTTCCGTGATGGCAGAATTTTTTTCGCTCGGGGCCGCGAGAAACTGGCGCGCAAGTGTGGTTCAAGCACGGGCGGTGGACTGTAGACGACAGAAGCTTCCTGCGTAAGCCAGACAAGACCGTGTGCCAAGATAATTTATATCGCATCCCACACGATTCTTGCTAGTAAACTGTTTATGGTATACCTGATTTTTTCATTCTGTTTTGAAAGACAAAATGGTGTTATGGAGGGAAAGGATGATGCTTGAATTGCTAGAACATTTATCTGCAATGAACATGCAACTATATGAGTGTCATGTTAAAATTAGGAATTATTCCGAGTTCGTTTGGCCTTTTTATGCATTAATTGAGTTTCTAGACATTTAATGTGCATATTTCAAATTTGAACTGCGAGCACATGCTCCAGTGCACCAAAGTTTGTTGAAAAATGTGTGTCTTTGGGTATTTATAGGTACCTTGCAAGAAATGAGAATGAAATTCAAACATCTGGGCGTCGTGTCTCGACCAGAAACATTGAGAAACTTGGTTTTTAAATTACTGTAAATCCCAAACTTGCCCAAAAATCATGAAACTTGGCATGGTGTCATGTCATGGCACCAACATGTTGTGCTAATTTTTTTTGCCGAATTGGGACAATTTTTGGTATAAGCTTCTTGCAAACCGGAGATTCTCTCAAGAAGGCTCGTGGTTTCGAGAGGGAACGCGTCACCTGTGTGTGCGAAAAGACATACGCTACCCCCCTCTTGATTTTTTACAGAGCCAATATAGAACTATACGAGTGTCGTGTTAAAATTTGGAATTATTCCGGGTCCGTTTGGCCTTTTTATACATTAATTGAGTTTCTGGGCATTTAATGTGCATAATTCAAATTTGAACTACAAGCACATGCTCCAGTGCACCAAAGTTGGTTGAAAAATCGCATGTATGTCCTTGGGTGAATATAGGTCCCATGCAAGAAATGAGAATGAAATTCAAACATCACGACGTCGTGGCTCGGCCGGAAACATTGAGAAACTTGGTTTTTTAAATTCCTGTAAATCCAAAACACACATGAACATTATGAAACTTGGCATGGTGTCATGTCATGGCACCAACATGTTGTGCTAATTTATTTGGCCGAATTGGGACAAGTTTTGGTATAAGCTTCTTGCAAACCGGAGCTTCTCTCAAGAAGGCTCATGGTTCCGAGAGGGAACGAGCCACCTTTGTGTGTGAAATGACATACGCTGCCCCCTCTTGATTTTTTTTACAGAGCAAAGATAGAACTATACGAGTGTCGTGTTAAAATTTGGAATTATTCCGGGTTCGTTTGGCCTTTTTTATACATTAATTGAGTTTCTGGGCATTTAATATGCATAATTCAAGTTTGAACTACAAGCACATGCTCCAGTGCACCAAAGTTGGTTGAAAAAACCCGCATGTGTGGGTGAATTTCTAGGTCCCATGCAAGAAATAAGAATGAAATTCAAACATCTAGGCGTCGTGGCTCGACCGAAAACATTGAGAAACTTGGTTTTTAAATTCCTGTAAATCCAAAACACGCGTGAAAATCATGGAACTTGGCATGGTGTTATGTCATAGCACCAACATGCCATGGTAATTTTTCTGGCTGAATTGGGACAGGTTTAGGTATAAGCTTCCTGTAAATCAGAGCTTCTCTCAAGAAGGCTCGTGGTTCCTAGAGGGAACAAGCCACGTTTGTGTGCGAAACGACATACACTGCCCCCCTCTTGATTTTTTATAGAGCCAACATAGAACTATATGAGTGTCGTGTTAAAATTTGGAATTATTCCGGATTCGTTTGGCTTTTTTATACATTAATTGAGTTTCTGGGCATTTAATGCGCACAATTCAAATTTGACTAGCACATGCTCCAATGCACCAAAGTTGGTTGAAAAATCACATGTGTGTCCTTGGGTGAATTTCTAGGCTCCATGCAAGAAATAGGAATGAAATTCAAACATCCGGCCGTCCTAGCTCGGCCGGAAACATTGACAAACTTGGTTTTTAAATTCCTATAAATCCAAAACATGCATGAAAATCATGAAACTTGGCATGGTGTCATGACATGGCACCAACATGCTATGGTAATTTTTTTGGCCGAATTGGGACAAATTTTGGTATAAGCTTCTTGCAAACCGGAGCTTCTCTCAAAAAGGCTCGTGGTTTCAAGAGGGAACTTGTCACCTTCGTGTGTGAAACGACATACGCTGCCTCCCCCCCTTGATTTTTTTTCCAGAGGCAACATAGACCAATAGGATTTTCGTGCTAAATCATGGAATTATTCCGGGTTCGTTTGGTCTTTTTTTTATTAAAAGGAGTTTCTGGGCATTTAATGCACATAATTCAAATTTGAACTACAAACACATGTTCCAGTGCGCCAAAGTTGGTTAAAAAATCATTTATGTGTACTTGGGTGAATTTCTTGGTCCCATGCAAGAAATGAGAATGGAATTCAAACATCTGAGTGTCGTGGCTCGGCCGGAAACACCGAGAAACTTGGCATGGTGTCATGACATGGCACCAACATGTTGTGGTATTTTTTTGTCCGATTTGCGAAGGCGCACACATTAACAACCATCAAAGTCATTTTGGAACAAGTGTTGTCACGTTACAATCAGAAACACAAGTATTATTGAAACCGTGGGCGTTCCACTTACCATTTACGTGCCGTCACGTGTCCCTTTTTTTTATTGGTTAGGAGGCGCCGTGCAGGGTAGCTATTTGAGTACGGGAGGCGTGCGATCAGATCCCTGCGCGTGCTTATCCGGAGGAGAGCCGTTTGACCCCATGCGCCGCCCAACTCTCTTCCAATGTCTCCATTAATGGCGTCCGAGCCCTTGTTTTTATGACGTGGCTATGTCTCACTCGACTGAGATTTAAGAAGAAAAAAGAAAATCTGGAAATAAAATTTTGCCCGGATATTGATGTAAGATCTGATGGACATATATAGCATCGACTGCGACTTATAGCAAGACTGATATGAATATATAAGGACGATGATAGTGGATAATAATTGTCTTACATATTTTGGAAGATAATAAAAAACTGCCACATGCGGCAACGCCTGAAATACACAAGGGCAAAAGAAGAAGGAAGACGCAGACAACAATCTGGCTCGCTGATCTCTATTTTCTTGATGCGTTGTTGCAGGGCGTGGAGACTAGTTCTCGCGGCGAGCAGCAATGAACTCTTTCGTGTCCTCAATACGCTGCTTGAGAGCATCCATGGATTCCTCCACCAACCTTTCAGGCTCGATGCAGAGCATGGCATTCACGTCCATAAGTTTCTTGACGATGACGCTCGCCCTCTTCAACAAGGCAGTTGTCTCCTCGTGCTGCTTCGTCTTTCTAGCGATCTTCGCCCACAGCAGGTCGAGCTCGGCGTAGAGCTTCGCCTTGTCCTCCCATAGTGCCCGGATGAGGCCAGTAGCATTTTCAAACGAGACATTCATCTCGTCCTGCAGCTTCATCCAGCAGGAGATCCGATCCATCAGGTCATCGAGCATAGCGCGCATGCGCCTGTGAGAGTCCTCGCCTGCCCACAAGACATTTTCCCAGGCCCGATCGACACTTCCACCAAGAAAAATTTGATTCCCCCCTAATCCCTTGCGGATTATGTTACTCTTGGGTGTTTGAGCACCCTAGACGGTCAACGTCACCTCCGAGCCACATTCCATTATAGTGAAGCTTCATGGTGGTGTTGGGGAGCCTCCAATTCGGTTGTGGAGAGAGAGCCCCAACCTTGTATGTAAAGGTCCGGTTGCCGCCTTCAAGGGCGCCACTAGTGGAATCACGACATCTCGCATTGGGTGAGGGTGTGAGGAGAATACGGTGTCCCTAGTGGCTTCTTGGGGAGCATTGTGCCTCCACACCGTTTCAATGGAGACGTACTTCCCCTCAAAAGGAAGGAACTTCGGTGTCACATCCTCGTCTTCACCGACTCCACTTGTGATTATTTATTACCTTTACTTTGTGCAAGCTTTACTTATGTTGTATTCCTTTGCTTGCTTGCTTGTGTTGTTGTTGCTAGCATCATATAGGTTGCTCATCTAGTTGTACATCTAGACAACCTATCTATTGTTGAACTTAATTTGTTAAGAAAAGCTAAAGATTGGTAGTTGCCTATTCACTCCCCTCTAGTCAACCATATTGATCATTTCAAATCTATCCGAGTGAGGCTAGCCATGATGGAATAAACAAGGTTGCTTTTTTTGTGGACCCTTCGTGGGTGGAGCCCTCTGTGGACTCATGCAACCTTTACCCTCTGTGGGTTGAAGTCTCCATCAACGTGGACGTACGATATCACCACCTATCGGAACCATGCCAAAAATCACCTTGTCTTCGTTGCGTTTGATCTTCCATCTCTACTCCTTTATTTTCCGCACTATTGCATGTTGTATTCTCTCCGCTGCTCTATCTCTAGATATGCATGTGTGAAAAGTCTTGGTAATTTTTTAACTAGTGTCAAAATCTGCCTAAATTTCATGAACTAAAAATTGCACCTTTGGTTAGTTAAGTGTCTATTCACACCCCTCTAGACTTATCTTCTCGATCCCACACCCATCAGGAAGAGGCCCAAACAAAATGCAACCCACACTATAGGCCACCCCACATCATACATACACCCTCTCTTATCCACAGACGAACAAAACACACACACACACTCTCACCTTTATCCCCACCGAACACTCAACGCTCGACCCAACCTAAAAAAATCCACGTGATGGAGTGCAACCTCATCGTTGCGGCCTCCCCCGCCTCGCGTTTTCCCCGGGCCAACCTTCTCTTCCTCACATCCTTGCCGCCCAGATTGTTCTGCCTCGCTGCCACATCTGCCTGATCTTCTGCCCCCCCCCCCTAGGGAACGTGATGCTGGTGGCAACAGTTGGGCATGCAGATGCAGAGGGAGCCCACGGTGCGGTGACGACTTTGGCCGCGGGCGGCTCAAACCGGTGCCATGCTGTCGTCCCTTCTGAGGCACATGCGGAGGTGATGGTGGACGTAGCGACGCCCTTCTCCTTGGTGGTGACGGCGTTTATGGCATGTCCGGCAAAACACGACCCGACGGCGGTCCCACATGTCACGTGCCGTGCTTCGATGCACCCGCGAGGCTTCGGTGTCGTGTTGGCCCGACCCGAGCGAGTCACAAGCCCATCTCTTGATGGGAAGACCCGGCCAAAATCTACACAACCAAATCAATCGGGTCAATTGACTCCCAGGGCTCCCACCAAATCAATCGTGATTTAAGAGAAAAATGGAAGAAGTAATTTGAACCGTAGCTTCCTAGAAAAAAAAAAGATTTGAACTGCTACTTTATTTCAGTCGTTGAAGTGGGAGTGGGTGAAACAACACTGTTCTGACGAGGGCGCTCGCCCATTCTCACTGTCCTCATGCCCGCGGGTAGGGCTGCGCTTGGTTTCTTCTTCCTCGCTGCTCTTTCTCGATCCAAAACCCCAAGGCCCTTCTCCCCTCCCCTCCCCACCCTCCAAAACCCTACCGGCTACCGCATCCTCCTCCACCGACGCCATGGCGTCGCCTCGCTCTCATGATCGATCCGACGGTAAGCGCCTCTCCCCACAGCCCATCCCTAGCCCTAACCCTAACCCTAACCCCAGCCCAAATCCTAACTCCGGCCCCTCCCGCCACAGTCCGTGACCCGGTGCTGGACATGGTTTTCAATGCGGCCTCCGCCGACAACCTCTCCCTCTTCAAGGGTACGCTGCCCCCTCCCCCGTCCCGGATTCTGACCCTGTCCCAGTTTTGTTGCTCTGAGTGCTAACATTTTGGAGGCCCAATCCGTTGCAGCGCTGGTCATGATGCTGGACATGGGCAGGGGCCGCCCCAAGGAGGCAATTGAGGAGTTGAGGGTGGAAGATAATGGGGAGTTTGAAGGTTTCAGTGCGCTGCACATCGCGGCCAGTACAGGGAGTCTGGAGGTGTGCAGGCACCTCGTCGAGGAGCTGCTGATAGATGTGGATCTGGTCGACAAGGAAGGTCCATCTATCTCCAAAACCCTAATCTATTGGTTTAGGACCCTGCGCACACGTTCAGTGTAAATTTTGTCAATTTGTATGAAGTGCTATTTTACATGCGCTTGATCTGTAGGTTAGGTGTCACGATATCTGACTGTTTTGTGCTTTCTCTCGGTTTGGCATAGAGGTGCATTATGATAATCCAGCTTTTCGAACCAGCTTTTGTCATGGCTCCAAGCTCAGCACAACACAGTCCAGCAACCATAAACAGAGCCTAAGATTATCTACGTCAGTATGAACCAATGTATCATAAGCACCAATATTTATCTCGCAAAATAAAATATATTCTGTTGTGCTAACTCATGATCATGCAGCTTTATATGAAATAAGTCGGTCTTTTTAAGAGAAGAAATAAGTCGGGCTTAATTATGATACTGAATGTGAATACCCTGCATAAGCACCGTTTATATAAATAATTAAATAGGCTACTCATTTTAGGATAGTTTGGTTGTTTAGTTATTGCACATATGTATGCACTCCAACTCTGAGGATGCATTTGATTCTTCTATCCGTGTAGTCTAATGTGTTAGGAAACTTCTGTGGTGGTATGCTGTTGGAGATAAGCCATGCTTCGATACAATAAAGATCTCATTTCTTGCTATGCCGAGAAGTGCTTTGATATAATTTCATTTTTGTGTGTTTGTCTGCTTTATAGGTAGAACACCTCTGTTCTTTGCAACATACCGCAATGGGGGTACTGCCGAGTATCTTCTTGATCATGGTGCTAATCCAGACAAAGCCGATAACAATGGGTTTTCCCTGTTACATTATGCTGCTGAAATAGGTCCACCTCTATAAACACATATCTCTGTTCTGCATCTCTGCATTGCAAATTGTTTTGTGTTATCTTATTCAGAGCTATTTACCTTTGTTTCATATAGTAATTTACTAATGTTGTTCTGTGCTAATAGATTGTCTTCAAACCCGATGGTTAAGTTCTTGTAATGTGTCTCTCTTTTCGGAAGTACATGTTGTTTTAGACTCATTAGGCTGTTTGAGAATGCGCGGCATATTAGGTTTCCAAGTAGATGTTTGGTGGCATTTCCTGATATACTCTTAGCTGTACTAAATAATAATCTTGCTCACGCTTTTAGTCGAAGTCATCGATATATTTATGTTTAGCCATTAGCGGAAGTTCTACCGTGTGCATGCATGTATTGCATCAAACGAGGGCTCTTTGTCTAGCATAATTACTAATATTTTAAATACTTTAACATGGATATAGTGGCTTAGCTGCTGTGCATGTGCAATATCCTAAAATGTCACCTAATTGTGAAGTCAAATAACCTAATACATGTCAGTATCATTCCAGTCTTACATGGGTGTGGAGTGGCAATAATCTGGTAACTGACTTAATAACCTGGTTACCAAGTGGCTATAGCAAGTGGCTCTAACCTGGCAATTAGTAACGAAAAGAAGTTATCAAAACATATCTATGTGGGATCTAGTTTCGACTGTATCATCACAGCAAAGCCAACAATGAGCACAGATCGTCAATCAGACACACGATTTGAGAGATAGAAGTTCTTAAAAATTCAAAGCAAAAGGAGTCTTTCTGATTTCATGTTTGCATGCATTGGTCTTTTGGTATTGTGCATGTGGCAGCGAGTAACCATGCTGTACATCATGGTCTTATCTTATTGAATATCCCCCTTGATGGGAATTAGGCCCCATCCCTAGATACTCCTATTAAAAGTTAACATAACTATTAAAATTTTGTCTTTATTCCTTCCAATCCAAACAAGTCCTGATTGGGCTTTTTTGTAGCACATGATCAAGGCAAACACAGGTCCAGGATACGCCAGAAACAAAAGAAATTGTCACAAAAAAATACCTATCATCTTACTTGGTTTCTCATCTTACATTCTTACATAGAGATAAAAATACGTTGCATACTAACTAGATCCATAAAACCAGAATTGTTGTGTTTGTGAACCCATCTCCTGTTACTGAATTGGAGAGGTCCATGCTGCACTTTGGGAAGTAGGAAGTAGCGAACTGTGAATCTGATGAATCATGAATCGAGTAGCCATGCTGTAGATCATGGTCTTATCTTATTGAATACCCCCCTTGATGGGAATTAGGCCCCATCCCTAAATACTCCTATTAAAAGTTAACTTAACTATGAAATTTTTGGCTTTGATTCCTTCCAATTAAACAAGTCCTCATTGGGCTTTTTTGTAGCACATGATCAAGGCAAACACAGGTCCAGGATACACCAGAAACAAAAGAAATTGTCACAAAAGAATACCTACCATCATACGCTCATGGATTCTTTTTAGAAGAGACTGCCGGAAAACCAAAGAGATCTGTAAGGACTGGAATATCACCAAAGAATTAGGAGCCATGGACAGGGGTGCGTGGAAGCTAGCTATCCATGTGCCAGAACCATGAGTTGGTTGCGGTATCTTATGGGTTTCAGCTCTAGCCTACCCCAACTTTTTTGGGATTGTTGTAGTAGTAGTAGTATTGCCAGAAAACATCTCTCCTCTTTGTAATAAGTTCCGTGTTTTCTCCCAGGCATTTGTGAAATGATAGAGCTTTTGCTTGCAAAAGGAGCTTATGTTGACCCGGTATCTGCTCGTGGAACACCACTTCATGGTGCTGCTCGTGAAGGGCATTATGGTGCTGTGAAGATTTTATTGGACCACAATGCAGATGTAAGTTTAAGTATATACCGTTTCTGCCTCAAGTTAACCTACATGTTTTGAACTTCAGTTACTTGTGTTTTGCAATTTTTTCCCTCGGCTGTCTTGTCATGTTCTATTTAATTGATTGTGTATGGTTGCTTGATGCTGTATGGTGTTTGTGCTGCATAGTTAACTCTTGAAATCCTCAGTGCATTTTTCTTCTCTTCTGCATGCCCCTCGTTGTGTAGTAGTTGTAATGCTACATGCCTACATCTCGTCATAGTGTCTTGGTAATAACTATGCTTCATCCACTTCCCTTTCAAATTCATAGCACTATACTATCAAATGTACAGTGCACTTCGAATATAATTCTATGTTTGGAATGCGAGCACATAATACTGCACATCTTCTCATTTTTGGTCCCTTCAATGCCAATTTCCATGCATAAAACTACTTAATATGATTACTTTCTTTTTACATATTGGCCATAATAGATATGCCTCTAACTCTCTATCATGTATCGCCATTTGTTTTTGAGTGCTACCTGGAATTTTATGAAGTTTACTTGACCAATATGATAGTAAGCTACAAGGTTCCAGAACATATTCACACCGTTCTTGACTTCTTGTGTATTTTATTAATGCCATGGGAGCTGTTTAATTTTCACTGAAGAGGCTTGCTTCGGTACGCCCCCTCTGAAAAGATCTTTTCACGCACCCCTCATCTACAAATTCTTCTGTGTGGCTATCCCTCACATAATATTTCCCTGTCGGCTCATCCATCTTCCCATAAAAGCTGTGGGTGTGACTGTGTGAGGGCGCTGTTGCCTCCCAAATCGTTCTCACTGCTGGCGTGATGCATCATCTTCTTCGTTCTCTAGTTGTGGTTCCATATTCAGGTTTTAGTACCTTCTCTTATTGATGGCTGCATTGCTTTTGTTGGGGTTTGAGATCCTAATGACTGGCCAGTGATGATTAAAAGATCGAATCTTTCTTTAAACAAAACAGTCTGGATCTGTAAACTAGAATGGCTTATGCTCCATTAATACTGTGGCTGTGAAATTCGCATCAGATTGATATGAGCGGGAAGGCAGCATACCATGCAATTCTGCTTGCAGATTCCATGTAAACAATCATAAATAAATGCTATGCGGTGGTAATCATGGCACTATCTTTGGACTGTAGGAGCATGTATGTCGGCTCAATGACATTAGGGCCTGATTACCAATATAATCTTGACAAAAATAACCTTCTCGCTGATTTTACTATGGGTGTATGAATCAATTTTCTTTGCTGAAAGCTTGCCTCATCAGTTTAGTTCGATGTATTGACCATTGGAGCTGATATCTTAATATTTCTCCAGTACAACAAGATGGTAAATGGTGTGACACCTCTTATGGCTGCTAGAGATGCCAACTCAACGGAATGTATCAAGCTCCTAGTTAAGGTGTTGTACATTCATCTGAGCTTTGTCAAGTACTGAATTTAATTTTGTTGGGTACCCATTTCTATGTTTATTTTCCATACTGAATTTGTTTTTTTACTTCCTTTTCTGGCATTTGTTTTTCATACTGGCTGCAGCTGTGGCATGCTGCAATTTGTGACCCCTTGTACCGGACACTTTCGTAACCATTTTTTTGCTGAAAAAACTTGTGGCGCATTGAGGCCGGGGAGGATATCTGCATATGTGCCATGCTGATATCAATACTTACCTAAACATGGTACCAGTTTATGACAATTTTGGCGGTAATTTTTGTACTTACAATACTGAGCATGGATGTTAGGAGATTATCATGAGTACTCAAAATATTATGCTTGTGCAGTCATGGAAATTTGAGAAAAGATACACTTATGTAATCAAATCCTTTTTCCTCCATATATTTGTATCAAAAATTCAGGTAGTTCGTTCAGATATTATGTATCACATGCATCCTGCATAGAATTGATTTAATTGATGTTCTGTAGGTTCAGGAGGAGCCTATGCTTAAACGAGAAATCGTGGCATCAGAGCTTATATCACTAGGGAGTATCTCTTTAAAGAAAAAAGATTATGTTGTCGCAGCAAAATTGTACAGTCAGGTATATTAAAGCACCATATATTTCTTGCTTTGTTTAGCTTTCCAGCATTTCAGTTTACGTCGCATGTGTTATAATTTATAGTTTCTTGCATAGCTCTCAGTCTGAAAATATTTAAGGTTTACAACTTCATATATGATTTCAAAAGGATTTTATCCTGGTTTCGCATTAGTTGTTGGATACATAGTCCGAAGTAATATACTTTTGGGTAAAAATATACCAGAATACCTGGAGCTCCACATGGAGCTGGGTACCGTTTATCAAAAACTTTAGTCATGGGAAGTTTCCTACTGAAAGGGTCCGGGGCGTAGACTCCAGCTGGCTTTGTTATTTCTAATAACTTAGGATTTGTTCAGAATAGGGTTCAGCTGACAGTATGCTGTGTCTTTCTTTTCGTTGCTTTGGTCATGTATCCTCTAAATTTCGTGGTGCAAAGTACTCATTTTGTGATAATGGATATGGACCATGAGATATTCTTGGTACTTCTGCTCACTTGCTCAGGTATAAACAGGAAAAAAGTGTTACCATAATGACTAATGCAATATGTTCGAGGATGTGATTAGGATTTCTGTGTCTTGACCACTTTTTCGTCAGACAACTATATTTTTGTTTTGGAATTGCTTCCTTCCTTGCACTAACACAGGGAGGACCTATTTCGTTTTTTGTCCCAATTAATAAAGACCACAGGGAGGGGGGGGGGGGTGCCTCACAGTAGTTAAACAGAAAAAAAAAACACAGGGATGACTAGGATGAACGAGTGGGCTAATGAAAAGCAAGCTGTTTAATATATGTTATTTAGTTCAAAAGTTACTCTGCAGCTATGTGCAGATTTCTTGTTAGGACTAGAATAGAATAAACGAGTGTACTTAACATTGTGCTATATATTTAGTAAATGTATGTTAGGCTGGCTTTTGTAGACTTGCTAATTTGTATTTTATGTAGGCTAGTATGAATTTCTCTGCAGCTATGTGTAGATTTCTTGTTTGAGTGTTCACAGCTTCCTAACTGTTTTTTATTCAGTTAACTAATTCAATGTGAGTTAAAAGAAACTTAGTAGCTCAATTGTCGTTTTGTCTTGTGTGATGTAGGCAATGCAGCTTGATCCTGATGATGCGGTCTTGTTCTCAGACAGGAGCCTTTGTTGGCTTAACATGGGGAATGGAAGAAAGGCTTTGCTAGATGCTAATAAATGCAGAAAAATGCGGCCTCACTGGCCAAAAGCTTGTCACCGGCAGGGTGAAGCTCTGATGCTACTGAAGGTTACATAGAGGATATGGCTGGCTGTTTTCTCTTGGTATTGCAAATTGTTTATGATCGCTCCCTTGGTCTTTATCATCAGGACTATGAGGGCGCAAGTGAACGGTTCTTGGATGGACTCAAATTGGACCCAGTGGACAGTGATATCGAGGATGCATTACGGTAAAACCCATCTGCCTCTTTGGTTACATAATAGTGCCTTTTGACGATTGCCTAAAGAATTACATGTGCCAGACGTAACTATGCAAATTCCAAATATCTGATACTTGTCCTTGGAGTATTCAGGGAAGCTATGAAGTCGTTGAAGACGTTTCGGAGCACGAAAGCCAGGTGACTATCTGGGCGTTTCAGGGAAATCGGTTGAAGGCTTGAAACGGCTCAAGAGTTTCTTCATTTGCGCAAAGACTGATTTCCTTTGTATATAGTACTCCCTCCGTCCGGAAATACTTGTCGGAGAAATAAATGTATCTAGACGCATTTTAGTTCTAAATACATCCATTTTTACCCATTTATACGACAAGTATTTTCGGACGGAGGGAGTAGGAAGTAAAGCCGCGTGTCTGATGGGAGTACGTATTGCCGTTCAATCGACTGAGATCTAGACACACCCTTTCTTTCTCTTGCTGCTCTTGATCTTCCCCACCCCTCCTGTCCCGGTTCATGCACTTGTACCAGGCCATTGCAGTGATGAAATCGCCAGCCGTTTCTGAACTTGCAAGGATTTTCGCCTGCAGATTCTGCTGAATGCTGATCAGCTGAAACTGTATATATACACAGATGAAAATCTGGAAGTAATACGTGGGAGCTGGACGCTGTTGTATTCTCCTACGTACCCAACAATACCGGTGCTGCTGCCAAATTCGCGTGAAATGAAATTCCCGCGTTCCAAACAGCCCCATGTCACGACTCACGAGCAAGCCACGCCTCCGACGATGACAAGCCGACGATGGTTCTTCCCCTCATTCAGTTCCGTCTCATGTACTTGTATTACTTTCAGTTCCAACTCACTCTCTTCTCTTGATTGTAACAATAAAGATAAAAGAGTACGCCGCAAAAAAAAGAAAAGAGTACGCCGCAAGGCGCGTGGACACGCGCGCCGTGGCCAATAGAGAATTGGAGGGAGACGTTGCAAAACACGTTACCTAATAATTTGATTACAGGAGAATCTTTGTCACATGGACATGGATGCCAAAACGATAATAATAATGGCACTCATTATTATTTAAAAAAACGTAGGCATGGAACAGGATATAAACATGTGCATTTGTTATTAAATTCATGCAGTAGTCAGTTGCTCCAAAAGTTCCAACTATGGAAGAGGGCCGGACATTATATACTTCAACATTTGTAAGTGGCATGGAAAACACCGGCTAGTTAGGCTGCTATCAAATCATGACTAAAACATGCCTCTACAGCCATAGATGTTTCTTTTTTGCCTAACCCTTGTAAAAGAATGAACTGAGCCCGGCTAAATGGTATGCAGTTTCCAGCATCAGCCAGATTCTTCTTGTTCACAGGTCATCCTCCCTTTCCCCTTTTTTTCGGCGGCAGAATCATCAAGCCTTCAGAAAACTCGGATCATGCTGCAGCCTTACAAGCATTTACAAGGTTTGCCATGAACACTTACAGCCAGCTTATTATCTATACACATGATCTAGCGTGAAGCCTATGTGCCTGCTTCATCCGGACCGTACTCGCTATTTAGCTCGACACAAACTATCTACAATACTGTCAAACCTGCAACGCAGCAGACTGCATTATCTGATCTACTTGGGTTGACTCAAGTCACTCAGCTATGGTAACACACAGTTACAGTCACCGCAGAAGCAACTGGGATAGATGAAGGGCGTGTGGATCAGCAAGCGGTTCCCAAGAGATGCCGGATGCAGCAGCAAGGCTCCAACTTGCCAACTGGAAATCTTATTTGCGAAGGTGTATCCACGGTAGTGCCAGGCTAGCAAGTAGTTGTCCTCAGCAGCGCAGATTTTGCAGAAACCTCTATTGGTCTCCAGATTATGCTCTCAAGTTTGCTGCATAAGTTCTTGTAGAACTGCCATGAGTACAGCATAAAGTTAGCACACTCTGAGGACAGATAAGATGGCAGAGTGGAAGAATAGCTAATATATCAAATTTTCAGTTTTTTCGAACTTCTCTACGATATCAAGAAGCTCCAACTCATAGCGATGGTTTTGGTTTGGACAAACTTAAAGCCTAGCACCTTTTCTTTTCTTTAAGCACACATGCATAATGTGCTTAAAGATCAATTGCTGATGAGCATCCAACTTCTCATAGCATGGAATTTACAAGTGGCTTATGTTTGTCGTGGCAAATTTATGTTTGGTGAGTAAAAACATCAAGTTTAGTGTATTTTACAACTAAAGATATTTTTCCTAACTATAACAGCTATCTGGTGATACCATCTAGTTTCAAAATCTTATGTTCCAACCACAACATCCCCCCAAAAAAAAATTTCAATAGGATGCATGATGTGATGTGTAAAGAACAGACCCTGTGGTATTCCAGAGAGTCACCAGCGACCTTTCGAACATCCACCATAAATAAAGCGGGAGCGACTTCAAATATCTGAAAATAATGCACTCGAAATCATGAGGATATATGTGAAACGTTGTTTGTGAACAAATTACAAACTGAAGCGCTTGATAAATCACCTCTAGAACAACAGCGAATGGGCTCATTTTGTTTGATGATACTCCTTCAAGACGTAACTACAGTCCAGTTAACAATATGTGTCAATACATTATCAAGATTAACAAAAGATAAATAATTTTCCTAGAGTTGTTCATTGAAGCAGTTTTCCCACAATTACCTTGTAATTCTGGGAATGCACCTTGAGACCCATGGAGTCGGCGGCACCTTCAATTGTAGCTGCTATAGTCTTTGCTGGTTTCCTTGAGACGAAACGAGTTTGGCGTTTGACATACTCCTGTAAACAGAAAATCCATCATTGCGGCTTCTACAGCTACATGAATTGATGAATAGTTTATGCCACAAAAGATAGAAAAAGAGATGATACAAAATAATATGCCACTTATCCATGAGCATTGCAGTAATGCATAATTGCACATAGCAAACACTAAAGGAAGATAATAGAGAAATCCAAACAAAGAGCAGTTTTAACATGGTCCCTCTTACCTCCTCTTTTCACATGAGAGTTAAGAGTATATAATAGATCTGAGCCATTGATTTCATTAAGTAGTGGGTCTAAGTAACTCTTACCTTCTTACCTCCCATGTGAAAAAAGGAGGTAAGAGGGACAATGTTAAAATTTGCCATTCTGAATATATGGTTGAAGTGTTCAAATACTTTCGCAGTAAACAGCCGTGACATAAATACTACGGAAATTAGTATGAAATGTGGGGCCAACAAGTGCTTAAATCTACATATACCATGCAGGTCCCAAATAACTGATAATACCAAGACCAATGGAAAACACAGACCGGGTTCTTCCTTAAAGTATGTATAAAACAGCAATACTGAATACTGACAATGCTCTTCCTGTCAATTCTCAAGCCTAACATCACAGGAGTTGGGGGAACATTACTCCCTCTGTTCACTTTTGTAAGTCGTTTAGGACAGCTGAAATTGAACTGTTTTAGGTGCTGTCTTAAATGTCTAAAAGGTCTTACAAAAGTGAACGGAGGGAGTATAAGTTACCACCTCAGACCAAATGGCATAAGAAAGTGCTGTTAAAAACATTAACGAGGAAAAAAACTGAACAGATCGAATCTCTACATAATCTTTACCCAGCGAAGCATTGAACTTATTGTGCTAATCATACTGCAAATAAACATTCAACCATGCTGACTAAAGAAACTAACGAAATTACCTGTTGTCTATCAAATAATGATGAAAGATTTAAACCTTGAGATAGGGTAATCATCTCAAAGGCATTCATCATAAGAGGACCACCATCATTACGAGTAACTTGCTCAGATACATACTTGTCCTGAAGCAAGAAATATTAAAAGTTAACGAAGGACCCTGAACAAGGAGAAAAATAAATATATGAAACATCACTATGCACCAAAACAATACTTTACCCACAAACCTCGATATTATCAAAAGCAGCCTGTACATCATCCAGACTGACGTTTTCATCTTCACCATGTCTAACGCCTACATAATTCTTGCTAAACCATGTGTCTGCCTTCATTTCTTTAATAGTCATACGCTGCAAAATAGTGTGAAAGCCTAAGAAACCATAGGCAGCAATTTACAAATCTAGATAGATGAAATACTCCATGCTGTCTGAACTAGATTTACAGGTTAGGTTCTAGTTAACAAGTTTCTCACATTGCTATGTACTGTATATGAGATTTACTTAACATATGATAACACTGATATGAAAAATGGAGATAGTGAGACTAACATAACTAATTGATGACCACAACTCTGGCAGCTTCAACTCAAATGGTAACTTTGTCGTAACTGCTATGCTAGATGATGCAATGAAACAAACTCATGCCTGTACTTACAGTTTTTGGATTTGGATCAAGTATTCTCTGGATCAATGACTTGGCTCCTTGAGAGAACCAATCTGGGCATGAAAAGTGAGCTGCAGTTATCTTCAAATTTGACAAACAAACATGTTAGCTCGAAAATATGAGCAAAATCATCGTGTATCTATTAAATGTCAACAACTTGGGGAGAATGAGATCCATGAGGACCATCACACTGGTAAAGAAGCCAGTACCTTGTCATACAAGGTTGGGAGATCATTTTCTTCAAAGGGAAGGTACCCGGCCATTAAAACGTAAAGAATAACACCACATGACCAAACATCTGCTGCAGATCCATCATAGCCACCGTCGCTAAGCACCTAAACAGTGATCCAAGTTTAAGTCCAGAACATATATGTACTTAAAGCTCTAATTCCATATGCACAAATGGTCCAAGATACCGGCACTGACATCTCCATAGATTACTTTAGAGTTTAGACAATTATACAATAATTAATTATAGTATGAACATGGTAAACACGAAGGATAATGGCCATAAGTTAACTGCTGAAATACAGCTGAAAGTGAGGATTTGATCACAGAAAAGAACTACTAGACAAACTGACTGCAAGATAGGCAAAAGTGCAAATGATAGATACAAAAATGACAGATGATGTTTCTTACAGTCTGATAGGCATCTTGTAATCTTAAATGATTCATAATAAAAACATAAAAAAGAAGGACAGGGATCATATGTCTGTACAAGATTTACAGGAAAAGGGAGGACATTCAGTAGAACGGAATTGAATAGTTCTTTTTTTGAAAGATCCAGCTGCTGCTGGCTTTGATTGATTTAGAAGGAAAACGGAATTCAAAAGTCAATTCGTGTATAGGCTGTTTAGTTTTTGAAAGAAAAAAAAAATTGCATACCTCAGGAGCAACATAATTCGGTGTGCCACATGTCGTGTGAAGAAAGCCCTGGGACCCTCCAAAAATAGTAAATCTCAATCAGCACACTGAAGCATAAGTATGGATTGTTAGAAAAGAGATCCCTAAACTCACGTTTTGCGACAGCGAGCTAAGTCCGAAATCAGAAACTTTTAAGTTCCCACGTGAATCAAGAAGCAGGTTTTCAGGCTACAGAACCAGATTCAAATTCTCAAACATGAGAAAATGCAATTAGTCAATAACAGAACAGCAAGTGACACATGCACCTCTTATCCAGAACAGACCTTCAGATCTCTATGATAGACACCTTTACTATGGCAATAGTTAATGGCATCAATAAGCTGCTGGAAGTACTTCCTAGCCTCATTTTCACGAAGCTTCCCTTGGCGGGCCTACAGATATGATATTGACAAAGGTTAATATTTGGATAAAAGACACAATAGTAATCAAGAAATACGTCTACACCCAGCACATAAACTGCAGAGATCCTGAAACATTTATGTTATATTGATCCTATAACATTACTATTTGGCAATGAATTTGTCACAACTCTCCAATAAATTGCATAGAACCTCTGCATTTTACTTGCTGTATTGTACAAGCATCTTCCACATACACAAATACATATGCAGGAAAGTTTCCTTCTATTGGCTGGGCTTTATCCAGCATTTAAGTTAACGCTTACTAAGCAGCAAGTTTCTGATATATGTGGCACCATCAGGATCACATATGTTTTGCCTCGGTTTAAGTAGGGCAGCAGATCTTCATAACTCTACGAATGTAAACCTAAATGAATTGTGTGTACATGGTTAGCAACAAAGCTGAAATTGGTCAACTAGTACCACAAAATATGATCACCATATAAATCTGTTAAAAGTACATTATGAATGATTATGTACTCAACATGTAGACCACAGGTTTCGTACTATTTTATCGAACAGCTCGCCTCCAGTGATAAGCTCCATGATTATGTATATCTTTGTCTGTCCAGCTAGAACCTACAACATTGTCAAAATGCTAGTAATGAAAAACTACACTGGTAAGGCAGAAGGATAAAATAAGTAACAGAACAATTTTAGCAAGGCAAATTTGTACAGAGAAAATAGAAAGCAGACGCCTGTATTACCTCGTTTAGCCTGATGATGTTGGGGTGTCTTACAATCTTCATTATTGATATCTCCTTTTTGATCTGTAAAGAAGCATGAGACGTGAGCTCACATTGAAATGAAGATGTAAACTTTCCTGAAGCAGATCCTTGATGCAAATCTAGTAAAGAAGACTGTTTCTTCGGAGAGAAATTTGAAGTGGTCGCTGTTAGCTACTCCTATTTATTAATCTGATGACAGCTACTGCGCACAACTTGTTGGTACTACTCTGTGATACGTGCTGTTCTGCTTCTGCGGGCATATTCCACCCCACCCGCACCGAAACTCCCGACCTTTTTTCCTCGCCCAAAAGCGCACGGGATATACAACGAATCATCCAAATTGGTACTGAAGGCTACCGACGAACAACAGCATGGCTACTAAATTGCTTGGATCAAAGCTGAGACGGGGAGGGGAAGGGGGGAGCAGGAGGAGTTTGATTTGGATACCTGTTGCAGCATCCGGTGGTTGAGGATGGTGGCCTTGTCGAGCACCTTCATGGCGACGGGGGCGCCCGTGTCGGCGTCGACCGCGAACTTCACCTTGGCGAACGACCCCTGCCCGATGGTCCGCCCCACCTCGTACCGCCCAACAAGCTTCTTCCTCGCCGCGCCCGCCATTTCCTTGGAGCCCCTCAAAGCTCCCGGCCTCGCGCAACGCTGCCGGACTCGGCCCCCCTCCGCCGTCGGTCGGGTTTGGAGAGCGTGCGCGCTCCGCTACGCTGAGCTGGCCGTGCCTGAGAGGGAGTGA
The DNA here is from genome assembly GCA_021605145.1 of Aegilops bicornis. Lineage (NCBI taxonomy): Eukaryota > Viridiplantae > Streptophyta > Magnoliopsida > Poales > Poaceae > Aegilops > Aegilops bicornis. The sequence goes on from CM038675.1 coordinate 637,865,918, forward strand.
GTGTGATTCGGGCCCGGTGGTGCGCGCGCGCCGCAACCGCGATGCGATGGTTTTTATGGGAGGACGCGAGCGCGGGGATGGATAAAACGACGGAGTGCCGCCGTCCGTGCTTCAGCTTTTTACCTGTCGGGGAAACTCCTTTTTAAAGCATTTTATTTAGTAGTGTACTTCTCATAGTTCAAGAAAAATACAGTTTTTTTAAACGTCAAGAAAAATACTTCCTCCGCATGAAATTACTTGTCGTAGAAATGAGTATATCTAGACGCAATTCCAAATTGTAATCCCTGCGGAATCAAGAGCACTCTTTCGAGCTGCGGCCACAGCTACGGTGGGCATGGACACGATACACGATTTTGGGAGGACAAGTGGATTGACGGCTTCAGAGTCCAGGACCTGGCGCCCATGCTTTACTCAAAGGTACCAAGACAAACGAGATCTTCACGAACGGTCGCAGAGGCACTCACAAATCACTCCTGGGCGGTGGACATTGGACCTGAGCTTACGGCCGACATGCTCCGGCAGTTCTTGGACTTATGGCAACGAGTGGAGGACGTGGCCCTGCATGAGGATGCGCAGGACAAGATATATTGGGCGTGGGAGAAGGATGGCATGTTTTCGGCGCGTTCGGCATACGCGGCCAAGTTCGCGGGACTTGAGGTTGCTCCAACGGCGGAGTTCACGTGGAAGTCGCGGGCGCCACTACAGCGTAGGATCTTTGCTTGGCTGGCCATGAAGAATAGGTGTTGGACCTCTGACCGCCTCGCTAGAAGGGGACTCCCTCACCAAAGCTCGTGCCCATTTTGCGGCCAACATGAGGAGACCATCACCCACATCATGATCGGATGTTTCTTCGCTAGGGAAGTATGGAGCAAGGTGTGTCTGGCCTTGGGACGACCAGACCGTGTTCCAACGGCGACGGAGTCCCTTCCGGAGTGGTGCATCAGGCAGGAGGAAATTGGGCATCATCGGAAGCTAACTAGTACAATCTCTATCTTGGTACTATGGGAGCTGTGGATTCATCAGAATGCAGTGGTTTTTGACGGAGCGGCGCCATCCACACTCAAGGTGCTTAAGAGCATTGTAAGTGAAGCCAGGGCATGGAAGCAGGCATGGTTACTACGAGGGGAAGTCGAGGCGTTTATGCTGGGCCTTGCATCGTGGGAGAGTAGCGAGTAATTCTTAATCTGAGTAGTCAGGTGGGGTGGCCGAGGGCTTCCTGTAAATAACATTGTATTTTCATGCGTGGACGGTTCCTACCCTTTCCTTTTATAATATATGATACGCTCACTCATGCGTATTCAAGAAAAAAAAAGTTCTAAATATATCCATTTCTATCCATTTGCGTGACAAGTAATTTGGGACGGGAAGTACTACAGTTTAGTTCACCTTTCCTCTATGTCTCGGAATTTAGCGGCGTGGAGAGTTGTAATTTACCTACTCTTTCGCCTTTAACGATTGCGTAATGCTAGGATGAAAATCACAAAAGTTGATATTTGCGATTCTATTTATGTTTATCAATAAGATACGTGGTGAAGAAGAACCTTCACCTCACCTTGGCCTCCGCGTTGTTCTCTAGGTGACCCTCCAATGACAACCAAAAACCCTAGATTTCATTGTCTTTCCTCATTTCCTCCTCATTCCCCTCTTGTTGTCGTCGAGGCGAAGCACAAGTTAGATGGTGGTAGCCGGACTGGTTTGGTCAGCTTGAGGGCCAATGGCGGGTTGTGGTGGCTGGTTGAGGGCAAACAATAAGATCTGTGGCAAATCAAAAGCCGATGGCGGCAGTGGCGACCCTGCTTTCCTGACCTAGCATCTTCGGGTGGATAAGGGGTGCATGGGTCCATATGTTTCACAGCCGGATGTGACACATGGGACCCTTGTCGCTTCTCATCCTTCAGGCAGTTGAGTATGGTTGTTGGTCCTTTAAGCGAGTTGGTCATTTGCCTTCGTCTTTGGAGTCAACGGGTTCCCCATATGGTACCTGGGCAATGAGTTTTCATATCTCGTTATGGCTTATATCATCGCCTCCATGTTGTAGGTGGTTGACCCCCCCCTCTAGATCTCACATTCCCTACCCTCCTTTCGGGGGTAGGAGTGGTTGTTGGCCTGACATTGCATGATGGTGCCTCTCCCTCTCCCGGATGGCAGTATTTCTTACCATGCTCCCTTGCTCCTCTATAACAAACATATCTTGTGCAAGTAGTGATGCTTCCGGATGGTCGTGTTGGTGGTTGATGTCCCTCATGGTGTTGGTATTGTTTTGTCGTGTCATGGTAAGGGTGAGGTGTCATTGCAACTTGAAACTATGGACACTGCTCTCATGACTTTGTGGGCTATTCGTTGGGTGCGTTGGGTCTTAGCTTGTTACTCCTTCAATTGCAGATAGTGTGGATGAGTAGTGTTCTTGGATCTTGAGTTGTTGTTATTACTCTATGTCTTTGTGACCGGGATGTTTAGATCATTTAGTATTGTTTAGAATGTGTTTGTTTCTTATGGGTCATGCCATCTTTTGGTTTCGTAAGATTCTTCTTTCTTAATGCATGTACATACATGCGGCTCTTTTGCATGGCCTCGAAAAAGCATGAAATCTACACAAATGAAAGTTCAACACAAAAAAGTGTTTAAAACATACTCCCTCCGCCCGGAAATACTTGTCGTAGAAATGCATAAAAACAGATGTATCTAGAACTAAAATACGTCTAGATACATCCATTCCTCCGACAAGTATTTCTGGACGGAGGGAGTAGAAAGTTTGAATGAGTAGTTATTCAATGGGACAAAGAATAAACGTGAAGAAATTTTGGTCAACATTTGGACAAATGAGTAGGTAAAAAAGGGTTCTAGCTAGTGATTCTAAATCTAAGAGTGGTGGAATATGGAGATGACCGAAATAGCCCTTTAACCCGATGCAATAATGAGCAATTTTTGAATTGATTTAATCAAGAATCATGCCAAGAATACTAGCAATATTAACCATATGCGTGAACTGGACCTGGAAAAAGTTTGCACGAAGTATTGGGCCCACACATCTACCAAATATGCGTAGCAAGCAAGGGCAAGAACCAACATGGGCTAGAATGTTCTTCTTACTAACGCAGCAATCGCTTGCATCGCCCACGCTCGTCATGTTTGAAAAAGTTGCGTAGCTGTCCATCTAAAGAAAGCAAAGTTAATTAGCTGTAAGCATCATCATGCTCACATGCCTTAATTAAAATAACACGAGCAGCGCACAAGGAAGCCGATGACGGGAGAATACTCTAATGGCTCTTGAGGGAGTCCTGGATTAGGGGGTGTCCGGGTAGCCGGACTCCTGGACTATGAAGATACAAGATTGAAGACTTCGTCCCGTGTCCGGATGGGACTTTCCTTGGCGTGGAAGGCAAGCTTGGCGTCTGAGATATGTAGATCTCCTCCCATTGTAACCGACTCTGTGTAATCCTAGCCCTCTCCGGTCTCTATATAAACCGGAGGGTTTTAGTCCGTAGGACGAACAACAATCATACCGTAGGCTAGCTTCTAGGGTTTAGCCTCTCTGATCTCGTGGTAGATCTACTCTTGTACTACCCATATCGTCAATATTGATCAAGCAGGAGTAGGGTTTTACCTCCATCGAGAGGGCCCGAACCTGGGTAAAAACATTGTGTCCCTTGTCTCCTGTTACCATCCGCCTAGACACACAGTTCGGGACCCCCTACCCGAGATCCGCCGGTTTTGACACCGACATTGGTGCTTTCATTGAGAGTTCCTCTGTGCCGTCGCCATCAGGAAGGATGCCTCATCCCGTCTTTAAAGACGACACTGTTGCTAAAGGAGCTTTGGCTATCGGCCAAACTCTTCGGCTAGGCAGTTTTCTTATGACCGCTTTGTCGGCCATGGCAGCGACGATGAATTCTCGGGTCATCGAAAGCAATCTTCACGTCAACTCGGAACATTGAAAGAAGTTAGATCCACGGAGCTCTCTTCCTTAAACGAGCTCTGGATCGCATCGCCGCTCGGGAGTCGCTACATACTACGATCGATTGGGCCTAAACCCGATCTCGAGAGAGATTAACTCTCCCTGTGTCACCCATCACGTTGCGGTGGTGGAGGAACAATGCGGCGACCCTTCATCTATCTTAAGGACTAGCTATGTCCGGATTCCCGATCCCTCCAAGCCGGATACCATGAGGGGAGGACGTCACTCAAGATCTGAACTTAGAGTCAGGCAACAGGCTAGATTAATTGGACAACATCCAAGAATCCAAGCTTCCGAGTTCGGAAACTCCTTGGCCCTTGAGCCTCAGATTGGGTGAGGTTTCAGATCTAATTCCACCCACCCACCCGAACATAGGCAATCTATCTAAAATTAGGCAAGAGCCCGAGGACACAGTACATCATTACTGGGCCAGATTCCTCCTGGTTATGAACATGATAAAGGACTGCCGCGAGGAAGACGCAATTTCATTCTTCTGCAATAATTGCATGGACAAGGGAATCCTCAACACCATAGGTCGCCGTGAAATTACACGCTTTGCTGACTTGGCGTCCATAGTACGAAAGTATTGTGCGATGGAAAGTGCCTGGAAAACCGAAGTAAGATTTTGGGACAATCCGGCCCTGAATACAAACCCAGTCCGAAATAAAAGGGTGCATTATCGCCAATCACCCGGGTTAAATACCAAAAAACAAAAAAACCCTACGGGGCATGGGCTGTCTTTGGAGGGATGGCTCAACGGACCTGTAAAATTCATAGTACGTAGGGCGCCACACCAACTCATAGCCTTAGAGCATGTTGGATACTCCGGCGGTGGCCAAAAATGGCGAAGAGCTTCTAACCCCAAAGATCCACAGAGCACCAGCCTGTGGATACCAAGACGGTATTAACAGTCTTCGAGACTTCCACGTCAAACAATATGCGAAAACGAACACTCCGCAGCCTTGCCGAAGTCTACCAAGTAGCAACAATAAATCCATGGCGTGACACGGCTATTACCTTTAATGCCAGTGATGAACCTAAATTCCGAACAACCCGAGCACCAGCAGCATTGGTCCTCAGTCCAATAGTGGACGGCTTTCGCCTTACCAAGGTACTCATAGACGGTGGCAGCGGATTGAACCTCATTTACGAGGAAACCCTTCGAAAAATGGAAATATACTGGAGCCGCATTGAGCGAAGCAGCACAACCTTTAGAGGAATAATACCCAGTCGGGAAGCATGTTGCACAGGAAAAATCACACTGGACGTGGTGTTCGGCATGCCAGATAATTACAGGTCCGAGGAGGTCACGTTCCAAGTGGCCCCGTTCAGCTGTGGATGCCACGCTCTATTAGGGCGAGAGGCATTCACAATTTTTCAAGCTATACCCCATTACGGGCACATGAAGCTCAAAATGCCCGGGCCCAACGGAATCATCACTCTTGCTAGTGACCCGGACATAGCACTCCGCGCCAAAAATAAGACAGCCGCACTAGCCCTTGAGGCACTATCCGAAGCCCTAGCGGCCGAGGAACTGACTGTGCTGCGCTCCACGGTGAACATGGACGATGTAATACTTGATAAAAGATCCAAGTCCACCTCCTTTAAACCAGCGGACGAAATAGTCAAATTCCAAGTCCACCCAACGGACCCTACAAAAACGGCCTCCATCGGGGCACAGTTAAACCCTGATGTAGACGCCGCACTACGAGAATTCCTACGCGAAAATTGGGACATTTTTTCCTGGCACCCTTCAGACATGCCAGGAATCCCACACCGGCTGGCCGAGCACAACCTAAACATCCTAAAAGGATTCAAGCCAGTCAAACAGGCTCTTCGGCGTTTCTCCGAACCTAAGAGACAAGCCATGGGAGAGGAGCTAGCCAAACTATTGGAGGCCGGATTCATCAGAGATATAAAACATCCGGACTGGCTACCAAACCTAGTGATGGTACCAAAGAAGGACAAATCCTGGCGCCTATGCGTCGATTTCAAGGACCTCAACAAGGCTTGCCCAAAGGATCCCTTCCCCCTCCTCCGCATCAATCAAATTATCGACGCTACCGCAGGACACGATTCATTGTGTTTCCTCGACGCATACTCCGGCTACCATCAAATTAAGATGGCAGAGCCTGACCAAGCCGCAACGGAATTTATCACCCCATACGTCCCATTCTGCTTCAACACAATGCCCTTCGGGCTCAAAAACGCCGGCGCAACATATCAGCGCATGATTCAGACATGTATGGCAAACTAGATCGGCAAAACAGTGGAGGCATACGTAGATGACGTGGTCGTCAAAACCAAGCATGTCGAAACTCTAGTAGACGACTTGAAGCTCACATTCGATAATCTCTGAACATATGACATCAAGCTTAACCCGGAAAAATGGGTTTTCGGCGTACCAGCCGGAAAGCTCTTGGGCTTCATTGTATCCGGTAGAGGAATTGAAGCAAACCCAGCCAAGATCCGAGCTCTGTCACAATTGGATATCCCAAAGGACCTCAAACAAATACAAAAATTATTTGGATGCATGGCGGCTCTAAGCTGCTTTATCTCCCGTTTGGGAGAAAAGGCATTACCCTTTATCGCCTCCTCCGGTGCCGAACACTTCGAGTGGAAGGATGCCATACGGCCGGACTTCGAAGAAATAAAAGCCATATTGGCAACAAACCCGGTCTGGCCGCGCCCAACATGGGCGAACCAATGCTATTATACATCACAGCAACTCATCAAGTTGTAAGCGCGGTGCTTTCGTTGTCGAGCGAGAAGCGGACGGACACAAGTTCCCCTTCAAAACCAGTTTACTACGTGTCCACTTGTCCTCACTCGATGCAAGTCACGGTATCCGCATTATCAAAAGATAAGCGTGACTGCGGTGTTTATGGCATCCCGAAAGCTACGACACTACTTTCAAGAGTGTTCGATAACAGTAGCCTCCGAAGTACCTCTTAACGACATTATAAACAACCGCGACATGACGGGCCGGATTGCCAAATGGGCCATTGAGCTCCTCCCGTTCGACATAACCTATAAGCCACGACGAGCCATTAAGTCGCATGTTTTGGCCGACTTCATCGCCGAATGGACTGAAGCCGAACTCCCTAAAGAGTACGTCACATATTCCAACTGGATCATGCACTTCGACAGCTCCAAAATGTTGGCTAGTCTGGGGGCTGGCGTCGTTCCGACGTCCCCAATAGGATATACAGTTCAATACGTACTCCAGATAATGTATACGGACTCCAACAACGCAGCCGAATACGAGGCCCTTCTACATGGTCTCCGGATGGCAGTATCCATGGGCAGTCAACGCCTAGAGGTGCGCGGGGATTCGAACCTCGCGATATCCCAAATAAATGAAGACTTTGATGCCAAGGATCCGAAAATGGCAGCTTATCGCAACACCGTCCTAAAAATGTCAGCTCGGTTCGAAGGGATCGAATTTCACCATATAGCCCGGGAAAACAATCAGGCAGCAGACGTCTTGGCACGCATTGGTGCAAAGCGCGATGCCGTCCCCCCAATATATTCTTAGAGAGGCTGTTTAAGCCATCCGTATTATGGGAAGGGGAGTCTGGAAATAACAGCCCGGACCCAACAGCACTGCCCGACACCGAACATTCTGACACAATTGGAGGCTCGCCAGCAGTAACATCTTCATTACGTAATAATGGTAGTCATCGCCTGCGGACGGAACCATTCCTAGCCTACCTAACCAGCAGGAACTTCCGAGGACCAAAACCAGCACGCTGCATAGTGCGGCGATCTAAAGCCTATAAAGTCCATGGGGAGAGCTTTATAAAAAAGCATCACCGAGTCCTTCAAAGGTGTATCTCACGAAGAGGAAGGGCGGAATCTTCTGGCTGAAATTCATCTTTGGACTCGGCGGGCACCACGCCTTGGCAGACCCCTTGTAAGCAAGGCCTTCCATACAGGATTTTATTGGCCGATGGCGGGCAGATGCTTTCAGGACTTAGTCCAACGATGCGTCGATTGCCAGCTCTTTGCTAATCAAAGCCACATGCCACCCACCGCCCTCCAAACTATACCCATCACCTGGCCCTTGGCGGTGCAGGGGCTTGACATGGTTGGACCCCTTAAAGGAGGAACCCACAAGCAAAAATACCTACTGGTCATGGTGGATAAATTCACCAAATGGATAGAGGCCAAGCCCGTTAAGACGGCCGAATCCGGACCGGTGATAGACTTCATATCAGTGGTCGTACACCGTTATGGCGTCCCCCACAGCATCATCACTGATAACGGCACGAACTTCACGGCCGACGAGGTCAAACTCTGGTGCAAAAACATGGGCATCAAGCTCAACTATGCTTCAGTCTATCACCCTCAAACTAACGGTCAAGTCGAGCGAGCAAATGGTCTAATCATGAGTGGCATCAAACCCAGGTTAGTGCAGTCCCTCAAGGAATATAACACACACTTGGTAGAGGAGCTCGACTCTGTACTCTGGGGGCTGCGAACCACGCCGAATCGCACCACCGGATTCACACCATTCTTTATGGTATACGGCGCAGAGGCGATTACGCCTGCGACATAATTCATGACTCACCTCGTTGTGCGCATGTACGAAGAAAGAGAAGCTGAGCTCGATCGGCAGGACAGTTTAGACGCCTTGGAGGAGGGCGTGGCGTGGCAAAAGCCCGTTCCGCATTCTATCAACAAAGAGGCGAAGATATCAAAGCAGAAGTACGGGCCAAAACTTACAATGTTGGCGAGTTAGTTCTACGCCTGCCGGACAAGAAAAAGGACAAACTCAAGCCCAAATGGGAAGGTCCCTTTATTATCGACCAAGTCCTGACCGGCAGAGCGTACCGTCTGCGAGATGCATCGGATAACCGACTCGAGCCGAACCCATGGAACGCAGCCCGTCTCCGAAGATTCTACGCCTAGCGCCGGATTCTGAGTTCATCTCCTTCCTCTGTCTATTTTTTTACACATTAGCTGTCTTATATTTGTCTCCTTCTCCCTCCTTTTCTCTTACAACCTTTAAAGGCTTGTTCCCGCATTGTTCGCAAACACTTGACACGCTATTCGCGCTCATTATACCCAGGGGCTCCTTTAACAGAAGCTTATTTATACGGGCTTCATGCCCAACACATGTGTCACGTTTCCGCATGTACCTTTTATTCACCATTATATGCATCGATATGACTTAAGTTTTGGCCAAGCTGGGTTGCCTGGCTCTGTGCTTACCCCTCGTTCCCGATTGTTCGGCTAGGCGGTAAAGGGAGCACCTCTGCGATTATTACTGCCGGTCACCGGATGTGTACCTCAGACCGGGTGAAGCCGAAGCTAAGCGTTCTTAAGGGAATATTCGGTCGGTGAACTAAAGATGATTTCTCACTTGTTTATTTATCTGCCCCGTGATGCTTTTTTGCTTTTTTTCAGTCCGGACATGCACTTTAGGGCATGCCTCGAGGAAAGGAACCCCTAACGGAACTATTCTCCCTGGAAGATATTTCTTACTAACCATGTAATATAACATAACTAGTTGGGCACTTGTCTGTTCAAGCACTAATGACCACTACGCCTGGTCTCCATGCATGCCCCGGTTCTTAGATAACCGAGAGGGTATTCGGACACACTCCGGACTGTCGGGTCCCGAGGTTGAAGCGAAAAGGTCCGCCATGACAAACGATCTACAATCCGGCTAGAAGGCATTTTACATGTCATATTAAATTACATAGTCAATTTGACTAGGCATATTCCTCTTCAATACCATCCAACAGGCTGTCTAGTTTACAATCCTGTTGGGAATATTTGGCGGCCAACTCTACTTGGCCGTACACTAAGTTCACGGGGATCTCCTTCCCATCACCCCCCACAGGTCCGACCTCGGCCATGTGGTTTGGGTCGACAACCGTGGTACCGTCTTCACCATGGCCCAGGCCTCCTGGCGCCTTTAACGGCAGGCCGATATCTTCCATAATCGGAGCGCCGCGCGCTCCTTAAGCCTCTCGCAAGCTCTCCAAGGCCTTGGGCAGGGGAGGCAGATGGCCACAAGGCACAGGCGACGCCTTTCATCACCGCTGAACTTCGTTAAATGCGGTTGTAAAACTTCGGGAAGAAGGTCACCCGTAGAACCGGCATTTCCTCTGCGGGGCGACTGTGAGCATACCTACGAGACATAACTCGTTAGTCGACTTACTCGCCGAACTCTTTCTCAAAGTTCGTTCAAGCACTTACTAAAAATGCCGCGTGGAAGCCGTCGATTCTCCTTCACGGAGTCCGGCAGCTGGGCACGAACATCCTTTAGTTCCTCGCCCATCCGGGTGTCGGCATCTTGGAGATTATTCTTCTCCTGCCTCACCCTCGTAAGCATGCTCTCACCGGCCTTTAACCGACGCGATAGTTGTTGCTTGTCCGGATCTACTCCGGCGCCAACTGCAATGATATTGTCAGATTTACACACACGCCGCACTTCACAACATACTTATCTTTTGAAGCGTATATTACCAGAGGGGGTCTCCTTGGCCTCCCTTGCAGTGACTAGTGCGACCTCAAGTTGGGCTTTGCACTCTTCCGACTCTGGGACAGTTGGGTATTCTTTTTGTAAGATCCTCAGATAACAAATGATCCTTAAATCAGTTATTCTAAGCTGTTTCAAGTCTCGGGGCTCTTGGCATATATAACCATCAAATTTTCTCACCCGTATGTCTTTCACATACCGCTCCGTGGCTCTGGCTAGACCATTTTGAGCGGCACGGAGGTGCGCATCTCGAATTGAAGGCATCCAATGCCTCTTGGGAGAAACATGTCGTCACGAAGAACTGTCCGCGACGCCTTTGTGATTCATGGCACTCTCCACCTCGGAATTGGTGGCGAGTGATCTGTCGGCATCCTCTCTGTCGGAGGAGCGTCCGACGACGCCTCGTGTTTGCCTCCGCTTGGACACGGCTTTGGAGCTCGGCTGGTGGAGGCTCGGTTGGCAACCTCTCCGGATATGGTCCGCGGCGCTCTTTTTCTGAAGAGAGCACGGCGTTAGTATGCCTTCCGGGAATAAAACCTGGGAATAAGATGGCACGCCATACCGTTGCGCCGGCGTCTCAATCCGGACCGCACTTCTTTTCAACCTGCTGGGCCTTGTTGGCTAGCCACCGCAGGCTCGGCCTTCCGCCTCAAGGGCTCCCCCTGCAAAACACCATTGGTATACGGTGATAAAAAATAAGCACGGATGGATCATTTTCAAAGTATTGGGACTTCGGTCTTAGTTACCTGTGAGGCTGGAAGTATTCTGGGGTAATCGGCCGTAATGGCGACCAAGGCATTGTCGATGCTCAGTTGGTAAAATACCCCATCAATCAGCTCCACGGATATGTCCGGATCCTCTTGGGAGGCCGGATCGAGGGACCGTTCGGATCCTCGGGTTGTGGAGGAGGGCTGTTTATATCCTTCACGGCCTGGCGCAATTCCTGCGTCGAAATCACAAGATAAGGTACTTAACTATGGGAATATGGAACGGATGGGCAAAAAGAAGTGTCCGCTTACCCAGCTTGGAGGATTGTACATAGAAAATCCGTCCTGTGGATTGACGCGGAGGAACTCCTCTTCTTCTCCCTTGTACAATGAGGACAAGGCCTTCGTCAGAGCAGCAACCGATCCCGGCCCCTTACGGCCGCAGCAGGTGGCATCATCCTCCCCGTTGAAATCCCACATGGGGTAGCCTCTATACTGAAGCGGCTGCATCCCCCGCATAATGCATGTGGCCATGACCCCGATCATGGTCAGTCCGGAATGAGCTAACAACCTTATCTGGCTCATCAGGTAAAGGACGTCCTTGTCATTTCCCTTTGAGGGCTCCGTGGACGCCAGCTTAGGCGTTTCTTCAAGGGAGCATTATTGAACTCGGGGAGGCCGATCCGAACAGGGTCCGGCAGGGGGACATCTTTTATATAAAACCATTCTGAAGGCCAGTCTTCGGACGCCTTCCTTGGGGTTCCGGATAGATATCCGGTCCCGGCGATGCGCCATAGTTCGGCTCCGCCCACTTGATATATCGACCCCTCCTGAGAACGGGGCACAAGGCAGAACATCTTCTTCCACAACGCGAAATGAGCCTCGATGCCCAAAAACAGCTCGCAAAGGGCTATGAAGCCCGCAATATGCAGAATGGAGGCAGGCGTAAGGTTGTGCAACTGGAGGCCGTAGAACTCCAGGAGCCCTCGGAGAAACGGATGAATTGGAAATCCGAGCCCTCTTATCAAATAAGGGACAAGGCATACCCGCTCTCCTTTGGAGGGATTGGGGATGCTCTCGCTTCTACGCCATTATAGGTGGCGAGTCCGGCTCGAACCGGGACCATGAAGGCTGGGGAAGAAATCCCTTGATTTGGAGCGTCACTAGCTCATTTGTGGCAGACGGAACATCTCTCCCAATCTCCGGGCCGAGGGGCTGGGAGGCGGAGAGGAGGAGCTGCGTCGGCCAGCCATGATGGAATGGATTGCCGAGATGCGCTCCGATGAACGCTCGCGAATGGAAGATGGTGTGATTCGAATCTGAATCCTCGTCTCTTTTATAGGCAGCTCATTTGCGCAGCTAGGGGGGTAAATGTAAAAACACCCTGGCTTTTCGCATTCGTTTGACACGTGGAAGAAGGCCATTATTGGGCGTGGAAGCCAAGAAGCAGAATATTCACGAGAAGCGGACACTATTCAACAGGTACGGAATTTGGAGAAGAACCCGCCTTGCAATGCGAAGACAATCTACGCGCGGACTCATCGTCATTGAAACCTGGTTAGGGGCTCTTGAGGAGTCTGGATTAGGGGTGTCCGGTAGCGGACTATAGCCTTTGGCGGACTACTGGACTATGAAGATACAAGATTGAAGACTTCGTCCTGTGTCCGGATGGGACTTTCCTTGGCGTGGAAGGCAAGCTTGGCGATACGGATATGTAGATCTCCTCCCATTGTAACCGACTCTGTGTAACCCTAGCCCTCTCCGGTCTCTATATAAACCGGAGGGTTTTAGTCCGTAGGACGAACAACAATCATACCATAGGCTAGCTTCTAGGGTTTAGCCTCTCTGATCTCGTGGTAGATCTACTCTTGTACTACCCATATCGTCAATATTAATCAAGCAGGAGTAGGGTTTTACCTCCATCGAGAGGGCCCGAACCTGGGTAAAAACATCGTGTACCTTGTCTTCTGTTACCATCCGCCTAGACGCACAGTTCGGGACCCCCTACCCGAGATCCGCCGGTTTTGACACCGACAGCTCTACTCTTCTGGAAAGCAATCTATCCAGAGATTGGCTTAGTATAAGCAAGTGTGGTAATCGTGCGTGTCCACTGCAGTTGGAATCAAGCCATAGTAGTACTATTTTTTGTCCGCCGTGGCCCTGCGTGCGAACCCAGCTCGCTCACGATGCTTTCGATCCTGGCCCACGATCACATCCGGATCAAACGTGTGACGACGCTACATTTGTACAGTCTGAGCACTACCATATTCTCGTATTGTCGCGTGTGGTTTTGTCAACTAGGCGTGCCAACCATTAGGCCAACTCCACCGCGCGACCCGAAACGGACGTCCATTTTGTCGGATTACATCCGTTTAGGCGAGGGGGATGGGGTCGATCCGGGCTGTCACGGGATCACGGTGGCCATGCGCCAGACGCGGAGCCGCATCCTTTACCCCATCCTATCCGCGTCCATTTAAAAAACAGAGAAATGTTTCAAATGTCAAGCCCTACGACCCCAGTTCAGCACGCACGCCGGCAACAAAGCCAGTGGCCGGCAACACAACCAACCTCCAAAATGAATGGTTGTCCTCGCCGGCAACACAGCCAGCGACCGGCAACACAGCTGACCTTCAAAATGAATGTTTTTCTCGCCGGCACACGGCCAGCGGCCCAGCGGGCGGGCGGCACCCATGCCAGCCTCCAAAAAAGAACGGCCACAGCTGATCGGACGACCTAGTTCAGGCCGTCGGCGTCGAGCATCTCCTTCTGCCTAGCCTCAAACCAGGCCCTCGTCTTCTCGCTCATCTCCAAACAATGGCTCACCACTAATGTCAATGTCATTGCTTTCTTCTTCATCACCATCACCTTCGACATAGATGTCATCGTCTTCATGCCACGAGTCACCATGGTCGTAGTCAGCACGGGCGTCGGCCTCTTCATCGACAGGAATCGGCCGCGCCATCCATCCTGACTTTGGGTCTCCTCGGGGTCGAAGGCAGGGACGTGGCCGCCGTCGTAGATCACTTCCTCCATGAACTGGTCGTAGTAGGGGTCGTCGACCGGTGCCGTTGGGGTTGGCATTCCATCAAACAAGACGCGGGGGGACGGCATGGTGCCGGTAAACGACGGCTGTGCTTGCTTTCTTTGCATCTCGACGGACGGCCGGCCGCCGCTGCTTGACCCAGGGGTGACGTTGAGGTCGATGACGGCCGAGGGGCGTGGTGTGGACGGCGCGATCACGCTCATGTCCGGCGACCCACCGAAACGGGTCTGGCCGTCGTGCCTTGGCGGAGGAAAGCCGGGCGACAAGGGCGTGGTCTACGACGTCGGCGACTGGCAGTGCGGAGGCCGGGCGGCCGACGACCCTGTGCTCGCCGGACCGACGGCCCCTCCAGAGAAACCGGGCGGGCGACAAATGCCGGCCATGAGAAGGGCGTGCGCTTTGCTGACGATGGCCTCCTTCTCCTCGACCTCGGCCTTGTGCCGTGCGGCCTCAATCGCAGCGCGCTCGGCGGCTCTCTTGGCCGCGGCGACGTTGGTCTTGGCGACCGCCCTCCGGCTCCTCCTCTTCGCCGATTCCGCGTCCAACTTGGCGATCTCCTCCGGCGTGCACTTCGACCGCGGCTTCCTTGACGCCTTGCCCTTCTTCTTCTTGGCCATTCCGGGCGGGTCGACGGCCAGCCCGCCGGAGTTCGGCTGGGCGTCGGCCATGGACGGGGAGGGAGTGGGACGGGCGGGACGTGAGAGGGTTTGGGGGGGAATGGCGCCAAAGGGGCCGCGGGGAGGTTTTGGTTTGTGTCACCGACAGGCGGGCCAGGGGCGGACAAGCGGCCCCGCCGCTCACAAGACCGTCTGCTTTCGCCCCAAAAATGACGCAAACTTGGGCTGCGGATGGGTCGAAAGCGGACACAAAACGGACAAAAGTCCGTTTGCTCCCGCGCGCTGGGCCGCCTCGTTTGTCCATTTTACCTCAAACGGACGGGGCCGGACAGGATAGGGTCGCGCGGTGGAGTTGGCCTTAGATCGGGTCAGCCAGGACCTCAATGCCGGTCTTCTTGCTGCGAGCTATCCTATCCATACACGTGGAAGGAAACGTCACGCTGGTAACGATGGTACTTATAAATTAATTGGGTTGGGTTACCTTAGCTTAATTTAGATTTTAGACAGATTGTGTGAGCTCAGAGAGTACGTTGCTTTCTTTCTAGAAAGAAAGAAATGGTATTGCCTCCTAGGGCCCTGTACGCTTGAGCTTTAGTTAGTTTCAAATCGTATGTGGATTCGCTTCACTAGTAAACCTGATTTATAGAATCAGATTTTCCCCTGAAATACATCTGGCGTGCCTCAGACAATTGCACTGAAAATGACCGAAATCATTTAGCTTCATTGGTAAAGCTGATTTCAAATAGTTGTTTCATTTAGTTCCAGTATAAGTACAACCAGTAACTCAGTTATGACAAACAATTCACCTGTAATATTTCACTAAATAACTCATGAAGCCATTTCAACAAGATGAAAGACCGTCCGACAGATTTTATGGATATGCTAAAATAAATTGGTAATAAAATATGTTCCTTGTTAGGTGCGGGGTAGAAAACCTAATAACAGACTTTTTCTTGTGAATACCTAATAACCCACTTTGTTACTAATAAGCCTAGGTTATATTGACAATCCTAGACGTTTATTTTTTTGAGCTATCAAATCAAATGTTGTAGCCAGCACATGTTCCAGAAAAAAGTTTGCCCGCATCCTGCGAGCTAAATACTCGCTTCATCTGAGTTAACGATCGAGTACTCGCAAAAAATATCATCTAGGCCTTTGACTTCCTCTCGGCCCCTAACTCTAGGCGGCTAGGGCAAACTCTTCTCTCTAGATTACACCAGCGAACCCGTAGATTCACCTCTCATCTGTGTTCCGCTCAGGTGGCCGATGGCGGGGAGGGGAATACTGGTGCCGACTCTGGTTCTTTTATATGAAAAGCGTTCTTCTTCAAATATGTTCATATATAGAACTAGTTTCACAAATACTCAAAGGACAAAAAAATGACAACCTAATCAGACTGTGAGATGAAACTCTTACAACGAGAATGCTGAGCCAGCTGAAGCATGGGTATCCGTGTACGAGAGTGGCATTTTGGCATATGGGAGTGCACGCTCACGCTCCTGGTTTTTAAAATGTGTTTTAAACATATTTTGAAATATTTAAAAAATTCAAACAAAAACTTGACTCATACATCTCGATATTGTACATGCTCACAAAGTCGTTTTGTGAAAACCAACAACTTATGTGTCGCATGTGAAAAAGAAAAAATGCGGTGTTAAAAAATGCTTTTCACAAGACATCCTTTTGTCTTTTTTACACAAGGCATAAAAAATGTCGGTTTTCTTCGAAACTTGATGTGCGTGTTGAACATGTATATACGTATGTAGGTCCGAGTTTTGTACCTTGCACCTGTCATGTGTCTCTCCCCCTCTATAACTAGTTGTATCTTGGGAGACAAGACACCGGACGCACCTCTTATACCTATATATGTGCTTAGTGCACGATCAATGAGAATATCGATGCACACAATCCCTTTCTCCCAAACTTACATGGTATCAAATACCATATCGATCCCTGCCTAACTGCTTTCGTAACCCTAGCCGCTGCCGCCACCTGCCGCCGACGCCACCACCACCTTCCCACGCCGTTGCCCCTCTCATCGCAACCGTGCCCCACCAGCCGCCGCGCCGCCACCTCTTGCCGCGCTGCCGCCACCCCTTCCCAACCCTAGCCGCCACTTCCTACCCTAGCCGCCGCTCCCTTCCCTCGCGCGCTGCCACCATGTCTGCCGCATCATCCATCTTCCAACCCCTTCGCCGGACATGACACCGCCAACATTCGCGACATATCTCGTGGATCATGTTGACGGCACCGTCGACTCTCGCGCCATGGTGGACGACCCCGAGTGGACCGAGATCGACTCTACGCTCATCTGGTGGTTCTTCACCACCATCTCCGAGGACATGTTTCACACGGTGGTGAGTGATGGTGATGACGCACGCGCCGTGTGGGTCAAGCTCAACGGCCTCTTCACCGACAACAAGCTTCAGCGTCGTGTTTTTCTGCAGCAGAATTTTTTTGACTGTCATCAGGATGAACAGTCCATCGATGACTACTGCCGCCGCCTCAAGACGTTGTCGGATGAGCTCCATGACACCGGCGCCAAGAGTGATGATGACCTCCTCCTCAGCACGCTCACCGCCGGCCTCAACGAGGACTTCGGCAACGCAGCCGCCAACCTCACCTTGATGCCGGAGCCCTCCTTCCCCAAGTTTGTGGCGTACTTGCAGTTGGAGGAGCACCGGATGAAGGGGGTGAAGAAGCGCGTGCAGCACCACGCCCTGGCTGCCGGCACCTCTCGTGGCGGCCCACCTCCACCCACTCCCACCTGGCTGGCAACAGCGCCCGCACCGGGTACTACCTCCGCCCACGGCCCCCACCTCTCCCGCTGCTCCCCAGCAGCAGTAGCAAGGCGGCGGCGGCGCGGCAAACGCCACGGGGGCGAGCGCGAGAAGCAGCAACATTAGGCGAACGGGAGGGCATGCGTAGGGGGGAGGGGCCTCGTCAGCACCAGCCCTCCCCGCCGTGGACTTACGGCACAAATCCGTGGACGGGTGTCATCCACGCGTACTCGATGACGGTCCCCGCCCTCCCGCCCGGGCATTCTCGGGCCTCGTCCGGCGAGCCACAAGCATACCTTGCCACGCCCGGCGCCGCCCCTACCCAGCCCTCCCTGCACCACCGGCCGCGGGCGGCTATGGCGCCGCTCCAGCGCCCCCTTATGGCGGGTTCTACCCGCCCTAGGTGCCACCGCCTTGGGATCCCGCCCAACTCGCCACTTTGCACTCGGCTCCGTCAGCCAGTAACTACGACGGCGGAGGAGACTGGTACATGGACTCGGGCGCCACTACTCATATGACATCTCATCCCGGTAACCTCACGTCTTTCACTCCCGTTCATACTCCCGCTCGCATCACCGTTGGTAACGGTTCCTCTTTACCCATTACACATGTCGGTCATATGTCGTTTCCATCTACTTCTACTCCTATTAACATGTCTAATGTTCTTTTCTCTCCTGACTTAGTCACAAACCTTGTATCTGTTCATCGCCTTGCTCGTGAGAATCCTAGTACTGTCGAATTTGATGATGTTGGATTTTCTATGAAGGACGCCCGTACCCGGATGGTACTCCACCGATGTGATAGCCCCGATGAGCTCTACCCGGTGCATCCCTCCGCCACCACTGCCACCCATCCAGGCGCCCTCGCCGCTAGCGTCGACCTTTGGCATGCTCGTCTCGGTCATCCCAACTCCACAGTTTTGCTTCAGATTCTTCAGAGTTTTTCTTTCTCATGTAATAAGGTTGACAACCACACTTGTGAGGCTTGCCGTCTCGGCAAGCACGTTCGTCTTCCCTTTAGCGAATCTACAAATATTTCCACTTTTCCGTTTCAGTTATTGCATAGTGATGTTTGGACGTCCCCGGTTGCAAGCAACATGGGCTATCTATATTATTTGGTGATATTAGATGATTTCTCTCATTATGTGTGGACATTTCCTCTTCGTCGCAAGTCCGACGCTCTTGCCATACTCACCACCTTTGATTCCTACATCACCACACAGTTCGGTTGTCCTATCCTTGCATTACAAACTGACAACGGAAAAGAGTTTGACAATGTCGCCGTCCGTAACCTCCTCGCTTCTCACGGCACCATGCTTCGCCTCACTTGTCCGTACACGTCCCAGCAAAATGGCCGCGCCGAGCGTGTCATTCACACTCTTAATGACTGTGTCCGCACGTTGCTCTTCCACTCCAATGTGCCCCCTCGGTTTTGGCTGGATGCTCTCGCCACCGCCAGCCTCCTCATCAACATCCGCCCGTGCCGCCCTCGCTGGAACTATGCTCCTCACCAGCTCCTCTTTGGTGCGGCCGCATCTTACGATGGCCTTCGCATCTTCGGGTGTCTCTGTTATCCTAACACTGCGTCCACCACTCCTCAAAAACTCGCTCCCCTATCGGTTCCTTGCATCTTTCTCGGTTACCCTCCCAACACCTAAGGTTACCGGTGCTATGATCCAGTGTCCCACCGCGTTTAAACATCACGACACGTGTACTTTGATGAGCCGGTGTTCCCCTTTTAGCAGGTACCGTATTTTCCCTTGCAGCCTTCGGCTCCTCCCATGGCCTTGGCTCGCCGCCACCACCTACGGCGTCTTTGCACCCTTTCACGAAGCGCCCGGCCCCTTGACGACAGCGTGCCCTACGCCTGGCTGCCCCCTCGGGGCCCCAGACGCCACGGGCCCGGCCGCCCAATCCAGCCGCGCCTCGGGCACAGCCGCCCCTCGGGTGCCCCCGCCACCACGGTCCCGCCCACCCCCGCGGTCCCGCCGGCCGCTACCTCTCCGGTCCTGGCAGCTGTGGACCCCTCGGCGTCCTTGGAGACAGACTCGACCTCCTCATCGCCGGTCTCCCCTTCGGCTCCGCCGGCGGTAGCTGGACCCCCCACGGGTGTGGTCACTCGGGCTCAGACTTGGACATTTCATCCTAGCACGTGCTACACCTCCCGACGAGTACGCGTATGCCGCGTCTACCTCGGCACTGTCTCCCTTGCCCACCTCCGCTCGCGCAGCCCTCCGGGATCCGAACTGGTTTACTGCGATGCGTGAGGAGTTCGACACCCTGCAGCGCAACCGTACGTGGCAGCTTGTCCCACGGCCTCCCCACGTCAATGTTATCACTAGCAAGTGGGTTTTCCGCCACAAGACTTGCCCCGACGGTTCCCTCGAGCGCTATAAGGCGCGTTGGGTGGTGCGTGGTTTTCGACGGCGCGCCGACGTGGACTTCACCGACACCTTCGCCCCGGTGGTAAAACCGGGCACAATTCACGCCTTTCTCCAGCTGGCTGTCTCTTGCTCTTGGCAAGTCCACCAGCTCGACGTGTCCAATGCTTTCTTGCATGGTCACCTCGATGAGCAGGTGTTCTGTCAGCAGCCCACTGGTTTCGTCGACACCGCCTATCCAGACCATGCGTGCTTGCTCTCCCCTTCTCTTTACGGGTTGAAGTAGGCACCTCGGGCTTGGTACCAGCATATTGCGGCCTTCCTTCAGCAGTAAGGGTTCCGGTCCACATGGTTCGTTGCCTCCTTGTTTGTTGATCACCAGGGAGCCGCCACCGCGTACCTTCTCCTGTACGTCGACGACATCATCCTAACTGCGTCCTCGCCAGCGCTACTTTAGCAGATCACCGCTCACCTCGGTATCGAGTTCGCCCTCAAGGACTTGGGGGCTCTCCACTACTTCCTCGGCATTGAGGTCGTTTGCCATGCCACTGGCTTCTTTCTGCATCAGCAGAAGTACACCTACGAGCTTCTAGAGCGAGCCGGCATGCTTAATTGCAAGCCTGCTTCCACGCCAGTCGATGCGAAGGCTAAGGTGTCCGCTGTCGAGGGCTCTCCGGAGTCCAACTCTCCCTTCTACCGCTCCACCATCGGTGCTCTCCAGTACCTCATGCTGACGCGGCCTGATCTTCAGTATGTTGTTCAGCAGGTGTGCCTCCACATGCACGCCCCCCGTGACACCCATTGGGCTCTGGTGAAACGTATTCTCCGGTACATACGTGGCACCATGGCTATGGGTCTCACCCTGACGGCGTCCTCCGACACCGGCCTCATCTCCTACTCCGACACCGACTGGGCCGGGTGCTCCGGCACTCGACGATCCACCTCCGGCTACTGCGTCTACCTCGGGCCCTCTCTGATCTCGTGGTCGTCTAAACGACAACCCACGGTTTCATGATCGAGTGCCGAGGCCGAGTATTGGGCTGTGGCTAACACCGTCACGGAGTGCTCCTGGCTACGACAGCTACTTCTGGAGTTGCTATGTGAGGTTCCCAAGGCCACAGTTGTCTACTATGACAACGTCTCCGCGGTCTACCTCTCTGCCAGCCCTGTCCATCATCGCCAAACGAAGCACACCGAGATCGACATCCACTTCGTCCGGGAGCACGTTGCACTTGGTCATGTTGGAGTCTTGCATGTACCCACCGATCAGCAGTTCGCCGATGTCATGACGAAGGGACTACCTACCTCGACTTTCAAGGGCTTTCGGTCCAGTCTTTGCGTCTCTGACGACACTTCGACTGCGGGGGGGTGGGGGGGGGTGTTGAACATGTATATACGTATGTAGGTCCGAGTTTAGTACGTTGCACTTGTCGTGTCTCTCTCCCCCTCTATAACTAGTAGGATCTTGGGAGACAAGACACCGGGCGCACCCCTTGTACCTATATATGTGCCTAGTGCACGATCAATGAGAATATCGATGCACACAATCCCTTTATCCCAAACTTACAGTTCACACATATAATGTCAAGATGTATGCGCCAAATTTTTGTTTGAAATTTATCACACTTTGAAATATATTTTTCACGTGCAGGAACGCGCGCTCCCGGGAGCACCAATGGAATTCTGTATACACATAATGTTGGGTATATTGATTAGATTGGAAACATAGGTTAGACTAGGAAATATTCTGGCTTGCCTTGTACTCCAAGTAGATCATGTACTCCTATATATATGCCCACGAGGCTTAAGTAATACAACAAACTATTCCATCAATCCTCTCTCTCCCTTCTAACATGGTATCAGCCTAACCGATCCAAAACCTAGCCTCCACCCGCCGCTTCCGCACCCTCGGGGCGGTCGGCCTCCATGACCGCCGTCGGGGGCTGCGCCAACCGTACCTAGGGTTCATACGCCGGTCGTTTTGACCGGCTGCCCTAGAGAGTCTTTTTCCCGATCCTTGATCCAGGTTTTCTCTCTCACGCTGGTCGTCTTGATCGGTGCTTCTTTTTTGGTTCTTCGATCTATAGATCGGTTTGCGTCGCCAACCGCCATTCATCATCTGCATCACGCCTCTACTTCATCACTGGCATCGACTCCGTCCGCATCTTCGTCGCTCTGGCTGCTTGTGTACAGCTAAGCGGCATCTTTGGTTCGGATGCACGCCCGTCTTGATCTTACGGCGTAGTCGGTAGCGGCGTCTTGAGACTCGTCCGTGTGCGAGATTGGTCTCTTGTGCGGCTGCGTTGGGCATTGATTCCGTGCAGGTGAAGGAAATATGCCATGGGGGCAATAATAAAGTTGTTATTTATATTTCCTTATATCATGATAAATGTTTGTTATTCATGCTAAAATTGTATTAACTGGAAACTTAGTACACGTGTGAATACATAGACAAAAAGAGTGTCCCTAGTATGCCTTTACTAGACTAGCTTGTTAATCAAAGATGGTTAAGTTTCCTAGCCATAGACATGTGTTGTCCTTTGATGAACGGGATCACATCATTAGAGAATGATGTGATGGACAAGACCCATCCTTAGCTTACCACTATGATCATTTAGTTTATTGCTATTGCTTTCTTCATGACTTATACATGTTCCTATGACTATGAGATTATGCAACCCCCGAATACCGGAGGAACACTTAGTGTGCTATCAAATGTCATAACGTAACTGGGTGATTATAAAGATGCTCTACAGGTGTCTCCGATGGTTTTTGTTGAGTTGGCATAGTTCGAGATTAGGATTTGTCACTCCGATTGTTGGAGAGGTATCTCTGGGCCCTCTCGGTAATGCACATCACTATAAGCCTTGCAAGCAATGTGACTAATGAGTTAGTTGCAGGATTATGCATTAAGGAACGAGTAAAAAGGCTTGCCGGTAACGAGATTGAACTAGGTAAGATGATA
The DNA here is from genome assembly GCA_021605145.1 of Aegilops bicornis. NCBI lineage: Eukaryota > Viridiplantae > Streptophyta > Magnoliopsida > Poales > Poaceae > Aegilops > Aegilops bicornis. The sequence goes on from CM038675.1 coordinate 637,888,858, forward strand.
CCGACGATCGAATCTCGGGCAAGTAACATACCGATGACAAAGGGAACAACGTATGTTGTTATGCGGTTTGACTGATAAAGATCTTCGTAGAATATGTAGGAGCCAATATGAGCATCTAGGTTCCGCTATTGGTTATTGACCGGAGATGTGTCTCGGTCATGTCTACATAGTTCTGGAACCCGTAGGGTCCGCACGCTTAACATTCGATGACTATTGGTATTATGAGTTTATATGATTTGATGTACCAAAGGTTGTTCGGAGTCCCGGATGATATCACGGACATGACGAGGAGTCTCGAAATGGTCGAGACATAAAGATTCATATATTGGAAGGTTATATTCGGACACCGGAATGGTTCAGGTCGTATCGGATAAGTTACGGAGTACCGGGGGTTACCGGACCCCCCCCCCCCCCGCGAAGTTATTGGGCCTCATGGGCCTAGTGGTGGAAGAGAGGATGCATTCCAAGGTGTGGCGCGTGCCCCCTAGCCCAAACCGAATTGGACTAGGGCTAGGGGGGCCGGCACCCCCTTTCCTTCTCTCCTCCCTCTCCTTCCCCCTTCCCCTTCTGGAAGTAGGAAAGGGGGGGTTGAATCCTACTTGGAGTAGGACTCCCCCCCTTGGGCGCGCCTCCTCCTCCCTCCCTCCTTTATATACGTGGGGAGGGGGACACCCAAACACACAACAGACAATCTCTTAGCCATGTGCGGTGCCCCCCTCCACAGCTTTACACCTCGGTCATATCGTCGTAGTGCTTAGGCGAAGCCCTGCGCCGGTAACTTCATCATCACCGTCACCACGCCGTTGTGATGACGGAACTCTCCCTCGGCCTCAGCTAGATCAAGAGTTCGAGGGACGTCACCGAGCTGAACGTGTGCAGATCGTGGAGCTGCCGTGCGTTCGGTACTTGATCGGTTGGATCGCGAAGACGTTCAACTACATCAATCGCGTTACTAAACGCTTCCGCTTTCGGTCTACGAGGGTACGTGGACACACTCTCCCCGCTCGTTGCTATGCTTCTCCTAGATAGATCTGGTGTGATCGTAGGATCTTTTTTAAATACTACGTTCCCCAACAGCAGGAGCACGTGCTCGAGTGCTCAAGCACGTTGCATGTTCATGCGTGTACGTGTATGAACAGCCTCTGTTGCACGCTCCTGGCACGTCTGGCCGCACACACACGTCACGGCTGCTTCGTTGTCCATGCATATCTTCTCGGGTCTGCTTATCGTGGAGGGGTCAGCTTGATCACCTGTCCTCCGCTCCGCTTCATCTGTGCCACACGATTGATCTGGCCCATCGATTGCATGCGCCTCCGCAGGTCCGATAAAGATCGTCTCTGAGTACAGCGCGCCCCTCCACCGATCGAGCATCGGGCTGCCGCTGCATCGCCCCGTCGGGCCGCAGCGCCGCCGCCCCGTGGTTCTTCTGCTGGCTGCATCGGCCCGCGTCACCGCTGCATCGCCCCGCCGCCCCGAGGCCGTCCGCTCCAGGCCGTCCCATGGCTGCACCAACCCCCGCGCCGCCGCTGCGTCGCCTCGTCGGGCCGTAGCGAGCGTGGCACGTGGTCCACGCCGCCGTCCCAAGTCTGTTCCTGCGGTTGCACCGACCCGACTTTCGCCATTGCGCCGCTCCTTCGGCCCGTAGTGCCGCGGCACGCGGTCCCCGCCGCCGCCCCGGGGTCTTCCCGCTGTCGCCTCAACCTGGCCGCCGCCACTACGTCGCCCCTTCAGGCTCTAGCGTCCCGGCCCGCAGTCCATGATGCCTACTACACAACCTTCTTCTTGTAGACGTTGTTGGGCCTCCAAGTGCAGAGGTTTGTAGGATAGTAGCAAATTTCCCTCAAGTGGATGACCTAAGGTTTATCAATCCGTGGGAGGCGTAGGATGAAGATGGTCTCTCTCAAACAACCATGCAACCAAATAACAAAGAGTCTCTTGTGTCCCCAACACACCCAATACAATGGTAAATTATATAGGTGCACTAGTTCGGCGAAGAGATGGTGATACAAGTTCAATATGGATGGTAGATATAGGTTTTTGTAATCTGAAAATATAAAAACAGCAAGGTAGCTAATGTTAAAAGTGAGCATAAACGGTATTGCAATGCTAGGAGACAAGGCCTAGGGTTCATACCTTCACTAGTGCAAGTTCTCTCAACAATAATAACATAACTGGATCATATAACTATCCCTCAACATGCAACAGAGAGTCACTCCAAAGTTACTAATAGCGGAGAACAAACGAAGAGATTATGGTAGGGTACGAAACCACCTCAAAGCTATTATTTCTGATCGATCTATTCAAGAGTCCGTAGTAAAGTAACACGAAGCTATCCTTTCCGTTCGATCTATCCTAGAGTTCGTACTAGAATAACACCTTAAGACACAAATCAACCAAAACCCTAATGTCACCTAGATACTCCAATGTCACCTCAAGTATCCGTGGGTATGATTATACGATATGCATCACACAATCTCAGATTCATCTATTCAACCAACAGAAAGAACTTTAAAGAATGCCCCAAAGTTTCTACCGGAGAGTCAAGACAAAAACGTGTGCCAACCCCTATGCATAAGTTCACAATGTTACAGAACCCACAAGTTGATCACCAAAACATACATCAAGTAGATCACGTGAATATCCCATTGTCACCACAGATAAGCACATGCAAGACATACATCAAGTGTTCTCAAATCCTTAAAGACTCAATCCGATAAGATAACTTCAAAGGAAAACTCAATCCATTACAAGAGAGTAGAGGGGGAGAAACATCATAAGATCCAACTATAATAGCAAAGCTCGCGATACATCAAGATCGTGCCACATCAAAAACACGAGAGAAAGAGAGATCAAACACATAGCTACTGGTACATACCCTCAACCTCGAGGGTGAACTACCCCCTCCTCGTCACGGAGAGCGTCGGGATGATGAAGATGGCCGCCGATGAGGGATCCCCCCTCCGGCAGGGTGCCAGAACAAGGTCCCGATTGGTTTTTGGTGGCTACAGAGGCTTGCGGCGGCGGAACTCCCGATCTAGGTTATGTTCTGTAAGTTTGGGTATATATATGTGACGCCCGGATAATTAAGCTACAGGGAACCTCTGTTAATGAAGCCACGTCACCTCCATTACTGTTGCTAATCTTGTGTTAGTTCAAAACCGATTCAAAATCCAAATTCAAAAACAAGTCAAACAATTAAAGTTTTCAAAAGTCAAAACTAAAATGTTCTTATTGTGAGAAATAATTCGGAAGTGATATTGGTGGAGAAACCAAGACTTTATAAAATGTTTAAATGCACTAAACTAATTAAATCAGTAGTTAAAACCATTAATTAAATGCCTTTTATATTTTGTAAAATATTAAATTATATTATTTTGGGTTGAAACCTTTTGTGGTTGTGACATAATATGAACATCAATTTAGGTGCCACTTTGGTATTTAATTAAAACCAAAATAATTATGAACTAAAAGAAAACAAAACAAGAAAAAGGAAAAGGAACCCCCCCCTCAGTGGGCTTCGGCCCAGCTGGCCACCAGGCCAACCAGGCCGGCCCATCTAGCTACCGTCTCCTTCCTCCTGTTCACAGGGGGGGATCGTGGCAGAGATCCCCTGGCTGTGGCCGAGGCATGTCGCCGTGGCAACCATCCGCCTTCGTCCACGGCGCTTACTTGACGCACCCGAGCCCCCCCTCGTCGAACCCTAGCTCACTCTCCCATCCCCCTCGCGCCGCTCTCTCCTTCCCCGCACGAGCCGGAGCATTGCCGCCATGGCCTTCGTCAATCTCGCAGCCACTGTCACCCCCACGCCCCGAGACCGCGCCTAGGAGATGCGCCGTCGTCCACTACGTCCTCTACGAGGACTCATTCGAGCTCTGCGCCTCTCCATCGCCGGATCCACATCGTCTTCTACCTCCGGCCATCGGAGCTCGCCGTCGATTCATCGCCCCCTCTACGCTCCGTGACCTCGCCGAGCCTTCTTGAGCCCTCTCGGTGAGCTCCCTCTCGAAACCCCTCTCTGCCCCGCTCATTTTGGAGCCCGTAGCCGCCGATACCATGGCCGTAGCTCCGCCGTCCGCCGTTGCCATCCGGGAGCTCGTGATCAACCTCCTCCGCTCGAACCGGTGACACAGACGCGCTCCTGGGATCACCAGGAGGTCAACGAGCCCGACCGCAAGCCTCGCCGTGCCCCGAGGCGACGTAACCAACCTCGCCCCTAACCACCGCCACCGCACGTCGTCGTAGCGGTCGACTCCGGCCACCCCCGCGCCAACCACGGCCACCATCGAACGCGGCGAATCGCGCCCGTCCCGTAGAGCCCCCAGACACCCTCAGCCGTGCCAAGCGCGTTCCGGCGAGTCCGTCTTGCGCCACCGTCACGGAAGGTCGCCCGTGTCAACGCCGCCACGTAAGCGTGGCCGACTGGGAGCCACCAGTAGTCAGCGACCGTGGGCCCCCAAAGGGCCGACGGCTGTTGACGGTCGAACCATCTTGTTGGAAGCCCATGCAAGCCCGACAAATGGGGCCCACCCCCTTAATTAAAGAAATCAATTAAGCTAATTTAATTAACCTAACCTGACACTAACAGGTGGGCCCACTAGTTTAACTAACTATGTTTAGTTTAGTTTTTAACTCTATTTAACCCACTGTCTATGACAGATGGGTCCCAGGCGTCAGGTTTGACTTTGGATGGTTGTTGATGATGTCGACATGGCGTTATGCTGGCACAATAATTCTTTTCAAATTAATTAAATAAACTAATTTCAAAATATTGTTTAAAACTTTGAAAATTGATATAAAATAAACCGTAACTCGGATGAAAACACGTTGTACATGAAAGTTGCTCAGAACGACGAGACGAATCCGGATAAGCAGTCCGTTCGTCCGCCACACACCCCTAACCTATCGAACCCGCAACTTTCCCCCTCTGGCTCCTCTGCCCGAAAACGTGAAACACCGGGAATACTTTCCCGGATGTTTCCCCCCCTTAACCGGCATCACCTCATACCACGTTAGGTCACGCCTAGCATCGTTACTTATCATGTCATGCATTGATATGCATCTGTTTACATGGTATTCATTGTTTCTTCCCCCCTCTTCTCTCCGGTAGACTACGAGGCCGACGCTGCTGCTGCCCAGTTCGACTACGGAGTTGACGACCCCTCTCTCTTGCGAGCAACCAGCAAGCCCCCTTTGATCACCATATATTGCCTACTCTTCTCTATCCGCTTGCATTAGAGTAGTGTAGCATATTCTCGCTTTCAATTAATCCTATCTTTGCTGCATAGCTTTGTCCTTGTTACTCTTTTGTTATTACCTTTATACGCAATCCTATATGCTTAGTATAGGATGCTAGTATTCCATCGTGGCCCTACATTCTTGTCAAATGCATTGTTGTGCTATACTATCGGGCCGTGATCACTCGGGAGGTGATCACGAGTATATACTATATACTTTATACATGATACATGTGGAGACTAAAGTCGGGTCGGCTTGTGGAGCACCATGAGTGATTCCGCAGTTGGGGGCTGAAAGGACCTTTGTCCCGACGGCCCTCTGGATGGATCTTTGTGGCGAGCGGCAGGGCAGGTTGAGACCGCCTAGGAGAGAGGTGGGCACAGCCTGTTCGGCGTTCAGCGGATACTTAACACGCTTAACGAGATCTTGGTATTTGATCTGGAGTTAGCTCTGAGCCTATACGCACTAACCATCTTCACGGGAGTAGTTATGGGTATCCCGGCGTCGTGGTATCAGCCGAAGCACTTCGTGACGCCAGCGACTGAGCAGCGCGCGCCGGATTGGTCTGGAACGCCACTAGGCTAGGTCTGCTCCCGGCGCGTCATAGCGTCTTGAGGTGTGCTTTCGAGGCGATGGGCCCGGACCCTGCTGCGCTTAGGTTTAGAACCGGCGTTGGCCTCTCTGTTGAGCCTAGGTGGGGCTGCGGCGTGTTGATCTTCAGCGGCGGGCATGACCCGAGAAAGTGTGTCGGCCAAATGGGATCAAAGCGTCTTTGGGTAAGTTGGTGCACCCTGCAGTGAAGTTAATCTATTCGAATAGCCGTGATCTTGATAGCAGGGGCGACTTGGGTTGTACCTTGACCTTATGACAACTAGAACCGGATACTTATTAAAACACACCCTTCCAAGTGCCGATACAACGGTGGTCGCTCTCTCGGGGATATGAGGAGGGATCGCGGGTAGGATTATTGCTATGTGATGTTACTTGGAGGACTTCAACCTACCCTCTTCTACATTTGCAAGACGAAGGTGACCAGAAGCGTAGTCTTCGATAAGACTAGCTATCCCCCTCTTATTCTGGCATTCTGCAGTTCAGTCCACTGATATGGCCCTTTACACATACTCCCTCCGTTCCTAAATAATTGTCTTTCTAGAGATTTCAACAAGTAACTACATATGGAGCAAAATGAGTGAATCTACACTCTAAAACATGTCTACATACATCCGTATGTTGTAGTCCATTTGAGATGGCTAGAAAGACAATTATTTGGGAACGGAGGGAGTATATCCATGCATATGTAGTGTAGCTCCTTGCTTGCGAGTACTTTGGATGAGTACTCACGGTTGCATTGTTTCCCCCTTTTTCCCCTATCTCTACTCGATTGCTGCAAACAGACGATGGAGCCAGGAGCAGACACCACCGTCGATGGCGACTACTAATACTGGAGGTGCCTACTACTACGTGCAGCCAGCGGCGGCGACCGTGAGTAGTTAGGAGGATCCCGAGCGGGAGGCTGCTCCTCTTCGATCTGTATCCCGGTTTGTGCTAGCCATCTTATGGCAACTTGTTTGACTTATGTCCGTACTCGAGATATTGTTGCTTCCGCTGACTTCGTCTATGATCGAGCACTTGTATTCGAGCCCTCGAGGCCCCGGCTTGTATTATGATGCTTGTATGACTTATTTATGTTTTAGAGTTGTGTTGTGATATCTTCCCGTGAGTCCTTGATCTTGATCGTACACATTTGCGTGCATGATTAGTGTACGATTGAATCGAGGCGTCTGAGATTAATATCGAGCCGACTGTAGGAATCCCCTTCCACACTCCTTGGCGAAGTCGAGTCTAGACATTGCAAAACTTTTACTAATCTTGGCCGTGTGCCTTACGGGCCACGTCGCCATCGGGTGGTATTAGGATCTTTTACTCCTCGACCTTTACTGCGGGATCTTTGAGCGCTCTTCTATTCGGGTTAAGCGATTTTTACTAAAATCTAACTTTAGGTTCTCGAAAATACTTTCAACCGGAGAGGCCCTTGATCCGGATGATCACCGATTGCACTGTAAGATTTCGGAGATAATCTTTGATATTCTCTCGAGACTTGTGCCCATCACTTTTGCTATTCCGACCACGATAAATCCTTATGGTTAACTACTTACACTTGCCATTCTTCACGATCATCCCCCATTGATCTTGTTATTGCGGATACGAAGTTTTCTCTATTGTTCCGAGAATACTTCGTGCCTCTTGCCTAGCAGTTCTTTGCCACATGAATACCCCTTCAAATAAATCCTCGCACTTGTCGAGTATCCGCTCATCCCCAGTTGTTCATGAGTTTCACAAAAGTCTTTAAAATACTATTCGATCTTCCGAAAATCCTCTGGAGCCTTTGGCTCTTGAATTTCTTGCTTGCTCGCATTATGGTTAATCCCATAAGTCTCGTAGTCTTATTGACATTCCTGGTCATTATCATTTTGGGTCTATTGACTCAATATGTTTGCGAATACACGCAATCATCATTGGTCCTTATAGATTACCTTTCCGGCTGAGCTGCCATTCTTTTAACTGGAATTGGTTCTCGACCAATCCAATTGTCGTTGATTGTACCCTAAGTCTATTCAGCTTATCCATTCTTGATCGAGCATTTGCTCCTGATCCCTTGATTTGAAAATCATAATTACTTTGCTAATTAAGCGTTGAACTATTCAGCTGTTCTATAAACCGATGCATTTGCAATCTTTCTTCCCCTGATTGGGTATCGATACTCACCTCAGCTCCACTGTGGATCGCCATATCCACTGTTGGATTATTATATCCGACAGTGTCCTTCATATTCAAAGAACCTCATGAAGTTCTTTCCCAGATACATAATGCCCTTGGTAGTTGTATCCTCTACTTTTGTCAACCATGCTCTAATTTTGAGTTTGTGTTATTTACTCCTGAAGTTCATGGTATATATTCTAAGAAGCCCCGATGGGTTGAACCGATGCCTTCCTTAATATGTGTGATCTCGAAAGTTTTTACGAGTCGTACCCTTCTGGTATTTTGCCAGATAAAATTTCAACACTACAACTTCATTGAACGCGAGAAGTGAATGGAAGATTATGCATTGAGGAAGTGGGAGTCGACCTTGAACTTTGTGTTCATGCCCATGGACGTGATGTATATCCTATCATGGAAGCTTCTTGTAATAATAACTATTTCCTTGATAGCTAACATATGGTATCACGTGAATTGATCCCTTGCAACCGTGGTTCCGACCATGATTGTTCTTCTTTGATTCCATTTCTCGGACAAGTTAAAACAATTGTCTTCTATGGATCAATACACCAGTCCAACCTTTACTTTGATCTTGTGTCGAGTATTACCCCCTGGTATCTCGAGATTATCATGGAACTGCATAACTTTTTATGAGTTCATCAAGTACTACCTTCCCACTGATTCCAATTTTTCACGGGCTCTGAGTTATTAAACACTCAAAGACACGATAACCGAACCGAGTCCGCACTACGGATCAACAACTCTTGAAGAGCTTCTATAAGTACGAGTTTGTACCCGATCACGCCATTCCTAGCCTGTTTGGCTATATCATTGTCGTGATGGTTCTAACTGTGCTACCTGGTCCTTATTCTCGGGGCACAATTTTCGATGATGAGCTAATCTTACGTTGATTTTCCTTGTCTTACCGTTTCACCTCGAATAACAAACTTGACCCCGAGTTTGTGTCGTATCTGTGGCTCCAATAATCTTTTGTTGCATCAGTCCTTTTGCTTGATGCGATCATTGTTCTATTGCTTCTTTGTGGATCTTCTCGACAACAAATTGTCGTGATCATCATCAACATTTTGACTTCTTAGGGATATCAATTGAATTCATGAAGAGAAATACCATCCTTGCCCTCGATGATTTATATTATCGTCGACCACTTTATTGCCTCCCGTTCAACACAAACTTGTTCGTGTTTCGTGTTATACCTTGAGATCCATGCTATCCAGCAATTGTTCTTCTTTACCTTGGAGTATTACCGTCTTTTATGTCAATAATGTCGTGAGAATTTCACCACCTCTTATGCATTCTTGGTACAAGTGATACTTCCTGCCATCTCCGATCATTCCTTGGTCCCCGTGTTGTTTTTAACCAGGATACCAATATGCTAACGATGTTGCTTGAGTTACGTACTTCTAGCAACCCTATTGCTTTGAAGTTAACGATCGACGATTCGTTCTTAGGCTATTGGTTATTGAATCGTCACTCTAACATTGATCTTGTCGCCTAAGGTCATATTTGGGCACACCTTTCAACTAATGATTGATGGTGTATGTTTTCCTAGAGCATACCACATTATATCATTTGAATTGACAAGTGTCATCTTCTTGTTCACATTATTGTGGAAATCCATCCGTTTGGAATTCTCGATGAATTTTCGTTGATTCCATCAGCTACCCCTCATCCTCTCCTTGGTTTAAGGATGAACTATTACTTCAAGAACCCGCTCCCATAGTTCATATCCACGAGAATCTTGAAATGTCATTTCGTCTATTTGTGTTGCACATTTTATTCTCGGACATCCACGAGTGCGAGGTATCATGACACCAAACGGATCTGAATCTCGGTCAGATATGATGGTTGGGACAACTTTCCAAGAGTTATGATGTTGGTCCTTTGATGACCCGGTAACATGATGTCATGCCTAGCACCCCGCCCTCCCAGCTGGAGGACCTATCATTATAATATCTTTTGCAAGATAACCATTCTTTCTGGAGGAAATTGTAAGACGTATCCTACAAGTTGTTCCTAATGGATCCTTCCAATATCCAAAGTCCGGCCCTTGATTGAAACACCATATCATTGCTACCTGAAGCTTGACTGTGGTACCCCGATTTTCAACAAGATCATTTGAAGCCCCATGCTAAATGTTCCCTGCTCAATTATCCAAACACCGTTGTTTTGGTAATGTCATGAAATTTCTCTCCCCTTACTTAGAGGGTTTTCTACTTTATATCCTGTCTTGGATATAATCCTCTGCTTGACTTTGGGAAGGATATACCCATGATATATGTGTTTAAACACATTTTCCTTTTCGTTGTTTTGTTCAAACTTTCTTATAATATACTTAACTGAGCAATAGTAATTCACTGCTTAGGTAAGCACCTCGTGGTACAACTCTGCCAGTAAGACCCTATTGCTATAATTGATGACATTTGAGGAGCCACCGATGGGCGAGAACTTTGCACGATGGTCCGCCTCGTTCAGCGAAGCGGAAAATGGTTCTCTTAGTCCCTCGCCCTTGGTATCGACATTGTTGCCAACATAACTGATAGGCTACCCTCTGACATGTCTTGCGATCATGACCATGCAAGATATCAACGTTTTTCCTACTTTTAACCACATGGTGGGCCCATAACCCACAGTTCCACAGGATCGAAACCGGACTCTCCTGTACAACCCTGTTAATAATGGTTATTCCCCACGCCTGGCTTCCTATTTAATTTACGGGCCACCTTCCTAGTGCTCTATTCGGGTATCAGACGCAATAATTACTCTCGCTGCTCTAAACCCCTTTCTCACTCTGGTTCAGACTTCAAGCAACTATCTATCCGCTTGGAACCTCTTATTGTACCTTCGTACCTTACTCTCGATGTATTTTATATGTTCAACTCGAGAGATAATCTTATCTTTCGTTCATGGGATAACCCAGATTGTTTCCCTCCTAAGCATTACATCATAGCCAAGCTGCCTTACCTATTTGTAAATGCGTTGGAGTTCCCAAAGAAAAGGATGCCGACTTCACCATGATGACTGAAGCGGAGAAATAAAGACATCAACGAGGAGGATCAACTACTTGAGAAGAGCAACCAAGACCGAGAACACTCGTTAGAATTTTCGTAACCCAATCCCTCCCCCCCTTACTCCCCTCTTAAATCTCGGGACGAGATTTCTTGTAGTGGAGGAGAATTGTGACGCCCGGATAATTAAGCTACAGGGAACCTCTGTTAATGAAGCCACGCCACCTCCGTTACTGTTGCTAATCTTGTGTTAGTTCAAAACCGATTCAAAATCCAAATTCAAAAACAAGTCAAACAATTAAAGTTTTCAAAAGTCAAAACTAAAATGTTCTTATTGTGACAAATAATTCGGAAGTGATATTGGTGGAGAAACCAAGACTTTATAAAATGTTTAAATGCACTAAACTAATTAAATCGATTAGTTAAAACCATTAATTAAATGCCTTTTATATTTTGTAAAATACTAAACTATATTATTTTGGGTTGAAACCTTTTGTGGTTGTGACATAATATGAACATCAATTTAGGTGCCACTTTGGTATTTAATTAAAACCAAAATAATTATGAACTAAAAGAAAAAAAACCAAGAAAAAGGAAAAGGAACCCCCCCTCAGTGGGCTTCGGCCCAGCTGGCCACCAGGCCAACCAGGCCGGCCCATCTAGCTACCGTCTCCTTCCTCCTGTTCATAGGGGGGGGGGGGATCGTGGCAGAGATCCCAGGTCGTGGCCGAGGGCATGTCGCCGTGGCAACCATCCGCCGTCCCACGGCGCTTACTTAGCCTTGAGCCCCCCTCGTCGAACCCTAGCTCACTCTCCCATCCCCCTCGCGCCGCTCTCTCCTTCCCCGCACGAGCCCGAAGCATTGCCGCCATGGCCTTCGTCAATCTCGCAGCCACTGTCACCCCCACACCCCGAGACCGCGCCTAGGAGATGCGCCGTTGTCCACTACGTCCTCTACGAGGACTCATTCGAGCTCTGCGCCTCTCCATCGCCGGATCCACATCGTCTTCTACCTCCGGCCATCGGAGCTCGCCGTCGATTCGTCGCCCCCTCTACGCTCCGTGACCTCGCCGGGCCTTCTTGAGCCCTCTCGGTGAGCTCCCTCTCGAAACCCCTCTCTGCCCCGCTCGTTTTGGAGCCCGTAGCCGCCGATACCATGGCCGTAGCTCCGCCGTCCGCCGTTGCCATCCGGGAGCTCGTGATCAACCTCCTCCCGCTCGAACCGGTGACACAGGCGCGCTCACAGGATCACCAGGAGGTCAGCGAGCCCGACCGCGAAGCCTCGCCCGTGCCCCGAGGCGGCGTAACCAACCTCGCCCCTAACCACACGCCACCGCGACGTCGTCAGAAGCGGTCGACTCCGGCCACCCCCGCGCCAACCACGGCCACCATCGAACGCGGCGAATCGCGCCCGTCGTGAAACCCCGGACACCCTCGGTAGTGCCACGTGGCGCGTTCGGGCGAGTCCGTGCCGCGCCACCGTCTGGAGAGGTCGCCGCCCGTGGCGTCAGCGCCGCCCGCCCGGCGTGGCTGACACAGGAGCCACCCGTGAGTCAGCGACCCGTGGGCCCCCAAGGAGCACCCGGCCTGATTGACCCGATCGACCATCTTGTTGGACGGCCCATGCAGGCGACAAATGGGGCCCACCCCCTTAATTAAAGAAATCAATTAAGCTAATTTAATTAACCTAACCTGACACTAACAGGTGGGCCCACTAGTTTAACTAACTATGTTTAGTTTAGTTTTTAACTCTATTTAACCCACTGTCTATGAATGAGATGGGTCCCAGGCGTCGAGTTTGACACGGGTGGATGGTTGACTGATGATGTCAGCATGACGTTATGCTGGCACAATAATTCTTTTCAAATTAATTAAATAAACTAATTTCAAAATATTGTTTAAAACTTTGAAAATTGATATAAAATAAACCGTAACTCGGATGAAAACACGTTGTACATGAAAGTTGCTCGAGCGGCGAGGCGAATCCGGATAAGCGATCCGTTCGTCCGCCACACACCTAACCTATCGAACCCGCATAACTTTCCCCCTCGGCTCCTCTTGCTAGAAAACGCGAAACAAGGAATACTTTCCGGATGTTTATAACCGGCATCACCTCATACCACGTTAGGTCACGCCTAGCATCGTTACTTATCATGTCATGCATCGATATGCATCTGTTTACATGGTCTTGATTGTTTCTTCCCGCCTCTTCGCTCCGGTAGACTCTGAGGCCGGCTGCTTTCTTTGCCCGATTCGACTACGGAGTTGGCGACCCTCTCTCTTGCGAGCAACCAGGCAAGCCCCCCTTTGATCACCATATATTGCCTACTCTTCTCTATCTGCTTGCATTAGAGTAGTGTAGCATATTCTTTACTTCGATTAATCCTATCTTTCTTTGCATAGCTTTGTCATCCTTGTTACTCTTATTATTACCTTTATACGCAATCCTATATGCTTAGTATAGGATGCTAGTATTCCATCGTGGCCCTACATTCTTGTCAAAATGCATTTGTGCTATACTATCGGGCCGTGATCACTCGGGAGGTGATCACGGGTATATACTATATACTTTATACATGATACATGTGGAGACTAAAGTCGGGTCGGCTGGTGGAGCACCCGCGAGTGATTCACGGATTGGGGGCTGAAAGGACCTTTGTCCCGACGGCCCTCTGGATGGATCTTTGTGGCGGGCGGCAGGCGAGTTGAGACCGCCTAGGAGAGAGGTGGGCCTGGCCCTGTTCGGCGTTCAGCGGATACTTAACACGCTTAACGAGATCTTGGTATTTGATCTGAGTTGGCTCTGAGCCTATCGCACTAACCATCTACGGGAGTAGTTATGGGTATCCGGCGTCGTGGTATCGGCCACTTGCCGTGGCCTTGATCGAGTGGCGCGCGGATTGGACTGGGCAGCCACTAGGCTAGGTGCCTTCCGGCCGCGTCACATAGCGTGCGGTGTGCTTTCGAGGCGATGGGCCCCGGACCCTGGCGCTTAGGTTTAGAACCCGGGCGTCTTTGGCCTCTCTGTTGAGCCTAGGTGGGGCTGCGGCGTGTTGATCTTCAGCGGCGGGCATGACCGAGGAAAGTGTGTCGGCCAAATGGGATCAAGCGTCTTTGGGTAAGTTGGTGCATCCTGCGAGGAAGTTAATCTATTGAATAGCCGTGATCTTGATAACAGGGGCGACTTGGAGTTGTACCTTGACCTTATGACAACTAGAACGGATACTTATTAAAACACACCCTTCCAAGTGCGGATACAACGGTGGTCGCTCTCTCTCGGGGATATGAGGAGGGATCGCGAGGTAGGATTATTGCTATGTGATGTTACTTGGAGGACTTCAACCTACCCTCTTCTACATTTGCAAAGCGAAGGTGACGGAAGCGTAGTCTTTGATAAGACTATCTATCCCCCTCTTATTACGGCATTCTGCGATTCGGTCCAGCGATATGGCCCTTTACACATATATCCATGCATATGTAGTGTAGCTCCTTGCTTGCGAAAGTACTTTGGATGAGTACTCACGGTTGCATTGTTTCCCCTTTTCCCCCTATCTCTACTCGATTGCTGCAAGCAGGGCGATGGAGCCTGTGGGCAGACACCACCGTCGATGAAGACTACTACACTTTGGAGGTGCCTACTACTACGTGCAGCCCGGCCGACCGACCGGGGAGTAGTTAGGAGGATCCCGAGCGGGAGGCCTGCTCCTCTTTCGATCTGTATCCCGGTTTGTGCTAGCCATCTTATGGCAACTTGTTTGACTTATATACGTACCAGATATTGTTGCTTCCTGACTCGTCTATGATCGAAAGCACTTGTATTCGAGCCCTCGAGGCCCTCGGCTTGTATTATGATGCTTGTATGACTTGTTTATGTTTTAGAGTTGTGTTGTGATATCTTCCCGTGAGTCCTTGATCTTGATCGTACACATTTGCGTGCATGATTAGTGTATGATTGAATCGAGGGCGTCACAATATAAGAGGTTTTGGCGTCAGGAACAAGTCAGGGGGGTCTCTGAGGCGGCCACGAGGTAGGGGCGCGCCCCCACCCTCGTGGGTGCCTCGGGACTCTTCTGGCCCATCTCCCATGCTTCGTGGGCTTCTTCTGGTCCAAAAAAAATCTCCGTCAAATTTCAGGTCAATTGGACTCCGTTTGGTTTTTCTTTTCTGCAATACTCAAAAACAAGGGAAAACAGAAACTGACACTGGGCTCTAGGTTAATAGGTTAGTCCCAAAAATCATTTAAAATAGCATATAAAACATCCTAGATGGATAATATAATAGCATGGAACAATCAAAAATTATAGATACGTTGAAGACGTATCAGTCCACCGCCGTCCCCGTGCGCCGACTTCCCGTGGCATGCACCGCGCCGCCTCCATTGGCGCGAGGCATACCGTCCGCGCCGATCTTAAATCAAAATCGAGGTTTTTGCCTACGCCGAGCACCGTCATACGCGCTCCTAACCTAGCCGCCGCCGCCACTCTACTTTGGCTGCCGCTACCCTCGTCACTGCCGCCGCCGCCGCTACCCTCATCGTTGCAGCCGCCTGTCCACCTCTTTTGTCTTCGTCCAGCACCAGCCCGTCGTCAGCGTCGCCGTCATCTACCCCGACCACTTCGTCTACTCCGACAACCTGGCGACATCGGTAGCGCGCCGATTAAGCGCCCATAACCGTCGTCGAGTCCTTCTCTGCTGGCCTCCCCGACTTCTCCGACATGGCATATAGCTCATGCAGGTCCCAGTCTACGCATGCCCGGTGCTGGCAACACCGATGCGTGCCTTCTTCCACGACGTGTCCCCGGGCCTAGCAAGCCTGGTGCGGCGCTTCGTCAACATCGTCTTCGTCCGTCTACGCATGCCCGGTGCTGGCAACACTGACGCGTGCCTTCGTCTATGACATGTCCCCAGGTTTGGCAAACCCGGCGCGCCGCGTCGTCAACAACATTTTCTTCCCGGGCACCACTACTTCGACACCACTGCGCCCACGCTAACTCGGCGCCCCCTTGCGCCCGCGGCTCCACGACGACTTCCTCGACACCGGCTACCCTGACTCGGCATCGATCACGGCATTCTTCGCACGGCTACCTCGACCACAGCTACACCACCCACGCTCTCGGCTACATCGGCAAACGGCACAAAGGGCTACCGCCTGCTTGAGCAACCTCGTCGGTTTCCATTCCAGCCACGACCCTGCGATGCATCGACCATTAAGACTGGGGGGGGGGGTGTCCATCGGCTTGCCTTCGGATTCTTCTCCAGTCTCATCGTCTGCGTCGCTATCGTTGTGACTGCGGGGGATGTTGAGTATATTGATTAGATTGGAAACATAGGTTAGACTAGGAAATATTCTAGCTTGCCTTGTACTTCAAATAGATCATGTACTCCTATATATATGCCCACAATAGACGTCCTTGCCCGTTTTAGTCGGGAATCAAATCCTTCCGCAGGTCGTGTGGTGGACGGGACGACCCTGTTCCGCAGAAATTGCGGGCGGGGTTGTCCGTGCGTGGTGGTGCGGCTGATCTGTCGATAGAAAGTTTCGACATAATTTATACTAGCACATATGCCCGTGCGTTGCAACGAAAAAAATGATGTTTTGTACAAGCATAATGTCCCACAGTACCGGATTCACTACGAAGAACATGCTGCAACGCAACATCTTTTACAAAATGAACATAAAAAAATACGATGCAATTTAGCTGTGTTCATATTTTCTTTGCCGGGCATAATCTCCCACTGATTCCATTTAAGTATAATCCTTCCTTTAATTACCATGACGTCCTCTCCCGTTTTAGTCGGGAATCAAATCCTTCCTTTTCTAATTTAGTAGCCCCAACACATTGAAGCCTACAGATCCTTCCTTTAAATTATCCTACCTTTTTACCTCAAGTCCTTCCTTTAATTAGTCTTATTTATTTGAATATTTATTTATTAAGATCACAATCTTCTTTTAATTATTCCACCGGTTTACCATAATCCTTTCTATAATTAGCCATATCCGTTTAAATATTTTATTTAAGCCCACAATCCTTCCTTTAATTAGCTCATTCGCTTAATTAGCTACATCGAAGATCCAGACAGGAGGTCCGATCCTGTGTTCAAATCCCATAATGTTGATTTATTTTGACCCAATTATTTTTTGCGAACTCTATGAAAGCCCATAGAAGGCCCATCAACATACAAGTACCTAGCTCAAATTGATGAAACGAAAAAGGACTAAAGCAAACCAATAATACCTATTCCCTTTAATAGTAGGTATAGATAGAACGGACGATATTTCGTCCGTTCAAGTAAAACCTTCAAAAAAGACTTAAACTAGCTTGTAGCGGACGGTTAGGGCTCAACGGCGTTGTAGCCCTATCACAAATTAATTTTTCATTTTTTTGTCTGTGGATTTTTCTGGCTTTTCAAATAAAAATGCATGAAGCATGGTTGTGCTTTTATGCTATCCCAAAAGTGAAACACACCTTAGTACTTCGAAGCACGTTTTATTACAGTTTCAAAGCACAAGCTACTACTACTCCAAATTTTCCATGCCACCAACGTGATCATCGTCCAAGCTTCCTTCCTCATCCTCGGCTGGACGTTCAAAGAAGACCACCATTGAACAAGCTTCGCTCCGTGGGTAGGGGTCCATTGGGGTTTTCCCCAATTGCCTGTGATGACCGACCAGACCTGTCTCGCAAACACGCATCCAAGTAGTAGGTGGTCAATCGTCTCTAGTTCCTGGTCGCATAATGGGTAGGCCGGCGGGTGCAGCATCAGACGCCTCTGCAGCCTGTCAGCCGTCCAGCATCTCCTCCTACCAGTGAGCTACAAGAAGATCTTGCATGTGTTCGGAGCCCGTGACTTCCACATTTGTACGGCACCGGCAGCTTCAATCCGTCCAGCAAAGTGTGCGTGATAGGCAGAGCGCGCTGAGAATAGCCCATTTGAGCCCCATATCCAGGTGATGTTGTCCTGTATCCCCACCTCCACCTGGACAAGTTGCATTCGATCCACCAGGTTGATAAACTCCTTAATTGCCTCCGCGCCCATATTTGGCGACATGTCCTGCCACCAACCTCTCGCGACCGCCTATCCCACGGTTCTCACCTTGATCGCCCTTCTCTTTGCAGCTTTGAACAGGTGTGGCATGATATCCTGTATGCGTCCCTCTTGCAACCACCAATCCGTCCAGAATAGAGTGGATTCACCGTTCCCAATGGTGCATTTGGTGGCTGCCTTGTATATAGCCATCGAGTCCGACGAGACCTGAATGTTGAAATCTGTCCATGGTCTGTCCATATCCGTCCTTGCCCACCATGGCCATCACGCTCGGAGAGAAGTGTTGAGCAGTGACAAGTTGGGCACCCCCAGAACACTGTACTCCTTGGGTGCGCAAACTTGATCCCATGCCACCTAGCAGTGTCCACCGTGCACATCTCGTCTCCCCTTCCATAGGAATCCTCTACAAATCTTATTGGCAGCGTCTATTGTTTTGACCGGGAGATCAATTGCCATCATGGCATGGATTGGCATTGATGCGAGGGTGGTTTTGAGGAGTTCCAGCCTCCCAGATCTGAACATCATCCTAGCCTACCATGTGGGGAGCCTGTCGGCCATCTTGTCAACAATATACTGCAACTGGCCAGCCGTGATCTTTTTTAGGCTTACGGGGAGGCCCAAGTATCGACAAGGCCAACCCACCACCGGGCATCCCATCTCATCATTCAACAAAGCGACCTGTTCCTCCAAGCATCTGATTGGGCGTGCAGAACACTTCGCCAGGTTCGTGCGTAGCCCAGAAGCCACTCCAAAGTCCTCGAGGATCACGTTGCAGGCATGAATGCTCTGAAAGTCAGGTTTGATGAAAGTTACCACGTCGTCCGCATATATGGAGGTGCGGTTTCTGGGACCCGTAGGAGCCAACGGCGTTAGAACGCCAGTGTTTGCCGCATGCCGGAGTAAGGCGTGCAGGCTGCTCATGACCATGACGAAGAGGAGAGGGGACAGAGGGTCCCCTTGCCGGAATCCATACTTGTTGTATATAACCTCGCCGGGGACACCATTGAGCAAGATCCGTGTCGAGGAGGAGGCCAGCAAGCCGGCCACCCAAGCAATCCACTTATCTCCAAAACCCAGGTGACGCAATATCTCCAGCAGAAAAGCCCAGTCGGCTGTGTCAAAAGCCTTTGTAATATCCAACTTGAGCATCACTGCCGGCCTCTTAGTCGATTGTAGCCACCTCACCATGCCTTGCACCAGTATGTAGTTGTCATGCAGACTACGGCCCTGGATGAATGCGCTCTGGTGAGTTCCAACAATGTTTGGCATCTCGGATGCCACCCGCATGGACATGACTTCAGCAACAAGCTTTGGAAAGCTATGAATCAAACTGATCGGTCGGAAGTCCTTGATCTCAATCGCCGTCGCGGATTTTGGCAGAAGTGTGACGAATGCCTGGTTAATGGACGTCAGCCCTCTAAAGTCCATCCTCCCAAAGGCTCCAAACGCCTCCATAATATCCTCCTTAATGATGCTCCAACATGCCACGTAGAATCTAGCCGGGAACCCATCCGGTCCAGGAGCCTTGTCCAGGCCTTGCGCCCGCACGACAACCCAAACCTCATCTTCGGTGAAGTCTCCATCCAGGTGCTCCAAACCTCTGTGCGACAGCTCAATCTCATGGAGATCCAGCGAGAAAGCCCGGTCTGGTGCTTCACCTAGCAGATTAGCGAAAAGCGAGTCCACTGCCTCTGCCATCTCCTCATGATCCGAAGTGATCACCTCTTCCACTTGCAGCTTGGAGATGAAATTCTTGCGTCTTCTGTGGCTTGCATATGTGTGGAAGAACTCCGTACATGCATCCCCATCCTTGAGCCAGAGCACCCTAGATCACTGCCTAGCGATCGAGCGCTGTAGCGATGCCAAACCAAGCAACTTCTTTTTCAACAAGCGCCTCAAGTTGGTCTCCTCGTCTGTCAAATGCCTACTCTCCATGACAGTATCCAGCCTCAAGATAACCTCAGTAGCAATGAGCAGCAGCTGCTTAATACTGCTGATGTAGCGATCGCTCCACCTTGCTAGAGCTCGAGCCGTGGCCTTGAGCTTCACTGCCAGCCGCTTGAAAGGATTTCGCTCCCTGGTTTCACTTGTCCATGCCACCCGGACCACCTCCTGGAATCCATCAATCTTCGTTCAAAAAGATTCAAAGTGGAATCTTCTCCCTCGCAGCAGGTCGGTATCAAGCACCAGGTGCAGGGGGCAATGATCAGATACCCTAGTGCTCAAGGCCGAGAGGAAGGCCGCCGGGTGCGCCTGCTCCCAGTCCATTGAGACAAGAATCCGATCTAGCTTCTCCAGGGTTGGCCTCCATCTCTCATTAGACCACGTATACCTCTTGCCATTAAGGTAGAGCTCGATCAACTCGAGATCGTTCAAGCACCTTCTGAATCTACCCATCATGCGGCGATTAATTCTGTCATTGCTTTTTTCCTCCGGGTCCTTGATGAGGTTAAAGTCCCCTGCGAGCATCCAAGGACCTGCATGTAAATCTCTAATGTCCCGCAACTCCTGCAGGAAATTAACCTTGTCCACCTCCTCCTGTGGGCCATACACTCCCGTGAACCACCAGCCGTGCTCGCCGAACTGAATCCAAGCCGTTACTGTATTTTGTGTGACGTGTGGATTCGACATTCGGGAGTTAGATGATTTGCATGCAAGGAGCACGCCACCACAAGTTCCTACCGCCGACACATAGAAGAAGCGATCGAAAATTTGGGCCAAGACTTTCTTTGCACCAACTGCAAATTCATGGCCTACACCTTAGTTTCTTGCAAACATGCCACACTCGCGCCCGAACATGAAATAAGGTTTCTTATTGCGTTTCTCTTCGCCGGGTTGTTAAGACCCTGGACGTTCCACACCACAATGTTTTGGTTTGGCTCCGCCATGATGAATGCCTACATGTCCAACACACCTGGGGATCAGCACTAGAGTGCTACCCCATCGACGATGTGCCCAAGAGGGAGCACATCCGCCTGCCAACCGAACAATCCTACAATTGCCGCGATGTGCTCCTGTTGTAACAGACGGGAGAATAGGTCCAGGTATGCCTGCAACGCCTCCTCTCCAATCACCTCGCCTTCTCGCGTGATTCCCAGCTGCATCATGAGCGTGCACTATTGCTGCTTCATCGTGGCTCCTGCCGTCAACCTCCCTCCGATCCTGGCGCTGCGTCGCACATGTGATGGTGGGGTCCTCCTCCTCCTTTTGTTGCACTCCACTCTGGGCCAGCTTAGCACGGGTGAGATGGCCCTCCGGCAATTGCTCCTAAACTGCTCAATGGTCCCCAACGCAGGCCTTGGTGTTTGAGGCACCGCAAGTGGTGACCCGCCCTCTGACAAGCTTACCAAAAAGGTTCCCATCTCGTATAGTCCACGGACAGGTGATACAGGCGCATTCAACACCACCCGGCTGGAGCTCTAGGAGAAAAAGGAACCAGCACTGTTGCTCAAAATTTGAAACGAGCCGGTGGCCAGGGGGGATGAAAGCCCCTGGTCATCTCCCGGGATCCGTGTCGGTGTCTTCCATTGGCCAACGTCTTCGTGGGGCCAGCTATGCCGAGAGCCAAGCCTGTCAGGCGAGCAGCCACTGTCCGCTGTTCCCTCCTCCAGCTGCCTTGGATCCATCCCATCGGCCATCACCATGGTCAAAAGGTGCGGGGATGGGGTAGGCTGATCCTCTGGCGCCTCCCTCCTTTGCGCGTCATCCAACACAGTGACATGGGCCTCGACCCCACCTTCCTCGTTGTCTTCTTTGCCAGCGCACTCGCCCAACTCCGTCGTTTCCTTGCCATCTCCGGCCAGAGCCACACCTTCACCGCCGTCCGTCGGCCGAGCCGGCCACGACGCAACCAGACCAGCCTTGGGAGGTCAATGGCCACCCTCCTATGACCCGCACCGGCGCTGCGCCTAGCCGCCCTCTTGTCTGGCCGACGCGAGCCATACACCTCTCCACGGGCACAAGCGAAGCGACACCTAGTGTTGGACGAACCGCCGGGGCCTTCTGGATCGGCCTGAGGGTAGTCGAACTCATATCCATCCTCGTCGTCATCGTCGTCTCCAGAAGAAGGACCAGACCCTTGAACTGTGTTCTCTGAACTGAGCAGGTGGATAGTAACCCGGTACTCAAGTATGTTCTTCTCGAGCGGAACAAGCGCGTCTGCCGGAAGAGCCAGCCCGTCAGTGAGCCCACCTCCATGTCCTCCTCGGCCTCCTCCACCGGAATAATCTTCTCCTTTGGCAGCAGTGACGGGTCGTCTGTCCACGTGTATGCCTCGAAACTGCCAATATCCGTCGGCTCACCGTGAGCATGCCCAGGCGCTCCACCCATGTCGACGATCCAAGAACCAACTGCGCCGTGGCACGTCTCCACACATGCGGCGGGATGCCCTCCATATCTACACGAACCCGGTAATGGAACGACCGCCGCGTGGCCTGAAGCTGCCTGTTCCATGGTGAGAGCCTGAGAGAAAATCCTCTGCCGTGCACCTCCCCGGCCCTCATCGCCGCATCCCGTGCCGCTCTGTTGCTGAAGACAAACAGGAAATCCGCAGGCCAGAAGTGGTGTGTGGAGAAGGTGCCGCCCAGCTCCGGAATCGCCTCTACCGCCGCGGTCGCCAGGCTCACCGCCACCACAGGGCGTCCACGGTAACCCACGCCAGCGGCGCCAGCGGCGCGCCTCGTCGGCCGCCACCACCTCAGGCGAGCGGGGTATGACGACGCGCTCCACGACAGATCTTGACTCTGGCGCGCCAGGCACAGACACACACTCCCCAGCGCTAGCAGCCGCCGCGGGGATCCTCGCCGAGCGCGAATCCGAGGGCACCCTGTCGGTGCGAGGCACCGCAGGGCCCAAGCGATCCCGCGCTGGCGTGTCCCTCTGTGCACCCAAGGCATCAGCACGCTGGCTCTGCCCCGAGGGATCCCTGGTGGCAGAGTGCCCGACCGGTCCCAGGCGAGCGTGCACCGGTGTTGCCCTATGCTGAAATGACTCCGCCGGTCCGTAGACGCGGGATGGGGTTGGGGAAGGCGGCAACGCCGGGGCCTCGACACACCCCGCAATCCGCTCCCTGACAGGACGAGGCAGCAGGAGCGGCAGCGAGCGAGAGCGCGGGGCACGACACTCCCGTGCGATGTGGCGACGGCGGCGGCGGCGAGACCCTTTCATTTCGCTTTATCTTGGCGGCGTGCTCCTCGCTCGAGCAATTGAAGCGAGCCGGTAAGATCCGGCCAGCGGTCCATACGATGTTCATGGATGGCAGCGCGGTGCGAGGGAGGCGGCAGGGCGGCGGCGCTTGCAGCCGGTATGCGCAGCCCCGAACCTCGGCAATGACCGCGGCGCCTCCCGCCCTCCTGACGGACCACGGCGGAGTGAATCCTCCGAGGGGGGGGGGCAGCAGGGGCCGGAGACGGGACCCGCGCCGGAGGAGGGGAGCGGGGCGGCGAGGCCTCCGGCGGCGAGCAGCTCCTCAACACCTCGTAGTAGGAGCGAGCGCGCGTGCCTTCCTCCTCATCCGACGACGAACTCAGATCTCCCACTGCGCCTGGCTGGCTGGCTAGGGGGACATGGCGAGGAGGAGGGGTGGGGAGTGGAGAGGCCGGAGCGGGGGTGGGTGGGCACCGGGACCGGAGCGGTCGTCGGCGAGGGACTGGTGGACGTCGCCGCCGGAGTGGCGGGCGGCGATGGGAGAGGGAGCGGGCAGCGGTGGGAGAGGGAGAGGGAGGGTGTCACGCCCAATATGCGACCCTATCCAAAAGGAACTCGAAGGTCCCACCAAGGATAGACCCGCATATTGAAACGCTTTTGCAAGGTGGATATCATTACATCAACATTACATAATAGTGGGGATACATACATAAGGCACAAATGCCACAAGAATACACCAACATCATATACAAGATCAACATCCGACTACGGATGAAACATAAACAAGCTCAAGCGACATCCACCACCTTTAAGCGCGGCTGCCGACCTGGAACCTATCCCCTGATCGAAGAAGAAGCAGAAGAAGAACTCCAATACAAGCAAACACCGCTCTCGCGTCATGATCATCGCATAACCTGTACCTACAACTGGTGGTGTAGTAATCTGTGAGCCACGAGGACTTAGCAATCCCATTACCATGGGTATCAAGACTAGCAAAGCTTAATGGGAAAGGAAGGGGTAAAATGGTGAGGTTGCAGCAGCGACTAAGCATATATGGTGGCTAACATACGCAAATGAGGCGAGAAGAGAAACAAAGGCAGTCGTCAACTAGTAATGATCAAGAAGTGGTCCTGAACTCCTACTTAAGTCGGACATAACCCGAAACCGTGTTCTCCTCTCGATCAACCCGAAAAGAGACACTCCAGTTACGCTACGGTTGGTGTATTTTAGAAGAGTTTGCTTCAAGTTTACTACAACCGGATATTAACAAATTCCCATACGCCACATAACGCGGGCACGGCTCTCGAAAGTTTATACCTGCGGGGTGTCCCAACTTAGCCCATGATAAGCTCTCGCGATCAACGAAGGATATTCCTTCTCCCGGGAAGACCCGATCAGTCTCGGAATCCCGGCTATAAGACATTCGACAACAATAAAACAAGACCAGCAAAGACACGCCCGATGCGCCGACAATCCCGATAGGAGCTGCACATATCTCGTTCTCGAGGGCAACAGGATGAACACTACGACGGCAACCGACGATACCCCAAGTTGCCTAGGGGCGGCACATAAGTGGCTCTGGTTTGGACCAACACTTAGACAAGCATTGGCCGGGGCTGAATAAAGATGACCCTTGGGTTAATTACTCCCAAAGGAAATGTAGGTGGTGGTGAAGCAAATGGTAAAACCAATGTTGGGCCTTCTTTGGAGGAGTCTTATTCAAAGCGAACTGTCAAGGGGTCCCATAAATCACCCGACCGCGTTAGGGACGCAAAATCCGGGAACATAATACCGATATGGCGGAAACTAGAGGCGGCAAGAGTGGAACAAAACACCGGGCATAAGGCCGAGCCTTCCACCCTTTACCAAGTATATAGATGCATTAATTAAATAAGATATATTGTGATATCCCAACAAGTAAACATGTTCCAACAAGGAACAACATCTCCATGTTCCAACAAGGAACAAACTTTATCTTCACCTGCAACTAACAACGCTATAAGAGGGGCTGAGCAAAGCGGTAACATAGCCAAACAACGGTTTGCTAGGAAGGGTGACAAAGATTAGAGCTTCATGGCAATTTGGGATGGCTTGATAAACAGGTAATAGGTAGCGCAGCATAGCGATAGAACGAAGCAACTAGCATAGCAATGATAGTAGTGAGATCCAGGGTAGCGGTCATCTTGCCTGAAATCCCGCTAGGAAGAAGAACGAGTCCATGAAGAAGATGAAGCCAAACCAAGCGTAGACGAACGAATCCTCACGATCGCAACGAAATAGGAACTAACAAGAAGAAGCACACAACAAGGTAAACACACCACACATGAACAAGACATGATGCACACAATCAAGCATGATGCATGACAAGCTACATGAAGCTACTCATGGCAAGAGATGATGCAAACAAGAACAACACATCAAAGCAAGTTTAAATGAGGCCGGAAACGACATAGAACAATTCCGGTAAGTCCTCATATGCAAATTTCGAAATTGGTCCAGATCTGAATAAACCTTATGTTCAAGTTGTTAAACAGCAAGTTCAGATGCACCACAATGATCTACACAAAATTCTAGTCAAGTTACATATAAAGTTCATTAGATTCGGAGCTACGGCCTAGAAGATATGAGCAACACAAGTTAAGCATGGCATTGATGCAAAATGCATACAAACATCAAGCAAACACCTCAAAACATGGATGCGATATGATAATATGAAACTACATGCAAAAACAAGCAAGTTTCATATAGAGCACACTCAAAACGGAGCAACGGTTCAACACATACACTCTATACAAGGCATAACAATAATCTGTCCATAACAGCAAGTAGGCATATTGCAAGCATCAAAACAACATGCTACATGACCTCAAAAAGAAAACAAAAGACATGGGCATGATGTACAGGTAAAGCATGACAAAATATGAACAATGAACTATCTCCAGAAATCACTACAACATGCTCAAAATGACATGGCAAGATTGCAAATAATAACAGTTTCAGGCATTGGCAGAAATAACATCAGGTTGCAATGTTCAGAGCAAGAAAATCACATGCTACAGGAACTTATCATGGCAAACAAAGGCATGGAATGAATCTACTAGTTGCATAGAACAAAAGTCCTTTACTGACCATAAGCCAAAAAAGATCAGAAAATATGATGACACCCATATAAACATGGCAAGTTATATTACAGATTCATACATGGCAGGAACAACGATAAGTAGGCATGTTGGTGAGCTTGAATCACTCACCACAGAGCAATACATGATAAACTAAGCATACATCCATCAAGAAGACATGGCATAGAAGCTATACATGGCAAGAACAACATCATAGCATACACGGATCAACTACAACAACCTTGGAAAAATTGAATAACATGTAAACAACCTGCCAGGAAACATTTTATAGCAAACGTAGAGCTCGATTGACTCAAGCTACCGCACTCCATAATTGCAACCAAGGGCATGGATGGATAGATCAAGACATGTTTAACAAAACATCCTTACTGAAGCATCTCAAAATAAGCATGGAACTCTGTAGCATCAAGTTAACATGGCATAAAAATATCAGCAGAACAGGGCTGAAATCAGCAACATCATGAAGCCTAGTTTGCATGCTTGTGATAGTCACCACAGAGATCACAAAAATACATGGCATACACCCCTGTAAAGATGGCATGTCATATTACAAAACACATGTAGGACTCAAGTTCATAGGATGCACACATCAATCATGGCAAAAATGACAAAAGTGCATTTTCTGTTAAGAAACAGAAACTAACATCACATAGCCCTCTTCTAACAGCATTTCGGGCAACAAGATGAGCTCAAATGAAAATGATGCAATGAGATGAAATGATCTACTCTTCGAGGCGAACAATTTGACATATTACACACGCAAAAAGGAGCTACGAATGCAAAGATATGATGCAACGAAATTGCACGAAAATGATGAAAACGCTCGGGACTTAGTGGATTTTCAGAGGGGGGGAAGTCAACGTGGACGAGGTGGTGCGGGATGAGGAGATCCGGGGACGGAGGGGAGGCGTTTGGATCGGAGTATGGGTGGATCTGGTCCACATGTACAGATCCGGCGCCGGTGAGGTCTCCGGCGAGCTCTCCGGCGAGGGGAAGGCCGGCGAGGGGCGCGAGATGGCGGAGGAGGTCGGGGACGACGCGGGGACGCGATCCGGCGAGGCGAGGCAACCGGGGCGGACGAGGCGCGGCTCCGGCGGAGGAGCACGGAAGCAGGCGGCGGCCGGGCCGAGCGCGAAACGGCGGGCGGGCGTGGCGCTGGCACGCGGCATCCCGGCGCGGCGGCGATCTGGCGGGCCTGGCGTGGCCTCAGGGCGAGGCGGTGGCGGCTGTGGCGCCCGGTTGGATGAGGGGGCGGCGGTGGCGTGGCGGCGCCGATTGGCCCGGCGACGTGGCGGTTGGGCGTCCGGCCGGTTATGACATGTCGGCGGAGGTTTTTTTTAGGGTTAGGGGGGATTTTGACCGCGAATTTGGACGGGGAGGACACATTTATAGGTAGAGGGAGCTAGGAGACTCCAAATGAGGTGCGGTTTTCGGCCACGCGATCGTGATCGACCGACCGAGAGCATGGAGGGGAGTTAGATGGGTTTTGGGCCACTTTGGAAGGGGTGTTGGGCTGCAATACAAAAGAGGCTTTTGCGGTTACCCGGTTAACCGTTGGAGTATCAAACGACCTCCAAATGGCACGAAACTTGACAGCGGTCTACGGTGCTATACCAAGGCAGCTTGACAAACCTCGGTCCATTCGAGACCGTTTAACACCCTTTGCGAAAATAGGTAAAAGGCGTAGGAGACATAGGAGTGCGGATTGCAAAAGCGGACAACGGGAAAATGCTCGGATGCATGAGACATGCATGTATGCAAAATGAAATGCACATGATGACATGATATGAAATGCAGATGATGACATGGCAAAGTGCAACACGCAAGCAAATGCCATGGCAACGACGACGAATAACTGGCGGACACCTGGCGCATCGAATCTGGGGCGTTACAGAGGGGGAGGGGGCAGCGGTGGGAGAGGGAGAGGGAGGGGGAGGGGGCGGCGGTGTGAGATTGGATTTGTTGTCTGTTGTAGATGCTCTAACCACTACTGTACTTCCCGCCAGTCAAATTGAATCAAAGAAATTCTTTACTCGGCCGATGGTAAGCAGCCGCTCCATTCCTTGGTTCCACAAATGAAGCGTTGGTCTCCTGTCGTTCGCGCATTGAGCATCTACAGCCGAATTTTAGCAAATCAGGCCCTCAAACGTCCGTGGACGCGTCCAAACATGTAAACGGATACTGATTGCGCACCCCTTAAATGTTGCGCCGACATATCGTAAATTTTGATCCTCAAATCCATGAAATTTATGTACGTCAATCATACGATACAAAATTGTCGTAATTTCAAAGTTCGAAACAAAGCAAAACAAATTATAGTTCAATAAACCGGACATGCCAAAATACCAAAATAAAATCAATGTCCGAGTGTGACGGATGGCCTGGATCACTGGTCGGGCACCTGCTCCGAGCGGAATGCGTCGTGCTCCTGGCGAAATGCGTCCTGCTCGTCCTGCTCTGCCTACATCCGAGCTGCCTCCTTAGCCTGCATCTGCGCTGCCTCCTCCGCCTGCATCCGGGCTACTCTTTCCCTTCCGCTGAAGCATATCCATCAGGGGTTGACTGCGGTCCGATGAGCTTGCTGTCGGATATGAGGAAGACATGCCGTGCGAATGAGGCTCCGCCGCGACCGGCGTCGTGGTGATAGACTAAGTTAGCCTACCATGTTCCGCTATAGTTCAGTTGAAATACGTCTGAAATGTAAATATTTTTGTCTAGTTTAGATGAAAATCGTCTAATTTGCATGTAATTCGTCTGGTTCATTAAATCCGATTTGAATGTATACGGATACAGTTGGATAGCGGCTCTTGCATTAGTATCCGCGAACTGATCGGTCACATGCAGTTTGTGGATTGGTATTGGAGATGCCCTCATTGAGCCTAAAATTGCAGGTTTTTTCTTTGACATGAAAATGTAGAACAATAGTTCTACGGTATTATATTAATAAAACTCATAAGCAAAAGTACAAAGGTCCAGTACAAAAATCACCGAACACCCTCCTAAATACATCATTTACAAATGTAGTTCAATCGAATCTTTGATCTTTATTGCTTTGTCTGGTTTTGCCCTGAGTTGTACTGTCCATAGACCAGGAAGCCCAACAAGCCATGATGATGATGTCAAGGGCAATGTCTCTAGGCAGTTCAGCATAAGCCATCTGAATTTCATCAAGAGTATAAATACCTCGGTTCTTGAAAGGTGTAACATGCTCCCAGCATTTGAGAGTGAAGGTACAGTTCCAGAAGAGATGGATTGATGTTTCTTCAGTCCTATCAGCACATAGTGCACAATCATACCTGTCAAGGTACATGGTTTTTCTGTGTAGCAAGTTTCTGGTATTCACTCTATCATGTAGTAGCAGCCAGAAAAAGATTTTGTGTCTTAGTCTACATGAAGTTCTCCAAATCTGAGAAAAGATTGGATGAGCCTTATTGTTGTCAATCAGGAGATTATACATGAGTTTAAGGTGGAAATCTTTCTTGGTCCAGGGGAAGGTCCAGCAATTGGAATCTGCTGATTCTGTCTATCATGCATATAACCTTGAAGCACATTGAACTATTGGTAGGGTTGTAGTGATAAAGGCATGTGAAACAAATTTCCCGTCTCTTGGGTATTGGTTACTTGTTGCAGTGTAATGTCTTTGGATGTGGAGAATGAAAAAACCTCTGGAAACTTAGAATGGAGTGGAAGCTCCCACCAAGAATAAGACCAAAATAGGACAATATCTCCAGCACCAGCCTTGCATCTAGCAAACTGGTTATAGGTGGGGATCAATTTGAGCAAAAATTTCCACCAGAAAGATCCCACGATTTTTATCCCCTGGCAAAGAAGTTGTGTAGTAAGACCTATTGGAGTACTACTAGAGCCGAACCGCTCGCTCTCTTGGAACCGCTCCAGCGAGGCGATCGGGAGGCGATATCCTGCCTTCTCTCAACACCAGCAACTTCACGGGTCCTCGTCCTCTCCGTCTGCGGCTCCAGCAGCGGGAGAGGGCAGGGGGGGGACCCGGCAATCTTGTGTGTAGGTAGATAGGATAGGCATAGTTTTCTGTGAGAGGTGTTGCATCAATGGTGGAGACGACGCCGCGTCGGAATAATCTGCTTCTGCTCTTCCTCCATCTCAGTGATGTTCTAATGGGCGGCACCGAGGAGTAGGTGGCTCGGTCTTCTTGCCGGTCTCCAGATCCGGTGAGATTGGTGTCCGATGGTCGATGCACGACACTCTTCTGGGTGGCGTTGGTATCAATTGTTACGGTTGTGTTTGGTGTCTTGCAATGGGGTGCATGGATGGAGGCAAGCAGTGACATTCATCTTCTTCGACCATGTCGGATGAAGTTGTGTAGGATCGAAAGTATGTCTAGAGGGGGGGGGGATTAGACTACTTGACCAAATAAAAATCTAGCCTTTTCCCAATTTTAAGTCTTGGCAGATTTTAGCAACTTAGCACTAGTCAAGCAATCAACCTACACATGCAATTCTAAGAGTATAGCAGCGGAATGTAAATCATTGCATATGAAGGTAAAGGGGAGGAGTTTGGAGGGAGCAAACACAATGTAGACACGGAGATTGGTGGCGTGGTTCCGATAGGTGGTGCTATCATACATCCACGTTGAAGGAGACTTCAACCCATGAAGGGTAACGGTTGCACGAGTCCACAGAGGGCTCCACCCACGAAGGGTCCACGAAGAAGCAACCTTTCCTATCCCACCATGGCCATCGCCCATGAAGGACTTGCCTCACTTGGGTAGATCTTCACGAAGTAGGCGATCTCCTTTCCCTTACAAACTCCTTGGTTCAACTCCACAATCTTGATGGAGGCTCCCAAGTGACACCTAAACAATCTAGGAGACACCACTCTACAAAAGGTAATAGATGGTGTGTTGATGACGAAATCCTTGCTCTTGTGCTTCAAATGATAGTCTCACCAACACTCAACTCTCTCTCACGGATTTGGATTTGGTGGAAAGATGATTTGACTCGAAAGCAACTTGGGGGAAGGCTAGAGATCAAGATTCTTGTGGTTGGATTGGAATGTCTTGGTCTCAACACATGAGTATGTGGTTCTCTCTTAGAAAATGAATGCTGGAAGTGTAGGCACATTTTGATTGATCTCTCCATGAATGGAGGATGGGTGGAGGGGTATATATAGCCTCCACACAAAATCTAACCGTTACACACAATTTACCAAACTCGGTGGGACCGAATAGTGAAACTCGGTCAGACCGATTTAGTTCAAAATGTGAACGTTAGGCTTTTCGGAGGGACCGACATGATCAACTCGGTGGGGCCGATGTGCTAGGGTTAGGGCATAACTTGATCTCGGTGAGACCGATCACATGAACTCGGTGAGACCGATTTCAGTAATAGGCAAACGGAGAGTTGGTCAGGCAAACTCGGTGGGACCAATCGCTCATTTCGGTGAGACCGAAACATTACAAAAAGGATACAGAGAGTTTGCATTGCGAACTCGGTGGGACCGGTCGCTCATTTCAGTTAGACCGAAACGTTACGAAGGGAAACAGAGAGTTTGCAATCCCATCTCGGTGAGACCGAGATCTCTATCGGTGAGATCGAACTGATTAGGGTTTCTGGCTATGGCTATCACTGGTGCACGTCGGTCCTAAACAAACGGTTTTTACCCCTTTCCGCGATGGCATTTGGAACCGTCGCCAAGTGAGTGTGGGCATAGGGGGGGTCCTTCCCACACGACCCAGAAACCGTTGGGGATATGCCCTGCTGGCACACACGCTCGGCAAAATGAGGTCGTGTGCGACCGGCGAGCACTCAAATACAGAAGTACGTATAGTAGTGCTCAAAAAAGTACAATTATACAGGCAAAATCATTTCTGGTCATAAGTACATCCCACACAGTCCGTCACCACTAAACGTTTCTGTTCGTATATACATCCCACACAGTCACTACAAGGAAAACGTTTGCGCAAGGTGACATAACGCAAACAATTTTGAAGAGAATGTTGTGTGTGATTGTTCATTGATCCAACACGGTTTATTCCTAGAAACTATGTGCGTTGCCTTAGGTCATCGCCCATGGTGTTTTCTCATTAACCCTTTGCAATAGGAAGCAAGCTAATTGGCCAATTAGCGGGCTAATTACCCTATTATTAATAATCCATTTACTAATCTAATTGACATTCATATTAAGCACATAATATATTCCATTTCCATATTAAAGGAAGCAGGATTTCATAATTGAAATACATCGAGTCTGACATGATATAGCTTGACACTCGGCTACCCCATTACACAAGCGCACTGACAAGTTTCACATGCAACATCTAGAACCTTTCGAAATTAGCATGATAGATGATACATAGAGAGATGCATCTCATCTGGAAAACTGCTGAAGCGGAAGGCGAATATTGAGCCTTCATTCATGCTGAAGGTCTTTGCAACTTTAGGCCAGTGCCTGTGGATGATTGACCGTCCATCCTTCGACCTCCTGACCACATAGGTGGTTTGAGAGGTAATCATCAGTGAAGCCTGAAAACAAGGATGTGCATAAATATCTTATCTATATTGGAAATGGGGCAAAGGAATACAAAAAGGCAAGGTATAATAGTTAGTACCATCTTGTAAACCTCAGTGCTTCCCATTGTTTCCCTGCAACACATATAAGGTAGTTAGTCATCAGGTTAAGTAAGGGTTCGCATGCTATCAGTAAAATATGTTGATGATAAATAAGCACATTGCAGATTCATTAGATTAATTCAAGCCACATGGAAAACCCATTTATCCAAACCAAGCATGATTAAGAACAAGGAAATATAGCACTTGTATATGTTTCTCATGTATTAAGTGCAGCCAAATTCGATTTATTCCTCACATGGTATACAATAATAGAATGCAGCCACAACAATTGAACATCGCATTGCAGGATTGAACCAAGCAGTTAACTAAACACCACAACAAATGGACCAAACGTTAACTGAGCACCACATTGCACAATATAACATACTCCTAATAGAAGATCAGACAGTTATCCAAACCAAGCATGCTTAACAACTTGGAAATATAGAAATTGTATTTGTTTCTCATGTATTTAGTACAACCAAATTTGATGTATTCCTCACATGGTATACAATAAGAGAATGCAACCACAACAATTGAACATCGCATTGCAGAATTGAACCAAGCAGTTAACTAAACACCACAACAAATGAACCAAACGTTAACTGAGCACCACATTGCACAATATAACATACTCCTAATAGAAGATCAGACAGTTAACCAAACCAAGCATGATTAAGAACTAGGAAATATAGCACTTGTATATGTTTCTCATGTATTAAGTGCAATCAAATTCGATTTATTTCTCACATGGTATAGAATAACAGAATGCAGCCACAGCAATTGAACATCGCATTGCAGAATTGAACCAAGCAGTTAACTAAACACCACAACAAATGAACCAAACGTTAACTAAGCACCACATTGCACAATATAACATACTCCTAATAGAAGATCAGACAGTTAACCAAACCAAGCATGCTTAACAACTTGGAAATATAGCAATTGTATTTGTTTCTCATGTATTTAGTACAGCCAAATTCGATTTATTCCTCACATGGTATACAATAAGAGAATGCAGCCACATCAATTGAACATCGCATTGCAGAATTGAACCAAGCAGTTAACTAAACACCACAACAAATGAACCAAACATTAACTGAGCACCACATTGCACAATATAACATACTCCTGAAGGAAATATGCCCTAGAGGCAATAATAAAGTTATTTTTTATTTCCTTGTATCATGATAAATGTTTATTATTCATGCTAGAATTGTATTAACCGGAAACATGATACATGTGTGAATACATAGACAAAACAGAGTGTCACTAGTATGCCTCTACTTGACTAGCTCGTTAATCAAAGATGGTTATGTTTCCTAGCCATAGACAAAGAGTTGTCATTTGATTAACGGGATCACATCATTAGGAGAATGATGTGATTGACTTGACCCATTCCGTTAGCTTAGCACTCGATCGTATAGTATGTTGCTATTGCTTTCTTCATGACTTATACATGTGTAACGCCCCGGATTCGATGCGCCAGGTGTCTTCCAGTTATTTGTCGTTGTTGCCATGTCATGTGCTTGCGTGTTGCACTTTGCCATGTCATCATCTGCATTTCATATCATGTCATCATGTGCATCTCATTTTGCATACGTGTTCGTCTCATGCATCCGAGCATTTTCCCCGTTGTCCGTTTTGCAATCCGCACTCCTATGTCTCCGGCGCCCTTTTACCTCTTTTCGGTATGCGGGTGATAAGCGGTCTCGGAATGGACCGAGGTTTGTCAAGCGGCCTTGGTATAGCACCGGTGAACCGCTGTCAAGTTTCGTGCCATTTGGAGGTTGTTTGGTACTCCAACGGTTAACCGGGTAACCGTGAAAGCCCCCTTCTCCTTGCAGCCCAACACCCCTTTCAAAGTGGCCCAAAACCCACCTAACTCCCCTCCTTGCTCTCGGTCGTTCGATCACGCTCGCGTGGCCGAAAACCGCACCTCATTTGGACTCTCCTAGCTCCTTCTACCTATAAATATGTGTCTCCCCCCATTTTTCTCGCGCAGATCAAACCCTAAAATCCACCCTTGACGCCACGGACGTGTCCACCCGCCGCGGACGTGTCCACCGCCGCCTCCACGTCGCCCGGCCAATCGCGGCGCCACGTCACCCGCCGCGCGCCCGGCCACTCTGGGGCTGCCCGTCGCCCGCCGCCGCCTTCTCGCCGAGCAGCGGCCAGAATCCGGCCAGCGAGGTCGCGCCGCCGCCCGTCCGGCCAGCAGTGCGTCGCCGCCGCCGTGCCGCCCGGCCGCTTTCGTCCGGCGCTTCGCCGTCCAGCGACTCTCGCGCCGCCATGAAGCGCTTCAGCGCCCTCGCGCCGGCGCGCGCAGCGCCCCAGCGCCTCCCTCCTTCGCCGCCATCTCCTCGGCCTCGCCGCCATAGCGCCCTACGCCCTTCGCCGAAGCTCCCAGCAGCCGCGCCCGTGGCGAAACTCGCCCGGCCCCTCGCCGGCGTCCTCCTCCATCCCGGCCGGATCCGGCCGGGAGGCTAGATCCGGCGAGCCCTCCCTCTCCGGCGTCTTCCCCGTCGATCTCCGGCGAAGTTCCGGCCGTGCCTCGATATCCGTGCGAGGGTTGACCTCTTCCCCCCCTGTTTTTCTCTCTAAGTCATTTATTGTTGCATATTTTATTGCATTTTCATCGCATCGTAACTCTGTCATTGTTGCTCCATTTCGTGCGTATAATATGTCAAGATGTTCGCCTCGAAGAGTAGATCATTTCATCTCATTGAGTCATTTTCATTTGAGCTCATCTTGATGCCCGAAATGCTGTTGGAAGAGTGCTATGTGACGTTAGTTTCTGATTCTTATCAGAACATGCACTTTTGTCATTTTTGCTATGATTGATGTGTGCACCCTATGAATTTGAGTCCTACATGTGTTCTGTAATATGCCATGCCATATTTCCAGGGTTGTATGCCATGTATTTTTGTGATCTATGTGGTGACTAGCACAAGCATGCAAACTAGGTGTCTTGATGTTGCTGATTTCAGCCCAGTTTTGCTGATATTTTGATGCCATGTTAACTTGATGCTACAGAGAGTTCCATGCATATTTTGAGATACTTCAGTAAGGATGTTTTGTTTAACATGTCTTGTTCTATCCATCCATGCCCTTGTTTGCAATTATGGAGTGCCATAGCTTGAGTCAATCGAGCTCTACTTTTGCTATAAAATGTTTCCTGGCAGATTGTTTACATGTTATTCAATTTTGCCAAGGTTGTTGTAGTTGGTCCTTGCATGCTATGTTGTTGTTCTTGCCATGTATAGCTTCTATGCCATGTCTTCTTACTGTTGGTTGCCTTTCCATGCCATGTATTGCTCTGTGGTGAGTGGTTCAAGCTCACCAACATGCCTACTTATTGTTGTTCCTGCCATGTATGAATCTGCATATAACTTGCCATGTTTACATGTGTGCCATCATATTTTCTGATCCTTTTTGGCTTATGATCAGTAAGGGACTTTTGTTCTATGATTTGAGTAGATTCATGCCATGCCTTTGTTTGCCATATTAAGTTCCTGTAGCATGTTGTTTCATAGCTCTAAACATTCCAACCTGATGTTAATTCTGCTAAAGTCTGAACTGTTATTATTTGCAATCTTGCCATGTCGTTTTGAGCATGTTCTAGTCATTTCTGGAGATAGCTCAGTGTTCATGTTTTGTAATTATTTACCTGTACATCATGCCCATACCTTTTGTTATTGTGTTGAGGTCCTGTAGCATGTTGTTTTGATGCTTGTAATATGCCTAGTTGCTGTTTTGGACAGATTGTTGTCATATCTTGTATAGTGTATGTGTTGAACCGTTGCTCCGTTTTGAGTGTGCTCTATATGAAACTTGCTTGATTTTGCATGTAGTTTCATATTATCATGTTGCATCCTTGTTTTTAGGTGTTTGCTTGATGTTTGTATGCATTTTGCATCAATGCCATGTTTAACTTGTTTTGCTCATATCTTCTAGGCCGTAGCTCCGAATCTAATGAACTTTATATGTAACTTGACTAGAATTTCGTGTAGATCATCGTGGTGCATTTGAAATTGCTGTTTAACAACTTAAACATAAAGTTATCCAGATCTGGACCAATTTCGAAATTTGCATATGAGGACTTACCGGAATTGTTCTATGTTGTTTCCGGCCTCATTTAAACTTGCCTTGATGTGTGCCTTTGTTTGCATCATCTCTTGCCATGAGTAGCTTCATGTAGCTTTGTCATGCATCATGCTTATTGTGCATCATGCCTTGTTCATGTGTGGTGTGTTTACCATGTTGTTTGTTTTCTTTCCGGTGTTGCTTCCTTGTTCCGGTAATGTTGCGATTGTGAGGATCCGTTCGTTTATGCTTCGTTCGACTTCTTGGCTTCATCTTCTTCATGGACTCGTTCTTCTTCCTTGCGGGATTTCAGGCAAGATGACCGCTACCCTGGATCTCACTACTATCATTGCCATGCTAGTTGTTTCGTTCTATCGCTATGCTGCGCTACCTATTACCTGTTCCTCAAGCCATCTCAAATTGCCATGTCAGCCCCTAACCTTTTTGCACCCTTCCTAACAAACCGTTGTTTGGCTATGTTACCGCTTTGCTCAGCCCCTCTTATAGCGTTGCTAGTTGTAGGTGAAGATGAAGTTTGTTCCTTGTTGGAACATGGAGATGTTGTTCCTTGCTGGAACATGATTACTTGTTGGGATATCACAATATATCTTATATTATTAATGCATCTATATACTTGGTAAATGGTGGAAGGCTCGGCCTTATGCAGTGTTTTGTTCCACTCTTGCCGCCTAGTTTCCGTCATATAGGTATTATGTTCCCGGATTTTGCGTCCCTAACGCGGTCGGGTGATTTATGGGACCCCTTGACAGTTCGCTTTGAATAAGACTCCTCCAAAGAAGGCCCAACATTGGTTTTACCATTTGCCTCACCTACCCTTTTTCCCTTGGGTTTCCGGAGCCCAAGGGTCATCTTTATTTTAGCCCCGGGCGGTGCTTCTCTAAGTGCTGGTTCGAACAAAACCGCTTGGGGCCACCACAGGGGAAACTTCGAGGCTTGGTTTTACTCGTAGCCTGTCTCATCCGGTGTTGCCACGAGAACGAGATATGTGCAGCTCCTATCGGGATTGTCGGTAGCATCAGGCGGTCTTGCTGGTCTTGTTTTATTGTTGTCGAAATGTCTTATAGCCGGGATTCCGACTGATCGGGTCTTCCGGGAGAAGGAATATCCTTCGTTGATCGCGAGAGCTTATCATGGGCTAAGTTGGGACACCCCTGCAGGTATAAACTTTCGAGAGCCGTGCCCATGGTTATGTGGCAGATGGGAATTTGTTAATATCCGGTTGTAGTAAACTTGAAGCAAACTCTTCTAAAATACACCAACCGTGTGCGTAATCGTGAGTGTCTCTTTTCGGGGTTGATCGAGAGGAGAACACGGTTTTACGGGTTATGTCGGCGTAAGTAGGAGTTCAGGATCACTTCTTGATCATTACTAGTTGACGACCGTTCCTTTGTTTCTCTTCTCGCTCTCATTTGCGTATGTTAGCCACCATATATGCTTAGTCGCTGCTGCAACCTCACCACTTTACCCCTTCCTTTCCCATTAAGCTTTGCTAGTCTTGATACCCATGGTAATGGGATTCTGAGTTCTCGTGGCTCACAGATTACTACACCACCGATTGCAGGTACAGGTTTCGCGATGATCATGACGCGAGAGCGATGTTTGCTTGTGTTGGAGTTCTTCTTACGCTTCTTCTTGATCGGGGATAGGTTCGGTCGGCTGACTGGGCTAGCGAGGTGGATGTCATTTGAGTTTACATTTTATGTTTCATCCGTAGTCGGATGTTGTTCTCATGTACGTTGTTGATGTATTCTTGCGGCATTTGTGCCTTATGTATGTATCCCCATCTATTATGTAATATTGATGTAATAATATCCACCTTGCAAAAGCGTTTCAATATGCGGGTCTATCCTTGGTGGGACCTTCGAGTTCCTTTTGGATAGGGTCGCATTTTGGGCGTGACAAGTTGGTATCAGAGCCTCGACTGACCCTAGGAGCCCCTTGATTGATCGTGTAGTTTGGCCGCAGTTGAGTCTAGAATAAAACTGTTTTCAGAGTCTAGTTATATCGGAGAGTAGGAATTCTTTTTACTCCTCTGCCCCTTCGTCGCTCTGGTAAGGAATCTTGACGTAGGTCTTTTGAATTATTTCTCTTCCCCTTCAAATTTTTCTTTAGGATCACGCAGTTGGTTTTCCGATCGTTGGCTC
Organism: Aegilops bicornis; assembly: GCA_021605145.1. Lineage (NCBI taxonomy): Eukaryota > Viridiplantae > Streptophyta > Magnoliopsida > Poales > Poaceae > Aegilops > Aegilops bicornis. Next base: position 637,928,046 of record CM038675.1, read on the forward strand.
TCAGCTCTTTTCATCCGGTGCATTTCTCGTCAAGTTGACCCGAGCCTCTTCATCTTTGCAAGTTCAATCCTCAGCTATTTTCGATCGATGTTGTTTCCCTGTCCGAAGTTGTCTTTGTTTCTCCCACCCGCCCACCCTTCTTCTTGTCGGAACCGAGTCCGCTATTGAGTATCCTTCTACTCGTGCGAAATCTTTGCTTTCTTTCATGATGATTTCAACGGTGTTTTCTCTTCAAGATATTCACGATTTCCCTTCCAAGTTGCCTTTGTTTTCCGCCCTCCCACCCTTTTTATTCCCGAGTCTGAGTCTCTCTCGACCATCTATCTCATTAAATGCGAGCCTCTTGGTCTTTCGTAAATTATCTCAACCGGTGAATTCTCATCTCGTTCGTCATTCTTCATCTCTTTTCCTTTTCTGGCGGATTCAATTCAAGTTATTCAGATTGACCATATTCTTTTCCTTGGGTCAAGTGTTTTCCCTGCTCGTTCGCCTCTCGCCAGCTTATCATTCCGGAGTTCCGAAGACATCTCAGGAGATTTGTCTGTGTTTGAATTAATCCGAGGTTGTCACCTCATGCATATATTTCAATTGTTCCGGTGCATCATGTATCTGTTCAACATCCCTTTCCAACGGTGTTTTTCTCTTCAGTGGGCCCTAACCCACAGGTCTTTTCCCAGGTTCTTACCTGACTCTTCTAATTTCTCCGGAGTTATTCTAAAGTTCTTTTGAAGTTTGACGTAAGAATGAATTTCATCAGTCAGATGCCTTTTCAAGATCGATTTCAAGCCATTTCATTGTTGGCTCAACCTCTTCGCTTTTCATTCTTCCGGAGTATCTCATTAATTTTGGTGGTGGTTCTCGTCGTCTTTCTCAACATTTGAAGACCGTCGTAGATTTTTTCTCTTAAATCTTGTCCGTTCTCCCGAAGATTTGTGGTGCCAGCTCGATGTTATCCTATCAATTGTTTCCAGTTGTGCAATTCTTTTCATCCATCCGGAGTATTTCAGGAGTTGTTTTCCGTCTCAATCATCCAGAGGTCATCTTTTCGGAATATTGCTTCGTTCCAAGTTTTCAGATTCGTTCTCCAATTATTCTATATCCGTGCCCCTTCGTTCATACCAATATTCTTCCGGTGCTTCGTTCAACTGTTCTTTAATAAGCTCGTGCTCTCTTTGTTCTTTTGCATCTAAATCCCCTCGAGCATATTGGTTCTTCTAATTCTGCCCGGTGATTCATTCTCTTTCATCAGTCATTTTCGAATTCTTACGGTGGTTCGTTCAAGATTCCTTTTCCTTGATTATCATTTTAATTCATTCGTTCTTTTAATCCTACCGGTGGTTCTTGAAGACTTTCTCAAGTTTTGTGCGATGTTTCCCCTTAATCCTTTTTCAACGAGAATAAGTATTATGCCAAATCCTTTGCTTGTCATCAATTTAATTTGATGAAGGATAAGCATACAATAAATCTTATTCTTATTTCATCCAAGTGATTAATCTTTTTCTTCGGAGTTTGTTCTTGATGAATAAATTCTAGTTCCAAGTATTTTCATCTTTTCTTTTCCGGAGTTCAATTATTTCCTCGACCATCTCGCCGGAACCTCCGTCTAAATCAATGCAAGGCTTTAGTCTTATCATTTCCTCCTTCATTCTATCTCATCATCCTTTTGGTACCGGAGTTATTCATGGTGGTTCTTCATGATTTAAATCATTTCTTCAAGAGTTCATCAAGATTTTGTTGGTAGAATTCAAGTATCTTTTCCTCTCGCGTCTTGAAGTGAAATTAATTCTCCGTATTCTTTTGAAGTGGAGTTTGCATTTCTTCATTCCTCTCAGCTATTCAATCATCTCCATTTGTGGCCGGTTATCACCTTATGATCTTGAGATGTTATCCATAAGTCCACAACAAGTTTGTTCTTTCGTTGATTGGTTTTCTCAACAACTCCATTCAATCCTTCTAAATTCTTTTCATTCAAGTCTCTTTCAATTCTTTCCGGAGGTTTTGTGTCATGTCTTCGTCAAGTATCATTCCATCCTCTGAAATTCGTGTTTTATCCTTCCATTTTCAGCCGGAGTGCTGCCTAAATCCTTTCAGTCTTATTCGTTTCTTTTCTCATTCTAACCACTCCGGTTAGAATGAGTCGTTTCATAGTCTATCTGATTCCGTGAGCTTTCGATTCTCGTCATTCTCGTCGTTCCTCTCTTCTTCTCGAGTGCTCTCGATTCCTTGCTTCTTCTTTGAGTTCTTGTTTCACCTCATTTTTTTCCCTTCCGTCTCGGTCCTAAGATCTCGGGACGAGATCTCTTGTTAGTGGAGGAGTGTTGTAACGCCCCGGATTCGATGCGCCAGGTGTCTTCCAGTTATTCGTCGTTGTTGCCATGTCATGTGCTTGCGTGTTGCACTTTGCCATGTCATCATCTGCATTTCATATCATGTCATCATGTGCATCTCATTTTGCATACGTGTTCGTCTCATGCATCCGAGCATTTTCCCCGTTGTCCGTTTTGCAATCCGGCACTCCTATGTCTCCCGGCGCCCCCTTTTACCTCTTTTCGTGTGCGGGTGATAAACGGTCTCGGAATGGACCGAGGTTTGTCAAGCGGCCTTGGTATAGCACCGGTAGACCGCCTGTCAAGTTTCGTGCCATTTGGAGGTTGTTTGGTACTCCAACGGTTAACCGGGTAACCGTGAAAGCCCCCTTCTCCTTGCAGCCCAACACCCCTTTCAAAGTGGCCCAAAACTCACCTAACACCCCTCCTTGCTCTCGGTCGTTCGATCACGATCGCGTGGCCGAAAACCGCACCTCATTTGGACTCTCCTAGCTCCTTCTACCTATAAATATGTGTCTCCCTCCGTTTTTCTTGCGCAGATCAAACCCTAACCCCCCCCCCCCGCACGCCACCGGACGTGTCCACCGCCGCCTCCACGTCGCCCCGGCCAATCAGCCGGCGCCACGTCACCCCGCCGCGCCAGCCACTCTGGGGCTGCCACGTCGCCCGCCGCCCGTCTCCGCCGCCGAGAGCCCGCCGGCCGAGATCCGGCCCGCGAGGCCAGCGCCGCCGTCGCCGCCCGTGCTTTCGCCAGCCCACTCGCCCGGCGCTTCGCCGCCAGGCGACCTCGCCGCCCAGGCGACCTCGCCCGCCGCGGCGCTAACGGCCAGCCCTCCGCGCCCGGCAGCCCTGACCGCGCCCCAGGCGCCTCCCTCGCCGCCCGGCCGTCTCCTCGGCCTCGCCGCCATAGCCCCTCGCCTCGGCGAAACTCCCGTGGCCCGCGCCCGGCCCGTGAGCTCACGCCCGCCGTGGCCCGGCCCTCACGGCGTCCTCCTCCATCCGGCCGGATCCGTGGCGGGAGGGCTAGATCCGCGAGCCCTCCCTCTCCGGCGTCTTCCCCGTCGATCTCCGGCGAAGTTCCGGCCATGCCTCGATATCTGTGCGAGGGTTAGACCTCTTCCCCCCCTGTTTCTCTCCAAGTCATTTATTGTTGCATATTTTATTGCATTTTCATCGCATCATAACTCTGTCATCGTTGCTCCGTTTCGTGCGTATAATATGTCAAAATGTTCGTCTCGAAGAGTAGATCATTTCATCTCATTGAGTCATTTTCATTTGACCTCATCTTCATGCCCGAAATGCTGTTGGAAGAGTGCTATGTGACGTTAGTTTCTGATTCTTATCAGAACATGCACTTTTGTCATTTTTGCTATGATTGATGTGTGCACCCTATGAATTTGAGTCCTACATGTGTTTTGTAATATGTCATGCCATCTTTCCAGGGGTGTATGCCATGTATTTTTGTGATCTATGTGGTGACTAGCACAAGCATGCAAACTAGGTGTCTTGATGTTGCTGATTTCAGCCCAGTTTTGCTGATATTTTGATGCTATGTTAACTTGATGCTACAGAGAGTTCCATGCATATTTTGAGATATTTCAGTAAGGATGTTTTGTTTATCATGTCTTGCTCTATACATCCATGCCCTTGTTTGCAATTATGGAGTGCCATAGCTTGAGTCAATCGAGCTCTACTTTTGCTATAAAATGTTTCCTGGCAGATTGTTTACATGTTATTCAATTTTGCCAAGGTTGTTGTAGTTGGTCCTTGCATGCTATGTTGTTGTTCTTGCCATGTATAGCTTCTATGCCATGTCTTCTTACTGTTGGTTTCCTTGCCATGTCATGTATTGCTCTGTGGTGAGTGGTTCAAGCTCACCAACATGCCTACTTATTGTTGTTCCTGCCATGTATGAATCTGTAATATAACTTGCCATGTTTACATGGGTGCCATCATATTTTCTGATCCTTTTTGCTTATGGTCAGTAAGCGACTTTTGTTCTATGCTTTGAGTAGATTCATGTCATGCCTTTGTTTGCCATATTAAGTTCCTGTAGCATATTGTTTCATAGCTCTAAACATTGCAACCTGATGTTAATTCTGCTAAAGTCTGAACTGTTATTATTTGCAATCTTGCCATGTCGTTTTGAGCATGTTCTAGTCATTTCTGGAGATAGCTCAGTGTTCATGTTTTGTAATTCTTTACCTGTACATCATGCCCATGCCTTTTGTTATTGTGTTGAGGTCCTGTAGCATGTTGTTTTGATGCTTGTAATATGCCTAGTTGCTGTTTTGGACAGATTGTTTGTCATATCTTGTATAGAGTGTATGTGTTGAACCGTTGCTCCGTTTTGAGTGTGCTCTATATGAAACTTGCTTGATTTTGCATGTAGTTTCATATTATCATGTTGCATCCTTGTTTTTAGGTGTTTGCTTGATGTTTGTATGCATTTTGCATCAATGCCATGTTTAACTTGTTTTGCTCATATCTTCTAGGCCGTAGCTCCGAATCTAATGAACTTTATATGTAACTTGACTAGAATTTCGTGCAGATCATCGTGGTGCATTTTAAATTTCTGTTTAACAACTTGAACATAAAGTTATCCAGATCTGGACCAATTTCGAAATTTGCATATGAGGACTTACCGGAATTGTTCTATGTTGTTTCCGGCCTCATTTAAACTTGCCTTGATGTGTGCCCTTGTTTGCATCATCTCTTGCCATGAGTAGCTTCATGTAGCTTTGTCATGCATCATGCTTATTGTGCATCATGCCTTGTTCATGTGTGGTGTGTTTACCATGTTGTTTGTTTTCTTTCCGGTGTTGCTTCCTTGTTCCGGTAATGTTGCGATTGTGAGGATCCGTTCGTCTATGCTTGGTTCGACTTCTTGGCTTCATCTTCTTTATGGACTCGTTCTTCTTCCTTGCGGGATTTCAGGCAAGATGACCGCTACCCTGGATCTCACTACTATCATTGCCATGCTAGTTGTTTCGTTCTATCGCTATGCTGCGCTACCTATTACCTGTTCCTCAAGCCATCCCAAATTGCCATGTCAGCCCCTAAACTTTTTGCACCCTTCCTAGCAAACCGTTGTTTGGCTATGTTACCGCTTTGCTCAGCCCCTCTTATAGCGTTGCTAGTTGCAGGTGAAGATGAAGTTTGTTCCTTGTTGGAACATGGAGATGTTGTTCCTTCTTTGGAACATGATTACTTGTTGGGATATCACAATATATCTTATATTATTAATGCATCTATATACTTGGTAAAGGGTGGAAGGCTCGGCCTTATGCCTGGTGTTTTGTTCCACTCTTGCCGCCTAGTTTCCGTCATATCGGTATTATGTTCCCGGATTTTGCGTCCCTAACTTGGTCGGGTGATTTATGGGACCCCTTGACAGTTCGCTTTGAATAAGACTCCTCCAAAGAAGGCCCAACATTGGTTTTACCATTTGCCTCACCTACCCCTTTTTCCCTTGGGTTTAGGAGCCCAAGGGTCATCTTTATTTTAGCCCCGGGCGGTGCTTCTCTAAGTGCTGGTTCGAACCGAAACCACTGCAAGGGGCCACCACGGGAAACTCGAGGCTTGGTTTTACTCGTAGCTTGTCTCATCCGGTGTTGCCACGAGAAGCGAGATATGTGCAGCTCCTATCGGGATTGTCGGTAGCATCGGGCGGTCTTGCTGGTCTTGTTTTATTCTTTGTCGAAATGTCTTGTAGCCGGGATTCCGAGACTGATCGGGTCTTCCTGGGGAGAAGGAATATCCTTCGTTGATCGCGAGAGCTTATCATGGGCTAAGTTGGGACACCCCTGCAGGGTATAAACTTTCGAGAGCCGTGCCCGCGGTTATGTGGCAGATGGGAATTTGTTAATATCCGGTTGTAGTAAACTTGAAGCAAACTCTTCTAAAATACACCAACCGTGTGCGTAACCGTGAGTGTCTCTTTTCGGGGTTGATCGAGAGGAGAACACGGTTTCCGGGTTATGTCGGCGTAAGTAGGAGTTCGGGATCACTTCTTGATCATTACTAGTTGACGACCGTTCCTTTGTTTCTCTTCTCGCTCTCATTTGCGTATGTTAGCCACCATATATGCTTAGTCGCTGCTGCAACCTCACCACTTTACCCCTTCCTTTCCCATTAAGCTTTGCTAGTCTTGATACCCATGGTAATGGGATTCTTTGAGTCCTCGTGGCTCACGGTTTACTACACCACCGATTGCAGGTACAGGTTTCGCGATGATCATGACGCGAGAGCGATGTTTGCTTGTGTTGGAGTTCTTCTTCCGCTTCTTCTTCGATCGGGGATAGGTTCGGTCGTGACCGGGCTAGCAGGGTGGATGTCATTTGAGTTTCTGTTTATGTTTCATCCGTAGTCGGATGTTGTTCTCATGTACGTTGTTGATGCATTCTTGCGGCATTTGTGCCTTATGTATGTATCCCCATCTATTATGTAATGTTGATGTAATAATATCCACCTTGCAAAAGCGTTTCAATATGCGGGTCTATCCTTGGTGGGACCTTCGAGTTCCTTTTGGATAGGGTCGCATATTGGGCGTGACAACATGTTCTTATGACTATGAGATTATGCAACTCCCGTTTACCGGAGGAACACTTTGTGTGCTACCAAACGTCACAACGTAACTGGGTGATTATAAAGGTGCTCTACAGGTGTCTCCAAAGGTACTTGTTGGGTTGGCGTATTTCGAGATTAGGATTTGTCACTCCGATTGTTGGAGAGGTATCTTTGGGCCCACTCGGTAATGCACATCACTTAAGCCTTGTAAGCATTGCAACAAATGAGTTAGTTGCGGGATGATGTACTACGGAACGAGTAAAGAGACTTGCCGGTAACGAGATTGAACTAGGTATTGAGATACCGACGATCGAATCTCGGGCAAGGAACATACCGATGACAAAGGGAACAACGTATGTTGTTATGCGGTCTGACCGATAAAGATCTTCGTAGAATATGTGGGAGCCAATATGAGCATTCAGGTTCCGCTATTGGTTATTGACCGGAGATGTGTCTCGGTCATGTCTACATAGTTCTCGAATCCGTAGGGTCCGCACGCTTAACGTTTCGATGACAATTATATTATGAGTTTATATGTTTTGATGTACCGAAGATTGTTCGGAGTCCCAGATGTGATCACGGACATGACGAGGAGTCTCGAAATGGTCGAGACATGAAGATTGATATATTGGAAGCCTATATTTGGACATTGGAAGTGTTCCGGGTGAAATCGGGATTTTACCAGAGTACCGGAGGGGTTACCGGAAACCCCCGGGGGTTAATGGGCCATAGTGGGCCTTAGTGGAGAAGAGGAGAGGCGGCCAGGGCAAGGTTCACGCGCCCCTCCCCCCTAGTCCGAATATGAAAAGGAGAGGGGGGCGGCGCCCCCTTTCCTTCTTCTCCTCCACCTCTTTCCCCCTCTTCTCCTAATCCAACAAGGAAAAGGGAGGGAGTCCTACTCCCGGTGGGAGTAGGACTGCACCTCCCCCCTTGCTCCTTTATATACGGGGGCAGGGGGGCACCCTAGAGACACAACAATTGATCATTTGATCTTTTAGCCGTGTGCGGTGCCCCCTCCACCATAGTCCACCTCGATAATACTGTAGCGGTGCTTAGGTGAAGCCCTGCGTCGGTAGAACATCATCATCGTCACCTGATACGTCTCCAATGTATCTATAATTTTTGATTGCTCCATGCTATATTATCTACTGTTTTGGACCATATTGGGCTTTATTTTCCACTTCTGTATTACTTTTGGGAGTAACCTATTAACCGGAGGCCCAGCCTAGAATTATTGTTTTTTTGCCTATTTCAGAGTTTCGAAGAAACGGAATATCAAACGGAGTCCAAACGGAATGAAACCTTCAGGAACGCGATTTTCTCACCGAACATGATCCAGGAGACTTGGACCCCCCGTCAAGAAAGCGGGAGGTGGCCACGAGGGTGGGGGTGCGCCCTACCCCAGGCGCACCCCTGCCTCGTGGGCCCCCTGCTCCACCGACGTACTCCTTCCTCCTATATATACCTCACGTACCCCGAGCGATCGAGATCACGGAGCCGAAAACCTAAGTCCACCACCGCAACTTTCTCAGTATCCACGAGATCCCATCTTGGGGCACATTAGGAGCTCATGGAAGGGGAATCCACCACGGAGGGCTTCTACATCATCATAGCCCCTACGATGAAGTGTGAGTAGTTTACCTCGGACCTTGGGTCCATAGTTAGTAGCTAGATGGCTTCTTCTCTCTTTTTGGATCTCAATACAATGTTCTCCCCCTCTCTCGTGGAGATCTATTCGATGTAATCTTCTTTTTGTGGTGTGTTTGTTGAGACCGGTGAATTGTGGGTTTATGATCAAGATTATCGATGAGCAATATTTGAATCTTCTCTGAATTATTTTATGTATGATTGGTTATCTTTGCAAGTCTCTTCGAATTATCCGTTTGGTTTGGCCAACTAGATTGGTAGTTCTTGCAATGGGAGAAGTGCTTAGCTTTGGGTTCAATCTTGCGGTGTCCTTTCCCGGTGTGATGAGGGGCAGCAAGGCACGTATTGTATTGTTGCCATCGAGGATAACAAGATGGGTTTTTTATCATATTGCATGGATTTATCCCTCTACATCATGTCATCTTGCTTAAGGCGTTACTCTATTTTCATTAACTTAATACTCTAGATGCATGTTGGATAGCGGTCGATGAGTGGAGTAATAGTAGTAGATGCAGGCAGGAGTCGGTCTACTTGTCTCAGACGTGATGCCTATATACATGATCATACCTAGATACTCTCATAACTATGCTCAATTCTGTCAATTGCTCAACAGTAATTCGTTCATCCACCGTAAAATACTTATGCTCTTGAGAGAAGCCACTAGTGAAATCTATGGCCCCCGGGTCTATTCTCTATCATATTAATCTTCCACCACTTTTAATATTGCTTTGCTTTTTTACTTTGCTTTTTATTTTACTTTGTATCTTTATACCAAAAATACCAAAAATATTATCTATCATCTCTATCAGATCTCACTCTCGTAAGTGACCGTGAAGGGGTTGACTACCCCTAATCGCGTTGGTTGCGTGGAGCTATTTGTTTTGTGTAGGTACGAGGGACTTCATGCTGACCTCCTCTTTGGATTGATACCTTGGTTCTCAATAACTGATGGAAATACTTATGCTACTTTGCTGCATCATCCTCTCCTCTTCGGGGAAATCCAATGCAAGCTCAAGAGGTAGCAAGAAGGATGTCTGTCGCCCTTGTCGAGGAGTCTACGCAAAAGTCAACATACCAAGTACCCATCACAATCCCTTATCTCTCGCATTACATTATTTGCCATTTGCCTCTCGTTTTCCTCTCCCCCACTTCACCCTTGCCGTTTTATTCGCCCTCTCTCTTCCGTTTGCCTTTTTCTCGTTTGCTTTTCGTTTGCTCGTGTGTTGGATTGCTTGTTTGTCTCGATGGCTCAAGATAATACCAAATTGTGTGACTTTACCAATACCAATAATAATGATTTCCTTAGCACTCCGATTTCTCCTCTTACCAATACTGAATCTTGTGAAATCAATACTGCTTTGTTGAATCTTGTTATGAAAGATCAATTCGCCGGCCTTCCTAGTGAAGATGTCACTACTCATCTAAATAGCTTCCTGGAATTGTGTGATATGCAAAAGAAGAAAGATGTTGATAATGATATTGTTAAATTGAAGCTATTTCCTTTTTCGCTTAGAGATCGTGCTAAAGCTTGGTTCTCGTCTTTGCCTAAAAATAGTATTGATTCTTGGAACAAGTGCAAAGATGCTTTTATCTCTAAGTATTTTCCTCCCGCTAAGATCATCTCTCTTAGAAACGATATTATGAATTTTAAGCAACTTTATCATGAACATGTTGCACAATCTTGGGAGAGGATGAAATTAATGATACGTAATTGCCCTACTCATGGTTTGAATTTGTGGATGATTATACAAAAATTTTATGCCAGATTGAATTTTGCTTCCAGAAATCTTTTGGATTCGGCCGCTGGAGGCACTTTTATGGAAATTACTTTAGGAGAAGCTACTAAACTCCTAGATAATATTATGGTTAATTATTCTCAATGGCACCTTTGAAAGATCTACTAATAAAAAGTGCATGCGATAGAAGAAATTAATGTTTTGAGTGGAAAGATGGATGAACTTATGAAATTATTTGCTACTAAGAGTGTTTCTTCTGATCCTAATGATATGCCTTTGTCTACTTTGATTGAGAATAATAATGAATCTATGGATGTGAATTTTTTTGGTAGGAATAATTTTGGTAACAACGCGTATAGAGGGAACTTTAATCATAGGCCTTATCCTAGTAATCCCTCTAATAATTATGGAAATTCCTACAACAACTCTTATGAAAATTTTAATAAGATGCCCTATGAATTTGAGTCTAGTGTTAAAGAATTTATGAATTCGCAAAAGAATTTTAATGCTTTGCTTGAGGAAAAATTGCTTAAAGTTGATGAATTGGCTAGGAACGTTGATAGAATTTCTCTTGATGTTGATTCTTTAAAGCTTAGATCTATTCCTCCTAAGCATGATATCAATGAGTCTCTCAAAGCCATGAGAATTTCCATTGATGAGTGCAAGGAAAGAACCGCTAGGATGCGTGCTACGAAAGATGCCTTTATTAAAGCATGTTCTTCCAATTTCCATGAAAATAAAGATGAAGATCTAAAAGTTATTGATGTATCCCCTATCACATCTTTGTTTTGCAATATGAATCTTGATAATGATAAGACTGAATATGATCCACCTTTACCTAGAAGGCGTTCCAAAAATTCGGAGTTTTTAGATCTTGATGCTAAAATTAATAAAAGTGAGATTGAAGAAACCAAAACCCTAGATGTTGCTAAACCCACTATTTTGGATTTCAAGAATTTAATTATGAAAGTTGCTCTTTGATTGATTGTATTTCCTTGTTGCAATCTGTGCTAAATTCTCCTCATGCTTATAGTCAAAATAAAGCCTTTACCAAACATATCGTTGATGCCTTGATGCAATCTTATGAAGAAAAACTTGAGTTGGAAGTTTCTATCCCTAGAAAACTCTATGATGAATGGGAACCAACTATTAAAATTAAGATTAAGGATCATGAGTTTTATGCTTTATGTGATTTGGGTGCTAGTGTCTCCACTATTCCCAAAACTTTGTGTGATTTGCTAGATTTAGTGATTTTGATGATTGCTCTCTAAACTTGCATCTTATGGATTCCACTATAAAAAAACCTATGGAAAGAATTAATGATGTTCTTATTGTTGCAAATAGGAATTATGTGCCCGTAGATTTTATCGTTCTTGATATAGATTGCAATCCTTCATGTCCTATTATTCTTGGTAGACCTTTCCTTAGAACTATTGGTGCAATTATTGATATGAAGGAAGGGAATATTAGATTCCAATTTCCATTAAAGAAAGGCATGGAACACTTCAATAGAAAGAAAATAAAATTACCATATGAATCTATCATGAGAGCTACTTATGGATTGCCTACCAAAGATAGCAATACCTAGATCTATCCTTGCTTTTATGCCTAGCTACGGGCGTTAAACGATAGCGCTTGTTAGGAGGCAACCCAATTTTATTTTTAGTTTTTTGCTTTTACTTCTGTTTAGGAATAAATATTTGTTCTAGCCTCTGGTTAGATGTGTTTTTATGTTTTAATTAGTGTTTGTGCCAAGTTAAACCTATAGGATCTTCTTGGATGATAGTTATTTGATGTTGCTGTTATTTTCAGAAATTTCGGATCACGAAAACAATTGTTAAAAACCACCAGAACGTGATAAAATAGTGATTCATATTGCTTCTGATCAATAAACAAATTGCCTAGGTCTTCCTAGTTTGGCTGAATTTTTGGAGTTCCAGAAGTTTGCGTTAGTTACAGATTACTACATACATTACATTTTTGTGATTCTGTTTTTCGTGTGTTGTTTGCTTATTTTGATGAATCTATGGCTAGTAAAATAGTTTATAAACCATAGAGAAGTTGGAATACAGTAGGTTTAACACCAATCTCTACTCCTAATGTCTCAGTTGGTAGGTCGCGTTCCGGGTTTTATTTTCGTCCCACCATTTTCGTCCTACCATTTTCGTCCGGTTTTTTTTCGCTGGTTTTTTTTTCGCCCTCTTCCCACCCCACCCATCCACGCAGCCACCAAAAAAAACCCCACACCCAGAAAAAAAGCTCCATCGATCCCATCTATCGCCGCCCCCGCCGCCGTCCGAGAGGGAGACGCCGCCCCCGCCGCCGCCGTCCGAGAGGGAGACGCCGCCCCCGCCGCCGAACTCCGGGAAACGCCGCCGCCAAGTCTCCAGGGCAGGGCGGTTTCAATCCCTGCCGCCGAACTCCGGGAGACGCCGTCGCTGCGGCACGGGGTAGATTTTGCGTCTCCACGTGGTCGCACACACGCCTGCACCTCCAAAATCAGCGTCTCCACTGGAGTCTAGGACGTCAGCGCCACCAGGTACGTACATCTGGCTGTTCATCTTTCTTCCTCCGAACAAGCAGCGACCTATGCGTTTCTGATTCTAGATTTGTCCAACGATTTGCCTGATTGTTTCTCCTCTCTAATCTCTATAGTTTACCAATCAGGTCATTAGCACTGCCGTCCAGGTGATAATAAACGCCGTTCACCACAACAAGAGGTGAGAGGCAGATTCCAGATAAGGTATGCCCTAGCAGGTTTTATGAACCAGAGGCGAGAGGCAGATTCTTGATGATGATTTTTAACTGGATCTTATATTATCATAGCTTTGTGCTAATTTCCAAAATTAATTGTCCTTTTCAATTTTAGTACTGTCATGCCATCTCGAAAGTATGCATTGAGAAGAAATTGTTGGATGAGATAGATAGTTACTATCATTACTAATTTACTAATTTGCATCTCGAATGATTTTATTATTTGATATGCTTAATGATTTTAGATGCCCTTATTTTTTGGCCTCTAAATTTATGTCTACATAGATTGATTATTATTTAGACCTTTATACTAAAGGCCCTGGATTTTTGTTTCGCCCTGGGCCCCTAAAATCCGAGGACCGGACCTGCCGGCAGCACTTGATTCTATTTTAGCTGCAACCAAGTATCTACTTTAAAGTTATATAGATCAGATTTTGTCGATAAAGCTGATTTTCCTGATCCTATAATCCTTGTTTTTTCAAGCCAAACATGTCATTTTCTTTAATTTTGCATGACTGTATTTTTTATTTGTCATTTTCTAAAGTTTTATGAACACTTCTGTTTTTCTATCGAGCACTAATAGAGAGAAAACTGTTTTCTTATTTTTAACAGGGAGCAAACTGCGTAGCAAGATCAATAATGAATGGTTCAAGTCATGTGTTACAAGTTACAATGAGCAGGTGGTACTCAAGTCCGTTGATGATAAGGATATTATTCGAACATTTACTGCAATGAGGTCTCGGAAAGGGCATTTGCCTTGTGATTGTCTTTAGTGCGCTGTCGGTATTCGGTATGTTCCATCTAACCATCTATATTCTTGCAAGCTTTTGATTTGTAATATATTCAAATAATTTGTATTTAAAAATTATGGGTTAGTAGATCCGTTTTAATTTGCATTTCTATTCTTGCAATTATTCGGTATTTGCATTCTTTTGTTCACGCTTTAATTCCTAGATCCCGTTTGTTTCGGCAGCATTGTTACTTTGTTGTTTCTTCTGCTACAAGGCCCATGGTTATAGTAAACCTTCTTATTTTAAGCATCCTATAAAACCTACTTAAACAAACGTGTGCCTTTTTGCCCACATCCTCATGCTATTCATCTGCATGTTGCCTTGCATATATATATATATATATATTTGGTCAAAAAGCATACGGTTTCACCACAACAGGTAACACACAGGCCATGTGTCCTCTGCTTATGGATCTGTACTTGTGTTTCGTATATGCTAACCATACTTTCTGTTGCTGTCGCCAAACTCTCATGTTAACTGTTGAGTGATGTGATCAGTTCATGACCTAACTAAAACCTCTGATCCAACACCTCATCACACTTTTGGTCAGACATGCATATTAGGCCAACGGCACATTTTAGTGAATGAAAACTAGGAGCTGAGAATAAATAGGCGCTCTGTTTGGTTCAGATATTTTCATACATAATTTGATGTACTTCTCATGGATATCTTCTTACACGTGAGCTTATTTTGAAGATGATAATAAGTTTCTGCCTTAGAGTTAATGCATAGTATATGACCGTCAATCTCCAGTTCGAGGAAGATTTTGGAGCAGCAACATACAAGCAGAGCTAAGATTGGTCCAGCCACTTCATTTATTTTCTGAAAAGGAATTGATGCATGAGAGTATATTTTGAGAGATCCATCTATATGGTACGTTCAATGCTGATTTGATAATTTTGCGCATGTCTCGCGCAGGCATGCCAGCGCCTTCGTCGATCTCCACTCGCCAATCTGTAACGCCTATGCCCGTGGTGGCGGGTCACACTCTGATGCAGCCGTGCACGCCGACGCTACCAGACGACACCCCCATCGAGTAATACACCCCAGTCGAGATTTTCTATATCATCTCTGCCAAGGCGCAGTCATCGGAAGAGATTCAGCTAAGATTATCCTTGTTTTCTACATCAAATTTTGCATGTTCATCTATCTAGTCTTTGATACTACATTTCTTAGCTAATGTCCTCCTTGCCTGTACCATGTTCATATGATTAACAAAGGCTTGGCCATCTTAATATAGTAGCCCGTGAGGTGGATATATATACTACTCCCTCCATTCCTAAATATAAGTCTTTTACAGATTCCAATATGGACTACTGAATGAATCTACACTCTAAAGAATGTCTATATGCATCCGTATGTAGTCCATATTGAAATTTCTAAATGGACTTATACTTAGAAACAGAGGGAGTACTTCAGTTTGCATGAGAGAAACAATCACTTATATGTGTGCCTTGATATTATAGTAGGATTGCTTGGATTATTTCGGTAGTACTTTGTCCAAAAATGTTGTTCTAATCCCTAGCTCACTTGAACCTGGGTGAACAGTAAAATAATTAAAAAATCTGATTTTTTTAGTGTGAAACATTGATAAATGTTTTCATAGCGAATAGAAATTTTTCACCAGATGACATTCGTGGAAAATATGTCCAAAAAATAGTTGCAAATTTATCACCAGATAACATTGTGGAAAATAGTTGCCTCCATTACAGTGTGTTCTTCGTCAATTTGTGTTTGATTTTTTCACTATATATTACTTCTTGCTTGCGCGAGGGTAGTGTAGATTTGTTATTTTTTGCCCGAAAAGAAGGTAGCCAGATTAGTAGTCTAATTGAGTAGATGCTGGTGAGGGAGGGTTACTTGATTTTTATTGAGTACATTATGCTCTGCTTTGTGACGAGGTTTGAAATTTGATGGTTCTGATGTGTAATAGAGGGGGCAAAAGTGTTATCCATTTCATTGTTTCTGTGCATGTTTACGTTGACATTGGTGGCGGAGGCGGCATTGCTGGCGGTCAAGGGGTGCTTGTGGAAGCAGGTGGAATAGTCGGCAGCTGTGGGGATTCGTTATTCTCCGAGGTTGGCGGGCTTGGCGCCAGGCTCGATGGGGTTCGGGATTGTCAAGCAGGTAAAGTTCGTCAACTCGTCCAGTTTGATGCTTTTCAACTGCTGGATAATGGTTTCGTGCCATGCGTCGTCTCCATGTATTTACTAAAACATTTACTATGCTCTTCTATTTGGAGAAAGAAGCATGGTGCAGCCTACCAGGCTGGGGAGAGCCATATAATGCCCATCTTGGAATTAGCTGTTCGACTGAGATGTGCTGGACAAAAATATTGCCAGTTCCTTTGAGTATGCTTGACTTTGTATAATGTGATTTTCATTTTTTTAGAGTGAATTACATAATATATAGATATGCATTATTTTGGCTTTAGTAACTGATTTTCTCATGTTTAGAAACATGCGAGGTTGGGGGGGGGGGTCTTCTAGCATTCCAATCTGCACTACTTTTGCTTTGTTTCATCGACAGACATCATGCAATTGAAATAGTTTGATTCAGGACACCAAGCGTTTGGGAAAGTGGCATGGTGCTGGTCCTTGAAATTGATGTTCTTAGTGATTTATGATGGAGTTTTATCTGGATTTAACATCGCTGTCCTCAACATCAATTTTGTTGACTCATAGGCGGGTGATTGCTCAACGATGACTGGAGACGATCTTCAGTATTACAACTGGTTTATACCGATGGGTTATTTGCATCTCAAGTTAAATTAGTCACTGTTGATCAACAATGAGATGTGGCCATTGTTTGATGGATCATTGATGATACGGATGTGCAATGAAACAATGATATACCCACTGTATTGGACCCAAACACCTTCCTGAAAATTGTTCTGAAGGGTGAGACACTGAACCACCACACAATTTCAGAACTATATCTTTATATTATATCTCTTATTTTCCCCTTATTTGAATTTTATAATCCTTACTTTTCAATACATATCTAAATAGACTTGATGTTTTTGACTAATGGGTTGCAGGGTTAGCACAAGGAACTATTGTTATGACTTGCGAGGTCTGCTGGAGGTGACCGGATCCGGATGACTTGAGCAAAGCTGCGAAAATTCACGTATACCGTTTACCAAACTCAATTTGTTTGGTCTAGATGCATGACTTTTAGAATAAATTTAGATTGTATGTTTACTCATTGTCGTGATCTTTGTACATCTGTAACTACACCCTACAACCTGAGCCACTTGACGACCTGCAATTAGATGTTACAAAATATAGATGCAATATGTTAATTCTAAGGTGGCATCAAATTCCTAATAATTCATACCTGAAATAAAATTGTGATTTATTCACTATCTTACTATCATATCCGCGTCGAGCACAACCGAACGCCTCTATTTCCGGTGAGGCCAACTATCCAGAATCCTCCCACCATCTTGAATCCATTGATGTTTTTCTGTTAAAGGCTTTGCTCTATGTAGATACTGAAATTAGCAACGCCAAACTTTTATTTTGGAAATATCACTTTTTTGCGAGGACTGGAAATATCACTTTAGAGTACTTTGGTCTGTAAGTGTGTTGCGCTGCTGTATTTTAAAGACGCGGTTTGTATTGGAAAAGATTACATTAAAGATGGTGTCGATCCTGATGACGGGCTGCCTTGCAGGGCAAGGGATGGGGGTACAAGGCATGGGTCTGCGGCGCCACACCTTGCTGTTGCCTGCCGGTGGCCAGCGAGCTGTGGCGGTGCTTCTCTGTTGCATGGCAAGGGACTGGGGTGCAAGGCGTGCATCTGTAGTGCCACTCCTGGGGCATGCCTCTCCTGCGACATTGCCGCATACACAACATACCTTACTACACGGGATTTCCTCTCTGAACTAAATATTATGTCAGAACTGAATATTACGCTCAAGACTGAAACATCCAGAAAGCTTATTGAGACTATTCATTGATGGTGTTTCTCTACTACACGAGGAAGGTAATTGTCGTTTATGTGCTTCTTTTCCTATTTCAATGCACCATTGTGTTATTTTGGTTGAAAAATTTAAAGTTTCTACATATTTTCATGGTTTATGAAAAGTAGCTGAGATCCGTTGTTTTATTCCTACATATTGAGGAAATTCTGGTGAAGCTAAAGTTTGTGTTGTTTCTCTTTTTTTTTCTGTGATTTAGTACTGTTGACATAGTTGCTAAAATTTATCATTTCAAAAGATCAGTGTAGTGGTGCAGGCTAACAAAATCGTATTGTCTACAAGCCTGAGGTACACAAACATAACAACTGATGAAAGAAGTACATATTTGTACCTTGTTGCCCACTGACTATAAACAGAAGAACATTGAAGCACTCGTTATTGCATTATATATTTTAGTTGCAATAGTATTTGATTTTGCATGAAGAAATATGTTGAGTGTTTCCTCGTTCAGTTTCATGTGCCAATTAGGCATGGACGACGACGGCCATGATCCCATCATCGCAAGCTCACGGGAGGGAGACACACGTCTCATCCAGTGTAATAGCACGCTCCAAAAAATCCCTAACCCTCCATGGAGCCATTGCCAGGGTGATGAGATCAACACCACCCACCACCACCACCGAGCTGTAGACGCGTGTCATGGTGCTCCCTAGCTCTTCCCGCCTCTTAAGAGACCACATGGCGTTCTGGCAGTTCTGGTGCAGTTTTTGGCCAAGGCTGGAAGCCAAGAACACTTCTTAATTTTGATCATGGATGTGACATTGTGGTCGGTGTTGTGTGGTGCAGTTCAGAGTTTTCTTGCCTGGCGTATAACAATGCATGTTCAATGGGGTAGCCTCTTCTCAGGCACGAGTATCCGAGGCAGACCACGACATCTATTTAGAATAGCTACAACAAAATTGTGACAGAGATGGTTAGTGGGAGAAGGAATTTGAGACCACAGTCAATTCTGCTGTAGGGACTGTGTGTAGAAGATAGTAGTAGCAAACATAGAAGTCACTTTGGAAAAAAAGTGTGCATATATTGTTGTACTAGAGATCCATTCCTATATTTAACTGATATGCATGGTTTAATTGTAGTATGTGATACGTGAGAATAATGTAATATGAAGCGAAACATGGTGGACAGGGCTTCACATTGTTGTTTTTCAGCAGAATATGATGTTCGTCTCTTTTTCATATGAACTACAATATGGTCAATGGTAGCTTGCTGAATAGGTTAAGCTTGACCCAAGACATAATTTCACGGCGAGAATTTGACATGTTTAATTTTTTATGGAAAGAATATTTGCTGCTAATAATTAATGATACAAGTTCTGATTTGTTAGTGCAACATTATCTTACATGTATATAGATTGAACAAAATATAAGCTGAAGTGGAATGTCAATCCTTAATTTATACTCCCTCTGTAAACTAATATAAGAGTGTTTAGATCACTATTATAGTGATCTAAACACTCAAATATTAGATAACGGAGGGAGTCCTAATGAATGATATAGGTTTTCTCTATGTGTAGAATAGGATTTTTTTCCTTGGAGAATCTACTAGCTGGAGTGGTCAATGTCGATATCCTTGTGAAAGTTCGCATGATCTTAGCATGAACCAACTCACAATGCTAGAAGAATGATATAGGTTAAAAGCCTATTGCAAAAAAATTAGACGCGAAGTTTATAAGGGTTACATGTATGCAATTTACACGGGCCTATCTAATGTTAGAGTTTCATGCCTCTAATTATTTGTATTTATGTATTCTAGCTATGGATACCAGTAGCCTTAGTTCTTTTAAAGTCGCATCTATAAACTTTACTATTTAGATATTGTATATGAAAATATCAAGTAATTATAAATGACATTTATGATCACAAACAATCTTGTTGTATGATTGTTTTCATGGCCTTCAAAGAAGAGATATCCTAGAAGTTGAGTGCAGTTGGAGGGGCCTCAGTCCTTTTGAGCCAAGGAAAGTTGATGGGGCCTATCCAAGCTATGAATAGTATATGGGAAAGTGTTGAAATATTTTGTGTTTCCATGGTTTTTAAATGGTAGGAGGTATGTGTACTAACCCGTACGGTTTCAAGTGCCTAATTTCATGTGTAAAAGTTTGCTAGGGAATTCTGGTTGTAGAATCTTGGAATAAGGAAACAAAATCCTACATGTGTCATATTGAAATAATGAGTGAAGTGCAGGTAGGTCCTTGAACTATTTCAGGGGTGTGATGTAGGTCCTCAATCTATGAAAATCGTCATCCAGGTTCTCGAAGTGCAGTAAGTGTGTTATTCAGGTCCAAAATCTCCCTGACCCCCTCTAACTGGCCAGCTGATGTCGTTAACCATGAACACTAAAAAGTAAATCGTGAATAGTAATAATAGCGTTCCAGTTCCAATATCATTTCTGTTCATGGTTTATTGTTCAGTGCTCACGTTTAACGGCGCCAGATGGCCCGTTAGAGGGGGAGAATTTTGGACCTGAATGACACATTTACAACACTTCGAGGACCTAGATGATGATTTTCGTAGTTTGAGGACCTACGTGACACCCCTGAAATAGTTGGAGGACCTACGTGACACCCCGGAAATAGTTTGAGGACCTACAATGCACTTCACTCTTAAATAATGGATAAGAACAGACATGCTTTCATGAGATGATTAATCTTAAACATAAAAGGGCCTCCATGTGCCACCTATCATTTGTAATGCCCAATAAAGAGTTCTATGTTTTTGTATGACTTTATTTGTTTTGTTCATTATATCTGGTCGTATATTACTGAATTACATTGCAAGTGAAGTGGATCTCAATATTTTCGTATGTGATTGGCTATCTTTTTTTATACATGTGAAATTTGATAAGCAATCAAGAATAACCAACCTGCAATGAGTAGGAAGGCATAGTGATGTAATCAGTAACCCGATATTGAATACTAATAATAATATCAACAAAAGAATATTCTCAATTTTTTAAGGCCCGTGGCAACGCACGGGCACTCTACTAGTATAAATAAAGAATGAGTTCATTACAGTACCTTGAAGTGGTGTTTTGTTTTCTTTCGCTAACGGAGCTCACGAGATTTCTGTTGAGTTTTGTGTTGTGAAGTTTTCAAGTTTTGGGTGAAATCTTTTGATGGAATATGGAACAAGGAGTGGCAAGAGCCTAAGCTTGGGGATGCCCATGGCACCCCAATATAATCAAAGGACACCAAAAGTCAAATCTTGGGGATGCCCTTAAGGCATCCTCTTTAATCCACTTCCATCGGTAACTTTACTTGGAGCTATATTTTTATTCACCACATGATATGTGTTTTGCTTGGAGCGTCTTGTATTATTTGAGTCTTTATTTGTTAGTTTACCACAATCGTCCTTGATGTACACACATTTTGAGAGAGCCATTCATGAATTGGAATTTGATAGAATACTCTTTGTGCTTCACTTATATCTTTTGAGCTATATAGTTTTGCTCTAGTGCTTCACTTATATCTTTTAGAGCACGGTGGTGGATTTGTTTTATAGAAACTATTGATCTCTCATACTTCACTTAGATTATTTTGAGAGTCTTAAATAGCATGGTAATTTGCTTAAAAATCTTAATATGCTTGGTATTCAAGATTTGTGAAACTTTCTTTTGAGTGCGTTGAATACTAAGAAAATTTTGATGCTTGATAATTGTTTTGAGATATGGAGGTGATAATATCAAAGTTGTGCTAGTTGAGTAGTTGTGAATTTGAGAAATGCTTGTGTTTAAGTTTGCAAGTCCCGTAGCATGCACATATGGTAAACGTTATGTAACAAATTTGAAACATGAGGTGTTATTTGATTGTCCTCCTTATGAGTGGCGGTCGGGGACGAGCGATGGTCTTTTCCTACCAATCTATCCTCAGAGGGAGCATGCACGTAGTGCTATGGTTTTGATGGCTTGTAGATTTTTGCAATAAGTATGTGAGTTCTTTATGACTAATGTTGAGTCCATGGATTATACGCACTCTCACCCTTTGATCATTGCTAGCCTCTTGATGCCGTGCATTGCCCTTTCTCACATTGAGAGTTGGTGCAAACTTCACGGTGCATCCAAACCCCGTGATATGATTCACTCTTTCACACATAAACCTCCTTATATCTTCCTCAAAACAACCACCATACCTACCTATTATGGCATTTCCATAGCCATTCCGAGATATATTGCCATGCAACTTTCCACCGTTCCGTTTTTTTTACATATTCATCATTGTCATATTGCTTAGCATGATCATGTAGTTGACATAGTATTTGTGGCAAAGCCATCATTCATAATTCTTTCATACATGTCACTCTTGATTCATTGCATATCCCGGTACACCGGCGGAGGCATTCATATAGAGTCATACTTTGTTGTAGTATCGGGTTGTAATAATTGAGTTGTAAATAAATAGAAGTGTGATGATCATCATTTAATAGAGCATTGTCCCAATAAAAAAAAAGAGAAAGGCCAAAGAAAAAAAAAGAAGGCCAAAAAAAAATGGGGCAATGCTACTATCCTTTTTTTCCACACTTGTGTTTCAAAGTAGCACCATAATCTTCATGATAGAGAGTCTCTTGTTTTGTCACTTTCATATACTAGTGGGAATTTTTCATTATAGAACTTGGCTTGTATATTCCAACAATGGGCCTCCTCAAGTGCCCTAGGTCTTCGTGAGCAAGCAAGTTGGATGCACACCCACTTAGTTTCTTTTGTTGAGCTTTCATTCATTTATAGCTCTAGTGCATCCGTTGCATGGCAATCCCTACTCCTTACATTAACATCAATCGATGGGCATCTCCATAGCCCATTGATTAGCCTTGTTGATGTGAGACTTTCTCCTTTTTGTCTTCTCCACATAACCCCCATCATCATACTCTATTCCACCCATAGTGCTATATCCATGGCTCACGCTCATGTATTGCGTGAAGGTTTATAAAGTTTAAGATTACTAAAGTATGAAACAATTGCTTGGCTTGTCATCGGGTTGTGCATGATGAGAGCATTCTTGTGTGACAAAAATGGAGCATGACTAAACTATATGATTTTGTAGGGATGAACTTTCTTTGGCCATGTTATTTTGATAAGACATAATTGCTTAGTTAGTATGCTTGAAGTATTATTATTATTATGTCAATATTAAACTTTTGTCTTGAATATTTTTGATCTGAATATTCATACCACAGTTAAGAAGAATTACATTGAAATTATGCCAAGGAGCACTCCACATCAATTTTTTTATCATTTACCTACTCGAGGACGAGCAGGAATTAAGGTTGGGGATGCCTGATACGTCTCCAACGTATTTATAATTTTTGATTGCTCCATGCTATATTATCTACTGTTTTGGACCATATTGGGCTTTATTTTCCACTTTTATATTACTTTTGGGAGTAACCTATTAACCGGAGGCCCAACCCAGAATTGCTGTTTTTTGCCTATTTCAGAGTTTCGAAGAAACGGAATATCAAACGGAGTCCAAACGGAATGAAACATTCGGGAACGCGATTTTCTCACCGAACATGATCCAGAAGACTTGGAGCCCCGTCAAGAAAGCTGTGAGGTGGCCACGAGGGTGGGGCGCCCTACCCCTGCGCGCCCCGCCTCATGGGCCCCCTGCTCCACCGACGTACTCCTTCCTCCTATATATACCTCACGCACCCCGAACGATCAGATACGGAGCCAAAAACCTAATTCCACCGCCGCAACTTTCTGTATCCACGAGATCCCATCTTGGGGCCTGTTCTGGAGCTCCACCGGAAGGGGAATCCACCATGGAGGGCTTCTACATCATCATAGCCCCTCCGATGAAGTGTGAGTAGTTTACCTCAGACCTTCGGGTCCATAGTTAGTAGCTAGATGGCTTCTTCTCTCTTTTTGGATCTCAATACAATGTTCTCCCCTCTCTCGTGGAGATCTATTCGATGTAATCTTCTTTTTGTGGTGTGTTTGTTGAGACCGATGAATTGTGGGTTTATGATCAAGATTATCTATGAGCAATATTTGAATCTTCTCTGAATTCTTTTATGTATGATTGGTTATCTTTGCAAGTCTCTTGAATTATCCGTTTGGTTTGGCCAACTAGATTGGTAGTTCTTGCAATGGGAGAAGTGCTTAGCTTTGGGTTCAATCTTGCGGTGTCATTTCCAGTGTGATGAGGGGCTGACAAGGCACGTATTGTATTGTTGCCATCGAGGATAACAAGATGCATATTGCATGAATTTATCCCTCTACATCATGTCATCTTGCTTAAGGCGTTACTCTGTTTTCATTAACTTAATACTCTAGATGCATGCTGGATTGCGGTCGATGAGTGGAGTAATAGTAGTAGATGCAGGCAGGAGTTGGTCTTCTTGTCTCGGACATGATGCCTATATACATGATCATACCTAGATACTCTCATAACTATGCTCAATTCTGTCAATTGCTCAACAGTAATTCGTTCACTCACCATAAAATACTTATGCTCTTGAGAGAAGCCACTAGTGAAATCTATGGCCCCCGGGTCTATTCTCTATCATATTAATCTTCCACCACTTTAATATTGCTTTTCTTTTTACTTTGCTTTTTATTTTACTTTGCATCTTTATACCAAAAATACCAAAAATATTATCTATCATCTCTATCAGATCTCACTCTCGTAAGTGACCGTGAAGGGATTGACAACCCCTAATCGTGTTGGTTGCGTGGAGCTATTTGTTTTGTGTAGGTACGAGGGACTCGCGTGGCCTCCTCTTTGGATTGATACCTTGGTTCTCAAAAACTGAGGGGAATACTTACGCTACTTTGCTGCATCATCCTCTCCTCTTCGGGGAAATCCAACGCAAGCTCAAGAGGTAGCATCACCACGCTGTCGTGCTGACGAAACTCTCCCTCAACACTCGGCTGTATCGGAGTTCAAGGGACGTCATTGGGCTGAACGTGTGCTGAACTCGGAGGTGTCGTGCGTTCGGTACTTGATCGGTCGGATCATGAAGACGTACGACTACATCAACCGCATTGTGCTAACGCTTCCGCTTTCGGTCTACGAGGGTATGTGGACAACTCACCCCCCTCTCGTTGCTATGCATCACCATGATCTTGCGCATGCGTAGGAATTTTTTTAAAATTACTACGTTCCCCAACAGTGGTATCAGAGCCAGGTTTTATGCGTAGATCACTACAAAAAAAATACACTTCCGTGATGATACGTGTTTGTCACAGTAGGTCGCGTTCTTTGTCATGCATGTACATCCATGACAAATTTATGATGTAATCAAGGCGGTCACACTGTCTTTGTCGTCAGAGAAGTGTTCCATGACATCACCAAAATTATCATCACGGAAGTGTCCACTTCCATGACGATAAATCGTGCGTCACGAAGTGCTTTTCGTCAAGGGTGACCGACACGTGGCATCCACCGTAACGAGAATCTTTGTTAAGCTATCGGTCGGGTTTTGGATCCGATAACCCGTTATGACCCGACCAATGGGGATTTTCCACATGTAAAATCATCATTGGTCGGAGGAAACACGTGTCGACTCATCGTTGGGACAGATGTCATCCACTCATTGGATGAAGGCGCCTATGATACGCCGACACGTGGCACGCCCAACAGAGGCCCATTCACGTGAAAAGGCCGCCCGCTTGACTTGGTCAAAAGGTGGCGGGCCGCCCATGGAAAGCTCGTTAACGGCACTGCTCGCATATAGCCCATTTACGGCACCGCTAACCCAAGGCCCGTTACGCCCTATCCGAATTAGGCCCAAGAGCGTCATCCGGGCCATCCAATATGATTCCAGCCCGTTTTCGCCGGCCCATGTATGGCCCATGACGTCTTCGCCCATATGAGGCCCTATGTAACTCGTGGCCTATTAACGGCCCGTGGTGAAATCGGCCCGCAATGAACAAAGTGTATCACTTTACACCCATTAACGACCCGTGGTGAAATCGCCCGTAATGAACGGTATATCACTTTATACCCATTAAGGGCCCGTTATTGATTGGGCGTTTCGGCAAATGTTATCTTTCGGCCTTCTCAAAGCCCATTTATTCTTGGGCTCATTTCAAAGATTCGCTTACTTACGGCCCGTTACTGTCTTTTTCTGCTTGTGGGCCAAATTCAGCCCGTGGTACATCGGCCCGTTTGTGGTCCGTTAATACGTTGGGCCATTTTCATAGCATCATCAAATACGGCCTATTAACGATGGCCCGTTATGGTCATATGGTCCGTATAAGGCCCATTGATGATACGGCCCGTAGAAGGCCCATTGTTTCTACGGCCCGTAGAAGGCCCATTGTTTCTATGGCCCGTAGAAGGTCTACTGTTTCTACGGCCCGTAGAAGGCCCACTGTTTCTACGGCCTGTAGGAGGCCTAGTGTCAGTACAGTAAATATTAGCCCATGGTTAATGTGGCCTAGTTTTAAAAAGAACTGCGCTGACTACAAGCAAACAAATAAACAAGACAATAAGGAAATAAATAAGCAAGCAACTTATGCTAGGCTATCACGGCTGTTACACATATTACATCCTTTGGGCATCAAAGTTCGCCACGGTGCAAATATAGGGAACAAAGCAGCATATCATATACACCGGGTTGTCAAAGTTGGCGACCAGCGCCAAATAAACGCCAGCAAAACAAATCCAGAACTGAAACCACTTCAGAAGATCTCAAGAAACAATATCCTGGGTACCCATAATGCTGGCAAGATGCTTAGCAAGCTTATTAACTTTCTCTTGTTTGGCGCTTAAATCCTCCAGCGCTTGTTGTTGCACCAGAAAATATGCATCTGAATTCTGCAGGGACTTCCTCAGTCCTTGACTTCTGTCAAAGACATCTCGATCGATGTCTTTCAACTTGAAGTTGAGACTCAAGAAGACGAACTGATTCAGCAAATGAAGTTCAAGAGCTTGTGCCAGCAGAGTGGCCAAGAACTTTCGAACACTACATCAAGACAGGACTTTTAGGTTCCCTCACCGTCGCCAAGATAGTTTGTATCAGCTTTCTTGGAGACCAACAGGGATGTCTCACTATCTTGAACCTTATACGCATTACTTCCTTTACCATTGGATAACGCGGTAATCGTTTCTCCAATATTTTTTCCGCATTCTAAAAGAGAAACAAGCGGACACATCACATGTTTACCATGTTGTATATGAAACTCATTTTGGTAAATGAGTTCAAGAGTAAAGTGGACAGGATAACAAAGATGAAACAAACATATATCTATGTACCATGGTCACTTTATGGTCTATATCATTCTAGTTTTTGTTGCCAAATCAAGATATAGACACAGTTGAAATAATATTTGTTCAAGACAAAGCAGAATAGACAGAATATAAGTGTGGGTAACTATAGAGCAATAACAACACTTGTAATGTGCATGACATGAGAACATAACTGTTTATTCAATTGAAACTGAAATCAACATAGAGCAGGTTACAACAAAGAAACCAGTTAAAGAAACAGGTTTAAAACATACTGTTGCGCCATTGGAGTTTCAATTCCATCCTTCAAATTTGAAAATAGTTGGTATGAGTAAATACAATAATGCAAGAGCAAAGGAGTATGAACCATAGCTACGTAACTGACACGAGAACAAATCTTCTTCTCCTTTAAGCGTTGAGTTGGGATTCGGAGTGGTGGTCCTTGTGCTTTGGGCACTGCAGTTCCCTTACTAACCGCTCGTGTTTGGGTGCTCTGTGGTGGAGACGGTCCTGTGTCAACTGGAACTGGGTTACTATCTGCCGGGGTTGTGGTTAGAAGGGGTGTAGCTAGTTCTCTGTCCAACTGGGTAGGGGTACAATCTGCGAGAGTCTGGGTTATGTGTGGTGGATCTGGTCCTTGGGCAAGTACTACCGTGGTTCTATCTGCATCAACTGGTAGCACTATCTTTTCTGAAGACCGTGTTGTTACTCCCTTAGATACTGCCATCACGCTCTCCAATTCAAATGGCTGATAAATAAGAAAAGTAATTGAAAGTATAGACATTGTATGATAGACAGTGCAATGGATAGTGGGGAATAAAAGAGGGCATGAAATAATTCATATTTATCTTGTCTAACCAAACAGGATAGCATGACACAATTTCACATATATGATGGCTAACTAAACAGGATAGCAAGACACAATTTCACATTATGATGGCTAACTAAAAAAGATGGAAAGACATAGTTAAATATGAGACTATGTAAACATGATGACATGACATAACTATATAATGTGTTTATTAAATAGGTTGGCATGCCATAATTCACATACATTCATGGATAGAATGCCGTAATTCTAAATATGATGATTGTAAACACTAAACAGGATGAGATGATATAACTATATGATGTCTTTATTAAATGGGTTGCCATGCCATAATTCAGATAGATGATGTGTATGTACTATGTAAACATGATGGCATGATATAATTCAAATATATGATTTATATAGTAAGCAAGTAAGCAGATGGCAATCTATATATGATGTAAAAACTAAGCAATGCAAGACAACATGCATGACATGGGTAATATAACCCTGCCAAGTTTGAGCATAGACCTCAGGGGGAAATAGGACTGGTTATCGCCTCTACGAATCCTCCTCCGAGGAGCTCTCGTAGTCGACAAGATGTACGATTCAGCAGGTAGCATTATGCGCTCAATACCTTGTTTTCACTCCAGATACTTCCATCACCGCTTCAAATGGCTGATGCACAGGAAGAGTAGTTGAATATACAAACGTTGTCGACAAATGGAACACACAATACAAAAAAATGATAGCATGATTTAATTCACATACATGATGATTGGCTAAACATCATGGCATTGCATAATTCACATATATAATGCCTTTGCAACAAGATGTCATTGTATAATTCACATATATAATGTCTTGCAACAAGATGTCAATGCATAATTCACATATATGGTAATTAGACACTGAACAGGTGGCATTCGCACAAAGCATGTCTAAACTAATCAAATGGCATAGCAATGCGAGACACCATACGCACGATATGAGCAACATAACCTGCCAAGTTAGAGCATACACCTCGGGGGAATAGGACTGGTCATCTGTCTCGAATCCTCCTCCGAGGAGCTATCCGTAACCAGCGAGATATGTGCTTGGTCGAGATAGCATAGTCTGCTCCGAAGACCTTGTTTTCACTCCAGAATTTGCCATCACCGTGTCAAATGGCTGATGCACACGAAGAGCAGTTGAATGTACTAACATTGTTGACAAATGTAATATGTAACGAAAAAAAGGATGGCCTGATATAATTTACATATAAGATGACTGGCTAAGCAGGATGGCGTTGCAAAATTCACATATATGATGCCTGGCTAAACAAGGTGGCGTTGCATAATTCACATAAACGATGAATAAACTAAACATATGTCATTCGCAAAAAGGATGTCTAAACTAAGCAGATGACATATTTGATGTATAAAGTAAGCAATGCAAGACACCATATGCATGATATAACCAACATCAGCATGCCAAGTTAGAGCGAAGACCTCAGGGGGTAAATAGGAGTTATCTTCTCCTTCTGAATCCCCCTCAGAACAAATATCTTCCTCTCGATTACAATCCGAAATGCATGGAGGGGGGCTGCCTTTGCGCCTACCATGGAGCGACGTCTGAAAGATCGAGGATGTCGCCTAGAGGGGGGGGGGGTGAATAGGCGATTTAAAATAATTACGGTTTAGGCTTGAACAAATGCGGAATAAACCTAACGGTTAATTTGACAAGCACAAACCTAAAACAACTAGGCTCACCTATGTGCACCAACAACTTATGCTAAGCAAGATAAGCAACTATGTGATAGCAAGATATATGACAAAGAACAATATGGCTATCACAAAGTAAAGTGCATAAGTAAAGGGGCTCGGGTAAGAGATAACCGAGGCACGCGGAGACGACGATGTATCCCAAAGTTCACACCCTTGCGGATGCTAATCTCCGTTTGGAGCGGTGTGGAGGCACAATGCTCCCCAAGAAGCCACTAGGGCCACCGTAATCTCCTCACGCCCTCGCACAATGCAAGATGTTGTGATTCCACTAAGGGACCCTTGAGGGCGGTCACCGAACCCGTACAAATGGCAACCCTTGGGGGCGGTCACCGAACCCGTACACTTTGGCAACCCTTGGGGGCAGTCACCGGTACCTGTCAAATTGCTCGGGGCGATCTCCACAACCTAATTGGAGACTCGACGCTTGCGGAGCTTTACACCACAATGATTGAGCTCGAACACCACCAACTGCCTAGGGCGCCCAAGCACCCAAGAGGAACAAGCTCAAGGGCACCAAGCACCCAAGAGTAATAAGCTTCGCAACTTGTAACTTCCACGTATCACCATGGAGAACTCAAACCGATGCACAAATGCAATGGCAAGGGCACACAGAGTGCCCAAGTCCTTCTCTCTCAAATCCCACCAAAGCAACTAATGCTAGGGAAGAAAATGAGAGGAAGAACAAGAAGGAGAACACCAAGAACTCCAAGAACTAGATCCAAGGGGTTCCCCTCACATAGAGGAGAAAGTGATTGGTGGAAATGTGGATCTAGATCTCCTCTCTCTTTTCCCCAAAAATCTAGCAAGAATCCATGGAGGGATTGAGAGATAGCAAGCTCGGAGAAGGTCAACAATGGGGAAGAACACGAGCTCAAAGGATAAGGTTCAATGGGAAGAAGACCCCTTTTATAGGAGGAAAATCCAACCGTTACCCCACTGAACATCCCTCAAGACAGAGCGGTACTACCGCTTGGGCATGGCGGTACTACTCACGAGGGCGGTACTACCGCTCTCACCCAATGATCTTGCCACGCCGACGAGGAGGTCAAGGCCTGGCCCCAGAGCGGTACTACCGCTAGGGAAGAGCGGTACTACCGCTTAGGGCGGTACTACCGCTCCTACTACCTCCCTTAGTGCCGCAAAACCCGACACGAAAAACTTCGTTCGAGAATCGAGGCGGAAGTAGCCCAGACACACAGCGGTACTACGGCCGAAACTCCCAAGCGGTACTACCGTTCGGAGAGCGGTACTACCGCTTGGAGCGGTACTACCGCACCGAGAGCGGTACTCACTGGGGAGCTTCGGTACTACCGCTGAGGGTCACATACTACCGGGCACCAACCTTAAGCCACAACCACGAAAACAAAGAATACTCCAAGGAAAATCAGGCGCCATAACTTCTTCATATGAGCTCGAATTGAGCAAACTCAAGCTTGTTGGATAGAGCAAGACGAGTAGCATCAAAATAGAGAGAAGAGGCAGGGGAGGTATGCTTAGCAAACAAAGGAGTGAAACCTCCAACCGAGAAGAACCGGCATACCCTCCAACATCGAAAACATCATAGAAGATGCATGAGAACTCCGTTTTCGATGAACTCGAGCTTGTCATAAAAATGACCATAAGCTCCAAATCTCACAAGGAGAAGAACCAAACAAGAACCAAAAAGATGATGCAAGGATGCAATGGTTTGAGCTCTCTCTTAACGATACGATCAAGCAACTCATCGAGAGCCCCCCTTGATAGTACGACAAACGATCCTATAACCCGGTCTTCCACAACTACCATGAGACCGGTAAAATAGAAAACCTATCAAGGGCAAACCTTTGCCTTGCACATGGTCCACTTGAGCTAGATGATGACGATCTTGACTCCCTCAAGTTGGACCACCTTTCTTGATTGCATTGGCGGGATGAAGACTAGTTGATTGCTCCCCCATACTCTACTGTGGGTGAGCCTCTCTTCCGCTCATCTTCACAAGTCCATTGTCACCACAATGGATGGCAAGCTTCAAGCACTTGATCTCTTCGTGATGCATCACTTGAACTTGCACACCGCAACCTAACCCCACAAAGAACTCTCACGAAGACCATGGGTTAGTACACAAAGCGTAATGGACAATGCTTACCATACCATGGGATCACTTGATCCCTCTCGGTACATCTTCTACGCTTTGTGAGTTGATCAACTTGATTCACTCTTGACTTAGTCTTGATCAACCTTGAATCTTTCCAACTCTCTTCGTTTGGATGATGTCTTGAAGGTAAACATGAATGATCACACAATCTTCTTCTTCAAGACATGCTTGCAATAAGCTCAACACTCACATGACCAATCTTTGGATAATTCCTTAATAGCACCTTGGTCAACACATAAACTCCTTGAAACCAACACATGGACTTCAAGAAATGCCTATGGACAAATCCTTCAAATATAACTCAATGCAACCATTAGTCCATAGAGAATGTCATCAATTACCAAAACCACACATGGGGGCACCGCATGTCCTTTCAACGTCTGCATGAAATTATATTGCCACGCAAGGCTCGTCTCTTTTGCTCTACATGTTCAGTTCCATTGTTTACAATAACTGTCATGCATAGGAATAAAACATAGTGAGATTATGTAAGGAGTGCATGCAGAAATCCAGAGTGATGGTAGCAACTCGTGGATAGACCCAAAACCAATAATAGCAGGCAGATAATGGCTTCAGTTAATAAATATAGATAATGGCTTCTTTACTGTTTGTTTCCCACCCAAAATGAAACTCATAGTAGACACAGGAGATTAACCAGATAGTAGATAGATACTATTGATAGCGGCCCCGATATGTACCCCACAACCATTTAAAAACTCAAGTTTGACCATTAGTTTGGAGCTGACTCAGAGTCTAATCGATGAACAGGATGATAAAGTAGCATGTAATATTAAGCGATGCATAACGTAAGCAAACACGAAAGAGTGCGACCTCTCTTGCGGACCCGTGTAGTCCTCGAGGTCATCTGCTCGGTTGATGATGGTAATGCAGTTTTCATGGCTGCCAACAAGGGGAAGAAAGATCTCGAGGCAGCGAAAGACAGTCTGGAGGCGGATCCTCGCTGTGCTGGACCCTTCTATCGTTGGAGCAGCTGAGCTGGGGTGGACGACGACGCAACAGGAGCGGGACAAATCACGCAAGATTTTCTTTGACAACTATCTGTAAGAGAAGTAATTATGTAAGGGCTCGTTTGAATTGGAGGATTCCAACAATGCAGGGATAGGAAATAGACAGGAATAGGATAGGAATGCAAGTGCAAAAAGAGAATTTAAAAACACAGATTTTTGCCAATCTGGGTGTTTGGTTCACAACAATTGGAAGATCACAGGATGCAAAGAAGCATGGTGAGATTAAGTCAAACCACAAGAAAATGTACGGTTATAATGCTATTATGCTACTATCTCTTAATCTTGTGCTTCATGAATAGGAATTTGAAAAGGAGGACAAGTGAAAGTTAAAATTCCTACGTTTTTTCTTTCAAGGAGACACTAAAGGAACAAATCCGTGTGCTCAGTGGACAATATATATAACATGTAGAGTAAAAAAGAGATGCAACAAGTGTACAACCTCTTTGGCGAAGCCATGTCGATCTCAGCATTATTGTGTTGGCTGGTGAGGATGCTCGGCTGACTTTGCTTTGTCGGAGGAGGGGAAGAAGATCTTAGGCGCCCGGAGATGGAGCCCGAGGTACTGCTCACTGTGATGGAGGGTTTCGTCGTTGGAGCAGCTCAGTGAGTTGTACGACGCCGAGGCTGAAGCAGTGACAAGAGAGACAATGAACAACGTTAACCTGAGTGGAATTCTAATAGCATCTCCAATACATGACGTAAAATACATAACCACAAAGTGCTAGATGTAAAATACATCAGCCGCTCATCTACGAACTTAACTGTAAACTGAACTTAGCTGTCGAAGCTGAACCTAATCGTCAAACTGAATTTTCTTGTCGAAACTGAATTTTGTCATTTAAACCGAACGCACTAGCAAGGTGAGGCTACACGTCGGTCGTGACCTTTTCATCTCTGGTCAGTCAATTTTGCAGCCGTTGGATACGAAATCAAGGGCCTGCGGTTCATCTTCAACCTCCACCCCGAGCCGCCACCACCACCGCCAAACAACAGCCGCCGCCATGCGGCGGCGGTGCGCCGCCGCCTTCCCCAAAAACACTCCCCACCGCCGGTCCGCCGCCGCCCCGGCCATCCCTCTAGGCCCCCCGTGCCGAGCTTTTTCTCCGGCGATCCCCACGCCACCGCCCCCCCAACGCCCCCCCCCCCCCCGCGACCCCCCCCCCCAACCAGAACCCGAAGATAGATAGTGGGGTACCGCTCCGGCGAGCCCCCTCCCAGCTGCTGGTTCTTCCTTCACCCGCAAGCCCACCCCTTTGAAAATCGATCGACCGAAAAGTCGATTCGGTCATCAAGTGTAGCCAAATCGGAGTAGCATCGCAAGCAAGAGCAAGAGCAAGAGCATCAGTGCGAGCAAGAGCAATAGCAAGAGCAAACCAGGCAGGGGACCGAGAGCAAGAGAAGAGCAGCAGCGCGAGCGAGAGCTAAAGCAGCAGCAGCTCCTACTGATGTGGACGTCGCCGCCGAGGGAGCGACGCCGTGGAGGAAGTGGCTGGCGACGCCGCCGTGGATGGAGCGGCGCCGTCGTGTCATTTCGGGACCGAGCGCCAGCGGCACCATGAGATCGAATCAAGAAGAAAATGCGGCGATTAGTGTACAACCTCTTTGGTGGCGCCGATTAGGCCGCAACTTCATCCGAGGAAACGGTGATGATGATGCTCTTCCGGTGGTGCAGGTGAAGACGGCGGTGTGGGAATGGAGGTGGTGCGAAAGACGAGGGGAACGTCGGGGCAGCTCCTTGGAGGTGGAGGACGGGGTGGCTGAACCGACGGGACAATGAGATCGACGACGGATCCTCATCCGGTACGGTGGATGAGGGACGTCGAGGTGTTGTTGTGGACGACGTCGTCGGGGAATAGGCTCCGGCTGGGTGGCGGACGGAGCAGGGTGTGGGGTTTCATCGCGGGTTTTCGCGGTCTCGGTGTACGAATGGGTGGGCGGATGGGATGGCAGTGGGGAACCATGGCTTAGAGACGCGCTTGTCCGAAATGTGGGGTAAGTTACGAAAGTACCCCCCCACCGATTTGAGGCGGTTCTTTCGGTTCAGGGGTACCACGGGCATTTCACGTGTTGGGATTTCACAGGAGGTGGGAGTTTTCATGCGCGTTGTAATTTCGGAATAGCAAGGCGCGGGTTGAGATGGAGGGAGTTGTCGGAGCACAACGAGACA
This sequence comes from Aegilops bicornis, assembly GCA_021605145.1. Classification (NCBI taxonomy): domain Eukaryota; kingdom Viridiplantae; phylum Streptophyta; class Magnoliopsida; order Poales; family Poaceae; genus Aegilops; species Aegilops bicornis. Next base: position 637,962,930 of record CM038675.1, read on the forward strand.
AAGATATATCTTAAATATTTCGGGCTAACAAGGCGTGGGTTGAAATTTCCGGACAAGCCTAACGTGTACTGTACAAAATCAATGCACACTACAAATGTCATTCAAAACTTTGAATTCATGTTATCTTCAATTAAAATATTTCGCCACGTGTATAATGCATGCAACCTACTACTCAAATGAACGTTTTAGTGCATTCCAAACGTATATACTACCGCTTCAATATGAACTAAATTTGAATAAGATCTACTGAATGATTGTTGTGAAGTCAAATCATTTGAATTCGCTTTCTCTGTTTTAGTAAGATCTACAATCATCATTATTGTCAAGTTAAACCATCGTTTGTGTATTATCTTCACAACACACCACATGATTAGTCTCGAGTTACATATGAACTATGTGTACTATATGAACTCAAACTAGATTTTTGAATCCACTTTATTTTGATTTCAAATCACATTACATTTCTAGCTCAAGCTAGATCTTCATAATCTAAACCATGTCTCATATGTATAATGTGTTTATCACATTATGTATGGTGCCCCCCCTACGCCTACAAGTATTTAGATGTGAGTTGCAAACACCACACATTACCACAAATTCAAATAAAATGTGAGAATGTTCGATATATAGTATTGTTTAGATTACTCGATATTTAGTTGTAAGCTGCAAACGCCGCACATTATCACAAATTCAAATAAAATGTGAGATTGTTTGATGTATAGTATGGTTTAGATTGTTCAGCATTTAGCTGTGAGTTGCAAACGCCATGCATTATCACATTATGGTATAACATGTGCACAAAGACGTGTATCACCGCTATATTCATGCATGCAATGTTTAAAACACTATGATCTCCTATTCAAATATATGAATCCACTTTCATATCAAATTATGATCTTTGTTAGTCTCTTACACCCACACAATCCTCTAGCCTTTGTAGCTACCACTAACTTTCTCTCGTGCATGCACACGCCCTCCTCGCCCTCCCCCCTCGGCATTCTATCCACTGGGCACATTCATTTTTTTCTTTAGGTCGTTCTCCCAGAGTCTCCACAACTCCTTTCCGACACACACCGATCAATAAACCTCTCCAGCGATGCCTGCCTACAGCATACACACACAACTTCAATCTCCTCCTTTATGTGTCCTTGCCTCGTGTCTCTCATATGGTCAGACACACATGTAAACTCTCGCCCCTCTTTTCATAGATCTCACAACCGCACACTCCTCCCCCTATCTAGCTAGTAGTTGGGCCTCTCGCACTACCTCCTAGCTCCATTCTCTCTGTCTATCCGTCTCGCTGGGCCTTATTTGCCTCTAATAAATGGACGTACACCGACCGATCTCTTGCTATACATATAGCCAGCTAGGTCCTTATAACTCGTTTTTACCCACACATCGATCGATCTACCTCATTAGTTGTGTCTCTCCCTTCCTCCGACAAACAACAATTGATCTACCGATCTAGTTAGGTTTGCTTACCAAACACATGGTTCCCCTTCATCATCCATGGATGCGTCCCAACAGATCTATCATGCATGTGCACACACCGAACCACATCCCCACTCTTATTGATAACATTGCAGTTCCACCCTCAGTTTGTCTAGTAGGCCTCTCCCAACATCTCTGAGAAGCAACTCCATCACCCATCCAACACTCTACCCCTCTCCCTCCCTCTCCCTCCCTCTCTCTCTCCTCTCTCTCTCTCTCTCTCTATCCCATCATATTTCCCGTCCTTCAGTTATGTATGGATGTCGACCGATCTCCCTCAAGACATAGCTAGGTCTCTCCTTCTCAACACATATACGAGTCGTTCTACCTCTATAGTTAGGCCTCTGCCTACCCCTCCCCCGCCCCTCCCCCCCACACACCGATACATCAAGCGCTCTAGTCATGTCTCCCCGCCACACACAAACTTGACATGTGCCCTCTAACGTTCAGGTAGGCAGTCGCCCTATATCTTTGACTTGCACACACACACACACACACACACACACACACACACACAATTTCAATGGCTCTCTTCATCGATCTCGCACCCACCCACTTGATCCTCTCTTCGACTCTATCGATAGCTATGACCCCTCCCTCTCTTCTCGTGGATTGCCCGACCCTCTATGTATGATATGGATAGGCCTCCATTTCACACACATTGCATGCAAAATTTTGTTTGAGATGTCATCGACACATATTCCCACAAATAATTCATGAAATCAACCCCCACCCCACCCCCACCCCCACCACAAAACAAGAAACACTCACGAACACGGTTTGTATCTCTCACACACATTCACGTAGGTGGGGGACGTGCACGAAGAGAAGAGGTGCATGCACGGCGCACGTACTCCCGTCTCTTTCCCAACCACACCCGCGCGGGTACACGGTGGAGCTCATTTCTGTACGAAAAAGGCAGACCACGTGGTAATTTGGCACGTGTACTGGTTGTCCACTTGGTGGAGGGAGGATCGTCTACCACGGGTGAACAAACAAATTGCGACTTGACACGTTATGTTAAATTAAAAAAGAGGCAAACCATGTGGGGCCTACCTTAGAGGCAAGGCTCTGTACACTGGAGTACTTTTGATGTGCCTGTCAACTCACGTAACGAGGAGAAGCTTGCTTAGCACGTCGTCTCCCCATGCAGGCGCGGTGGCTCGCAGGATGAGGTGAAGCTTGCTCCTCCCTCGCCCATGCGTGCGGTGGCTCGCAAGACGAGGAGAAAAATTTACTACTCCCCCCGTTTACTCCTCGTCCCTACTACCTTGGTTATAGAGATTATATCATATTGTTTGGAATATATATGTCCTTTAGTAGATTTCAATATGAACTACTAGTACATACTCCAAACACTGATGTATATAGACGTATTTTAGAGTGTACATTCACTCATTTTGCTCCATATGTAGTAGCACTCTCCCTTGCCCCTCGACCCTTGCCCACGTGGTGGATGTGCAGCAATTCATTCGGTCTCGTATAGCCAGAACGATATATACTGCACTATCATTATTGCTCGACTTCCCGAAGAGTCGAAGAGCCAATCGCAAGGTTAATATTTTGGAGATGCCAAGCGCAAGATTATAGGAGAACGAGTAGTAGGTGCCGCGTCATTTATAAATAATTTTTTTCTTCAGTAGCACGTACGCAATATGATAGGTTCATATGGAGAGAAAAGGAAACCGCTCCACTATATAAAAAGTCAGGACGGGCCAGCCTACACTGTTGCTTGCTGGAGTTGCTCTCTTCACACTCTCTCGCACAAAACGACTGTGGCCACATCTCTAACATCCCGGCGGATCACGTCCGCTTGGGGAACGGGTGGATGCTTAGTGTAGATGCGGTGGCCGTCGCCGACGGCGAAAACCCACCGTCGGCACGTCCCGATCAGGGGCCCCCGCCGTTCTCTCTCACAAAGCCGGTGAGGTTGCCTTCGTCCCTTGCTCACCGCTGACGTGGCGTGCTGTGATTGCCGCCTCCGCCGCCCTCCTCAAGGTTGAGCTACGTCCCTCGGTACAACTCCCTTTACAGCCGGCTTGCACCATCGCTCCAGCTGCCCACATCACTCCCTCGTGGATATTTCTCTACTTCTTTGCCCCTGCACATACCTGATACCTCTCTTGGCTTCTACGTACTGTATTTGTTATGATTTTATGTCTCATCAACTAGTCCTAGTAATCTTATTCTCATCACGCTTCTTCAATTTCTTTGCCACAGGGATGCTCATCTCGATTTGGGTGAAACTGCACAAAATGATCCGATGGTCAAAAGGTTGCAAACTTCATTTATTAGGAAGCTCGAACGTTGCCAGCAAATTGAAGCCTGGTCAGGGTTCACGATTCAAGGGCTAGGGACTGCATGGATCGTTTTTTCTTTAGCCGCCTCTTTTCCAAAATAAGTGTCAACTTTAGTAGTAGTACAACTTTGTACTAAAGTTTGCACAAAGTTGAGACACTTATTTTGGAACGGAGGGAGTACATATTTGCTATGATCTGTCAATCATTGAGATGCAATAGCATGCATGTTAGTCTCCTTTGTATTTGATGAAATGTTGCAACGGGCAACCTTGGACGCAAGATACATGTAACAGAATTTGGAAGCTTCATAGCATTGTACAAATTTATCTCGCTGATAAATTATGATGCGATACTAGTACTATACTAGTACTTCCTTTGTTCCTAAATATAAGTCTTTGTAGAGATTTCACCATTAACCACATGCGGATGCATATAGATGCATTTTAAGTGTAGATTCATTCATTTTGTTCCGTATGTAGTTCACCTAGTGGAATCTCTACAAAGACTTATCTACTAGTAATAGCTATCCCCCACTACTAGGAATTCTCTATCCTCTCCTTGAGCCACATCATCAAAATTGACGTAGCCGTTAGATGAAGTAAATCAGTCATAATAGCCATCTGATCTAGACGTTGAGAGGCTCAACACTAAGCCACATGCAAGCATGCAGAAATACCGTGGCACATGCATGTGAGTGGGTTTTAAATCACATCAACATGTTCGCATGCAAGCATGCACCGTAGCATGCATGTAAGTGAGCTTTTAAGTCCCATTAACATGTAAAAATGAAAATATAATCCCATTATGCAAGAGGAGTTGGCTGATCTTTTTTTCCTTACGTGGGATGATCTAAATGATGATGGGAGTTTATTTAGTTTGGCTACCACATTTGTCATGCGGTTATAGATTTTTTTAGTTCTATGAAATTGATAATTTTTCTTGTGAGAAAGATATATCATTGTTTTCATGGCAACGCTGAGGACTGATCTAGTAATATTTAGGAATGGAGGGAGTACTATGTAAAGAGTTAGGTGTCTCACGATGATAGTGTGAGGTGGGCCATGTAATCACTGAGCCTGCGTGTCTTCACTGCTCTTTCACTCCTCTGCTGTAAGAATGGAGAAAATTGTAATCTACTACTTCCTTTCGCCGAAAGCGTGGGACATCCAGCAGTCCTACCACCTCAGTAATAAAGACCAATGAGTCAAATCACATAGACCCATCAAGAAGTTGGACGGACGAAGCAACCATCACTCTTGTGCCGGTGAGAGGTCGCGTCCGCTCTGGCCGGGCATGAATGCGGCACCGATTCTTTGGAGCTGACGCCGTTTGAAGTGAGCCTTGTGGCGATGGAGGGGCTTTGGGTGGGCCAGGCTGGTCGAGGAGCGGGCGTGGCGGTTGTCCGCATGTCCCTACGGACACGCCCGGAAATGAGAGGATGCACCGACTCTCATGGCTAAATCACACTACACACCATATCTCTGTAGGAGTAGGTCGATCTGTCGCACTCTCTAACACACACATGCTTTGTTAAACACACACACGCACACGCACGCACCTTGGTCGTTGCACCTTCTAACGTGACTTATTACACCTAGATGGAGGGAGTAGTAAGTATCACGAGATCTGGTGGCACACTTGACTTAAGTCGAATACAAGTGCCCAAAATTTGTGTGCATGTTATAATAAGGATTCACTTAAAATAGTACGTGCATTGAGCAGAGGGATCAATTGGACAACATTCCGGGCAAAGAGCGAGATGTGTGAGGTAGTAAGATACACCGCTGACGCTTTTAATTTTTCTTATTAATTTGTTTGTTTCACCCTCTGACTGGTGGGACCCAACGTACTACGTGGAGAGAGGTAAGGTGACTAAGGCTGCATTATTTCTACACCACTGTGGATAGTCTTACCACCAAAGCCACATGACACGATTATGATTGAAATCCTAATGACTCCACACACAAAAAAACACGGCATGCACATCACACGAATGCAGGAATTTATAAAGGTTATTTTCCTCTCGTTGAACATAACGGGAGGGTTGTGTAGCTGGTTAGCTTTGTTCGCTCATCAAACTTGAGGTCTCGGGTTCGATAACTACACTTGAGCATAATTTTTGCCAGGAGGATTCTTTGACTGGTCAAAATTTTTTCTAGGGTTTGCACGCTTCACACTCTCTCTCCAGTATATATACACACGCTGGAGCCTCAGCGCTTGTAGTTGCTCTCTTCACACTCTCTCGCCCTCTCCCGCTGGAGCCTCAACGCTTGTAGTTGCTCTCTTCACACTGTCTCGCCTTCTCTAGATCTAAACAAGACTTCGTTGTCCTCTCTCTCCCCTCACTGCTGCTCAAAGAGCTGGCAGGATCCGTCCGCCGGGAAGGGAAGGAGGCTTAACGCTGTCTCCGTCGGCGAGGGAGGGAATCCACTACCGGCACTGCTGTTCACTTTCCACCCAGCGGCGGCGCGGGAGGGCCTCCGACCCCTTCTTCTTCACAGCCGTCCCATCGCCCACCGAACCACGCCCCAAGAACCTTAAGGTATATTTTACTTACTCCACATGCATTGCTCTAGCTGCATGTATGCCATGAATCTAGGACGTGGTTCAAAGAGGAAATGAGTGGGGGAAAGTAGTGGGAAAAGTTGTATATAGCATGAATCTAGGACGTGGTTCAAAGAGGAAATGAAGGGGGAAAGTTGTATAGCATGAACCTAGGACGTGGTTCAAAGAGGAAAGGAATGTGGAAACGTAGTGGGGAAAGTTGTATCGCATAAATCTAGGACGTGGTTCAAAGAGGAAAGGAAGGTGCGAAAGTACTAGTTCAAAAAGGAAAGGAAGGGACAAGGCTGTAGAGTTTGAGCAGGACTAGATTTGTGCGCTCACATAGGGAAAGGTGTCTAAAGATAACAAAACTAGGACCAACACAAATATGCTCCTTGGTTGTTTGTTCTTTGTTGCAACAGATCGTGCATGACCACGATGGTAGATGCACATGGTGCTTTGGTGTGTCCACCGTCCTGCAACTCATTAGCTGTTGTTAATCTAAGGCCCTGTTTGGATAAAAACTCCCTAGTCCCTACCTGCTTGGTTCCAGGGACTAAACATGGACTAGAGGTTATTAAATGACATGATAAAAGACCATGTTACCCCTAGTAATGAACTAATAGAAACAAGGTGCGATGCGTGGCAAGGGCAACTGTTGGAAAAGTCCCAAAAAGACTCCCTCGGGGTCTTCTTTCTTTAGTCCCAAATGCCCACTTTTAGTCCCGAAAAGTCCCTCCTGTTTGGTTTAGATGTGACTAACACATAGTTTTTTTAGTCCCTACACCAAAATGTCCCTGTAAACAAACACCCTCTAATAATGCCGCTGGAAAATTGATGCAATGCCACGGTTAAAAGCAAATTACATGTTTAACAAATTTTATTGTTAATATAATCTCTATGTTAATATTAATCAATGCCACCGTTTGAGAAATGTTATTGTCTTGCTTTCTTTCCCATTTAGATAAGGTAGATGCTTCTTTTGTTGGCTTCGTGTCATCCACCGTTATTGACCACTAATTGTTTCCTTTGCACCTCTGTGTAAACAGGGTTATCTACTTCACCTCGTTGCCATTGTGACCTTTTGTTGCAATCGCACAAAACACTTTTGTTTTAAGAGTGTTTTGTGCAGTTCAACCAAAATGTCACACCGACAACGTTAGCTTGATTGCTTGATCTTAGTGGAATCGCACAAGAGGAGATCTTACTTGCGATCCGTTAAGGCGACTTTGGTTCGGTTCTTGTTCTTGTGTGTTGTTTGAATTCCGCATCATGAGTGGTCATTACTATCCTTGTTTCACATGATTCTGCAGTGTGCTTTCATATGTTGTGCTACTTGTACGATAATGTTGCTTGATTTTAGTGAACAGCACAAATGGAGACAAGACTTCCAATCTGTATGTGCACCATAATATCCCATTGAGGTAAGATAAGGATATTTCACAACTGTTGGCCTGTATTTTGCCACTTTCATCAGAAAATTAAGTTTAGTACTATACTTTTGCTCCCTAATTGACATGCCTAATCTTACATTAAAGGTGAAGCTTGTCTGTTATTGAACCAAGTGATGAAGGGGAAGAGCAAGCGGAAGAAAAACAAAAATCAACTCCCGGTGTTGTAATGAAGCACTGGAACTGTGATGACACAAGTAATGATATAGTTTTGCATCTTAATTTATTGCTATGGCTGGAACGAGCAAATGTTTTGCCACTGATTTGATGCCATCCATAATTATCTCTACTTGTGCAAACAGGGATCTTCTTTTAACATACCATAAATTTTAGTGGAAATGCACAAGAAGATGGTGGAAACATTAAACTAATCGAGGAGTATATAGTAAGCATGGCCACCCCGTAGATAGCAACAGATGGTTCGGAGAAGTGCTTCATCATATGCTCTACACAATCAGCCTGACAAATGTTGGTACTCACCCACTGATTTCATCCATATGATTGAGCTTTGTCATCTCTATTGGTGTTGTTCTACTGTTTAGATACTGTCATGAAAAAGTGGTATTGTCCTTGAGAAGTGCTTCATCTGTGCTGTTTTAAATATTTCCTTTCCTTTTTTGAGCAAACAGGGATCATCTTCCTCTGAAGAAGAATATGGAGTACGTGAAGTGACTAGTTCCGATTATGCCAGGATGAAGAAGCCCTGTCTATCTTCTCATCATAAGGAGCAGTTGAAGGATGGTTACATTACTCCTGACAAGACCAAACTAACTTCAGCTCAGAAGGACTGACAAATCTCCATTTTTTTGTTGTGATGCGCGTTTACAATGTTGTTCTAGGATTCTTTCCGGTGAGTTCCATTTTTCTAAAAGTGTGCTCTACATGGACCATGTATGTGCCTGTTAAAACTGTCAATTCATAGTACAGTTTGCTTTATACTAATCACTTTTTTGTATTTGTGCAAACAGGGGTGCTCAACTTGATTTCAACCGGAACTGCACAAAATGTTCATGAATACATCGAATCATTCATTTCCACCACAAGAAAGGAGGTGCCCATAAGTTCAAGGCGTTGCAACATATAAGGGCGAAATCATACAAGCTACGCGTGAATTTGGTTGATTTTGGTGGGCGCACAAAAAGAACGGTGGTTTATTTAGCACGACGTGCCATGTCAATGTCCGAACTTATGGCAAACCCTGCCCATTCCACAATCGTAGGCATTTGATATTTTGGAATGGGACAACCTTGTCAAATTTTGCTCAATGATTTTAGCAAGATATGCGTTTGATATTTTCGAATGGGATGCCCTTTCTTTGTCGGCGGCGATTAATTTTTCTTTATTCTTTAGTTGTGAAGTAAATATTGCCTCGACATGTGAGTCACTGAGATGCATAATCATCGATTGTTTTGAATGTTCTCTATGAATTTCCAGGCCTGTGTGTTTGATTGCAATGTACAGAAACGCTAAAAAGCTGCTCAAACTCTTTGTACTCCTTTTGTTCCTTTTTACTTCGCACATTGTGAAAGTGCATACTTTTTGTATAAGATTGGTCAAAGTAGAGATACTTTGACTGCAGACAAAACTTGTATGCAGACTAGAAAGGACCGGAGGGAGTACATGTGAAACTGCTACAAACGTGGTGATCACCCTGGGAATAATGCTAGTACGTATTGTTTTGCATATTCATCCAATGCCAGTGATACAGGAATTCAAACTAATCGAAATAAATTCATTCATACACGGTCGGATTTCATATAAACATGCCGGATTTCATTACATTTCATACATTCTTCAACTAAAAAGGGGTGTTTGTGGCCGCATGCATCTCCCAGATGCAGAGGCCGGGGATCATCCTCCTTTTCGAAAAAACTAAAAAGGGGTGCGCTGGAGGTATAATTAATTAACTGAAGCTACCCAGCTGTGTCCCCCTGAGCCAAACAGAAGCTTCAGTGACTTAACTGTAGGTGCAGTTGCATAACTGACATGTGGCCTGTTGGGCCCACGTGTCAGTCAGCCAACTGCACCAGCAGTTAAGTAGAAGCAGCGTTTGAAGGAAATATGCCCTAGAGGCAATAATAAAGTTATTATTTATTTCCTTATATCATGATAAATGTTTATTATTCATGCTAGAATTGTATTAACCGGAAACATAATACATGTGTGAATATATAGACAAACAGTATGTCACTAGTATGCCTCTACTTGACTAGCTTGTTAATCAAAGATGGTTATGTTTCCTAACCATGAACAAGGAGTTGTTATTTGATTAACAAGGTCACATCATTAGTAGAATGATCTGATTGACATGACCCATTCCGTTAGCTTAACACTTGATCGTTTAGTATGTTAATGCTTTCTTCATGACCCATACATGTTCATGTAACTATGAGATTATGCAACTCCCGTTTACCGGGAGGAACACTTTGGTGCTACCAAACGTCACAACGAATCGGGTGATTATAAAGGAGTACTACAGGTGTCTCCAAAGGTACTTGTTGGGTTGGCGATTTCGAGATTAGGTTTTGTCACTCCATTGTCGGAGAGGTATCTCTGTGCCTTCTCGGTAATGCACATCACTTAAAGCCTTGCAAGCATTACAACTAATGAGTTAATTGTGAGATGATGTATTACGAACGAGTAAAGAGACTTACGATGCGAGATTGAACTAGGTATTGGATACCGACGATCGAATCTCGGGTAAGTAACATACCGATGACAAAGGGAACAACGTATGTCGTTATGCGGTTTGACCGATAAAGATCTTCGTAGAATATGTAGGAACCAATATGGGCATCCAGGTTCCGCTATTGGTTATTGACCGAGAATGGTTCTAGGTCATGTCTACATAGTTCTCGAACCCGTAGGGTCCGCACGCTTAACGTTTCGATGACAGTTCATAATGAGTTTATAAGTATTGATGCACGGAAGGTTGTTCGGAGTCCCGGATGTGATCACGGACATGACGAGGAGTCTCGAAATGGTCGAGACATAAAGATTGATATATTGGAAGCCTACATTTGGACATCGGAAGGGTTCCGAGTGAGATCGAGGAATTCTGCAGATGCAGGGAGGTTACCGGAACCCCCGGGAACTACATGGGCCATAGTGGGCCTTAGTGGAAAGGAGAGAGGCCAGCCCTAGGTGGTGGCCGCGCCCCTTCCCCTAGTCCTATTAGGACTAGGAAAGGTGGGCCGCCCCCTCTCTCTCTTTTCCCCTCAGGAATCCTAATCCAACTAGGATTGGAGGGAGTCCTACTCGGAAGGAGTAGGACTCCTTGGTGCGCCTCCCCCCTTGGGCCGGCCACCTCCCCCTTGGCTCCTTTATATACGGGGGCAGGGAGCACCCCAAAACACACAAGTTGATCTACGGATCTTTCCTTAGCCGTGTGCGGTGCCCCCTTCCACCATATTCCACTTCGGTCATATCGTCAGAGAGCTTAGGCGAAGCCTGCGCCGGAGAAGTCATATCGTCCACGGAGCTTAGGCGAAGCCCTGCGTCGGTGGAGCATCAACATCGCCACCACGCCGTCGTGCCGACGGAACTCATCCCGACACTTTGCTGGATCGGAGTCCGGGATCGCCATCGAGCTGAACGATGTGCAGAACTCGGAGGTGCCAGACGTTCGGTACTTGGATCGGTCGGATCGTGAAGACGCACGACTACATCAACAGCGTTGTTATAACGCTTCCGCTTCACGGTCTCACGAGTGCGTGGACGGACACTCTCCCCTCTCGTTGCTATGCCATCACCATGGTCTTGCGTGATCGTAGGAAATTTTTTGAAATTACTACGTTCCCCAACAGCGTTCTTCTTCAGCGTAGCTCTCCGACTCCACACCGTAGCCAAGAAGCTAACCAGCCGTCAATGGTCAACCCGCCTAGCTTGGCTTCAACCGGAGGGTAGCAACGGTGGCCTTACTTGGACCCGAGCGGCGGCGAACTACCGTGTTCTACTCTTCCTCGTTTTCTGTGTGGCGCGGCCTCATTAGCAGCGGGGCGGGGCCCCGGCGGAGCCGACAATGTCCTCTGTCTCGTTGCCGGCGGGCGGCGCCTCAGCGGAGCGGTGGAAATCCTCCCCCACGTTGCCGGCAGGGTGGGGCCTCGGCTGAGCCGGCGATGTCCTCTGCCTCATTGTTGGCGGGGCGGGGCCTCGGCGGAGCCGGCGGTGTCCTCTGCCTCGTTGTTGGCGCCGCGGGGCCTCGGCGGAGCAGGGCGTCGTCGACGCCAGCGGAGCGGGGACTCGTCGGAGCCGGCATTGTCCTCCGCCTCGTCATCGGTCTCGCCAAATAGCGCCTCGCCCGCTTCATCGCCCTCTTTGCTAGCCTCTTTGTAGGCGGCCGCAGCCTCCGCCACCCGCATGCGGTACCGCCGTCGCTCGAGGCGGCCCTTGCGGGCGGAGCAGTACGAGTCGAGCAGCGCCTCCTACTCCGCCCGCTCCGCGGCGATCTGCTCCTCCGCCTGCAGGTGCTCCTGGAGGAGATGGTGGTTGTAGGCGGCGTCGGCCTGCGCCTACCGGAACTGCTCCTCATGCATCGGCCTGACCCTGTCCATATATTGGGCACTGGCCTCGCCGATGGTCATGGTGCAATGCACCGGCGAGGATGGCGCGGAGGAGGGGGTTGGCGCCGGATCGTCGACTACCATGTTCTCCATTAGGATGTCGTTGCCTCTGCCGCCGCCGCCAGCCGGTCGGCAGCAATGGCTGCCATCTCCTTGTGGTCCGTCGTCCGCCCGTCCCAAAGAGCGTTGGAGCGCGAGGAAGCCATGGTGGTAAGTAGTGGTGTGGACAGGAGAAAGGGAACGGATGCGGATGACTGCGGCTATGGCGGTATAGCGATTTATATAGCAATGGTGGGCGTGCGAGAGGACGGACGTGTGGTGCCGGAGTAGCCGCCTCGGCAACCGTGATATCATTAATGTGTGCGGCAGATGGGCGGACGGGACGACACTTGTGTCGCTTTGAAGGCGAGCAATCGCCTCGCACCGAGAAGCGGGCGGCCGGGCGCCGATCAAGCTTGGCGGAAGGCTACATGGGCGAGGAGATGACTTTACTTGGATAGGATGACAATAGGGACCCACCAGGTCCATAGCCTCACGTCATAAGTGCCTCTTTTTTATATATATATATATATATATATATATATATATATATATAACTATAATTTATTTTGCGTCCTCCTGGTTTCCTAACATCACGGTCCCACACCATTGTCAACCTATGTACTCCCTCCTTTCCGGTTTATAGGGCTTATCTCAAAATTTTAGTTTTTCCATTTTATAAGGCTCAATTTGGTTGTTTTCTATCACATGTTCAGATTCCAAGGTGCATTAAATCATTGCATGCAAGTATTAAGAGAAAATTGACCAATGCATGTACTTTATGCATGCATGCATTGTAATTAATGCATTGATAAACATAATTTTTTTGAGGATAACAAGAGCATTAGTTAGGTGCTTTTGCAAAACTACAAAAAGTATTCCACCACTCGCCATCTACCTTGATTGGTGAGATTTTTGAATTGAGCATTATAAACCGGAAAGGAGGGAGTAGTCAATAAACGAGAGAATTGCACAAGAAGCGGCCGACAGCTGGGACCAAGCAGCTTGAGCAGTATTTGTGTTTTTGAGGTATGAGCACTGCAGAGTTTTTTTATGTTTACCCCAGATATTAATTTTTCTCCTCTGAACAACAACGAAAACATCGCTGCAGGTATTAACTGGGCGGGCTGTGGCTCGTCTAGCCCAGGCCAGATATCCAGCCCAAATATTAATTTTTTTCAAGCTGAAAATGGCTAGCCCAGCTATACTTTTTTTAGGAATACCCAGGCAAGGTCAAGTTGTTATTCTCCGCCCCGCTGGGCTGCATATCTTTCCTAGGAGGGATGCATTAGGCTTGACAAGAAAATGGGCTTTAAGAAATAATAAATGGGATGTAATTATAAAAACTGGGTAGTAACTATAAAAAATGCACCAAACAGTGATTACTTTATAAAATATTATTTTGGAATATTGAAAATTTTAATTTCATTAACTGTTGCGAGCGCAATGTTTCATTGGATTTTTACGTAATATAAATTTATATTGAAAATGTATATAATCTGACTAGAAATTTCGGGATAAAAATATTCGGATCCCATCAAAATGTGGGAAATTTGATTGAATTCTGTTTTGAACGGTTGGTTGAAATGGACTGTACTTTTAACAAACTGTAAATGGGCTGTAGTAAATTCCATTAGAATTCAAAAATGGGCTATACATTCTTACAAATCTCAAATGGGCTATAAGTTCTACGCCACACACTTACGGCCTTACTAAGTTGTGCGTCCCTTAAAAAACAGAGTTGGCGTATGCGGGGCTTTGTCAACTTATAGTCAACACACAGTTCTAGCGGCGTTGGCCATTGGATGTCCATCCAACGGATGCCATGCTTCTTCTTCAATCTCGGATATTCTAGCTTCACCCGCCCAAAAAATGATTCCTCCCCCTGACATCTGGGGCGCACCGTTTCAGAAGCTGACCTGTGGGCCTACTAAGTTGACGTACCAAGGGCTTTGTCAACTTAGTCAATATAAACGATTCTAGCTGCAGTGACCGTACGATGTCCATCCAACGGCCGTCGTCGTCCACCGCCGTGGTGCTCTCGGCGCAGCGTGGTCAAGGAACGACTTCCATCGGACATGGACTGTATGTGGAGAGGCTGACAGCTGGGTCCACGGCAGCCGCAAGGAAGTGCCTCCTTATTACACGCAAAATAATTATTCCTCTCCCTGACAGCGGGGACCCACCGGACGGGCCACCGTATTTTGCGAAAAAAATGATTCGCCCCCTGACTGCTGGGACCCACGAGCTACATCTTCGCACGCAAGGAAGTGCGTCCAGAAAAAAAAACGATTCGCCCCCATGACTGTTGGGACCCACCAGCTACATCTTCGCACGCAAGGAAGTGCGTCCAAAAAAACGATTCGCTTCGACCTTTGGGACCCAAGAGCTACACCTTCGCACGCAAGGAAGTCCGTCCCGCAAAAAATAAATTCGCTTCGATCGCTGGGACCCAGCAGCTACACCTACGCACGCAAGTAAGTGCGTCCGGGAAAAAAAAACGATTCGCCCCCCTGACTGCTGGGACCCAACAGCTACACCTTCGCACGCAAGGGAGTGCGTTTGGGCAAAAAAACAAAACGATTCGCCCCCTGACTGCTGGGACCCACCAGCTACATCTTCGTAGGCAAGGAAGTGCCTGACAGTCGGGACCCACCTGGTCGAAGCGTACGTAGCGTTGTCATCCTGGTCGCAAACGTGTACGTACATACTGGTCGATGTAGAGGCGCACACGTGTCATAGTAGGGGCGCGCACGTGTCGTAGTAGAGGCGCGCACGTAGCATGTACACGTACGTACAGCGACCAGGGTGCAAAAAAGAAAATACGTCCACATATGTGTACATACGGGCGGGGTCTCGAACGCCTAGTCGCGCATACGTACGGCGAGGGCTCGTGTTCATGGGGAGGCAACGAAATGCGTCGTGTTCATGGGGAGGCAACGGAATGCGTCGTGTTCATGGGGAGGCAACGGAATGCGTCGTGTTCATGGGGAGGCAACGGAATGCGTCATGTTCATCGGGAGGCAACGGAACGCGTGGGAGCCAACCGGCTTGGACGGAACAGGCGACGGAAACGAGGCCTGGCGTACCGCAGAACGGAGGAAACGGCCTTGTGTTCGACCGGCCACGTTCGGAACGGGGTCCTGTTGATCGGGAGGGGTGTGGCGTACCGCAAAATGGAGGAAATGGGCCTCCTACGGTCGAAACGGGGGTCCTGTTGATCGGGAGGGGTGTGGTGCACCGCAAAACGAAGGAAACGGACCTCCTACGGTCGAAACGGGGTCCTGTTGATCGGGAGGGGTGTGGCGTACCGCAAAACGGAGGAAACGGACCTCCTACGGTCGAAACGGGGGTTCTGTTGATCGGGAGGGTGTGGCGACCGCAAAAGGGGACTCCACCGATCTGTTCATCTCCACCATCGACCTCCTCCGGCCTCCACGGGCTACCGTCGACCTCCTCCAGCCTCCACGGGCTCCTGTTCATCCAGCCTCCACCGCGCTACTCCACCGGCCATTGTTCAACCACCCTCCACGGGCACCCCTCCACCGTCTCATCGCTCATCCAGCCCTCCACACCACGGGGTCTGTTCAACCACCCTCCACGGCCACCCCTCCACCGCGTCATCTGTTCATCCAGCCCTCCACACCACGGGTCCTGTTCATCCAGAGGCAACGCCACCGCCTTGTTCATCCACTTCGCAACGCCATCGCTCATCCAATCGATCGGCTTGATTAGCAGCAGAGCGAAGAATCGCTCCACCGGGTTCGATTAACAGCCATCGATCGATCGCCGGGTTCGAAGAACGCGTAGCTGCGGTCTGCAATCGCCGGGTTCGATTAGAGCCCAACGCCTCGCCGAAGTTCGATTAGAGCCAACGCCTCGCACACACGCGCGTACGTGTACGAGAGAAACGCGCATCGCTCGGCCCCCGACCTCCCACCGTAACCGGCAACTCCCCGAAATTTTCCTACCCCTCACTTCTACCATGGTTTTTTCCGTCATGGACGGCCCAAAGAATGTCATGCAGCTGCGTCTCCGGCCCGCCCAGGACGAAAAGCCCATTTTCTGTCATGATTTTTTGTCATAGAAGTAGGAGCCCACCACATCTATGATGATACCGGGTTCTGTCACAATTATCGTCATAGAAGTGTCATATGTATGACAGAAAAGTTTTTCGTTCGGCCCAAAATGTCACGGATGTGTCTTTTTTTTGTAGTGGATGTTATATGCACGAGTAGAACACAAGTGAGTTGTGGGCGATACAAGTCATACTGCTTACCATAATGTCACACTTTGGTTCGGCGGTATTGTTGGATGAAGCGGCCCGGACCGACATTATGCGTACGCTTACGCGAGGCTGGTTCTACTGACGTTCTTTGCACACAGGTGGCTGGCGGGTGTCAGTTTCTCCAACTTTAGTTGAGCCGAGTGTGGCTACGCCCGGTCCTTGCGAAGGTTAAAACAACACCAACATGACAAACTATCATTGTGGTTTTGATGCGTAGGTAAGAACGGTTCTTGCTAAGCCCGTAGCAGCCACGTAAAATTTGCAACAACAAAGTAGAGGACGTCTAACTTGTTTTTGCAGGGCATGTTATGATGTGATATGGTCAAGACATGATGCTAAATTTTATTGTATGAGATGATCATGTTTTGTAACCGAGTTATCGGCAACTAGCTGGAGCCATATGGTTGTCGCTTTATTGTATGCAATGCAATCGCCCTATAATGCTTTACTTTATCACTAAGCGGTAGCGATAGTCGTACAAGCATAAGATTGGCGAGACGACAACGATGCTACGATGGAGATCAAGGTGTCGGCCGGTGACGATGGTGATCATGACGGTGCTTCGGAGATGGAGATCACAAGCACAAGATGATGATGGCCATATCATATCACTTATATTGATTGCATGTGATGTTTATCTTTTATGCATCTTATCTTGCTTTGATTGACGGTAGCATTATAAGATGATCTCTCACTAAATTTCAAGATAAAAGTGTTCTCCCTAAGTATGCACCGTTGCCAAAGTTTGTCGTGCCCAGACACCACGTGATGATCGTGTGATAAGCTCTCGTCCATCTACAACGGGTGCAAGCCAGTTTTGCACACGCAGAATACTCAGGTTAAACTTGACGAGCCTAGCATATGCAGATATGGCCTCGGGACACTGAGACCGAAAGGTCGAGCGTGAATCATATAGTAGATATGATCAACATAGTGATGTTCACCATTGAAAACTACTCCATTTCATGTGATGATCGGTTATGGTTTAGTTGATTTGGATCATTTGATCACTTAGAGGATTAGAGAGATGTCTATCTAAGTGGGAGTTCTTGAGTAACATGATTAATTGAACTTAAATTTATCATGAACTTAGTACCTGATAGTATCTTGCTTGTCTATGTAGATAGATGGCCCGTGTTGTTGTTCTGTTGAATTTTAATGCGTTCCTTGAGAAAGCAAAGTTGAAAGATGATGGTAGCAATTACACGGACTGGGTCCGCAACTTGAGGATTATCCTCATTGCTGCACAAAAGAATTACGTCATGGAAGCACCGCTGGGTGCCAGGCTTGCTGCAGATGCAACTGACGACGTTAAGAACGTCTGGCAAAGCAAAGCTGATGACTACTCGATAGTTCAATGTGCCATACTTTACAGCTTAGAACCGGGACTTCAACGACGTTTTGAACGTCATGGAGCATATGAGATGTTCCAGGAGTTGAAGTTAATATTTCAAGCAAATGCCCAGATTGAGAGATATGAAGTCTCCAATAAGTTTTACAAATTGCAAGATGGAAGAGAATAGTTACATCGGTGAGCATATACTTAGAATGTCTGGGTATAACAATCACTTGATTCAATTGGGAGTTACTCTTCCGGATGATAGCGTCATTGACAGAATTCTTCAATCACTGCCACCAAGCTACAAGAGCTTCGTGATGAATAATAACATGCAAGGGATGGATAAGACGATTTCCGAGCTCTTCGCAATGCTAAAGGCTGCAGAGGTAGAAATCAAGAAGGAGCAACAAGTGTTGATGGTCAATAAGACCACCAGTTTCAAGAAAAAGGGCAAAGGGAAGAAGAAGGGCAACTTTAAGAAGAACAGCAAGCAAGTTGCTGCTCAAGAGAAGAAACCCAAGTCTGGACCTAAGCCTGAGATCGAGTGCTTCTCTTGCAAGCGCATCGTCCTTTGGAAGCGGAACTGCCCCAAGTATTTGGCGGATAAGAAGGATGGCAAGGTGAACAAAGGTATATGTTATATACATGGTATTTGATGCTGGTTATGTTGCTAATATTTGCAACTCGAAACAGGGACTACAGATTAAGCGGACACTGGCTAAGGACGAGGTGACGATGCACGTGGGAAAGGGTTCCAAAGTTAATGTGATCGCCGTCGGCAAGCTACCTCTACATCTACCTTCGGGATTAGTATTAGACCTAAATAATTGTTATTTGGTGCTAGCGTTGAGCATGAACATTATATCTGGATCTTGTTTGATGTGAGACGGTTATTCATTTAAATCAGAGAATAATGGTTGTTCTATTTATATGAGTAATATCTTTGACGGTCATGCACCCTTAAAGAGTGGTCTATTTTTGATGAATCTCGATAGTAGTAATACACATATTCATAATGTTGAAGCCAAAAGATGTAGAGTTGATAATGATAGTGCAACTTATTTGTGGCACTGCCGTTTAGGTCATATCGGTGTAAAGCGCATGAAGAAACTCCATACTGATGGACTTTTGGAACCACTTGATTATGAATCACTTGGTACTTGCGAACCGTGCCTCATGGGCAAGATGACTAAAACGCCGTTCTTTAGTACTATGGAGAGAGAAACAGATTTGTTGGAAATCATACATACAGATGTATGTGGTCCGATGAATGTTGAGGCTCGTGGCGGATATCGTTATTTTCTCACCTTCACAGATGATTTGAGCAGATATGAATATATCTACTTAATGAAACATAAGTCTGAAACATTTGAAAAGTTCAAAGAATTTCAGAGTGAAGTTGAAAATCATCATAACAAGAAAATAAAGTTTCTACGATCTGATCATGGAGGAGAATATTTGAGTTACGAGTTTGGTCTACATTTGAAACAGTGCGGAATAGTTTTGAAACTCAGGCCACCTGTAACATCTCAAAAATTTCCAAATTTTGGAATGTTAATAATAAGATATGGTTGAGTGAGTTGTTGTGATTGTCAAGTAAAAAAAAAACTTTTGAGACATGTTAAAAAAATCAAATTGGATTTCTTTGTTTTGGACTCCCATGAAATATTCGGAACCACCTTTAGATTTATGGAGTGAGAATAAAATGACTTTCTTAAATGTGGTGGATGGATATTTCATTTGAAGTTCTTTGAAATTATGAGTTTCAGTGAAGTTGGATCTTATATGGAATTTTAATACCATTTAAATATTACAAAGCATTCAAGTAAAAATTTAATGAGAGGAGATAATATGACTTCTCCATAAGAAAAAGTTAGAAAATAGTTAATAGGGCTCATTTGAATATTTGATTGAGTTTCAAATCATTGTGGTTCTTATAGGGAATTTATAATGACATTAAAAGATTAGAAAAAAAACATATAAAATTGAATTGGGCCATTTCACAATTTCTCGCACATTGATTCCATCTCTCTCCAACCGAATTGGGCTAAGTCCACCTCACTTCTATATTAATTTTTCTTTCTCTTGCTCCTTGGGCTTAGTATTTTTCCGCTAAAGCCCATCTAGCTTACACACCTCAAGCCCAGGCGCATGCACGTGCTCGTCTCCTTCCTCTGCACGTTCAATCTACAGAAACTGAACTTGAACGGCCATGGCGTCTTTTCACCTCTTCCTCTCCCTCTAGTGCTAACCATAGTCATCCTTTCGACTTGCCACCGACACGAAACTTACAGAGGAATGTAAGGATAACCCATTCAGAGAATTAAAATCCAACATTACTGCCATAAATCGCCGAATTGATTCGTGAAACGTACACGCACAAACAGCCATTAATGGCCATGTTGAGCTCCCTTGATCTCCCCGTACCGGCTCCCACTGCCATTATAAATAGTCCCCGAGGAGAGCCCTCAGCCCTAATACCTTCCAGACCCAAAAGCCCTCTCCCTCTCGCCTCAAAACCGGAGAATTTGTCGCCGGACCCGAGCTTCGTTGTCGCCGTCCGTTGACGATCACGTCGCCTCCGGTGAAGCTCAGGACCCCACGTTCTTCCTTTCTCTATGTATCTCCCGTGCACACCTCGCTGACCCCTTTTCCCCCTCAATTCTCCAGCCAGGTCGCACGAACGACGGCACCCGAGCTCCACCATCGTTCTGCCTGCAAGCGCTGCCCACGCCCTCCAGTGGACGAGATCGACAGCGCCAATACCCTATCGTCTTCGTTTCATCGTCAGGAAAGGCGACGTGAACCTCCTCGTGCACGATCGAGCCACGCGCCGCCACCCCGACCAACTCCGGCGACCAGATCACCTCTCCCCGGTGAGTATTCCTCTCCTTTATTTTTGAGCTGGTATTCCTCTCCTTTTGATTGTTCGATCCATCAGGCAACAGGCCGCTCTCTCTGTTCAGTTAAAAAAAGATGAATCGGTACCAGCCAGTGAGAACATCACACATGGCATCTCCTGTAAATCCCGTAATTGTATTTTTCAGAAAATATCCAAACTTCAACAATTCGTATCCTCTAAACCGTATGTCGGCATTTGACAAATTTTATATCCCCAGACTTGTTAGAACATGTATTTTCTCATGGAACTGAAATATTTCAGTTTTGAGCAAATTCAAATTTAGTTATGATTTAAATAAGAAATTTAGTAATTTTGCTATATCTTTTAATCTATAATCCATATGAAAATATTCCTTGTACCAAAGTTGATTCTTGAGACCATACCTTTCTGTTAAAACACTTCCCATAAATTTCAGCTATGTCTAGCTACTATTTTGTCCTCAACACTCCAAAATTTCCTTTCTTTATCGTACCTCAACTCCATCATTAGTTTAATTTTATTTCTTGACTCAATCTTCTTGAGAAGACCATCATGATTGTTCTCTGATCATATACCCATAGGATTTAACCACGCACTTATAAAATTTTAGTTCAATTCTTTTAACATGGACCTTTATTCCATCAAACTTCATAAACCCTATGCTTTAAACCTATGTTATATTCCCTTTTTTGATCTTATCTCAACCCGTAATCAAGTCCTAACAACTTTTGTAGGAATGTTATCCGCTAATTATTTGTATTGTAATTTTTGTACCTTTTATTTGGATCTTCATTTGGATTTGTTGTGTGTTGAAGTATTTTGTTTTATCGTTAGATATAACGTAAAGTAAAGGAGTGACGATAACAAGTAGGGAATCAACTTCAAGAATCAGGCAAGTTGCAAATTGATCATGCTTCGACCTATATTTTCATACTATGCATATCTCTTTAAATTTTAATGCTATGCATGTTTTATAAAGGTTTTACAAAGTATTATTTATAGCTAGAGCCATAGGTTCAAGATCGACCACCATGCTTGGCCACGCTTGCACAAAATGGGTGGGATGAAAACAAAACTTATTTTAAACCTTTAAACTTGCTCTCTTTTTGGAGCAACGTTTGTGAAACTATTTTGAAAAGAAAAATTATTTATATATTATTTTACATCTACTCCCTGGGCGGAATGGTATTGACGGGAGCGTCTAAAAGTGATTGCGCCCTCGGGGTCTTGCAGTGCATGCGCCCGACTGGGGTCTTGCACACAGGTTTTTGGTGGGGACCGCCGTCCAGGGGACTGAGATCTTCCAAGTTCAGTTTGATGTAGCTTCCAGTACAGCCACATGCTACTATGGGCTCTGGCTTAGCTTAGTACTAACGGGAACCCTACCCGGGACCGCCATCGGAGAGAGGCCTTCGTGCGAAGTTGCGGGCGGCTTGGCGGTATAGGGGCTATTACGGAAGGCTTCGTCACAATCTCCTCCTGGTCGTACACCCAAGTGTGTAACGATAAACGGGGTTGATTGTGTCATGTGGGGAACGTGTACGACCTCTGCAGAGGGTTTAACCTAATCGATTAGCCGTGCCCCCGGTTACGGGCAATTTTGAGCAACTGAAGACTTGGACTGAAGAAGAATCTCCCCTCTCTTTTCTAAAAGTCTGTTTTAAGGGAAGGGAAAGTTGAGGAATGAGCACAGTGAATGTGTTTCACTTCAACCTTATGTATGATTTATACTATTTTAGAGAATGAGCACTGGTGCGTATATCCAAGTGTCTCACTCCTACCTTTTATACTAAAAACTATTTTTTTATTTAAAAAGAAGTTTACAAAAATTAGTATAGGAGAAAATTGGCTTTATGCAAAGGAAACCTCCACCAATACTTACCCTGCATATATATTCTATTAAATTTTCCTTTGCAACTTGCGAGTACATTCCACGTACTCACCTGCACCTGTCATGTGCAGATCTCGACATATTAAGAGACGATAGGGTTATGGTCTACACTCAACGAGCCCAGTGGCGTTGATGGAGCCCTAACTTAGCGACTACGTATTATTCATTTGTATTATGTGCCGGCATTGAAGCGTGCCAATGGTATGTATATATTTAATTCTGGATGTACCGTTGTAGTAAAATGATGTATGTTTTACTGATATTCATTCTTGTTACTGTGTGTGCTAGCTATGATCCAGGGATAGCACAGTAAGCACAGAGACTTGGATTTTACCAAATCCGGGTCGTGACACCACCCGGAACACCACAGCGAAATGGTGTGTCCGAACGTCGTGATCGTACTTTACTAGATATGGTGCGATCTATGATGTCTCTTACTGATTTACCGCTATCGTTTTGGGGTTATGCTTTAGAGACGGCTGCATTCACGTTAAATAGGGCACCATCGAAATCCTTGAGACGACGCCTAATGAACTGTGTTTTGGCAAGAAACCAAAGTTGTCGTTTCTTAAAGTTTGGGGCTGTGATGCTTATGTGAAAAAGCTTCAACCTGATAAGCTCGAACCCAAATCGAAGAAATGTGTCTTCATAGGATACCCAAAGGAGATCATGGGTACACCTTCTATCACAGATCCGAAGGCAAGACATTCGTTGTTAAGAATGGATCCTTTCTAGAGAAGGAGTTTCTCTCGAAAGAAGTGAGTGGGAGGAAAGTAGAACTTGATGAGGTAAGCTGTACTGCTCCCTTATTGGAAAGTAGTTCATCATAGAAACCGGTTCTGTGGACGCCTACACCAATTAGTGAGGAAGTTAATGATGATGATCATGGAACTTCAGATCAAGTTGTTACTGAACCTCGTAGGTCAAACAGAGTAAGATCCGCACCAGAGTGGTACGGTAATCCTATTCTAGAGGTCATGTTACTTGACCATGATGAACCTACGAACTATGAGGAAGCAATGATGAGCCCAGATTCCGCGAAATGGGTTGAGGCCATGAAATCTGAGATGGGAGCCATGTATGAGAACAAAGTATGGACTTTGATTGACTTGCCCAAATGATCGGCGAGCCACTGAGATTAAATGGATCTTCAAGAGGAAGACGGATGCTGATAGTAGTGTTACTATCTACAAAGCTAGAATTATCGCAAAAGGTTTTCGACAAGTTCAAGGTGTTGACTACGATTAGAGTTTCTCACCCGTATCTATGCTTAAGTCTGTCCGAATCATGTTAGCAATTGCCGCATTTTATGAAATCTGGCAAATGGATAAACAAAACTGCATTCCTTAATGGATTTATTAAAGAAGAGTTGTATATGATGCAACGAGAAGGTTTTGTCGATCCTAAAGGTGTTAACAAAATGTGCAAGCTCCAAATGATCCATCTATGGACTGGTGCAAGCATCTCGGAGATGGAATATACGCTTTGATGAGTTGATCAAAGCATATTGTTTTAAACAGACTTGCGGTGAAGCCTGTATTTACAAGAAAGTGAGTGGGAGTGATACGTCTCCGTCGTATCTACTTTTCCAAACACTTTTGCCCTTGTTTTGGACTCTAACTTGTATGATTTGAATGGAACTAACCCGGACTGACGATGTTTTCAGCAGAATTGCCATGATGTTGTTTTATGTGCAGAAAACAAAAGTTCTCGGAATGACCTGAAACTCCACGGGACATCTTAGAAAAAATAATAAAAAATCCTCGCCAAAGATGAAGACAAGGGGCCTACACCTTTCCACGAGGGTGGGGCGCGCCCTCCAGGCACGCCCCTACCTCGTGGGCCCCTCGAGCTCCTCCGACGCCAACTCCAACTCTATATATTTGCTTTCGGAGAGAAAAAATCAGAGAGAAGAAATCATCGCGTTTTACGACACGGCGCCGCCGCCAAGCCCTAAAACCTCTCGGGAGGCTGATCTGGAGTCCGATTCGGGGCTCAGGAGAGGGGATTCATCGCCGTCGTCATCATCAACCATCCTCCATCACCAATTTCATGATGCTCACCGCCAGGCGTGAGTAATTCCATCGTAGGCTTGCTGGGCGGTGATGGGTTGGATGAGATCTATCATGTAATCGAGTTAGTTTTGTTAGGGTTTGATCCCGAGTATCCACTATGTTACGAGATTGATGTTGCTATGACTTTGCTATGCTTAATGCTTGTCACTAGGGCCCGAGTGCCATGATTTCAGATCTGAACCTATTATGTTTTCATGAATATATGTGAGTTCTTGATCCTATCTTGCAAGTCTATAGTCACCTATTATGTGTTATGATCCGACAACCTCAAGTGACAATAATCGGGATACTTCTCGGTGATGACCATAGTTTGAGGAGTTCATGTATTCACTATGTGCTAATGCTTTGTTAGGTTCTCTATTAAAAGGAGGCCTTAATATCCCTTAGTTTTCATTAGGACCCGCTGCCACGGGAGGGTAGGACAAAAGATGTCATGCAAGTTCTTTTCCATAAGCACGTATGACTATATTCGAATACATGCCTACATTACATTGATGAATTGGAGCTAGTTCTGTCACCCTAGGTTATGACCGTTACATGATGAACCGTGATCCAGGCATAATTATCCATCACCGATCCAATGCCTACGAGCTTTCCATATACTGGTTTACGCTTATTTACTTTCCCGTTGCTATTGTTACAATCACTACAAAACACCAAAAATATTGCTTTTGCTTTCATTACTCTTTTGTTACCGTTACCACCACTATCATATTACTTTGCTACTAAATACCTTGCTGCAGATATTAAGTTATCCAGGTGTGGCTGAATTGACAACTCAGTAGCTAATACTTGAGAATATTCTTTGGCTCCCCTTGTGTCGAATCAATAAATTTGGGTTGAATACTCTACCCTCGAAAGCTGTTGCGATCCCCTACACTTGTGGGTTATCAAGACTAATTTCTGGCGCCGTTGCCGGTGAGCATAGCTCTATTCTTTGAGTTACTTGGGATTTATATCTGTTGGACACTATGAAGAACTTGAAAGATGCTAAGACAAAAAATTATCCCTCAACTACGAGGGGAGGTAAGGAACTGCATCTAGCTCTGCACTTGATTCACCTTCTGTTATGAGTAAGCTTGCGACACCTAAACCTGCTTCTGCTATTCGTTCTGATATGTCGCATGTTATTGATGATGCCACTTCTGCTATGCATGCTTCTATGCTTGATACTACCGTGCCCCTTGGTGAATTTCTTGATGAACAAATTTCTAGGGCTGGAGAGAAAGAAATTACTGAAACTGATAATGTTGATGAAATTGATGATGAAGATATGCCTGTTATTCCTGAGGGTTATGTTTTTGATATGGAATCTTCTACAGCTTTTTTTGCGTGCAAAGATAGAAATGAACTTAAGAGGCTATTAGTTAAATGGAGTAAAGAATCTCTTAGAGATAGAATGAAACCTGACCCTGCTTTTGCTACTTCACCTATTTGTGTTCTCAATAAGGATTATGAATTCTCTGTTGATCCCGATATAATTACTTTGGTTGAATCTCGATCCTTTTCATGGTTATGAATCAAACTGTTGTGGCACATCTTACTAAATTAAATGATATAGCCACCCTCTTCACTAATGATGAGAGATCTCGCTACTTTTACATCCTTAAAATATTTCCATTCTCACTAAAGGGTGATGCTAAGATATGGTTTAATTCTCTAGATCCTGGTTGTGTGCGTAGTCCCCAGGATATGATTTATTACTTTTCTGCTAAATATTTCCCTGCTCATAAGAAACAGGTTGCTTTAAAGGAAATATACAATTTTGTGCAAATTGAAGAAGAGAGTCTCCCACAAGCTTGGGGGAGGCTTCTCAAGTTACTTAATGCTTTGCCTGATCATCCTCTTAAGAAAAATGAAATACTTTATATCTTTTATAATGGACTAACCGATGCTTCCAGAGATTACCTGGATAGTTGTGCTGGTTCTCTTTTCAGGGAAAGAACACCGGATGAAGCTGAAATTCTATTGAATAATATGTTGACAAATGAAAATAATTGGGCACTTCCTGAGCCAATTACTGAGCTTATTCCTAAACAAACTCCGAAGAAGAGGGGTGTTCTATTTCTCAGTCCTGAAGATATGCAAGAGGCAAAGAAATCTATGAAATAAAAAGGTATTAAAGCTGAAGATGTTAAGAATTTACCCCCTATTGAAAAAATACATTGTCTTAATTTACCGCATGTTAAAGAAACATATGATCTTGACCCATTACCTATTGAAGAACCTCCTGATCCCAATAACCCGACATAGGTAGTAAAGGTAAATTCTCTATATAGATTTGATGAAGGCGATATTCCTCACTATAAGTCTCCTAGACAATGTTTGGATGAGTTTGATAATTTTATTGTCAAACAAGAAAATTTTAATGCTTATGTTGGTAGACAATTCAAATACGATTCCGATATGATTAAACACTTGGGTGATTATATGTAACATCCCATATTTTTAATTTGGAATGTTATACATAGATCATCATTTGCATATCATATTTTATTGCATTTGGCTCGATCCTAGAAATTTCACGCAACTCAAGGACCCACGGAGAGAGTTGGGGATTTCGTTATTTTCATATTTGAGTTTTCTCAAATTCTGAAAGTAGGATCATTTTGATTTTATTTATTTTATCTTCAATTATTTCTATTATCACAATAAGAGAGAGGGAATAAAATGACTTACCAAAAATAAAGAAATATTGAAGGTTTAATAAAAAAATCAAATAAGATTTTTATTTGGAGTTTTTCGCCATTTTATTTGAATTTAGAAAAAATGCGCGTTTTTCGAAATTGCATTTAGGCCCAAATAAATGTTCATCTTGTCCGGCTTGATTTTAGAAGCCGGGAAAAATTTATTTCAGGATTTTTGGAGTCCCTTTAGTATTTCTTTCGTTTGTTTTTTTGTGCGTAATTATTTAAAAAAAAATCTGAACCGACCTTGGGCCGTGTCCGGCCAGGACTCCTCCTCGCCGGGGCCTTTTTATAGCGCCGGTTGCCTCACCCCACTTCACTGGCGCCGCGCCCTATCCCTAAGTCGTCGTAATGCCGCCTTTCTTGCCGCCGCCGCCATTGCCGCTTGTGGCCGGACCCAAGACGCCGATGTTGACCCCGCCGCCGTTTTTTAGAAAAAACCGCTCGGTTTTTTCGTCGGTTTTTCCGTCGGTTTTCGTCGGTTTTTTAGATCCATTTTTTTATTAGATCGGTTTTTTCGGTTTAGGTTAATTAGCGAGCGTTCGCTCGTTCGTCCGTTTTAACGAACGCGTTCATCGTTTAGATCCAGATAACGAACGTTCGTTCTTTAATCTGATCGTCGTTTTTCTTTTTCTCGGATTTTCCGTGATTTTTCTGATCGCGATTTCTGATCCGACTTTCGTTTTAGTATAACTTTTTGCTCGTTTATCGGAATCAGGCGATTCAAGCGCCTAGAGTTTCGTCTCGAAACCCTCTTTCCGAATAATCCACTCAAACAAGTTTTTGCCTCTGTAAAATTTGACTTAGGTCCAGATTAGTAAACGAAGCTTGTTTCTTTCGCCGTTTGACTTTCGTTGCTTCGTTCAATTTGGTTCTTTTTGCAAACCGGAGTTATTAAGTTGAACTTTCTGGTTAGATCTTTTATTTGAGTTTTACCTGTGCATTAGATGAGTACTCATTGTATGTTTGTGTGTTTGCGATAGAGTACCCAGAGTGCGCCGCTTGCTACTTTGAATCTCTAGGTTTCACGGATCATCAGCAAGGCAAGTAACACTTTGATCATATGCCTTTTCATACCTAGTTTTTATGCATTAGATCAATCCTCAAACATTGCATGATTAGGATCTAATTAAATTGTGGGTTTTGGGAAAGTAGATGAGGTAGTACCTATTACTTGTTTTATCATCAAACCCTTGGGAGTTACTTCTACGTTTGCTTATTATGCCATGCTATGCTAGTAGACGTGGATTGGGTGAGTGTATCCATGACTGATGTGAGATTTTAATTAATGGTTTATTTAAGGTGGCAACTTAAACACTCATCTGGGTGGATTGAGGTACCTGGGTATTCCAGGATTGCCTGTTTCTTTTTGGACCGCCACCCAGGCTCAAAGGGATCATGAGATTATTCATGCTAGAAACTTACGTGTGCAGCCTGTGACGCCCCCGATTCAATCGTACACTAATCATACACGCAAACGTGTACGATCAAGCTCAGGGACTCACGGGAAGATATCACAACACAACTCTACAAATAAAATGAGTCATACAAGCATCATAATACAAGGCAGGGGCCTCGAGGGCTCGAATACAAGTGCTCGATCATAGACGAAGTCGTGGAAGCAACAATATCTCGAAAGTACGTAGATAAATTAAACAAGTTTGCCTTAAGAAGGCTAGCACAAACCGGGATACAGATCGAAAGAGGCGCAGGCCTCCCGCACAGGATCCTCCTAAACTACTCTGGCCCGTCGCCGGGCTGCACGTAGTAGTAGGCACCTCCGGGGTAGCAATCGTCATCGACGGTGGCGTCGCTCTGGGCTCCATCGGGTTGCAGCAATCGAGTAGATATAGGGAAAAGGGGGAACAAGGCAACCGTGAGTACTCATCCAAAGTACTGCAAGCAAGGAGCTACACTACATATGCATGGATATATGTGTAAAGGGCCATATCTCGTGGACCGAATCGCAGAAAGCCGTAATAAGAGGGGATAGCTAATCCCGCCGAAGACTACGCTTGGCAGCCTCCGCCTTGCAACATGTAGAAGATAGTAGATCAAGTCCTCCAAGTAGCATCGCATAGCATAATCCTACCCGCGATCCCTCCTCGTAACCACGAGAGAGCGACCACCGGGTTGTATCTCGCACTTGGAAGGGTGTGTTTTATTAAGTATCCGGTTCTAGTTGTCATAAGGTCAAGGTACAACTCCAAGTCGTCACATTATCAAGATCACGGCTATTCGAATAGACTAAACTTCCCTGCAGGGTGCACCACATAACCCAACACGCTTGATCCCATTTGGCGGACACACTTTCCGGGTCATGCCCGCCGCGGAAGATCAACACGCCGCAGCCCAACCTAGGCACAACAGAGAGGCCGTAACGCCGGTCTAAAACCTAAGCGCACAGTGGTCCGGGCCCATCGCCCAATGCACACCAAGACGCTATGCGGGCGGCTGGAAGCAAACCTAGCCTAACAAAGTGCGTTCGATCAATCCGGCGCGCCGCCATTCGGCCGACGCCACGAAGGCTTCGGCTGATACCACGACGCCGGGATACCCATAACTACTCCCGTGTAGATGGTTAGTGCGTATAGACCAAATGGCCAGACTCAGATCAAATACCAAGATCTCGTTAAGCGTGTTAAGGATCCGTGAACGCCGACCAGGGCCAGGCCCGCCTCTCTCCTAGGTGGTCTCAACCTGCCTGCCGCTTCCGCCACAAAGTAACGATCGGGGGCTGGGAACCTGTGCCCACCTCTACCGGGATGGAGCCACCTGTCCTTTCAGCCCCATCTCCTAACAGTATCACGAGTAATGTAACAAAGGTAAAGTATATAGTATATGCCCGTGATCACCTCCCGAAGTGATCACAGCCCAAAGAGTATAGCATGGCGGACGGACAAGAGTGTAGGGTCACCGATGGAACACTAGCATCCTATACTAAGCAAGAGGGATAGCAGGTAAAGGTAACAACAATAGTATCAAGGACAGGCTATGCAGCAGTATAGGAATAACTGAAAGCAGTAACATGCTACACTACTCTAATGCAAGCAGTATAGAGTAGAATAGGCGATATCTGGTGACCAAGGGGGGGGGCTTGCCTGGTTGCTCTGGCAAGAGAGAGGGGTCGTCAACACCGTAGTCGATCGGGGTACCAGCAGCAGCGTCAGCCTCGGTGTCTAGCGAGAGAAGAAGGGGAGGAACAATAAATATTTAAGCAAACAGACGCAAAGCGATGCATGACATGACATGTATCAGTGCTAGGGGTGCCCTAACGCGGTATGAGGTGATACCGGTGAAGGGGAAAACATCCGGAAAGTATCCCGGTGTTTCGCATTTTCTAGGGCAAGAGGAGCCGGAGTGGGAAAGTTGCGTGTTTGCTATGCTAGGAGTGTGTGGCGTATTTAACGAGCAGGCTGAAACCGGAATCGTCTCGTCGTTCTGAGCAACTTTCATGTAGAAAGTATTTTCATCCGAGCTACAGATTATTTTATATTAATTTTTTAAAGTTTTAAATCATTTTCTAGAATTAACAAAATTAATTTAATTCTATAATACATTTCTGACGTCCGCATGACGTCAGCACGACATCAGTAGTCAACCAGTCAGTTGACTGGGTCAAACTGACACGTGGATCCTACTGTCATTGACTAAGACTAATTAAACAGGTTAATTAGTTTAATTAGTTGTCCAGTTTAATTAATCAAAATTAATTAAGTTAATTAATTCTTCAATTAATTAATTAATTAATTAATTGTTTTTATTTTTATTATATATTATTTTTTTTCCTTTTTATATTTTTATAAAATGTTCTCAGGGGGTGGGGCCCCCATGTCATTGGCCCTAGGGGCCAAACGGGCGAACGTGCACGGGCATGGGCACCCGTCGAGGCTAACTCAAAAGGCGTGACGGAGCCTGTGGGCGCCGACCCGGGCGCCGACCGACCGAGGTCAGAAGTTCGCGGGCGGCGGCGAAGCGCAGGGACGGCACATGGCGCTGCGTGCCCGAGGCCACCAGGGGAGGCGGCTCCGGTGAGCCGTGGAGCAGCGGTGGATGGGGCGCGGGGCGCTGGAAGGTGCGCGGCCCGACGGTTCGAGGCTGCAGCAGCAGGGGAGGAGGCTTAAGGCGCGAGGGGCCGTGGCATGGGCGGAGCGGGCGCTGGCGAGAGTGGGACTCGCCGCTGGGCGAGCGACGAGCGGGAACCGGAGCGACGCTGTCGTGGTCAGCGCGGCGAGGCGAGGACGCCAAGTGAGCGCGGTGGTGCGTCCTGAACGGAGGGAAGCGGAGGAGGGTGGACGGGCCTCACCGGCCCCGGGTTGTGCTAAAGATCGCCGGGAGGCGCCGGGGCTGCGGGGCGAAGGCGACTCCAGTGGCGTCGGGGCGGCGCAGGGTCATCGGGTGCGGTGTCCCGCGAAGCCAGGGCGGCGACGATGCTCGCGGGGAGGGGGGTCCGTCGGTGGAGAGGTCGACGACGAGGGCGGCGAGGTGAGGCGGTCGACGGCGACGAGCAAGGGAGAAGGGCGCCGTTGCCCGATCCAGATCGGGATCGGGTGGATACGAGGGAGAGAGGGGAACGTGTGGGGGGTGGGGCGATGGGTTAGGGTTTGGTTGGTGGGGGTCGGGGTGACCAAGTAGGGCGCCGGGTGGGCCGGCCTTGTCGGCCTGATTGGCCCAGAGGCCGGTGGGCCGTGGCCCAAATGGGGGGTTCTCCTCTTTCTATATTTTTTTGTTGTTTTGTTTTTAGTTTTTCTTTTCTTGTTTTATTTTATTTTAGCGCACTAAAACGCTTTTACAAAATGTTGGTTCACCACCATAATTACTGGAATATTTGCCACAGTTTGTACATTTTAGTTTTTACATTTGAAAACTTTTGATGTTTGCCGTTAATTAAATTTTTAATATGAATCGGTTTGAACTAACGCGGGTCTATCAAAAGTAACCGGAGTTGACATGGCACCATTAACCGAGTTTTACTGTAGCTTAATTATCCGGGTGTTACAATTCTCCTCCACTACAAGAAATCTCGTCCCGAGATTTAAGAGGTAGTGTAGGGGGGAAGGGATTTGGTTACGGAATTCTAACGGGTCTTCTAGATGTTGGTTGCTCTTCTCGAAGAGGTAGATCCATTACATTGACGTCCTCATTCCTCTGCTTTAGGCCATCATGACGAAGCCGTCATTCTTACTTCGGGAACTCACGTGCATTTACGAAAGAATAAAGGGGTATTCCGAGAGAACGGACCTCTGCAAGGTCGACTATTTGGTAGATAACATCGTGGAAGGTGGCGGAAAGTAACTCTCAATTGAAACCTTAGAAAATATCGAGAGCAAGGGAAGGAGGTATCATGAGAAGTTTCGAGCGAAAGGTGCAATCGCTTGATGCTGTTACAAGGCGTGAAAGGGGTTCAAAGCAACGGGAATAAGTATTGTGTCCGATACTGTAATAGATCACTTGGGGACGGTGGCCCGTGAATTACATACGAGGCCACGCACAAGGAATAACATTGGGAACAGGTGGTGTACATGAGAGTCGTGTTTCGATCCCGTGGATCTGTGGGTTATGGGCCCACCTGTGTGTGTGTTTTTTTAATAGAAGCAGTGACATCTTGCATGGTCATGATAGCAAGGCTTGTCAGAGAGTACCATGTCAGTTATGTCGGCAACAACGTTGGTACCAAGGGCGAGGGACGAAGAGAAGCATTTTCCTGCTCGTCGAAACGAGGCGGACCAATAGGCGAAGTTCTCGTCCATCGGTGGCTACCGGAATGTCATCAACAATAGTAACAGGGTCTTACTAACAGATTTGTACACCGAGGTGTTTACATAAGCAGGAGAATATTACTGCTTAGATCATATAGAACACAAGAAATGTTAACCCAACAAATGGGAAGAAAAATATGATTATCAGATTAAATAGAACAATGGAAAGGAAATGTGTTTAAACACATATTTCAAAGGTATATCCTTCGAAAGGATTTAGCAGAGAGCAGGATATCCATGACAGGATATAATGTAGTAAACTCTTTAGGTAGGGGAGAGAATTTTCATGACAATACCCATACATCGGTGTTTGGATAATCAAGGTGAAACATTTAGCATTGGGCTTCAGATGTTTTTGTTGAAAATCGGAGTATCACAGACATGCTTCGAGATAGCATTGACATGGTCTTCAAGCAAAGGTCGGACTTGGATATACAAAGGATTCATCATCATTAACCCAAGGAGAGGATGAGGGGGGTGGCTGATGGAATCAGCAGCAATTTATCGAGATTAACAAAGATGGATTTCCACAATTATGTGAACAAGGAGATAACATTTGTCAGATCAAATGGTATAATGATGTATGCTCGAGGAAAACATACACAATTAAACATTGGTTGAAAGGTGCACCCGAATATGGGCTGGGTTGCACGACCAACGTCGGAATGGTGATTCAATAATCAATAGTCTAAGAATGAACGACCGACCATTAACTTCAGAGCAATAGGGTTGCTACAAGTTTTGAACTTCATGCATCAAGGAATGAACATATATGGCAAGAAGTATCACCAATATCAAGAATTCTTAAAAGGTGGTGAAATTCTCACGACATTCTTGACATAAAAGATGGTACTACTCCAAGGTAAAGAAGAACAATTGCTGGATAGCAAGGATCTCATGGTATAACACAAACACGAACAAGTTTGTGTTGAACGGAAGGCAATAAAGTGGTCGGTGTCAACACAAATCATCGAGGGCAAGGATGGTATTTCTCATCATGAATTCAATTGATATCCTGGAAGAGCTCAAAATGCTGATGATGATCATGACACACTTGTCGAGAGATTTCATGAAGATGTAATCAATCGGCGATGACATCAAGTCAAGGAAATGATGACGCAAAAGGTTATTAGAACCATGGGTACGACACAAACTTGAAATCAAGCTTGATGTTTAAGGTGAAATGATATGATGAGGAAAATGGACGTAAGCATAACTCATCGTCAAAATTTGTGCTTCGGGAAGGACCAGGTAGCATAGTTAAAATTTAGCACGCTAATGATATAGCCGATCAGGCTAGGATTGACTTAAATGATTATTAACTCGTAAGCAACAAAAATTACTTGGAGTTATGGAATCAGAGTGCAGAATCGATTCACTTATCGATGTTCTCGGTTGACGACAACCCAGAACCCGTGGAGTCACTATGACGGGGAAGGGTACTACTTCATCAGAAATTCATAGAATGAAGTGCAATGGGTTGATATCCTCGAGATACTGTGGGGTAATACTCAAGGTAGGATAAAATATAGGTTGGATTGGGTATTGCTCAGAGAAGTCAAGTGCTTAAACTAGCACGAGAAATGATATTTAAAGGAGAACATGGTCGGAACCTCGATTGCAAATAGGCCAGATCTCAGATATAAGATGAACTTATACCAAGGGAATAATTGATTTTAAAAGAAGCTTCGATGAGAAGATGTACATCATGTCCATGGGCATGAACACAAAGTTCAAGGTCGACTCCCACTTCTCCAATGCACAACCTTCCATTCACTTCTCACGTTCAATGAAGTTGTAGTGTTGAAATTTTATCCGCAAAATACCGTAAGAGTACGACTCGTGAAAACTTTCGAGTTCACATATATTAAGGAAGGCATAGATTCAACCCATCGGGCATCTTAGAATCATATACCGTAATCTTTAGAAGTAATTAACTCAAGCTCGAAGGCAGAGGATAGTTGAGAAAGCAGAGGATACAATTTACCAAAGGCATTATGTATCAGAGGAAAGGCTCACAAGGTTATTGAATATGAAGGGTGTTGTCAGATAAAATCCAACAAAGGACCTGGTGGTCCACAAGGGATCTGGCGTGAGCATCGGTACTCAAATAGAGGAAGAAGAATGCAAAGAGATCAGATTATAGAAACAACTGACTAACTCAATTGTCAAATGCAAAGGAATTATGATTTCCAAATCAAGGGATCAGAAGCAATGCTCTGATTAGGGATGGATAAGTTGAATAGCCTTAGGGTACAATCAACGACAATTGGATTGGTCGAGAACCAATTCCTAGTTAAAAGAATGGCAGCTCACCGGAAAGGTAATTTATAAGGATCAATGATGATTGCAGTATTCGCAAAACATATTGAGTCAATAGACCCAAAATGATAATGACAAGGAATGTCAATAAGACTACGAGACTTATGGGATTAACCATAATGCGAGCAAGCAAGAATTTCAAGAGCCAAAGGCTTCAGAGGATTTTCGGAAGATCGAATAGTATTTTGAAGACTTTTGTGAAATTCATGAACAACTGGGGATGAGCGGATACTCGACAAGTGCGAGGATTTATTTTAAGGGGTATTCATGTGGCAAAGAACTGCTAGGCAGTAGGCACGAAGAATTCTCAGGACAATAGAGAAAACTTCGGGGTATCTTGTAATAACAAGATCAATGGGGGATGATCGTAAGAATGGCAAGTGTAAGTAGTTATCCATAAGGATTTATCGGTGGTCGGGAATACCAAAAGTGATGGGCACAAAGTCTCGAGAGAATATCAAAGAGTATCTCCGAAATCTTCTGGTGCATTCGGTGGCCATCTGGACTGAAGGGCCTCTCCGGGAGAAAGTATTTTCGAGAACCTAAAGTTAGATTTTAGTAAAAAATTTGTTTAACCCGAATAGAAGAGAGTTCAGAATCCCAGGGTAAAGGTCGAGGAGTAAAAGATCCTAATACCACCCAATGGCGACGTGGGCCCATGGGCCGCATACCATGTTAGTAAAAGTTTTGTAAAGTCTAGACTCGACTTCGCCAAGGAGTTGGAAAGTGGGATTCCTACAGCAAATGGCTCGATACCAACTTGTGACGCCCCCGATTCAATCGTACACTAATCATACACGCAAATGTGTACGATCAAGCTCAGGGACTCACGGGAAGATATCACAACACAACTCTACAAATAAAATGAGTCATACAAGCATCATACTACAAGCCAGGGGCCTCGAGGGCTCGAATACAAGTGCTCGATCATAGACGAGTCAGCGGAAGCAACAATATCCGAGTACGTACATAAGTTAAAACAAGTTTGCCTTAAGAAGGCTAGCACAAACCGGGATACAGATCGAAAGAGGCGATGCCTCCTGCTCGATCCTCCTAAACTACTTCCCGCCGCCGCCGGGCTGCACGTAGTAGTAGGCACCTCCGGGGTAGCGATCGTCATCGACGGTGGCGTCGCTCCTGGCTCCATCGTGCAGTTGCAGCAATCGAGTAGATATAGGGGGAAAAGGGGGAACAAGGCAACCGTGAGTACTCATCCAAAGTACTCGCAAGCAAGGAGCTACACTACATATGCATGGATATATTTGTAAAGGGCCATATCAGTGGACTGAATTGCGTAAAGCCGTAATAAGAGGGGATAGCTAATCCCGTCAAGACTACGCTTCCGCAGCCTCCGCCTTTGCAACATGTAGAAGATAGTAGATCAAGTCCTCCAAGTAGCATCGCATAGCATAATCCTACCCGGCGATCCTCCTCGTAACCACGAGAGAGAGCGACCACCGGGTTGTATCCGCACTTGGAAGGGTGTGTTTTATTAAGTATCCGGTTCTAGTTGTCATAAGGTCAAGGTACAACTCCAAGTCGCCCTGCTATCAAGATTACGGCTATTCGAATAGATTAAACTTCCCTGCAGGGGTGCACCACATAACCCAACACGCTTGATCCCATTTGGCCGGACACACTTTCCTGGGTCATGCCCGGCCGCAGAAGATCAACACGTCGCAGCCCCACCTAGGCACAACAGAGAGGCCAGCACGCCGGTCTAAACCTAAGCGCACAGGGTCCGGGCCCATCGCCCAATGCACACCAAGACGCTATGGGCGGCCGGAAGCAGACCTAGCCTAACAGCGTTCCAAATTCAATCCGGCGCCGCCAGCCGTTGACGTCACGAAGGCTTCGGCTGATACCACGACGCCGGGATACCCATAACTACTCCCACGTAGATGGTTAGTGCGTATAAACCAAATGGCCAGACTCAGATCAAATACCAAGATCTCGTTGTTGCGTGTTAAGGATCCGCGAACGCCGACCAGGCTGTGCCCACCTCTCTCCTAGGTGGTCTCAACCTGCCATGTCGCCCGCCATTAAAGTAACAATGGGGTCAAGCTGGGAACCCAGTGCCCACCTCTACCGGGTTGGAGCCACCGTCCTTTCGGCCCCCATCTCCTAACAAAGATTGAGGTAATGTAACAAAGGTAAAGTATATAGTATATGCCCGTGATCACCTCCGGGTTATCACAGCCCAAAGAGTATAGCATGGCAGACGGACAAGAGTGTAGGGTCACCGATGGAACACTAGCATCCTATACTAAGCAAAGAGGATAGCAGGTAAAGGTAACAACAATAGTAGCAAGGATGTGCTATGCAAAGAAAGATAGGAATAATCGAAAGCAAGTAACATGCTACACTACTCTAATGCAAGCAGATAGAGTAGAATAGGCGATATCCGGTGATCAAGGGGGGGGGGGCTTGCCCGGTTGCTCGCAAGAGAGAGGGGTCACAACACCGTAGTCGATCGGGTACCAAAGAAGCCGGCCACCTCGGTGTCTAGCGAGAGAAGAGGGGGAGGAACAATAAATATTTAAGCAAACAGACGCAAAGCGATGCATGACATGACATGTATCGGTGCTAGGGGTGCCCTAACGCGGTATGAGGTGATACCGGTGAAGGGGGAAAACATCCGGGAAAGTATCCCCGGTGTTTCGCATTTTCGGGCAGAGGAGCCAGATGGGGAAAGTTGCGTGTTTGCTATGCTAGGAGTGTGTGGCGATTTAACGGGATGCGATCCGAATCATCTCGTTGCTCGAGCAACTTTCATGTAGAAAGTATTTTCATCCGAGCTACAGATTATTTTATATTAATTTTTAAAGTTTTAAATCATTTTCTAGAATTAACAAAATTAATTTAATTCTAAAATACATTTCTGACGTCAGCATGATGTCAGCACAACATCAGTAGTCAACCAGTCAGTTGACTGGGTCAAACTGACACGTGGGTCCTACTGTCATTGACTAAGACTAATTAAACAGGTTAATTAGTTTAATTAGTTGTTCAGTTTAATTAATCAAAATTAATTAAGTTAATTAATTCTTCAATTAATTAATTAAATAATTAATTGTTTTTATTTTTATTATATATTATTTTTTTCCTTTTTTATTTTTATAAAACGTTCTCAGGGGGTGGGGCCCCCATGTCATTGGCCCTAGGGGCCAAACGCTTAACGGGCACGGCATGGGCACCGTCGAGGCTAACCCGGCAAGGCGGACGGAGCCTGTGGGCGCCGGACCCGGCGCCGATCGATCGAGGTCCGCATGTAGCGACCCGACCTCAGACGGTCAAGTTTTCCGTGGTTGTGCCATCCTCGGATCAAGATGTCGGCACACACAAGACATCAATGTATATATCAAAGTGCAATCACATGCATAAATAATCGTAAAACTGATATATACCTCATAATACTCAGCGGAAACAATCAAACGGGTGTGGAGTCCCATCAACGCCATCGGCAGGTTGAGTGTAGACCGTAACCCTGTACCTTACTCCTACTCGTCGAGGAAATATCTGCAACATGATACGTTGCAGCCGTGTAGGTCAGTACATTGAATGTACCGGCAAGATCACAGTATGAGAAAACGGATGATAAAACTATACTATATGCAATATGGCTTTATGGCTCTGTATCTGAGTTTTGTTTGCGTAAAAGCTGATTTATTTTCCCTACATCAAAGGAATAAATGAAGTCTGTACTATGGAGTTTTCTGTCATGACATGGTTCCGCCAACCGATGTCTCATATCCCAAAATCATCATAAGTTGCCCATAATTAAGTTATCAATCCAGTGTTGAGAGTTCCGAGATAGATCCAAGTCCAGATGCTCAAATTGTCCGTGAATCGGGACACGGCTAATCGATTAGGTTATAACCCTCTCGCAGAGGTTTGTACACTTTTCCCGCAAGATTCGATCCCTCTCTTTACGTTCTCGCACTTCGTGAGTGTTTGAGAACAAGATGACCAAAACATGGTCTTCCAAAGAGTTCCTCGACCACCGTCCGGTACTCATCCCATCCTACCGTAGTTCTACATCCGCTAGTACCGCCCCAGCCAGAGTCACAACTAAGGTCAACCAAGCCAGAGCCCATAATGACTTGCGGTTGCACAGTAAGCTTCCGGCATGAAGTATTCTTCCGTCTCTTTGAGTCTGGGTGAAGCTTTCCGCAAGATGTCATGGCGCTTTCTCCATGCATCCCGCCAACCACTGGTTCCTCCAGGTGCCCGTCAACCGTCCTTCACCCAAAGAGTGTGTATTGAACTCTTGTCTCGAGTCTTGAAGTCTTGAGGCCTTGAAGATGCAGTCCTTGCAGATTTCTTCATGGTGTTGTCGTCATTGACGTAGGTCCTCCATTCTCACACCACTCTTGAGCACTCATACCAACCCCGTCTACTACAGCGTAGCATTAAAATAAAATATCGTCCCGGGCTTGGTAACAGGGGGATGGGTTCCTACCTCATGCATACTACTCAACTACAAGGATTCAATAACACTACTGAGGGGTGGTTGCAAAGATGCCACTAAATGCAATAAAACATAGGTATGAAAGCATGGTCAAAGTGAACTTGCCTTGTTGATGATCTTCGAAAACTAGGGATTCGTGGTAGCAAGCTTCGCACTCCGGAAATTCTACCGAGGCAAACAATAACTATAATAAGCACATAGCATATGATCACATAACACAATAGCATACATAGTAACATAACACACCAAACAAACAAATCAAAACCCAAAGGAAAAACTCAAAGAAATCCAACTCAAAGTTTTCCTACTTCAAGCAACAACTAAAACTAGTTTTACATAACAAAAATTTTCTAACATAACCTAATCAAGGTTTTAGGTTAACTTAACAGAAAAGAATTCACTAAGCAACTAGGATCAAAAAGAATTAATTAAAAATCTATTATGAAACTCCTATTAGGCCTAATCCAATTTTTATTAAGAAAAATAAAATAAAACTTTTATTTATTATAAATAAAAGTTCATCCTATAAAGTGACAGAAACTATCCTAGAATAATCAATCACATGTGAAAAATAAATTTATTTACTAATTAAAATAATAGGAAAACAGTAGCTAGTTATTTAATTAGGATTAACAAGATTCTGCTTAAAACTAATTTTTTATTAATCCTAAAATACCCAAATTAATTTCTATGGTTTGGCAAATGTCAAAATAAAGTTGGGACAAAAAGAATCATATAAAAATAATTTTTCTAACTCAAGTTATAACAGATTTACTATTCTGACTAAAACTAAAATAAAGCAATTAAAAATAATTTTAACATAGCTAATAATATTTTCTACAGAAACTATAGAAAATTTGCAAACCAACAAAAAAAGAATCACCTAAAAATATTAAACAGAATAAAAGATATGAATTTTTCAAACAGGAACTATTCTCATAAAACAGAAAACAAAAATAAATGAAAAAGGGCCTAATGGGCCTAAATCACAAGACCGAGCGTAATATAACCTAAACGGGCCTAGGGTTAAACTAGTCGGGCCGCTAATTAAAATAAACGCTAGTTTAAAAACTAAACCCACGAACCGGCCGGTTTTTATTAAAGAAATACCTTCTGGTTCTAATCTACACCGCTGGTGTGAGATCCGACGGCGGGAGGAGTTCGGTGACTCACCGGAGCTCGACGGGCGGGCGGCGGGCGGTGGCGAGTGCGCTGGCCTCCGGTCGTCGGGGAGGTCGGTGGAGTAGCCGGCGGAAAGTGACGAGCTCGGGAGGGTTCTCGTGGGGTCGGTGGGGTCGGAGGGGTCAAGGGCGACGGCGACGCAAATGGCGGCGGCGGGAGGCTTGGGCTCCGGCGACGGCGTGAGAGAGAGAGGAGAGGTTCCGGCGAGGGGCGAGGGGGGGAATGGGGTGCGGGGGCCCGGTACTTATAGGGCGGGGGCGAGGCCTTGCGGAAGGGGGCGGATCGGGGAAGATCGGTGAGATCCCGGAGATCTCGGGATCTCCGGCGAGCGGCGGAGGCTGGCGTGGGCGAGGGGTTGGGGGAGGTGGTGTCCCACCTGCCAGAGAGAGAGAGAGAGAGGGGTGCGGGGCGAGCGGTCGGCCGAGCCGAAAGCTGTTCGGGCGAGGGGTGGCTCGGCTCGGCTCATTGGCTCACTGGCCGGCCTCCGGGCCGCCTGGTGGGTCGGTGCGGCGCTGGCCGGGGGCTGGCCGGGCGCTGGGGGGGGTTTAATTTTTATTTTTAAATATAACAAAAACAGAGATAAAACAAAATCCATAAATATTTTATATAGGACATATATATATATATCAAAATGATCAGGGGAATATTCCCTATCATTTGAACATTTTTCCAAAGGCAAAATCCAAACTTTATAAAAATTCATTTTTCTCAAATTCAAATGAAATTCAGATTTGAATCCAAAACTTTTGGCATTGTTTTCTTCTGACATATTTGGAGTGTCATGTTACTCCTCTCATACTTTTTCTCAAGTAGTTGTCAGGCATAGTTTTGAAATGAATTCCACTTGCCAAAATTTGAATTCAAATACCAAAGCTCAATTTTTTGAAAGGGGGTTTCAAGGCACTTTCAAATGACTTTCAATTTGAT
The DNA here is from genome assembly GCA_021605145.1 of Aegilops bicornis. Lineage (NCBI taxonomy): Eukaryota > Viridiplantae > Streptophyta > Magnoliopsida > Poales > Poaceae > Aegilops > Aegilops bicornis. The sequence continues at coordinate 638,005,139 of CM038675.1, forward strand.
ACTTTTTAACTTCCAACTCATATTTCATATAATTAAAGAAGTCATTTTATCTTCCCTCATGAAAATCATTGAGTTGCATAAAGCTTTGAATTTGAAATGTTCCCAAATGAAATTCAAATCTTTTCCAAAACCCTTTTCATTTTAAAATGGAAGAAGCCATGTCATCTTCACTCTAGGGTTTGGTGTTGGAATGAACTTGAATTCATGGAGATCCAAAAGGCAAAGGGGAAAGTTTGGTAAAGTCATTTCATTCCCTCTCATTCAACTTTCAAAAGTTTTCAAATTCCACTCAGTTTCACTCAATCAATCAAACCATCAATCAGACAACAAGCATAGTTATTTATTTAATATAACATTCCAAAATTTAGAATTTTGGGATGTTACACCGCAGTTCAGCGGGCGGCGAAGCGCAGGGACGGCGTCAGCGGGCGCTGCGCCCGAGGCCACCAGGGGAGGCGGGCTCGGTGAGCCGTGGAGCAGCGGTGGATGGGGCCGGGCGGGCGCTGCTGGAAGCAGTGCGCGCCCGGCGGTTCGAGGCTGCAGCAGGGGAGGAGGGTAGGCGCTGGGGGCCGGTGGCCGAGGCGGGCGGAGCGGCGCCGCAAGCAGGGACTCGCCATGGGCGTAGCGACGAAGCGGGAACCGGAGCGGACGCGTCGTGGTCAGCGCGGGCGAGGCGAGGGACGGCTGAGCGCGGTGGTGCGTCCGGAATGGAGGGGAAGCGGAGGAGGGTGGACGAGGCCTCACCGGGGCCTGGTTGTGCTAAAGACTGCTTTCGGGAGGCGCTGGGCTGCGGGGGGCGGGCGACTCAGTGGCGCTGGGCGCGCAGGTCTCGGTGCAAGGCCCCGCGAAGTTGTGGCGGCGACGATGCTCGAGGGGAGGGGGGTCCGTCGGTGGAGGGGTCGACGACGAGGGCGGCGAGGTGAGGCGGTCGACGGCGACGAGCGAGGGAGAAGGGCGCCGGTGCCCGATCCAGATCGGGATCGGGAGGATACGAGGGAGAGAGGGGACCGTGGGGGGGGCGACGGGTTAGGGTTTGGTTCGTGGGGGTCTGGGTGACCTAGTAGGGCGCCGGGTGGGCTGCCTTGTCGGCCTGATTGGCCCAGAGGCCAGCTGGGCCGTGGCCCAAATGGGGGGGGGGGTGTCCTCTTTCTATATTTTTTTTGTTGTTTTGTTTTTAGTTTTTCTTTTTACTGTTTTATTTTATTTTAGCGCACTAAAACGCTTTACAAAATGTTGGTTCACCACCATAATTACTTCTGGAATATTTGCCACAGTTCGTACATTTTAGTTTTTACATTTGAAAACTTTTGATGTTTGCCGTTAATTAATTTTTAATTTGAATCGGTTTGAACTAACGCGGGTCTATCAACAGTAACCGGAGTTGACATGGCACCATTAACCGAGTTTTACTGTAGCTTAATTATCCGGGTGTTACACAGCCACAAGCTACTATGGGCTCTACAATAGTTGACTAAGTCGTGCGAACTCTTACAGTGGTAGACTAGCAGATGTAGGGGATGTTGGTTGGTACTGTCTACCCGTTCGTAAGGTGCTAGCGCTTCTGAAAGACTGTGTCTCGGTCATCCGTTTCTCAAACACCGTGTAGTGCGAGAATCCCAACGGAGGAGATCGAGTCTTTTGGGGAAAAGTGCACAAACCTCTGCAGAGTGTATCAAACTAATCATGGTTAGCCGTGTCCCCAGTTATGGACATCTTGAGTATCTAGTACTTGGATTATCATGTGAATCTCATCATGTTACTTTTATTAATGTTGTTGGGTTTAATGATGATGCTTAATTGGGATTGAGAATGCTGTCAAGCATTCTCAATGTTTAACAACCATAGAGCTTTATGCAAAACTGTAACCATAGAGCTTTCCACCAGCCATATATGCATGTAGTATAGCATTACTCTTTCATATTACTCTCTATGTGTTACATTGCCAAAGATATTCTATGTGTCAATTCGCTTTCGGGCTGCAACGCTCATGTTACTGAGACTTTTCGCATTTGCAGTAAGGTGCCTTAGGTCGTGGTTCTATACTCAGTGCTGCCGTTGGAGTTGATGGACTCACTTATCTTCCAAGCTTTCCGCTGTTATCGTTATTAGATGGCCTTAAGCCATATTTATTGTAGTAAGTTATCTTTTGAGACATTCGATGTAATAAGTGTGTGATTGCTACTCTGTTATAAATCCTTCAACTACTGTGCGTGTGAGCATTACTGATCCAGGGATGACACTGATGCACATAGGTCAGTCTGTTTGAGGTCTGGTCGCTACAAGATGGTATCAGAGCACACGCTGACTATAGAACACGACCACTAAGCTAAAGCCCTAGATCACTACTCTTTCTTCTCATTTCTGACTCCTCATCTTTTCTACTCTTTTAGGAATGGCGGGTGCAAGGAACAAGTTCATGCAACCGGATGAAGATACACCCTTTGGATGTCACTTGAAGGAAGTCACTAGATACCTGAACATCGGAGTACCAAGCTTCACCGGGGCCTACAACGCCAGTTTACCCGAAGAAGAGCGCTGGATGATTCAAGTTCAAGTTCCAGGAAGTACGTTCGCACCAGTCACGGAGCCCATAGAGTTTTCCTTTGATGCACCAACCTGGAATCGCAGCCCACATCACCATGGGACGTGTTGGAGAAGTTTACTGCAATGGTCTCAAGGATACTATCTACCAGATTTGTGGGTGCCGAGATAAGCAATGGGAGATGATCAGCACCAGGAAGGATAGATCAATCACAGCTTTTATCCAGGAGTTAAACTAGCACATCCGATGTCAGGAGAACCAGATGTGCGCAGGCATGATGGATCTGTAGAAGGCCTTGACCAAGATCACAGAGCTAGAGGAAGAACTCAAGGCTATACGTGAAGATTACATGGAAGAAATTGAAGTGCTAGTGGAGATGAATGACGACTTAACCAGGAAGCTAGGAGTTTTCATGGGAGACCCCGCACTGTGAAGAGAAGACGATTTATTCCACTTGCCTCAATAAATATATCATCATCGACGACACCGACTCGGACCCCGACGACAGCGATGATGACTATGTTGATGAAGCTGGAGCGGATATCATGGAGTCTTCATCGGAGCAGTTTTTCTAGTTGACCACCATAACAGTAGTAGAATTTCCCCCATTGTATCTAGTATAGTCCGAGAACTTTTGTAATGATAGTTAGACCATTGTATGCCCTTGTTTGAATTGATTGAAGTGATTTTGAGTGAATTTGTCTCACGTGCATATGGGTAGTGTTTTCTCACTAGACCTCATTCTATTCTATATTCTCATCCTCTCTAACACTCTCAGATGCCTCCGAGATGCGACACCGGATTTGTTTTCCCACCGGAGATCACTCAGTTGATTCAGCAGCAGAATGCTTTGGTGCAAGCACTAGTACAGAACCAAGGCAACAACAACAACAACAACAACAACAACAACAACAACAACAACAACCCACCACCACCACCACCTGTTGACCATTTGACTCGTTTCTTGAGGCTAAATCCGCCGGTGTTTTCCAGTAGCACCCAGCCAATTCTTGAAGATGATTGGCTCCGCCCCGTTGGAAGGGAGCTGGCCACTGCAGGATGCACATATGCGGAGAGAGTGCGTTTTGCCGCACATCAGCTTGATGGACCCGCAACATCATGGTGGGAGAATTACACAGCCACACACCCTATTGACACTGTCACATGGGACTAATTTCAGCAAGCTTTCCGTACTACCCACGTTTCAGTAGGAGCTATGGCCATGAAGAAGCGTGAGTTTCGCAACTTACGCCAAGGAGGACGCACTGTAAGCCAGTATGTGGAGGATTTTAGTAAGTTAGCATGTTATGCCCCGGATGCCGTTGCTACAGATGCAGCCAAGGAGGAGAAGTTCCTGGAAGGACTAAATGATGAGCTGAGCATGCAGTTGATGGTAGCAACTTTCAACAACTACTAGGAGTTGGTAGATCGCGCTCTTATGATTGAAGGGAAGCAGCAACAGATTGAAAACTGCAAGAGGAAGTATGGTCAAGGTAAGTACAATTCGAGCTCAAAGCCAGGTTACGCTTTACTCAAATCGGGAGGACAATTTCAGCATACCCATGGAGGAGGTAGCTCGCACAACCATAATGGCTCCAAGAATGGGAACGGGAATGGAGGAAGCAACGTACAAAACCGCACCAACCCGTCAACCCCAGCCAAGAGAGACCTGAGCCAAGTCACTTGCTTTAAGTGTCAGAAGACTGGACATTATGCCAATGAATGTCCTGAAGCCCGAACGGAAATGGCAATGGAAGCTCTGGGAAGAAGCCGAACCCTTTCAACAGGGGACAGGTGAACCACGTTACCGTGGAGGAGGTTGAAGCCCAGCCGGATGCAGTAATAGGTAAGTTTTTGGTTAAGACATTTACTGCGATCGTTCTTTTTGATCTTTGGTGCATCGCATTCATTACATATCAAGGGGATTTGTTGATAAATATAGACTGCCAACCCAAGCCCTTAGGTCACCCATGTTAGTAACCTCACCGGAGCAGAATATATGGCTAGTCTATGGTGTGATCGATTACCATTAAGGATTGGTAACTACGTGTTTCCCTCGGACCTAATAGTATTGGAATCACAAGGATTGGGTGTGATACTAGGCATGGATTGGTTATCAAAGTATGGAGGGAACATTGAATGCGCTAGTAAGAAGATTTTGCTTACAACGCCAGAAGGAAGTAGGATCAAGTATGTATCACGGCATGAGCCGAAGAGGACACAAGTAAATTCCTTATCAGGAGTTGTGCAGGAGGAAGTACCAGTGGTGAAGGATTTCCCTGATGTATTTTCAGAAGAGTTGCCAGGTATGCCACCAGATAGAGACATTGAGTTTTTGATTGAGCTTTCGCCAGGCACAGGGCCGATATCTAAGAGATCGTACCGGATGCCCGCACAAGATTTGGAAGAAATTAAGAAGCAGATTAAGGAGTTACTAGATAAAGGTTTTATTCGCCCAAGTTCTTCGTCTTGGGGATCGCCAGTACTTCTAGTGGTAAAAAAGGATGGATCATTGAGAATGGTTGTTGATTATCGAGGATTGAATGAAGTAACAATTAAGAATAAGTACCCGTTGCCGATGATCAACGACTTGTTTGACCAATTACAAGGAGCTAAGGTATTTTCCAAGATCGATTTGCGATCAGGATACCATCAGTTAAAGATTCGGGAGCAGGATATACCCAAGACGGCTTTTACCACCGTGTATGGACGTATGAGTATACAGTTATGTAATTTGGTCTGACTACCTGCCTATTTCATGAACATGATGAACAAGGTGTTTATGGAGATTTTGGATAAGTTCGTCGTATAGTTCACTGATGATATTTTGTTCTACTCAAGAATGAAGAAGAGCATAAGGAGCATTTATGCTTAGTACTTGAGAAGCTCAGAGAACATCAGTTATATGCCAAGTTTAGCAAATGTGAGTTTTGGTTGAAGGAAGTTGGATTCCTCGGACACGTTATATCCGGAGAAGGTATAGCAGTAGATCCCACCAAGGTTGTCTCTCTGACAAACTGGGAAGCACCAACGACAGTTGGAGAGATCCGGAGTTTCCTTGGACTGGCAGGATACTGCCGGAGATTCATTGAGAATTTCTCGAAGATTGTGAAGCCTATGACGGAGTTATTAAAGAAGGATACCAAGTTCAATTGGACTGAAGAATGTGAGGCTAGTTTCCAAGAGTTGAAGAAACGTTTGGTTACATCACCAGTGTTGATTCTGCCTGATCAGTGCAAGGATTATGAGGTGTATTGCGACGCTGCACGTCGAGGACTTGGAACAGTACTTATGCAGGAGGGAAGAGTTGTTTCATATGCTTCACGACAGCTTAAGCCCCATGAGTTGAATTATGCTACACATGATTTGGAGTTAGCAGCCATAGTACACGCGTTGAAGACTTGGAGACATTTCCTCATTGGAAACCATTGTGAAGTGTACACGGATCACAAGAGTTTGAAATACATCTTCACGTAGAAGGAGTTAAATCTCAGGCAAAGGAGATGGTTGGAGCTCATCAAGGATTATGATATGAGGTTGCATTATCACCCCGGAAAGGCTAGCATAGTAGCAGATGCGTTGCCATGTCAACACACTAATGACCAGAGGTTTACCAAAGGAGTTAGCCGAGGAATTTCGAGAGCTATGTTTAGAGATAGTTCCGAGAGGCTATGTAGCAGCATTGGAGATACAGTCTACATTGATGGATAAGATCAGAAAATCTGAGACAACTGACAAGGAGATTGCCTCTATTAAGGAGAAAATGAGCAAGGGAAAAGCTAAAGGATTTCGTGAGGATGAGCACGATACCTTATGCTTTGAGGACCGCGTTTATGTGCCTAATGATCCGGAGATCAGGAAGTTGATTTTGCAAGAGGCCCATGATTCGGCCAGATTCGATTCACCCAGAAATACCAAGATGTATTTGGATTTGAAGGATACTTTCTGGTGGACCAGAATGAAGAAGGATATTGCGGAGTTTGTAGCAGTTTGTGATGTATGTCAAAGAGTGAAGGCAGAGCATCAGAAGCCAGCAGGATTGTTACAACCATTGCCGATACCCGAATGGAAGTGGGAAAAGTTAGGCATGGATTTTATCACTGGATTGCCCAGGACTCGTTCAGGCTATGACTCGATTTGGGTTGTAGTTGATCGCTTGACGAAGGTAGCCCATTTCATTCCAGTGAAAACCACATACAACAGTGCCAAGTTGGCTAAGATATACATGACTAGGATCGTATGTCTGCATGGAGTTCCGAGGAGTATCATATCAGATAGAGGAACCCGGTTTACCTCAAAGTTCTAGAATCAGTTGCACGAAACTTTGGGCACCAGGCTAGAGTTTAGTACATCTTTTCATCCGCAGACAGATGGACAAACCGAGAGAGTTAATCAGATTTTGGAGGATATGCTGAGAGCTTGTGCACTAGATTATGGATCTAGTTGGGACGATAATTTGCCTTATGCAGAGTTCTCTTACAACAACAGCTATCAATCCAGTTTGAAGATGGCCCCTTTCGAAGCCTTGTACGGAAGAAGGTGCAGAACCCCGCTGTTGTGGGATGAAGTTGGAGACCGCCAGTTGTTTGGACCAGATTTGATTAAGGAGTCTGAACAGAAGGTGAAGTTGATTCGCGATAGGCTCAAGGTCGCCCAATCTAGGTAGAAGAGCTATGAGGATTCTAAACGCAAGGAGACAGTTTTCAAAGTCGGAGATAGAGTCTATCTTCGAGTATCTCCACTTCGAGGAGTTAAGCGTTTTGGAGTTAAAGGAAAGCTAGCGCCACGTTTTGTGGGACCATACAAAGTTTTGGAGCGCATGGGAGAAGTTGCTTACAAGTTGGAATTGCCGAAGGATTGTCAGGAGTTCACGACGTGTTCCACGTTTCCCAGTTGAAGAAGTGCCACGCAGAGATGGTTGATATACCGCTGAGAGATACTGTACACCGAAGCTTATCTGGGCTTGGGTAATGATTTGACCTACGAGGAGAAACCACCAAAATTCTCGAGTATGCCACCGAGTCACCCGCAAAGAAGGTTATTAAGTTTTGCAAAGTTCAAGTGGAGCCACCACACCGAGAATGAAGCCACCGAAGCGAGAAGAAGACCCCAAGGACCACCTCACCCATTTTCTAGTTAACCCGAATCTCGGGGCTAGATTCATCTTAAGGGTAGGTTTGTAACATCCCAAATTTTTAATTTGGAATGTTATACATGATCATCATTTGCATATCATATTTTATTGCATTTGGCTCGATCCTAGAAATTTCACGCAACTCAAGGACCCACGGAGAGAGTTGGGGATTTCGTTATTTTCATATTTGAGTTTTCTCAAATTCTGAAAGTAGGATCATTTTGATTTTATTTATTTTATCTTCAGTTATTTCTATTATCAAAATATGAGAGAGGGAATAAAATGACTTTCCCAAAATAAAGAAATATTGAAGGTTTAATAAAAAATCAAATATATTTTTATTCGGACTTTTTCGCCATTTTATTTGAATTTAGGAAAAATGCGCCTTTTTCAAAATTGCATTTAGGCCCCAAATAAATGTTCATCTTTTCCGGCTTGATTTTAGAAGCCGGGGAAAATTTATTTCGGGATTTTTGGAGTCTGTTTAGTATTTCTTTCGTTTGTTTTTCTGCGCATAATTATTTAAAAAAATCCGAACCGACCTTGGGCCGTGGTCCGCCAGACTCACTCGGTCGGGCCTTTTATAGCCAGCGCCCGGGCCGCCTCGCCTCAGCCCACCCGAGCGCCCGCGCCTAACCCTAAGCCGCCATTGCCAGGCCGCCGCCATCAGACCCGCACGAGGTTGACCCATTGCTTTTTTTTTAGAAAAAACCGCTCGGTTTTTCCGTCGGTTTTTTAGATCCTTTTTTTATTAGATCAGTTTTTTCGGTTTAGGTTAATTAGCGAGCGTTCGCTGGTTCGTTCGTTTAAACGAACGCGTTCTTCGTTTAGATCCAGATAACGAACGTTCGTTCGTTAATCTGATCGTCGTTTTTATTTTTCTCGGATTTATTCCGTGATTTTTCTGATCGCGATTTCTGATTCGATTTTCGTTTTAGTATAACTTTTCGCTCGTTTATCGGAATCAGGCGATTCAAGCGCCTAGAGTTTCGTCTCGAAACCCTCTTTCTAAATAATCCACTCAAACAAGTTTTTGCCACTGTAAAATTTGACTTAGGTCCAGATTAGTGAATGAAGCTTGTTTCTTTTGCTGTTTGACTTTCGTTACTTCGTTTGATTTGATTCTTTTTGCAAACCGGAGTTCTTAAGTTGAACTTTCTGGTTAGATCTTTTATTTGAGTTTTACCTGTGCATTAGATTATGTTTATTTGTTTGCGATAGAGTATCTGGAGTGCGCCGCTTGCTACTTTGAATCTCTAGGTTTCACGGATCATTAGCAAGGCAAGTAACACTTTGATCATACCCCTTTTCATACCCAGTTTTTATGCATTAGATCAATCCTCAAACATTGCATGATTAGGATCTAATTAAATTGTGGGTTTTGGGAAAGTAGATGAGGTAGTACCTATTACTGCTTTTATTATCAAACCCTTGGGAGTTACTTCTACGTTTGCTTATTATGCCATGCTATGCTAGTAGACCTGGATTGGGTGAGTGTATCCATGACAGATGTGAGATTTTAATTAATGGTTTATTTAAGGTGGCAACTTAAACACACATCTAGGTGGATTGAGGTACCTGGGTATTCCAGGATTGGCTGTTTCTTTTTGGACCGCCACCCAGGCTGAAAGGGATCATGAGATTATTCATGCTAGAAACTTCCGTGTGCAGCCACAAGCTACTATGGGCTCTAGCATAGTTGACTAAGTCGTGCGAACTCTTACAGTGGGTAGACTAGCAGATGTAGGGGATGTAGGTTGGTACCGCTCTACTGCTCGTAAGGTGCTAGCGCTTCGAAAGATCGTGTCTCGGTCATCCGTTTCTCAAACACCGTGTAGTGCGAGAATCCCAACGGAGGAGATCGAGTCTTGTGGGGAAAATTGCACAAACCTCTGCAGAGTATATCAAACTAATCATGGTTAGCCGTGTCCCCAGTTATGGACATCTTGAGTATCTAGTACTTGGATTATCATGTGAATCTCATCATGTTACTTTAATTAATGTTGTTGGGTTTAATGATGATCCTTAATTGGGATTGAGAATGCTGTCAACCATTCTCAATGTTTAACAACCACCATGATAGTTAAACAAAGTTTATTCCTTTGCAGTAGGGAAAAATTGGCTTTACGCAAAACTGTAACCATAGAGCTTTCCACCAGCCATATATGCATGTAGTATAGCATTACTCTTTCATATTACTCTCTATGTGTCACATTGCCAAAGATATTCCATGTGTCAATTGCTTTTCGGGCTGCAACGTTCATGTTGCAGACTTTTCAGACGACAAGTAAGGTGCCTTAGGTCGTGGTTCTATACTCAGTGATGCCGTTGGAGTTGATGGACTCGCTTATCTTCCAAGCCTTCCATTGTTATCGTATTAGATGGCCTTAAGCCATATTTATTGTAATAAGTTCTCTCTTGAGACATTTCGATGTAATAAGTGTGTGATTGCTACTCGTTATAAATCCTTCAAGCATCTGTGTGTGTCAAGACATCGATCGAGGGATGACACTGATGCACAGAGGTCAGACCGTTTGAGGTCTGGTCGCTACAAGATGGTATCAGAGCACAAGCTGACTATAGGACACGACCACTAAGCTAAAGCCCTAGATCACTACTCTTTCTTCTTATTTCTGACTCCTCATCTTTTCTACTCTTGTAGGAATGGTGGGTGCAAGGAACAAGTTCATGCAACCGGATGAAGATACACCCTTTGGATGTCACTTGAAGGAAGTCACTAGATACATGAACATCGGAGTACCAAGCTTCACCGGGACCTACAACACCAGTTTACCCGAAGAAGAGCGCTGGATGATTCAAGTTCAAGTTCCAGGAAGGACGTTTGCACCAGTCACGGAGCCCATAGAGTTTTCCTTTGATGCACCAACCTGGAATCTAGGAAAGAGCATGGCAGCCCACATCACCATGGGACGTATTGGAGAAGTTTACCGCAATGATCTCAAGGACACTATCTACCAGATTTGTGGGCGCCGAGACGAGCAATGGGAGATGATCAGCACCAGGAAGGATAGATCAATCGCAGCTTTTATCCAGGAGTTAAACAAGCACATCCGACGTCCGGAGAACCAGATGTGCGCAGGCATGATGGATCTGCAGAAGGCCTTGACCAAGATCACGGAGCTAGAGGAAGAACTCAAGGCTACACGTGAAGATTACATGGAAGAAATTGAAGTGCTAGTGGAGAAGAATGAAGACTTAACCAGGAAGCTAGGAGTTTTCATGGGAGACCCCGCACCAGGAAGAGAAGACGGCGATTCCACTTGCCCGAATAAATATATCATCACCAACGACACCGACTCGGACCCCGACGACAGCGATGATGACTATGTTGATGAAGCTGGAGCGGATATCATGGAGTCTTCATCGGAGCAGTTTTTGTAGTTGACCACCATAACAGTAGTAGAATTTCCCCCATTGTATCTAGTATAGTCCAAGCACTTTTGTAACGATAGATAGACCGTTGTATGCCCTTGTTTGAATTGATTGAAGTGCTTTTTGAGTGAATTTTCTCATGTGCATAGGGGTAGTGTTTTATCACTAGACCTCATTCTATTATATATTCTCATCCTCTCTAACACCCTCAGATGCCTCCGAGATGCGACACCGGATTTGTTTTCCCACCGGAGATCACTCAGTTGATTCAGCAACAGAATGCTTTGATGCAAGCACTAGTACAGAACCAAGGCAACAACAACAACAACAACAACAACAACAACAACCCACCACCACCACCACCTGTTGACCATTTGACTCGTTTCTTGAGGCTAAATCCACCGGTGTTTTCTAGTAGCACCGAGCCGATTGTTGCAGATGACTGGCTCCGCGAGGTTGGGAGGGAGCTGGCCACTGCAGGATGTAGAGATGCGGAGAGAGTGCGTTTTGCCGCACATCAGCTTGATGGACCCGCAACATCATGGTGGGAGAATTACACAGCCACACACCCTATTGACACTGTCACATGGGACCAATTTCAGCAAGCTTTCCGTACTGCCCACATTTCAACAGGAGCTATGGCCATGAAGAAGCGTGAGTTTCGCAACTTACGCCAAGGAGGACGCACTGTAAGCCAGTATGTGGAGGATTTTAGTAATTTAGCACGTTATGCCCCGGATGACGTTGCTACAGATGCAGCCAAGCAGGAGAAGTTCCTGGAAGGACTAAATGATGAGCTGAGCATGCAGTTGATGGTAGCAACTTTTAACAACTACCAGGAGTTGGTAGATCGCACTCTTATGATTGAAGGGAAGCAGCAACAGATTGAAAACTGCAAGAGGAAGTATGGTCAAGGGAAGTACAATTCTGGAGCTCAGCGGAAGCTACGCTTTACTCCGAAACCGGGAGGACAATTTCAGCATACCCATGGAGGAGGTAGCTCGCACAATCATAATGGCTCCAAGAATGGTAACGGGAATGGAGGAAGCAACGGACAAAACTGCACCAACCCGTCAACCCCAGCCAAGAGAGACCTCGAGCCAAGTCACTTGCTTTAAGTGTCAAGATCGGACGTTATGCCAATGAATGTCCCGAAGCCCGTAATGGAAATGGCAATGGAAGCCTGGGAAGAAGCCAAACCCTTTCAACAGGGGATATGTGAACCACGCTACCGTGGAGGAGGTTGAAGCCCAGCCCGATGCACGAATAGGTAAGTTTTTGGTTAAGACATTTATCGCAATGTTTTTTTTGATACTGGTGCATTGCATTCATACATATCAAGGGGATTTGTGGATAAATATAAACTGCCAACCCAAGCCCTTAGGTCACCCATGTTAGTAACCTCGCCTGGAGCAAAATATATGGCTAGTCTATGGTGTGATCGATTACCATTAAGGATTGGTAACTACGTGTTTCCCTCGGACCTAATAGTATTGGAATCGCAAGTATTGGACGTGATATTAGGCATGGATTGGTTATCGAAGTATGGAGGGAACATTGAATGCGCTAGTAAGACGATTTTGCTTACAACGACAGAAGGAAGAAGGATCAAGTATGTATCACGGCATGAGCCGAAGAGGACACAAGTAAATTCCTTACCAGGAGTTGTGCAGGAGGAAGTACCACTGGTGAAGAATTTCCCTGATGTATTTCTAGAAGAGTTGCCAGGTATGCCACCAGATAGAGACATTGAGTTTTTGATTGAGCCTTTGCTAGGCACAGGGCCGATATCTAAGAGATCGTACCGGATGCCCGCACAAGATTTGGAAGAAATTAAGAAGCAGATTAAGGAGTTACTAGATAAAGGTTTTATTCTCCCAAGTTCTTCGCCTTGGGGATCACCAGTACTTCTAGTTCAAAAGAAGGATGGGTCATTGAGAATGGTTGTTGATTATCAAGGATTGAATGAAGTAACAATTAAGAATAAGTACCCGTAGCCGATGATCAACGACTTGTTTGACCAATTACAAGGAGCTAAGGTATTTTCCAAGATCGATTTGCGATCGTGGATACCATCGATTGAAGATTCGAGAGCGTGATATACCTAAGACGACTTTTACCACCAGTGCACGGGCTGTATGAGTATACCGTTATGTCATTTGGTCTCGACTAACGCACCTGCCTATTTCATGAACATGATGAACAAGGTGTTTATGGAGTTTTTGGATAAGTTCGTCGTGGTGTTCATTGATGATATTTGGTTTATTCAAAGAATGAAGAAGAGCATAAGGAGCATTTGCATTTAGTACTTGAGAAGCTCAGAGAACATCAGTTATATGCGAAGTTCAGCAAATGTGAGTTTTGGTTGAAGGAAGTTGGATTCCTCGGACACATTATATCCGAAGAAGGTATAGTAGTAGATCCCACCAAGGTTGTCACTGTGACAAACTGGGAAGCACCAATGACAGTTGGAGAGATCCGGAGTTTCCTTGGACTGGCAGGATACTACCGGAGATTCATTGAGAATTTCTCGAAGATTGCGAAGCCTATGACAGAGTTATTAAAGAAGGATACACCAAGTTCCATTGGACTGAAGAATGTGAGGCTAGTTTCCAGGAGTTGAAGAAACGTTTGGTTACATCACCAGTGCTGATTCTGCCTGATCAGCGCAAGGATTATGAGGTATATTGCGACGCTTCACGTAGAGGACTTGGAGCGGTACTTATGCAGGAGGGAAGAGTTGTTTCATATGCTTCACGATAACTTAAACCCCATGAGTTGAATTATGCTACACATGATTTGGAGTTAGCAGCCGTAGTACACGCGTTGAAGACTTGGAGACATTTCCTCATTGGAAACCATTGTGAGGTGTACATGGATCACAAAAGTTTGAAATACATCTTCACGCAGAAGGAGTTAAATCTCAGGCAAAGGAGATGGTTGGAGCTCATCAAGGATTATGATATGAGGTTGCATTATCACCCCAGAAAGGCTAGCGTAGTAGCAGATGCGTTGAGCCGCAAGAGCCATGTCAACACACTAATGACCAGAGGTTTACCAAAGGAGTTAGCCGAGGAATTTCGAGAGCTATGTTTAGAGATAGTTCCGAGAGGCTATGTAGCAGCATTGGAGATACAGTCTACATTGATGGATAACATCAGAAAAGCTCAGACAACTGACAAGGAGATTGCCTCTATTAAGGAGAAAATGAGCAAGGGAAAAGCTAAAGGATTTTGTGAGGATGAGCATGATACCTTATGGTTTGAGGACCGCGTTTATGTCCCTAATGATCCGGAGATTAGGAAGTTGATTTTGCAAGAGGCCCATGATTCGCCGTATTCGATTCACCCAGGAAATACCAAGATGTATTTGGATTTGAAGGATACTTTCTGGTGGACCAGAATGAAGAAGGATATTGCGGAGTTTGTAGCAGTTTGTGATGTATGTCAGAGAGTGAAGGCAGAGCATCAGAAGCCAGCAGGATTGTTACAGCCATTGCCGATACCCGAATGGAAGTGGGAAAAGTTAGGCATGGATTTTATCACTGGATTGCCCAGGACTCGTTCAGGCTATGACTCGATTTGGGTTGTAGTTGATCGGTTGACGAAGGTAGCCCATTTCATTCCAGTGAAAACCACATACAACAGTGCCAAGTTGGCTAAGATATACATGACCAGGATCGTATGTCTGCATGGAGTTCCGAGGAGTATCGTATCAGATAGAGGAACCAAGTTTACTATTAATTTATATTGGGTATGACTATGACTGGATCTCTTTTACCATGAATTACAATATCTAGTCAGTCCTTGATCTTTGAAGGTGCTCTCCATTTATGATTTGCGGTCTCAGAAAGGGCTAGCGAGATACCATCCTGTTATATCATATTATGATTGTTTTGAGAAATTGTTGTCATCCGATATTTATTATTATGGCTCGCTAGTTGATTATGCCATTGATATGAGTAAACATGAGACCTGAGAATTATTGCAAATGCGGTTAGTTATAATCTTTGCTGAAAACTTGAATGCTGGCTTGACATATTTACAACAACAAGATCAAACAGAGTTTGAAAAAGTTTTTCTTTTTCTTTTTCAGTTTGTCAACTGAATTGCTTGAGGACAAGCAAGGGTTTAAGCTTGGGGGAGTTGATACGTCTCCGTCGTATCTACTTTTCCAAACACTTTTGCCCTTGTTTTGGACTCTAACTTGTATGATTTGAATGGAACTAACCCGGACGGACGCTGTTTTCAAAGAGAATTGCCATGATGTTGTTTTATGTGCGTAAAAACAAAAGTTCTCGGAATGACCTAAAACTCCACGGAACATCTTAGAAAAATAATAAAAAATCCTCGCCAAAGATGAAGACCAGGGGGCCCACACCCTGTCCACGAGGGTGGGGGCGCCCCCCCTCCAGGGCGCGCCCCCTACCTCGTGGGCCCCCTGGAGCTCCTCCGACGCCAACTCCAACTCTATATATTTGCTTTCGGAGAGAAAAGTCAAAGAGAAGAAATCATCGCGTTTTACGATACGGAGCCGCCGCCAAGCCCTAAAACCTCTCGGAGGGCTGATCTGGAGTCCGTTCGGGGCTCCAGAGAGGGGGATTCGTCACCGTCGTCATCATCAACCATCCTGCATCACCAATTTCATGATGCTCACCGCCGTGCGTGAGTAATTCCATCGTATGCTTCCTGGACGGTGATGGGTTGGATGAGATCTATCATGTAATCGAGTTAGTTTTGTTAGGGTTTGATCCCTAGTATCCACTATGTTCGAGATTGATGTTGCTATGACTTTGCTATGCTTAATGCTTGTCACTAGGGCCCGAGTGCCATGATTTCAGATCTGAACCTATTATGTTTTCATGAATATATGTGAGTTCTTGATCCTATCTTGCAAGTCTATAGTCACCTATTATGTGTTATGATCCGACAACCCTGAAGTGACAATAACCGGGATACTTCTCGGTGATGGCCATAGTTTGAGGAGTTCATGTATTCACTATGTGCTAATGCTTTGTTCCGGTTCTCTATTAAAAGGAGGCCTTAATATCCCTTAGTTTCCATTAGGACCCCACTGCCACGGGAGGGTAGGACAAAAGATGGCATGCAAGTTCTTTTCCATAAGCACGTATGACTATATTCAGAATACATGCCTACATTACATTGATGAATTGGAGCTAGTTCTGTGTCACCCTAGGTTATGACCGTTACATGATGAACCGTGATCCGCATAATTATCCATCACCGATCCAATGCCTACGAGCTTTCCATATACTGGTTTACGCTTATTTACTTTCCCGTTGCTATTGTTACAATCACTACAAAACACCAAAAATATTGCTTTTGCTTTCATTACTCTTCTGTTACCGTTACCACCACCATCATATTACTTTGCTACTAAATACCTTGCTGCAGATATTAAGTTATCCAGGTGTGGCTGAATTGACAACTCAGTTGCTAATACTTGAGAATATTCTTTGGCTCCCCTTGTGTCGAATCAATAAATTTGGGTTGAATACTCTACCCTCGAAAGATGTTGCGATCCCCTACACTTGTGGGTTATCAGGGAGCAGTACAACATTTCTGATAAGTATATGTGAATGACATATTGTTGATCGGAAATAATATAGAATTATTCTGCAAAGCATAAAGGAGTGTTCTAAAGGAGTTTTTCAAAGAAAGTCCTCGGTGAAGCTGCTTACATATTGAGCATCAAGATCTATAGAGATAGATCAAAACGCTTGATAAGTTTTTTCAATGAGTACATACCTTGACAAGATTTTGAAGTAGTTCAAAATGGAACAGTCAAAGAAAGAGTTCTTGCCTGTGTTACAAGGTGTGAAATTGAGTAAGACCCAAAGCCCGACCACGACAGAAGATAGAAAGAGAATGAAAGTCATTCCCTATGCCTCAGCCATAGGTTCTATAAAGTGCCACGCTGTGTACCAGATCTATTGTATACCCTACACTGTTTTTGGCAAGGGAGTACAATAGTGATCTAGGAGTAGATCATTGGACAGTGGTCAAAATTATCCTTAGTGGAATAAGGATATGTTTCTCGATTATGGATGTGACAAAAAGGTTCGTCATAAAGGGTTACGTCGATGCAAGTTTTAACACTGATCCAGATGACTCTAAGTCTCAATCTGGATACATATTGAAAGTGGGAGCAATTAGCTAAAGTAGCTCTGTGCAGAGCATTGTTGACATAGAAATTTGCAAAATACATACGGATCTGAATGTGGCAGACCCGTTGACTAAACTTCTCTCACAAGCAAAACATGATCACACCTTAGTACTCTTTGGGTGTTAATCACATAGCGATGTGAACTAGATTATTGACTCTGGTCACATGAAGATGTGAACTATGGGTGTTAATCACATGGTGATGTGAACTATTGGTATTAAATCACATGGCTCCATGGGTGTTAGAATCATTACTGTGTAATCTAGATTATTGACTCTAGTGCAAGTTGGAGACTGAAGGAAATATGTAGTAGACGCAATAATAAAGTTATTATTTATTTCCTTATATCATGATAAATGTTTATTATTCATGCTAGAATTGTAATAGCCGGAAACATGATACATGTGTGAATACATAGACAAAACAGAGTGTCATTAGTATGCCTCTACTTGACTAGCTCGTTAATCAAAGATGGTTATTTTTCCTAGCCATAGACAAAGAGTTGTCATTTGATTAACGGGATCACATCATTAGGAGAATGATGTGATTGACTTGACCCATTCCGTTAGCTTAGCACTCGATCATATAGTATGTTGCTATTGCTTTCTTCATGACTTATACATGTTCCTATGACTATGAGATTATGCAACTCCCGTTTACCGGAGGAACACTTTGTGTGCTACCAAACGTCACAACGTAACTGTCTGATTATAAAGGTGCTCTACAGGTGTCTCTAGAGGTACTTGTTTGGTTGGCGTATTTCGAGATTAGGATTTGTCACTCCGATTGTTGGAGAGGTATCTCTGGGCCCAGTCGGTAATGCACATCACTTAAGCCTTGCAAGCATTGCAACTAATGAGTTAGTTGCGGGATGATGTACTACGGAACGAGTAAAGAGACTTCCTGGTAACGAGATTGAACTAGCTATTGAGATACCGACGATCGAATCTCGGGAAAGTAACATACCGATGACAAAGGGAACAACGTATGTTGTTATGCGGTCTGACCGATAAAGATCTTCGTCGAATATGTGGAGCCAATATGAGCATCTAGGTTCCGCTATTGGTTATTGACCGGAGACGTGTCTCGGTCATGTCTACATAGTTCTCGAATCCATAGGGTCCATACGCTTAACGTTTCTATGACAGTTATATTATGAGTTTATATGTTTTGATGTACTGAAGATTGTTTGGAGTCTCGGATGTGGTCACGGACATGACGATCAGTCTCGAAATGGTCGAGACATGAAGATTGATATATTGGAAGCCTATATTTGGATATCGGAAGTGTTCCAGGTGAAATCGGGATTTTACCGGAGTACCGGAGGGGTTACCGGAACCCCCCGGGGGTTAATGGGCCATAGTGGGCCTTAGTAGAGAAGAGGAGAGGCGGCCAGGGCAAGGGCCACGCGCCCCTCCCCCCTAGTCCGAATATGACAAGGAGAGGGTGGCGGCGCCCCCCTTTCCTTCTTCTCCTCCACCTCTTTCCCCCTCTTCTCCTAATCCAACAAGGAAAAGGGAGGGAGTCCTACTCCCGGTGGGAGTAGGACTCCTCCTGGCGCGCCCCCTCCTGGCCGGCCGCACCTCCCCCCTTGCTCCTTTATATACGGGGGCAGGGGGGCACCCTAGACACAACAATTGATCGTTTGATCTTTTAGCCGTGTGCGGTGCCCCCCTCCACCATAGTCCACCTCGATAATACTGTAGCGGTGCTTAGGCGAAGCCCTGCGTCGGTAGAACATCATCATCATCACCACGCCGTCGTGCTGACGAAACTCTCCCTCAACACTCGGCTGGATCGGAGTTCGAGGGACGTCATCGGGCTGAACGTGTGCTGAACTCGGAGGTGCCGTGCCTTTCGGTTCTTGATCGGTCGGATCGTGAAGACGTACGACTACATCAACCGTGTTGTGCTAACGCTTCCGCTTTCGGTCTACGAGGGTACGTGGACAACTCTCTCCCCTCTCGTTGCTATGCATCACCATGATCTTGCGTGTGCGTAGGAATTTTTTGAAATTACTACGTTCCCCAACAACTCCTAATAGAAGATCAGACAGTTAACCAAACCAAGCATGCTTAACACCTTGGAAATATAGCAATTGTATTTGTTTCTCATGTATTTAGTACAGCCAAATTTGATTTATTCCTCACATGGTATACAATAACAGAATGCAGCCACAACAATTGAACATCGCATTCCAGAATTGAACCATGCAGTTAACTAAACACCACAACAAGTGAACCAAGCCACAACAAATGAACCAAGCAGTTAAGTAAGCACCAATTGAACAATATAACATACTCTTAATAGAAGGCAGTAGCTAGAAAACTGAACATGGGTCCTTATAGTGAGCTAATAAGACAAGCTACTCCTCATTGTCGGAGATATTGATGACGATTGGCTCCTTGGACATGGAAGAGAGCGAGGCCTCCACATCGTGGGTGCCCTTGTTGTAGTGGTGAGTTGCCTGAGCCGCTCCGGGCACCAACCTGCTGGCTCTCGAGATGAGGTAAGCACGTGCATGCTGAGAAAACACCTCATAGTCTTCGTCGAAGGCACCGACGATGGCCTCAATAAAACGCCATGAACTATCGTTTAAAGCAGCCAATCGCGTCGCGGCGTCGCCGCGCGAGGAGTCAACGGTGGCCTCGACGGCGAGGTGCTCCTCCAAGATCTGGGGGTCGGCATGAATGGCAGCCATCGCGACCTCATCCGCACGTGCGGTCATGATTTGCTTCTCCACTGCCAAATGCTCCTTGAGGTCCTGGCTATACTGCGTGCACCCAGGGCCGGTCCTGAGATTTCGGGGGCCCGGGGCGAAACTACAATCCCGGGCCCTTCGGGGCCCTTAATATAAATATCTAATTGATAATCATCATATGTCGATATAATTTGTATCAAAGAGAACAATTAAGTGCATCCAAAATGATTGTGCATATCACATAATGTATTACATATTACCTTCAAAATTTTCTCCTAACATCATGAGATGCAAAATCACTAATAATAGTGTCAATACCAATTTTGTCAAGCAAATTTTTTTCTCAATGCATAAAGTTGCATGCCCATTTAACCTCTCTTTTGCGACATTGTAGATCTCAGGTAGTTCTTCAACAATCTCAACTTCGAATAAATTTCTTTCAGCTGATGCCACAGTAACAGGCATAGTAAAGAAAATCCGATATGCAACAGAAAATAAATATGGGCTCATGATCACTCACAGTGCTATCATCCATGTTGAAGTCAACATTGCCTTTTATAGGTATGACCATCATCTTCCTAATTGCCATTAGTTTGGTCACCCGCAAAAACTATCGCCAGCTCGTCTGGATTACTTGGAGTGCTTGTATCGCTCTTATAATATTTAAAAAGAGATCCTCTCAATTCTTCTATCTCCTCATCCGCCTCATTCCTTTCTTTCTACCCGAACTCGACATGACTACTATTGAAATTAAAAGAAACAAATTAGCTTGCAAAATCAGCACAAAGCTAATTAAACTATTATATTTAGTATAGAAGATCATCTAATGTATTGACAATCTGCTACGACATAGTATAGTAACTTCTCTCTGTAATCTAATCTGACTACATGCACACAATGATTCGAGCGCCCTAACAACAATTCCCTGTTAACCTGTTCGATCGATTGACAAGTTGGCAATCGGGATCTGAAAGAAAATAAATAGGAGAAGAACATGCGAGAGAAGAGGGCGCGACGAGACGTACCTGCTGCAGTCACCGCTGTTCGTGAGGAGGTAGAGTCGAAGAGGATTAGATGAACAGAAACATCAAAACAGCCAAAAGGGCAAGGAACGACCGATCCGAAGTTACAGGAAAAAGTGATTAGTGAATCGAAGATTCCTTTTCCTCTCCTGTCTCCACGTACGTGCAAACATGGGCCTGGCCCACCATACATTTTTTAGTTTCCTAGACTAGCACAGCAGAGGCTTTTTTTTGCATACCACAGCAGAGGCTGAGCGAGGCGCTGAAATTGGCTTCAATTGTTTTTTTCACTCTAAGACTTGTATACATGTACGTACATGTACATATACCTGGGACGGGGGTCCCTGACTTTCGGGGGCTCGGAGCGGCCGCCCCGTTCGCCCTGCCCCAGGACCGGTCCTGCGTGCACCATGGCTTAGGCCGGCACTTATTTGGTTGAGGGGTCGGTGATTCGGGTGGAAGGTGTCGCGCTCGCGCCGGCGGTCGGGGCATGTGGGATGTGGAAGGCGGAGGAGGATGGGGGTCGGGTGTGGATTACCTGCCTGGATAGGCGAGGCCAAGCAGCGTGAAGGATGGTCGCCGGCGAGGAGGCAGCGATGCTTCAAGCAAGGAGTGAAGGTTTCAACTTGGAAAAGGAAGGCGAAAAGGGGGGAAATGTGGCTTTTGGTAAGAAGGAGGGGGCGGGGAGGTAGATATTTCTGCGGAAGCCGAAAATTTGGAATCGCTTCAGCCAAAAAACAGGCGCACAAAGTGTCATCTGACACGGTCCCTTATTCACACACGGTCCGAAGATATTTTGTGCTGCATCTCACACGGTTGGTTATAATAAACTGTGTGGGATCTACTTGATTTTTTGTCTTGATTTGAATTACATAATGGGGTCACAGCGGCCATGGACGGTGTTTGAATTGCTAGACCTTTTATCTGCATGATCATAAAAGAATTGGAATTATTCAGGGTTCGTTTGGACATTTTATGCATTAAGTGAGTTTTCAATGCATTTATGTGCATAATTCAAATTTCAACTACATGCACATGCTCCAGTGCATATAAATTCGTTGAAAAATCAAATCTTTGTCCTTGGGTGCATGCTTAGGTCCCATGGGAATGAATTTCAAACACCATGGCACCGTTGATTGCCGGCAAAACATTGAGATGCCTGGTTTTTAAATTCTAGTAAATCCAAAACTCGTCTGAAATTCATGAAACTTGGCATGCTATCATGGAGCGGCATCAACATGCCGTGATACAAATTTTGTCCCATTTGGGGCAAGTTTGGGTATATGCTTCTCACAACAAGCATGATGGTTTTTGGTAGGGAACGTCCCACCTTTGGGGACGAAACAATATCCATTGCCTCTTATTGCTTTCAATTTTTTTGCTCGTGTCAACATAAAACAACAGGAGTGTTGTGTGAATTTTTGTGATTTTTTGGGGTTTGTTTGGACATCTTTATGCATTAACTGGGTTTTCAATGCATTGATGTGCATAATTCAAATTTGAAATACATGCGCATGCTCCAGTGCATATAAATTGGTTGAAAAATCATATCTGTCTCCTTGGGTGCACGCTTAGGTCCCATACAAGAAATGGGAATTAATTTCAAACACCAGGGCACCGTTGATTGCCGGCAAAATATTGAGATGCCTGGTTTTTAAATTCTAGTAAATCCAAAACTCGTCTGAAATTCATGAAACTTGGCATGCTATCATGGAGCGGCATCAACATGCCGTGGTACAAATTTTGTCCCGTTTGGGGCAAGTTAGGGTATATGCTTCTCACAAACCGGAGTTTCTCAGAACAAGCATGATGGTTTTCGGTAGGGAAAGTCCCACCTTTGGGGACGAAACGATATCAATTGCCTGTTATTGCTTTCAAGTTTTTTTGTGGTGTCAACATAGAACAACAGGAGTTTTGTGTGAATTTTTGTGATTTTTCGGGGTTCGTTTGGACATTTTTATGCAGTAAGTGAGTTTTCAATGCATTTATGTACATAATTCAAATTTAAACTACATGCGCATGCTCAGTGCATATAAATTGGTTGAAAAATCAAATCTTTGTCCCTGGGTGCATGCTTAGGTCCCATGCAAGAAATGGAAATGAATTTCAAACACCATGGCACCATTGATTGCCGGCAAAACATTGAGATGCTTGGTTTTTAAATTCTAGTAAATCCAAAACTCGTCTGAAATTCATGAAACTTGGCATGCTATCATGGAGCGGCATCAACATGCCGTGGTACAAATTTTGTCCCATTTGGGGCAATTTTGTGTATATGCTTCTCACAAACCGGAGCTTCTCACAACAAGCATGATGATTTTCGGTAGGGAACGTCCCACCTTTGGGGACGAAATGATATCCATTGCCTCTTATTGCTTTCAAGTTTTTTTCTCGTGTCAATATGGAACAACAGGAGTGTTGTGTGATTTTTTGTGATTTTTCGGGGTTCGTTTGGACATTTTTATGAATTAACTGAGTTTTCAATGCATTTATGTGAATAACTCAAATTTGAACTACATGCGCATGCTCAGTGCATATAATTTGGTTGAAAAATCAAATCTTTGTCCTTGGGTGCAAGCTTAGGTCCCATGCAAGAAATGGTAATGAATTTCAAGCACCAGGGCACTGTTGATTGCCGGCAAAACATTAAGATGCCTGGTTTTTAAATTATAGTAAATTCAAAACTCGTCTGAAATTCATGAAACTTGGCATGCTATCATGGAGCGGCATCAACATGTCGTGGTACAAATTTTATCCCATTTGGGGCAGGTTTGGGTATATGCTTCTCCTGGCTGGAGCTTCTCACAACAAGCATGATGGTTTTCGGTAGCGAACGTCCCACCTTTGGGGACGAAACAATATCCATTGCCTCTTATTGCTTTCAATTTTTTTGCTCGTGTCAACATAAATCAACAGGAGTGTTGTGTGATTTTTAGGATTTTTTGGGGTTTGTTAGGACATCTTTATGCATTAACTGAGTTTTCAATGCATTGATGTGCATAATTAAAATTTGAAATACATGCGCATGCTCTAGTGCATATAAATTGGTTGAAAAATCATATATGTGTCCTTGGGTGCATGCTTAGGTCCCATGCAAGAAATGGGAATTAATTTCAAACACCAGGGCACCGTTGATTGCCGGCAAAATATTGAGATGCCTGGTTTTTAAATTCTAGTAACTCCAATACTCGTTTGAAATTCATGAAACATGGCATGCTATCATGGAGTGGCATCAACATGCCGTGGTACAAATTTTGTTCAGTTTGCGGCAGGTTTGGGTATATGTTTCTCACAAACCGGAGCTTCTCAGAACAAGCATGATGGTTTTCGGTAGGGAATGTCCCACCTTTGGGGACGAAACGATATCCATTGCCTCTTATTGCTTTCAAGTTTTTTTGTCGTGTCAACATAGAACAACAGGAGTTTTGTGTGAATTTTTGTGATTTTTTGGGGTTCGTTTGGACATTTTATGCATTAAGTGAGTTTTCAATGAATTTATGTGCATAATTCAAATTTGAACTACATGCGCATGCTCAGGGCATATAAATTAGTTTAAAAATCAAATCTCTGTCCTTGGGTGCATGCTTAGGTCCCATGCAAGAAATCGAAATGAATTTCAAACACCATGGCACCGTTGATTGCCGGCAAAACATTGAGATGCTTGGTTTTTAAATTCTAGTAAATCCAAACTCGTCTGAAATTCATGAAACATGGCATGCTATCATGGAGCGGCATCAACATGCTGTGGTACCAATTTTGTCCCATTTGGGGCAAGTTTGTGTATATGCTTCTCACAAACCGGAGCTTCTCACAACAAGCATGATGGTTTTCGGTAGGGAACGTCCCACCTTTGGGGACGAAATGATATCCATTGCCTCTTATTGCTTTCAAGTTTTTTTGTCGTGTCAACATAGAACAACAGGAGTGTTGTGTGAATTTTTGTGATTTTGGGGTTCGTTTGGACATTTTTATGCATTAACTGAGTTTTCAATGCATTTATGTGCATAATTCAAATTTGAACTACATGCGCATGCTCCAGTGCATATAATTTGGTTGAAAAATCAAATATTTGTCCTTGGGTGCATGCTTAGGCCCCGTGCAAGAAATGGGAATGAATTTCAAGCACCAGAGCCTTTATTGATTCTAAGCAAAACATTAAGATGCCTGGTTTTTAAATTCTAGTAAATCCAAAACTTGTCTGAAATTCATGAAACTTGGCATGCTATCATGGAGCGGCATCAACATGCCGTGGTACAAATTTTGTCCCATTTGGGGCAGGTTTGGGTATATGCTTCTAAGAAACCGGAGCTTCTCACAACAAGCATGATTGTTTTCGGTAGCGAACGTCCCACCTTTGGGGACGAAACGATATTCATTGCCTCTTATTGCTTTAAAGTTTTTTTCTCGTGTCAACATAGAACAATAGGAGTGTTGTGTGAATTTTTGCGATTTTTCGGGGTTCGTTTGGACATTTTTATGCATTAACTAAGTTTTCAATGGATTTATGTGCATAATTCAAATTCGAACTACATACGCATGCTCCAGTGCATATAAATTGGTTGAAAAATCATATTTGTGTCCTTGCGTGCATGCTTAGGTCCCATGCAAGAAATGGGAATTAATTTCAAACACCAGGGCACCGTTGATTGCCGGCAAAACATTGAGATGCCTGGTTTTAAATTCTAGTAAATCCAAAACTTGTTTGAAATTCATGAAACTTGGCATGCCATCATGGAGCGGCATCAACAAGCCTTGGTACAAATTTTGTCCCATTTGGGGAAGGTTTGGGTATATGCTTCTCACAAACCGGAGCTTCTCACAACAAGCATGATGGTTTTCGGTAGGGAACGTCCCGCCTTTGGGGACGAAACGATATCCATTGCATCTTATTGCTTTCAAGTTTTTTTCTCGTGTCAACATAGAACAACATGAGTGTTTGTGTGAATTTTTGTGTTTTTTCAGGGTTCGTTTGGACATTTTTGTGCATTAACTGAGTTTTCAATGCATTTATGTGCATAATTCAAATTTGAACTACATGTGCATGCTCCAGTGCATATAAATTGGTTGGAAAATCAAATCTGTGTCCTTGGGTGCATGCTTAGGTCCCATGCAAGAAATGGGAATGAATTTCAAACACCAGGGCACCGTTGATTGCCGGCAAAACATTGAGATGCTTGGTTTTAAATTCTAGTAAATCCAAAACTCGTCTGAAATTCATGAAACTTGGCATGCTATCATGGAGCGGCATCAACATGCCGTGGTACAAATTTTATCCCATTTGGGGCAGGTTTGGGTATATGCTTCTCACAAACTGGAGCTTCTCACAACAATCATGATGGTTTTCGGTAGGGAACGTCCCACCTTTGGGGACGAAACAATATCCATTGCCTCTTATTGCTTTCAATTTTTTTTGCTCCTGTCAACATAGAACAACAAGAGTGTTGTGTGAATTTTTGTGATTTTTCGGGGTTCGTTTGGACATTTTTATGCATTAAGTGAGTTTTCAATGCATTTATGTGCATAATTCAAATTTGAACTACATGCGTATGCTCAGTGCATATAAATTGGTTGAAAAATCTAATCTTTGTCCTTGGGTGCATGCTTAAGTCCCTTGCAAGAAATGGAAATGAATTTCAAACACCATGGCACCGTTGATTGCCGGCAAAACATTGATATGCTTGGTTTTTAAATTCTAGTAAATCCAAAACTCGTCTGAAATTCATGAAACTTGGCATGCTATCATAGAGCGTCATCAACATGCCGTGGTACAAATTTTGTCCAATTTTGGGCAAGTTTGTGTATATGCTTCTCACAAACCGGAGCTTCTCACAACAAGCATGATGGTTTTCGGTAGGGAACGTCCCACCTTTGGGGACGAAATGATATCCATTGCCTCTTATTGCTTTCAAGTTTTTTTGTTGTGTCAACATAGAACAACAGGAGTGTTGTGTGAATTTTTGTGATTTTTCGGGGTTTGTTTGGACATTTTTATGCATTAAGTGAGTTTTCAATGCATTTATGTGCATAATTCAAATTTGAACTACATGCGCATGCTCAGTGCATATAAATTGGTTGACAAATCAAATCTTTGTCCTTGGGTGCATGCTTAGGTCCCAATGAAGAAATGGAAATGAATTTCAAACACCATGGAACCGTTGATTGCCGGCAAAACATTGAGATGCTTGGTTTTTAAATTCTAGTAAATCCAAAACTCGTCTGAAATTCATGAAACTTGGCATGCTATCATGGAGTGGCATCAACATGCCGTGGTACAAATTTTGTTCCGTTTGGGGCAGGTTTTGGTATATGCTTCTCACAAACCGGAGCTTCTCAGAACAAGCATGATGGTTTTCGGTAGGGAACGTCCCACCTTTGGGGACGAAACGATATCCATTCCCTCTTATTGCTTTCAAGTTTTTTTGTCGTGTCAACATAGATCAACAGGAGTGTTGTGTGAATTTTTGTGATTTTTCGGGGTTCGTTTGGACATTTTTATGCATTAACTGAGTTTTCAATGCATTTATGTGCATAATTCAAATTTGAACTACATGCGCATGCTCAACTGCATATAATTTGGTTGAAAAATCAAATATTTGTCCTTGGGTGCATGGTTAGGTCCCATGCAAGAAATGGAAATGAATTTCAAGCACCAGGGCACTATTGATTGCCGGCAAAACATTAAGATGCCTGGTTTTTAAATTCTAGTAAATCTAAAACTCGTCTGAAATATATGAAACTTGGCATGCTATCATGGAGCGGCATCAAGATGCCGTGATACAAATTTTGTCCCATTTGGGGCAGGTTTGGGTATATGCTTCTAACAAACTGGGGCTTCTCACAACAAGCATGATTGTTTTTGGTAGCGAACGTCCCACCTTTGGGGACGAAACGATATTCATTGCCTCTTATTGCTTTAAAGTTTTTTTCTCGTGTCAACATAGAACAACAGGAGTGTTGTGTGAATTTTTGCAATTTTTTGGGGTTCGTTTGGACATTTTTATGCATTAACTAGGTTTTCAATGGATTTATGTGCATAATTCAAATTTGAACTATATGCGCATGCTCCAGTGCATATAAATTAGTTGAAAAATCATATATGTGTCCTTGGGTGCATGCTTAGGTCCCATGCAAGAAATGGGAATTAATTTCAAACACCAGGGCACCGTTGATTGCCGGCAAAACATTGAGATGCCTGGTTTTAAATTCTAGTAAATCCAAAACTTGTCTGAAATTCATGAAACTTGGCATGCTATCATGGAGCGGCATCAACATGCCGTGGTACAAATTTTGTCCCATTTGGGGAAGGTTTGGGTATATGCTTCTCACAAACCGGAGATTCTCACAACAAGCATGATGGTTTTCGGTAGGGAACGTCCCACCTTTGGGGACGAAACGATATCCATTGCATCTTATTGTTTTCAAGTTTTTTTCTCATGTCAACATAGAACAACATGAGTGTTGTGTGAATTTTTGTGTTTTTTCAGGGTTCGTTTGGACATTTTTATGCATTAACCGAGTTTTCAATGCATTTATGTGCATAATTCAAATTTGAACTACATGCGCATCCTCCAGTGCATATAAATTGGTTGGAAAATCAAATCTGTGTCCTTGGGTGCATGCTTAGGTCCCATGCAAGAAATGAGAATGAATTTCAAACACCAGGGCACCGTTGATTGCCGGCAAAACGTTGAGATGCTTGGTTTTTAAATTCTAGTAAATCCAAAACTCGTCTGAAGTTCATGAAACTTGGCATGCTTTCATGGAGCGGCATCAACATGCCGTGGTACAAATTTTGTCCCATTTGGGGCAGGTTTGGGTATATGCTTCTCACAAACAGGAGCTTGTCACAACAAGCATGATGGTTTTCGGTAGGGAACGTCCCACCTTTGGGGACGAAACAATATCCATTGCCTCTTATTGCTTTCAATTTTTTTTGCTCGTGTCAACATAGAACAATAGGAGTGTTGTGTGAATTTTTGTGATTTTTCAGGGTTCGTTTGGACATTTTTATGCATTAAGTGAGTTTTCAATGTATTTATGTGCATAATTCAAATTTGAACTACATGCGCATGCTCAGTGCATATAAATTGGTTGAAAAATCAAATCTTTGTCCTTGGGTGCATGCTTAGGTCCCATGCAAGAAATGGAAATGAACTTCAAACACGAGGGCACCGTTGATTGCCGGCAAAACATGGAGATGCTTGGTTTTTAAATTCTAGTAAATCCAAAACTCGTCTGAAATTCATGAAACTTGGCATGCTATCATGGAGCGGCATCAACATGCCGTGGTACAAATTTTGTCCCATTTGGGGCAAGTTTGTGTATATGCTTCTCACAAACCAGAGCTTCTCACAACAAGCATGATGGTTTTCGGTAGGGAACGTCCCACCTTTGGGGACGAAATGATATCCATTGCCTCTTATTGCTTTCAAGTTTTTTTGTTGTGTCAACATAGAACAACATGAGTGTTGTGTGAATTTTTGTGATTTTCGGGGTTCGTTTGTACATTTTTATGCATTAAGGGAGTTTTCAATGCATTTATGTGCATAATTCAAATTTGAACTACATGCGCATGCTCAGTGCATATAAATTGGTTGAAAAATCAAATCTTTGTCCTTGGGTGCATGCTTAGGTCCCATGCAAGAAATGGAAATGAATTTCAAACACCATGGCACCGTTGATTGCCGGCAAAACATTGAGATGCTTGGTTTTTAAATTCTAGTAAATCCAAAACTCGTATGAAATTCATGAAACTTGGCATGCTATCATGGAGCGGCATCAACATGCCGTGGTACCAATTTTGTCCCATTTGGGGCAAGTTTGTGTATATGCTTCTCACAAACCGGAGCTTCTCACAACAAGCATGATGGTTTTCGGTAGGGAACGTCCCACCTTTGGGGACGAAATGATATCCATTGCCTCTTATTGCTTTCAAGTTTTTTTTCTCGTGTCAACATAGAACAACAGGAGTGTTGTGTGAATTTTTGTGATTTTTGGGGTTCGTTTGGACATTTTTATGCATTAACTGAGTTTTCAATGCATGTATGTGCATAATTCAAATTTGAACTACATGTGCATGCTCTAGTGCATATAATTTGGTTGAAAAATCAAATCTTTGTCCTTGGGTGCATGCTTAGGTCCCATGCAAGAAATGGGAATGAATTTCAAGCACCAGGGCACTGTTGATTGCCGGCAAAACATTAAGATGCCTGGTTTTTAAATTCTAGTAAATCCAAAACTCATCTGAAATTCATGAAACTTGGCATGCTATCATGGAGCGGCATCAACATTCCGTGGTACAAATTTTGTCCCATTTGGGGCAGGTTTGGGTATATGCTTCTCACAAACCGGAGCTTCTCACAACAAGCATGATTGTTTTCGGTAGCGAACATCCCACCTTTGGGGACGAAACGATATTCATTACCTCTTATTGCTTTAAAGTTTTTTTCTCGTGTCAACATAATACAACAGGAGTGTTGTGTGAATTTTTGCGATTTTTCGGGGTTCGTTTGGACATTTTTATGCATTAACTAGTTTTTCAATGGATTTATGTGCATAATTGAAATTTGAACTACATGCGCATGCTCCAGTGCATATAAATTGGTTGAAAAATCATATCTGTGTCCTTGGGTGCATGCTTAGGTCCCATGCAAGAAATGGGAATGAATTTCAATCACCAGGGCACCGTTGATTGCCGGCAAAACATTGAGATGCCTGGTTTTAAATTCTAGTAAATCCAAAACTTGTCTGAAATTCATGAAACTTGGCATGCTATCATGGTGCGGCATCAACATGCCGTGGTACAAATTTTGTCCCATTTGGGGCAGGTTTGGGTATATGCTTCTCACAAACATGAGCTTCTCACAACAAGGATGATGGTTTTCGGTAGGGAACGTCCCACCTTTGGGGACGAAACGATATCCATTGCATCTTATTGCTTTCAAGTTTTTTTCTCGTGTCAACATAGAACAACATAAGTGTTGTGTGATTATTTGTGTTTTTTCAGGGTTCGTTTGGACATTTTTATGCATTAACCGAGTTTTCAATGCATTTATGTGCATAATTAAAATTTGGACTACATGCGCACGCTCCAGTGCATATAAATTGGTTGAAAAATCAAATATGTGTCCTTGGGTGCATGCTTAGGGCCCATGCAAGAAATGGGAATTAATTTCAAACACCAGGGCTCAGTTGATTGCTTGCAAAACATTGAGATGCTTGGTTTCTAAATTCTAGTAAATCCAAATCTCGTCTGAAATTCATGAAACTTGGCATGCTATCATGGAGCGGCATCAACATGCCGTGGTACAAATTTTGTCTCATTTGGGGCAGGTTTGGGTATATGCTTCTCACAAACAGGAGCTTGTCACAACAAGCATGATGGTTTTCGGTAGGGAACGTCCCACCTTTGGAGATGAAACGATATCCATTGCATCTTATTGCTTTCAAGTTTTTTTTCTCGTGTAAACATAGAACAACATAAGTGTTGTGTGAATTTTTGTGTTTTTTCAGGGTTCGTTTGGACATTTTTATGCATTAACCGAGTTTTCAATGCATTTATGTGCATAATTAAAATTTGGACTACATGCGCACGCTCCAATGCATATAAATTGGTTGAAAAATCAAATATGTGTCCTTGGGTGCATGCTTAGGTCCCATGCAAGAAATGGGAATGAATTTCAGACACCAGGGCACCGTTGATTGCCGGCAAAACATTGAGATGCCTCATTTTTAAATTCTAGTAAATCAAAACTCATCTGAAATTCATGAAACTTGGCGTCCTATCATGGAAGGGCACCCGACATGCTGTGGTATTTTTCGTGTCCATTTTGAGAGAAGGCGCACTCGAATAATGACAGCAAACAAAGGCATTTTGAAAAAAAATAGCTACCACTTTAATATCTCAAACGTTTGTATAATTCAAACCGTGTGCGTTCGGTTAACCATTCACGTGAAGCCACGTGTCTTGGTTTTAATGGCTATAGGATGTGCCGTGTGGACAGTTGCTTGACTAAACGGGAGGCGTGCGAGCGTAGTTCGGTGCGCAGGCTCACCGCGAAGCATACAAGCTGTTCAACGCAAGATCTGTGCATCTCTTCAACGCAAACAGTTCAGATTACGGTATGCAAATTAAAGCCAGACTTCGGTGCTAAGCCAAGAGACACTGCGATTTTTCAAAATATGCAGCTAAAAGTCAATATCACTATCTATTTTTTGCAACTAAAATTCAGTAATTAAGCATAGATTTCATTCATACTAGAGATTAAGCAGTCGTTCTCACCGGGAAGCGAGACAGCCTTGGACCGCCGGCCGCCTCGCTCCCACTGATCTATATTATTGGCGCCGCCGAGTGGCCGCGCCCCCATCCTCGCCACACACACAATTCCTCTCTCTCCGCCTGCATCCTTGACGCCGCTCTGAGTCCTCAAAGCTGTCGGTGTCTGAGGATCTTGCCAAGCGCCATCGAGGGAGTGGCGACGCCTTGAGGCTCTTTGAAGCACCGGAGCACAGCATGAATATGGAGACAGAGATTCTCGTCCCCGCCGACGAGGTGGAGGACGAGGCTGCCAACAAGCGGAGGCGGGTCGAGAAAGAACCGCAAGCGACTCCAGCAGGCCTAAACTTCATCAACAACCTCCTCGATGATATGTTCATAGTCATCATATCCCTCCTCCCAATCCGAAATCGGGCGAGGACAGCCGCCGTTTCCTGGCGGTGGCGCACCCTATGGCTCCGCACCCCTGTCGACCTCCTCCACGCCCATAAGCTCTGCCATGGCTATCGCCAAAGCTTGGATGCGTTCTCCCAGATCCTCGGCAGTCACCATGGCCCAATCAAAGGCCTTATCGCGGGCAAGTTCCGTTCCAATGGCAGGGAGCGAGGCAAGCTTGACGAGTGGTTCCGATCCCGCGCCATAGATCAGCTCGAGAAGCTAAGTTATAATGATGGGCATATAAGCTTGCTGCCAATGTCCGCGCTCCGCTTCGCGCTCACACTGCGCCTCGCCAAGTTCATGAACTGCCATCCACCACTTAATGACGCGCCCGCTCTTTTTCTACCACGACTGAAGCACCTCGAGCTCATCGCCCTCCGCATCCCAAAGGATGACATGGAGCGCTCATGCTGTATCGCACTCGAGTTCCTTCGTCTTGAGCGATGAATTGGTCGAGTACCTTGCACAACACCTCCAGGACTCTCCGCACTATTTATGTGTGTTGCTGGTGCTGCAACGAGAGATCACAAAAGGTGGACCACAATATGGTCATCCATGACACACCTTCACTTGCGAGATTACTTGTAGTTGATCAACAAGGTCCAACAAGAACCAATATCATTTCTGCGCCAAAATTGAAAGTGGTGGGCTACTTGTCTGTCAAATACTACAACTTTCAGGTACAACAGTTGCCTTATATACCTCTCCTTCTTGATATCAACGTTATTTCTAGTTTTGAAGATGTATGTTCGTTTTTCATCCAGCGAAGCTTCACCCAGACTCTGGGCACAGTGAAGGTCTTGGCACTAGAATCTGTCGTCCCCAACCTGGACCAAGTTTTCAGTTGCCTGAGATGCTTTCCATGCCTGAAGAAGCTGTATATCGAGGTGATGTTCCTTTCCTGTTAAATGTTAACCATAAGGGAGTTCAATTTTTTGCACCTTTTCCCAAGTTTACAATGACTATGTACTACGATTTACGAAGGAATTTTGGAGGATTTTAGGACATACACCCCCACCCCATATTGGTTGCTTCATTCATATGGTTACAATCGTCCATAAGCATTTCTCCTTTGGATTCATCTGTACTAGTTTTCTTAGGGATTTTTTCATCCAATTCAACCTCTTGTGAAGAATGCTACATGTTTCTAGATTGTAATCAAATTAATGCCCATGTTAATCATGACAGGTCGAAGATGGCACGTTGGTGCATTTTACAAATCCTGCAAACCAAATGGGACGGTAGCAGTGTTCAAAACTGCATGTAGGCACTAACAAGTTCTCTTCTTTTGCAGTGCATATTAGGCCCGGTGGAAGATGTTGATAACGACAATCACATCGGATGCCTGGATCTGCATCCCTCAAATATTACTTTGAACTCCTACTGAGGGACCCCACCAGAGATTACACTCGCCATGTTCTTTCTTGCCAGAGCAAAGGTGCTGAGGGTATTGAGGTTGAACACACATTTAATTAGGAAAGATCAATGGTATGATTATCAGAGGTGGCTGGTACTGCAGAATGTAAGTGCCTCCAAAAATGCCAAACTTCGTATTGGAAGAGCATATGGCAAAGCAATTGGAAGTTATTGTGTCAAACCCATACATGACTTGTCAGCGGCTGATCCCTTTTCAGAAATGACGCAGCAGGCAATGTTTGAATTTGGCGTTGCAATCTTTGAATTTGAACCTTGCAATATTTATGGTATTTGTTATATTGAACCGTTTATGTTCTCTTGTCTCAACGCAAACAGTTCTTTCGGGTGAACCGCATGTCGTACATCGCACACACCTTAATCTGGCTGACCGTTTCTTTTGTGTTGCCTAATCACAAACAGTTCATCTGAGTGAACTGTATGTTGTACATCGCACACACCTTGATCTGGCTGACCGTTTCTTTTGTGTTGCCTAATCACAAACAGTTCATTCGAGTGAACCGTATGTTGTACATCGCACACGCCTTCATCAGGCTGCCTGTTTCTTTTGTTCCGCCTCGCCATAAGCGGTTCATTGGACTGAACCGTATGCCTTGGATCGCACACGCAACTAAAATCTGAACCGTGTTTGATGCATCCTCTATTGCAAATGTTTTGCACCTTTTTTGATGGTTTTTTTACATCCCCGTTTGTGATTAATGCATCGCACACAGTTCCGTGAAAGGGTCTTTGATCGTAGTGTCGCGTTAGCAGCATCCTGCAGTAGTGTATGTCAAATGAACTCGGTGGTGCCGGATAGATCAAATCGGTCAGGCCGAGTTTGACTTTAGGTTTAGAACATATGTGGAAATGAGAAAGTGGTTGAGGGGTTTTGGAGCATATCACTAAACATTTTGAGCAAGCAAGCCATTAAGCAATGCCTCATCCCCTTTTAATAGTATTGGCTCTTCCTATGGACTCAATGTGATCTTCGATCACTAAAATGAAAAAGTAGAGTCTTGAGCTTTTGCCGATATGTGTCCTTAGCATTTTGAGGGGTCCACATCTCTAGTCCATGCCATGCCAATCATTGAACTTTCTGAAATGATCTCTTGAAAGAGTATTAGTTCAATGAGCTATATGTTGTTAAGAATTACCAAAACCACCGAGGGATTAGTTGCACTTTCAATCTCCTCCTTTTTGGTAATTGATGACAACATATAGATCAAAGCTTCGACAAATGATAATAAGAATGAAATGCATCGTCTCTTTGAGAAGTATGAGATAAGCAAGAGCACCCCCTAAATTTGTGCATTATTTAAAATTTGCTTTTGAATGCAAATGCACAATCGATTAGGATCATGATTTACTCTTCCATGTCACATACATCTTGGTGGAGCGCTCAACATGATAGAATATGAAACATGCACACATCACCAAGACAAAGTGTGAATGATTATAAATGAGAGATAAAGAACATTATCATCCAAGCACAAACATTAAAGTATGATATGATCAAGCACATGACCATACAAGTATCTCACACACACAACCATAGAGTATCATCCATTCAAGCAAACAAATAAGGATCAAAAGAGGCAAAAGAAGCAAAGATCTCTCTCTCTCTCTCTCGCTCTCTCTCTCTCTAAGCCTATGATCTATACACTTTCTCCCCCTTTGGCAACAAGTTTTCAAAAAGCTCGAAAATGCATAGTGCTATGCGGCTCTCTAAGCTTGATCTTCGGGAGCGCCAGAGTGCGAAGGTGGTGTGGAGAGGAGTCCTGCAAAAAATGCATCTAAAGAGGTTGTAGGAGCTGGTGGAGTTGCAACGGGAGGGGCAACTGAAGCTATGGCTGTAGAAGCTGAAGTTGTAGCTCTAGTGTCTGTCACTAGCACTGTTGTAGACCTCTATCTTCTGGGCAGCCTTTGATAAGCATTAGTGGTGGTCTTGTCACTCCTATCCTCAATATCTTATTGAATCTTCTCCATTGAACTCTGAATCAGCCACTTTGACATCCAAGTCATGAAGCTTTGTCTCGGAAAACCTTTCAAGACTCTCTTGATTCTGAGTCAGGTTGGCCAAAACTTTCTCAATCCTCAAAGTATCTTGAATACGATAGCTAAGTTGATCTTGTTTAGACTTGAGAAAAACTTGGGATGCCTCTTGAACACTTGGCATTTTGTCTGCCTTCTCTGCTTTTGCTCTTGCTCTCTTCTCCCGAGCCTCTACTGAAGTAGGATCTGTAGCATCCATGAAAATTGTGTTGTCCTCAAAATTAGGCCTCAAGGGAAGGTGCTCTTTATCCAGGAGATACATGCCTTTGCCCATCTTGGAGTTGATAAGCATTTGAATGTGTGGAGCATACCCACATGATCTCTTTTGGTCTGCTGCAGTTCTCTGGATGGTTTCAACTATCAAGCTCATCACCTTGAATTTTTGTGGCACATCAGACAATTGAAGCAAGTTGATGGAGTGGCCTCTGATCATCCTGTGATATCCTGATTTGGGAAACAAGGTGTGCCTCAAAATGGTGTTTATGGTGGCCAGTCCAGACAACAAATAGTACACTGAGCCTAGCTTGTGTGTCTCCAAGGCCTTGTCAGGTATCTCCTTGTACATGTTGCCATGGAGTTGTGACCTTTCTTGCGCTTGGCATAGACATCAATGTCACCCTCAGCTTCATCTCGAGCATTGATAAGCTTGGCCCACTCAGAAACAGTAGACTGGTGATGACCCACAAGTATAGGGGATCTATCATAGTCCTTTCGATAAGTAAGAGTGTCGAACCCAATGAGGAGCAGAAGGAAATGACAAGCGGTTTTCAGTAAGGTATTCTATGCAAGCACTGAAATTATTGGTAACAGATAGTTTTGTGATAAGGTAATTTGTAACGGGTAACAAGTAATAAAAGTAAATAAGGTGCAACAAGGTGGCCCAATCCTTTTTGTAGCAAAGCACAAGCCTGGACGAACTCTTATATAAAGGAAAATGCTCCCGAGGACACATGGGAATTATCGTCAAGCTAGTTTTCATCACGCTCATATGATTTGAGTTTGTTACTTTGATAATTTGATATGTGGGTCGACCGGTGCTTGGGTACGGCCCTTCCTTGGACAAGCATCCCACTTATGATTAACCCCTATTGCAAGCATCCTCAACTACAAAAGAAGTATTAAGGTAAACCTAACCATAGCATGAAACATATGGATCCAAATCAGCCCCTAACGAAGCAACGCATAAACTAGGGTTAAAGCTTTTGTCACTCTAGCAACCCATCATCTACTTATTACTTCCCAATGCCTTCCTCTAGGCCCAAACAATGGTGAAGTGTCATGTATTCGACGTTCACGTAACACCACAAGAGGAAAGACACCATACATCTCATCAAAATATCGAACGAATACCAAATTCACATGACTACTTATAGCAAGACTTCTCCCAGGTCCTCAGGAACAAACATAACTACTCACAAATCATATTCATGTTCATAATCAGAGGGGTATTAATATGCATAAAGGATCTGTACATATGATCTTCCACCAAATAAACCAACTAGCATCAACTACAAGGAGTAATCAACACTACTAGCAATCCACATGTACCAATTTGAGGTTTTGGGACAAAGATTGGATACAAGAGATGCACTAGGGTTTGAGAGAAGATGGTGCTGATGAAGATGTTGATGGAGATTGACCCCCTCCCGATGAGAGGATCGATGGTGATGATGATGGTGATGCTTTCCCCCTTTCAGAGGGATGTTTCCCCGGCAGAACGGCTCCACCGGAGCCCTAGATTGGTTTTGCTTCGTGGCGGCGGCGCTTCGTCCCGAAAGCTTCCTTCTGATTTTCTCCAGGGCGAAAGATTTCATATAGAAAAAGATGGGCACTGGAGGCCTGCCAGGGGGCCCACGAGGTAGGGGGCGCGCCCAGGGGGTAGGGCGCGCCCCCACCCTCGTGGACGGTGGGTGGCCCCCCTCTGGTGCTTTCTTTGCCCAATATTTTTTTATATATTCCAAAACTGACTTTCGGGAAGTTTCAGGACTTTTGGAGTTGTGCAGAATATGTCTCTAATATTTGCTCCTTTTCCCGCCCAGAATTCCAGCTGTCGGCATTCTCCCTCTTCATATAAACCTTGTAAAATAAGAGAGAGAAGGCATAAGTATTGTGACATAATGTGTAATAACAGCCCATAATGCAATAAATATAGATATAAAAGCATGATGCAAAATGGACGTATCAACTCCCCCAAGCTTAGACATCGCTTGTCCTCAAGCGGAAGCCGATAATGAAAAATATGTCCACATGTTTAGAGATAGAGGTGTCGATAAAATAAAATACGGACATGAGGGCATCATGATCATTCTTAAAGCAGCAACATATATATATTGTCATATGATTTCTTATTGCTAAAGTAACAATATATTCACAATGTAAAGTATGAATCAGAAACTTCGTTGAAAACTAACAAACTATAATCTTAGTCATTGAAGCAATTGCAATTTATCATAACATCGGAAAGAGTCAATACAAGAGCTTTTCAGCAAGTCCACATACTCAACTATATTTTAGTCTTTCACAATTGCTAACACTCACACAATACTTTTGGGTATAAAGTTTTAATCGGACACAGAGAAAGATAGGGGCTTATAGTTTTGCCTCCCAACCTTTTACCTCAAGGGTAACGTCAACAATAATGCTTTATGAAAACCCACAAACCGTGTTATTAGTCATCAAACAATTACAATTCATCTTATTTTCAGGAAGAGTCTATGTCAGAGCTTTGATTCAGCAAACTTCACATACTCAACTATCATTTAGTCTTTCACAATTGCTAACACTCACACGATATTTATGGGTTCAAAGTTTTAATCAGACACAGAGAAAGATAGGGGCTTATAGATTTGCCTCCCAACCTTTTACCTCAAAGGTAATGTCAACAATAATAGTTCTTGATGCCTTACATTAAATTGGATATATATATATATATATATATATATATATATATATATATATATATATATATATCATGATCTTTCGAACACAATGTGCTTGCCAAAGGATAAAATGTAAAAAGGAAAGGTGAAGATCACCATGACTCTTGCATAAGGTATAAGACAAGAATAAAATATAGGCCCTTCGCAGAGGGGAGCGGAGGTTGTCATGTGCTTTTATGGTTGGATGCACAAAATCTTAATGCAAAAGAATGTCACTTTATATTTCCACTTGTGATATGGACCTTTATTATGCAGCCCGTCGCTTTTATTTCTTACATATCACAAGATCGTATAAAGCTTATTTTCTCCACACTAATAAATCATACATATTTAGAGAGCAATTTTTATTACTTGCAACAATGACAACTTACTTGAAG
The DNA here is from genome assembly GCA_021605145.1 of Aegilops bicornis. Lineage (NCBI taxonomy): Eukaryota > Viridiplantae > Streptophyta > Magnoliopsida > Poales > Poaceae > Aegilops > Aegilops bicornis. Next base: position 638,044,614 of record CM038675.1, read on the forward strand.
GATCTTACTCAGTCCATAGGTAGATATGGTGGACTCTCATGGCAAAACCGGTTTTAAGGATATTTGGAAGCACAAGTATTATCTCTACTTGGTGCAAAGAATTTGGCTAGCACGAGGGGGAAAGGCAAGCTCGACATGTTGGATGATCAATCCATGACAATATACTTAATTTCAGATATAAGAAAACGTAACCCATTACGTTGTCTTCCTTGTCCAACATCAACTTTTTAGCATGTCATATTTTAATGAGTGCTCACAATCATAAAAGATGTCCAAGATAGTATATTTATATGTGAAAACCTCTCTTTCTTTATTACTTCCAATTAATTGCAACGATGACCAAAAGTATGTTTGTCAACTCTGAACAACTTTTATTCATCATACTCTTTTATATGTGAAGTCATTACTCTCCATAAGATCAATATGATCTCTCTAATTCTTTTTTATTCTTTCTTTTATTCCCTCAAGATCATAGCAAGATAGCAAAGCCCTCAACTCAAAACTAATCTTTATAATATATAGCTCATGGACTCGATTACATAGAAGGATCATAAAAGCAAAGCTCAAAACTAGATCATACTAAAACTTTATCCTACTAGATCAAGATATTACTAAAAGGATCGAACTAAAAAAATGGTAAAGATAGGAGTGTGATGGCCACCTGGGCACCTCCCCTGAGCTTGGCAGTTGCTAAGGGGAGTGCCCATACCCGATACTGAATTCTCTTTCCTCGGAGGTGGTGATGATGGATTTGTTGATGATGTAGGCTTGTCGTCCTTCTTCCAAGGCATAGGCTCACCATCATAGAAAGATGATCGAGTCTCCGGGATCCTCAAATCTGTAGCCAAACTCATCCTCTTGAATCTATATTCATACTCACGGTTTTGGTTTTGCAGGTCATAGATCTGGGCTTGGAGGTGCTCGATTTTCTCGTGAAGCATGAAGATGGCCTCCCCAATGTTCTTGGCATCCAGCTTGTGGTTATTGGTGAACTCCGCGATCATCATGTGGCTGGTGTCTAGTCTATGTTCCACCATCACTTGGCACTTGAAAACTTGCTGCTCCATTGCTTCGAGTCTTGTCTACACGCTTCCGATCCTCCTTGGTCCCTAAACATTGCGGATGTGCAGCATCCCCTCACGCATCTCAATGGTTTGAGGGTGTTGCAGCACCTCCGCGAGGTAGGGGTTGATGACCTTCTTGAAGAATTTGTCATTGGGGGTGCTTGAAGACGTCATGGTGATCTAGATCTGTCAGAAAAACAGCTCGAAACAAAAGCAGAGGATATTCGCGTGGTACGGTGGTCGAAACCTTCGGTAGATTACATAATGATTTTTTACCGACCAAAATATGTATCGTGCAAGAAAACAGAGTCCGGAGGGCACACGAGGTGCCCACGAGACAGGGGGCGCGCCCAGAGGGGTAGGGCGCGCCCTCCACCCTCGTGGATGCCTCGTGTCCCTTTCGGACTACTTCTTATTTTCCTATTTTCTTAAGTATACCAAAGCAGAGAAAAATTGTCATTAGAACTGTTTTGGAGTCGGTTTACTTACCGTACCACATACCTATTCCTTTTCAGAGTCTGAAAAGTTCTGGAAAGTGTCCCTTATGTATTCCTCTGGGGTTACGGTTTCAATAACATTAGTTTCAACATTTATTGGATTACTTGAGATGTAATGTTTGATTCTTTGACCGTTCACCACCTTTGGGTTGGTGCCTTCGAAGTTGTTGATTTTTATGGCACCAGAAGACCTCCTCGATAACGCAAGGACCTTCCCATTTAGAGAGAAGTTTTCCTGCAAAAAATCTTAAACGAGAGTTGTATAACAAAACATAATCACCTACATTAAACTCATGCTTTTGTATCCTTTTGTCATGCCATCTTTTAACTTTTTCTTTAAACATTTTGGCGTTCTCATAGGCCTGGGTTCTCCATTCAACAAGTGAGCTGATGTCAAATAGTCTCTTCTCACCGGCAAGTTTGAAATCATAACTGAGCTCTTTAATGGCCCAATATGCCTTATGTTCTAGTTCAAGAGGTAAGTGACATGCTTTTCCATATACCATTTTATACGGAGACATACCCATAGGATTTTTATACGCAGTTCTATAGGCCCATAATGCATCATCAAGTTTTTGGACCAATTCTTTCTAGATCTATTAACAGTCTTTTGCAAAATTAATTTAATCTCTCTATTACTCAATTCCACTTGACCACTAGACAGTGGGTGGTATGGAGATGCAATTCTATGATTAACATGATACTTAGCGAGCATTTTACGAAAAGCACCATGAATAAAAATGTGAACCACCATCAGTCATTAAATATATAGGGACACCAAACCTCAGAAAAATAACTTCTTTAAGCATCTTAATAGAGGTGTTATGATCAGCACTACTAGTTGGAATAGCTTCTACCCACTTAGTAACGTAAACAACAGCAACTAAAATATGTGTATACACATTAGAGGAAGGAAATGGTCCCATATAATCAAAGCCCCAAACATCAAATGGTTCAATAACAAGTGAATACTTCATAGGAATTTCTTGACGTCTACTAATAATACCAATTCTTTGACATTCATCACAAGACAAGACAAACTTACGAGCATCTTTAAAAAGAGTAGGCCAATAAAAACCGGATTGCAATACCTTATGCGCAGTTCTATCTCCAGCATGGTGTCCTCCATAAGACTCGGAGTGACACTTGCGTAGGATCTGCTCCTGTTCATGCTCAGGTACACAATGTTTAATAACACCATCTACTCCTTTATAAAGGTGTGGGTCATCTCAGAAGTAATGTTTTAAAGAAAAACTTTTTCTTTTGCTGGTATGTGAAACTAGGTGGTATAAATTTAGCAACAATGTAATTAGCATAATCAGCATACCATGGAGTAGTACGAGAAGTATTTATGAAAGCTAATTGTTCATCAGGAAAACTATCATCAATAGGTAGTGGGTCATCAAGAACATTCTCTAACCTAGACAAGTTGTCTGCAACGAGGTTCTCAGCTCTCTTTCTATCAATAATATGCAAATCAAATTCTTGTAGTAGGAGAACCCATCTAATAAGTCTAGGTTTAGCATCCTTCTTTTCCATAAGATATTTAATATCAGCATGATCAGTGTGAACAGTTACTTTAGAATCAACAATATATGGTCTGAACTTATCACAAGCAAATACAACTGCTAAAAATTCTTTTCAGTAGTAGCATAATTTCTCTGGGCACTTTCTATAGTTTTACTAGCATATTGGATAACATTTAATTTCTTATCAACTCTTTGTCCTAGAACAGCACCTACAGCATAATCACTAGCATCACACATAATTTCAATGGGTAAATTCCAATCGGGTGGCTGAACAATAGGTGCGGAAATCAAGGCTTTCTTAAGTATTTCAAATGCTTCTACACAATCATCCTCAAAGACAAAAGGAACATCTTTTTGTAAGAGATTAGTCGGAGGCCTAGAAATTTTTGAGAAGTCTTTAATGAACCTCCTATAAAAACCGGCATGACCAAGTAAACTTCTTATACCTTTAATGTCCTTAGGACACGACATCTTTTCAATAGCATCAACTTTAGCTTTATCAACTTCAATACCTCTTTTAGAAATTTTATGCCCCAAGACAATACCTTCATTAACCATAAAGTGGCACTTCTCCCAATTCAAGACAAGATTAGTTTCTTCACATCTCTTCAAAACTCGATCAAGGTTGCTTAAGCAATCATCAAAAGAAGTTCCATACACGGAGAAATCATCCATGAAAACCTCAACAATCTTTTCACAAAAGTCAGAGAATATAGCAGTCATACATCTTTGAAAGGTAGCAGGTGCATTGCATAAACCAAAAGACGTACGTCTATAAGCAAAGGTACCGAAAGGTCAAGTAAAAGTGGTCTTTTCTTGATCTTCTTTTGACACAGGTATTTGAGAGAAACCAGAATAACCTTCTAGAAATCAAAAATGTGTATGTTTGGATAATCTTTCTAGCATTTGATCAATAAAAGGTAAAGCTTAATGATCCTTTTTAGTAGCTTTATTTAGTTTGCGAAAATCAATTACCATTCTACAACCTGTAACAATTCTTTGTGGGATCAATTCATCTTTATCATTAGGAACAACAGTAATACCTCCCTTTTTAGGGACACAATGGACATGACTTACCCACAGACTGTCAGCAACGGGATAAATTATACCTGCCTCCAGAAGCTTTAGTATTTCCTTCCTTACCACTTATTTCATCATAGGATTTAACCGTCGTTAGTGATCAACAACCGGTTTAGCATCTTTCTCCAATTTTATTTTGTGTTGGCATAGAGTGGGACTAATGCCCTTAAGATCATCAAGAGTATATCCAACAGCAGCACGGTGCTTCTTCAGAGTTTCAATAATTTCTCTTCTTCCTGCTCTGAAAGGTTAGCACTAATAATAACAGGATATATCTTCTTTTCATCAAGATAAGCATATTTAAGAGTATCAGGTAATGGTTTAAGCTCAAACACGGGATCACCCTTGGGTGGAGGAGGATCCCCTCGAATTTCAACAGGAAAATTGTGTTTCAAAATAGGTCCCTATTTAAAGAATACTTCATCTATTTCCCTTCTTTCATTCATAAACATATCATTTTCATGGTCTAGCAAATATTATTCTAAAGAATCGTTAGGAGGCACGGCAATAGAAGCAAGACCAATAATTTCATCTTTACTAGGCAATTCTTTATCATGGGGTTGTCTACGAAATTTATTAAAATTAAAATCATGAGACATATCCCCTAATCCAATAGTAACAACATCCTTTTTGCATTCTATCTTAGCATTAACAGTATTCAAGAAGGGTCTACCAAATATAATGGGACAAAAATCATCTTGTGGGGAACCAAGAACAAGAAAATCAGTAGGATATTTAACTTTCCCACACAAGACTTCAACATCTCTTACAATCCCAACTGGTGAAATAGTATCTCTATTGGCAAGCTTAATTGTAACATCAATACTTTCTAACTCAGCAGGTGCAATATCATGCATAATTTCTTCGTATAAAAAAATCAGGTATTGCACTCGCACTAGCACCCATATCACATAAACCATGATAGCCATGATCTCCTATTTTAATAGAAATAACACGCATGCCTACAACAGGTCTATGTTTATTTTTAGTATCGGGTCTAGCAATTCTAGCAGCTTCATCACAGAGGTAAATAACATGCCCGTCAATATTATCGACCAAGAGATCCTTAACCATAGCAATACTAGGTTCATCTTTAATTTGCTCAGGGGGTGTAGGTGTTCTAATATTACTTTTTTTACCATAGTTGAAGCTTTAGCATGATCCTTTATTCTAACAGGGAAAGCTGGTTTCTCAATATAAGCGCTAGGAACAATATGATCAACATTATAAGTGATAGTCTTTTCTTCAACTTTAATAGGTTCAACTACTTTTACTTCAATGGGTGGATGACATTTAAACTACTTTTCCTTAGGGAGATCAACATGAGTAGGAAATGATTCACAAAAATAAGCTACTATCTCAGAATCAAGTCCATATTTAGTGCTAAATTCACGGAAAACATCGGTGTCCATAAAAGATTTAACACAATCAAACTTAGGTGTTATACCTGACTCCTTACCTTCGTCGAGTTCCCAATCTTCAGAGTTGCATTTAATAATTTCCAATAAATCCCATCTGAATTCAATAGTCTTCATCATAAAAGAACCAATACAAGAAGTATCGAGCATGGAGTGATTATTGAGAGAAAGCCGAGCATAAAGATTTTGAATAATAATTTCTCTTGAGAGCTCATGATTGGGGCATGAATATAACATTGACTTAAGCCTCCCCCAAGATTGATAGTTTCTCCTTCGCGAGGAAAAAAATTATATATATAATTACGATCACGATGAACCAGATGCATAGGATAAAACTTCTAACAAAATTCCAATTTCAATCGGTTGTAGTTCCATGATCCAATATCATCACATAGACTAAACCATGTCAATGCCATTTTCTTCAAAGATAAAGGGAAGACCTTCTTCTTGATAACATCCTCGGGTATACCTGCAAGCGTAAATAATCCACAAACTTCATACACATAGATTAGGTGCATATCGGGATGTAATGTTCCATCTCCTGTAAAAGGATTAGCTAGCAGTTTCTCTATCATACCCGAAGGAATTTCAAAGTAAACATTTTCAGTAGGTTCAGTAGGTTGAGGAGCAACTCTTTGCTCTACTGGTCGGGGTGAAGATACCCCGAACAAGCCCCTCAAAGGATTATGTTCCATAGTAACAAGCAATAGTCAATTTGAGCACACTATATAATTTTTTCCCTACCAAATTCCACCTACAAAAGGCGCTTCACTCCCCGGCAACGGCGCCAAAAAAGAGTCTTGATGACCCACAAGTATAGGGGATCTATCGTCGTCCTTTTGATAAGTAAGAGTGTCGAACCCAACGAGGAGCAGAAGGAAATGACAAGCGGTTTCCAGTAAGGTATTCTCTGCAAGCACTGAAATTATCGGTAATAGATAGTTTTGTGATAAGGTAATTTGTAATGGGTAACAAGTAATAAAAGTAAATAAGGTGCAGCAAGGTGGCCCAATACTTTTTGTAGCAAAGGACAAGCCTCGACGAACTCTTATATAAAGGAAAATGCTCCCGAGGACACATGGGAATTATCGTCAAGCTAGTTTTCATCACGCTCATATGATTCGCGTTCGTTACTTTGATAATTTGATATGTGGGTGGACCGGTGCTTGGGTACTACCCTTCCTTGGAGAAGCATCCCACTTATGATTAACCCGTATTGCAAGCATCGGCAACTACAAAAGAAGTATTAAGGTAAACCTAACCATAGCACGAAGCATATGGATCCAAATCAGCCCCTTATGAAGCAACACATAAACTAGGGTTTAAGCTTCTGTCAGTCTAGCAACCCATCATCTACTTATTACTTCCCAATGCCTTCCTCTAGGTCCAGACAATGGTGAAGTGTCATGTAGTCGACGTTCACATAAAACCACTAGAGGAAAGACAACATACATCTCATCAAAATATCGAACGAATACCAAATTCACATGGCTACTTATAGCAAGACTTCTCCCATATCCTCAGGAACAAACGTAACTACTCACAAATCATATTCATGTTCATAATCAGAGGGGTATTAATATGCATAAAGGATCTGAATATATGATCTTCCACCAAATAAACCAACTAGCATCAGCTACAAGGAGTTATCAACACTACTAGCAACCCACATGTACAAATCTGAGGTTTTGGGACAAAGATTGGATACAAGATATGAACTAGGGTTTGAGAGGAGATGGTGATGGTGAAGATGTTGATGGATATTGACCCCCTCCCAATGAAAGGATCGATGGTGATGATTTCCCCCTCCCGGAGGGATGTTTCCCCGGTAGAACAGCTCCGCCAGAGCCCTAGATTGGTTTCGCCAGGTTCCGCCTCGTGGCGGCGGCGCTTCTTCCCGAAAGCTTCCTTCGATTTTTCCGTGGCAGGAGGCCTGCCAGGGGCCCACGAGGTGGGCGCGCTAGGGGGTAGGGCGCGCCCCCACCCTCATGGACAGTGGGTGGCCCCCCTTTGGTGCTTTCTTCACCCAATATTTTTTATATATTCCAAAACTGGCTTTCGTGAAGTTTCAGGACTTTTGGAGTTGTGCAGAATATGTCTCTAATATTTGCTCCTTTTCCAGCCCAGAATTCAGCTGCCGGCATTCTCCCTCTTCATGTAAACTTTGTAAAATAAGAAATAAAAGGCATAAGTACTGTGACATAATGTGTAATAACAGCCCATAATGCAATAAATATCGATGTAAAAGCATGATGCAAAATGGACGTATCAACTGGTACCTTGTACCCTCAGACATCCAAACAATTATTCCATCTGGGTAGAAGTGAGCTGTTGAATAGTACTGCATGATAAGCTCATCATTCCACTTGGTCAATTTCTGACCCACAAAGGTGTCAACTTCATTGAGTCTGAAGCTCTCATGCACTCCAGGGAAGTGGTCTTCATTTTCATCAATGTATTCCCAGTCTATCCACTTCATGTCACACACAATAGGCTTCTTATGCAAAAGAATTGTCTCATAGAAGTCCTGTTGTTCCTTAGTTTAAAATCTGTAGTCCACAACAGTTTTTCTCCTTGCAGCATAGGGGTCTGATTGTCTCCACAATCTGAGACCTGCATCCTTTCTTTCCTTCATGTTTTCAGCCACTGGATGATTATCATCATGATCAGGGATCTTTGGCTCCAACTTACTGAGCACTTGGGCTTCATCTTCTTCTTCCATTTCAGGCACTGGGGCCTTGTTCTTTTCTGCAGGAGATATGTTTCTGGTGCTTCTCTTTGGTGCAGTCTTAGGGGCTTGAGTAGTAGCTTTGGGGGCAGTCTTAGGCTTTGATGGAGCAGCCCCAGACTTGGTGGCATTCCCCATCAGCTTTTGAGCCCTAGGAGCTGGTGCAGCATCCTCTTCTTCATCTTCTTCATCATCAGAAGAGTGCTTCTCAAATTCAGCCATGGGATCAACATGCTTGCACCATCTCCCTCTCTTCCTTTCCTTCTCTTTCTTGCCCTCACCAACAGACTCTTCTTTAGTTGATTTGGAGGCTTCAAGAGTTGAGGTTCTATCCTTAGACATGGGCACTCTCTTGGCAGGAGCTTTCTTGTGGAAACCAGGCTTGGTTGAAGCTACAGTGCCAAATTCTTTCTTGACAACTTTCTTGTTTGAGCTGACCTCCTCCTCAACAGCAACATAATCTTCATCCTAAGAATTTAAGTTTCTCTTTCTTCTCCTGGTAGCTACTTTGGGCAAGTTGCTTGGGGTGCTTCTGCTACCATCATCATAGCTGCCAGAGGGACTAGTGCCCTCACTCAAGTTGACTTGTTCCTCAAACTTGTTTTGACTGTCACTCTGATCTGGCATGTCTGACACTGCAAACTGAAAGCTGACCCTATGAATAGATGTAGTTGAGATAGAGTGGTTGAGCATCACAAAGTGGAGAAATTTTGCAAAACAATTGAGTCAAAAACTTAGTTTTAGTTTTCTATAGAAAGCATTTCGGATGTACCAATTTGTTCAACTCGGTGACACCGAAGCAATATTAGAGTCTAAACTAGTGGAATCGGTCAGACCAAGACACAGTTTGGTGATTCCGAGATTGCTAGGGTTTCACTGAGAATTGAATTCGGTCACACCGATTTGCAAGTTTCGGTTAGATCAAAAATCACAAGTGCAATGACCTAAGCCAAATCGGTGTGACAGATTTCTACAACTCGGTCGGTCCATCCATTTTGCAAAAGAAAAGAATCAAAGCAACAAATGGATTTCCTTGAATGAGAAAAATATGCACTCAACATGCTCACACAATAAGATGGCAAATGAAATATGTGGCAAAGCATGCACAAACACTCTAGCATCTATCAAGCAATTGGTGATGACTAGGTCATATATATATGAGTATATTGACTTAGGAGTCAAATGAGAACATTTGATCATAGGTCATACTCATCGTTTAAGCACAAGTGGGGTTACCACTTTTATATAAAGCAGTGTTGTGTTCACACCATTAGAGTTGCTTTAGCTCAATTCTTTAGAGCAGAACTCCCCCTAGATGTGATATCCCCCCTAAGAGGGATGAACTAACCTTGGGTTTTGTCGATGATGACTTTATGTAGATGTTGAGGTTGTGGATGCTCAATGTTGATGTAGATCATTTGGAGAAATCCATTGGAGTGAGTTGCACTTTCAATACCTACATGGGTTAGTCCCACAAGGAACAAACAAGGATATCCATAGACATAGAGTGAAGTACATATAAGATGATGTCCATGAAAGCATTAGGTTACCGTGTCCCTTGTCTTACCAACAAGAGGGTTTGTGACTCCTTGAACTAGTGCAAGATGTGGAAGTTCATTGCACTTGTCCTTGCCAAAATGAATATGAGTGAAGTATGTTGGCGGAGTCACCCTCAAGAACTCTCTAGTTCTTCTTCTTCAGGATCCACATCAACTTGATGGGAATCCTTGGAGTTGTAGTCGTACTTGATAAAGTAGAACTTGATGTAGTCTTGGGAACCCACTTGACCAAGGCCTTTGGAGCTTCTTCTAATGCATCAATCTCCTCTTTAAGCTTTTCATTGCCTTTTAGCTTGTGGTCTTCTGGTGGAAGATCATCTTGAGCTTGTGTCCTATTGAAGGAAGTAGGATCATACTTCTCTTGTTGAGGAACAAACTTTGTCTTGGCGTATTGATCTTCTTCCCACTCAACTCCATTGGCATTGAAATTTCTTTCAAAACCAACACCTTGATTCTTCCGGTGCCTTCCTTGCTTGCGTACAATTTCTTCAAATTGCTTACTTCCGGCAAGACTCTTGTAAACACCTTTCTCTATAATTCCCTTCAATAAGCTATTTTCTTGCTCAAGTGTAACTTGGCTAAGAGAATCATTAGTGGAATCAAGAGAACTACTAGAAGCAACAATATTGGATTTAGCATGATTATTGTTACTACTAGAAGAAGAATCTTTCTTGCTCTTGTTGCTAGATTTTACTTGTGGCATGTAAGTAGATAAGAGTAAACACTTGGCAATGTAAGAAGAACTTTTCTTACAAAGATCATCATTGATTGATTTTAAGAACCCATGCTCTTGCTCTAGGTTGAGATTTTCTAAGCGTAGCTTCTCATGAGTCTTTAAAAGCTCTTAATGATCTTATAAGGTTGTTTCATGAGCTAACTTAAGAGTGTTTAGTTCTTTAGTTAGACGCTCAATCTCCTTTTTATCATCGTCATTCATTTTTTCTTCATTAGTGATACGTCTCCAACGTATCTATAATTTTTTATTGTTCCATGATGTTATATTATCAATCTTGGATGTTTTGTAATCATTTTATAGTCATTTTATATCATTTTTTTGTACTAACATATTGACATAGTGCCAAGTGCCAGTTGCTGTTTTCCCCATGTTTTTTACATCGCAGAAAATCAATATCAGATGGGGTCCAAATGCCCCGAAACATTACGGAGAATTTTTATGGGCCAGAAGGAACACAAAGGGCCCTGGCTGCGCCTGGGGGGGGGTGCCCCGAGGGAGGCACAACCCACCAGGGCGCACCAGGAGGCCCAGGCGCGCCCTGGTGGGTTGTACCCACCTCGGGTGCCCCCCGGACCGCCTCTTTGCTCTATAAATACCCCCAATATTTCCAGAACCCTAGAGGAGTCGACAAAATATTATTCCAGCCGCCGCAGAGTCTAGAGCCACCAGATCCAATCTAGACACCATCTCGGATGGGGTTCACCACCTCCATTGTTGCCTCTCCGATGATGCGTGAGTAGTTCTTTGTAGACCTTCGGGTCCATAGTTAGTAGCTAGATGGCTATTTCTCTCTCTCTCTCTCTCTCTCTCTCTCTCTCTCTCTCTCTCTCTCTCTCTCTCTCTCTCTCTGATTTCTCAATACAATGGTCTCTTGGAGATCCATATGATGTAACTCTTTTGCGGTGTGTTTGTTGGGATCGATGAACTTTGAGTTTATGACCGGATCTATCTTTTTATATCCATGAAAGTATTTGAGTTTCTTTGACCTCTTTTATGCATGATCTCTTATAACCTCGTATTTCTTCTCCGATATTTGGTTTTTGTTTGGCCAACTTGATCTATTTATCTTGCATTGGGAAAAGGTGCTTTGTAGTGGGTTCGATCTTACAGTGCTTGATCCTAGTGACAGAAAGGGAACCGACACGTATGTATCGTTGCTACTAAGGATAAAACAATGGGGTCTATCTCTACATAGATAGATCTTGTCTACATCATGTCATCATTCTTATTGCATTACTTTATTTTTCCATGAACTTAATACACTAGATGCATGCTGGATAGCGGTCGATGTGTGGAGTAATAGTAGTAGACGCAGACAGGAGTCGGTCTACTAATCTTGGACGTGATGCCTATATAATGATCATTGCCTGGATATCGTCATAAGTATTTGAAGTTCTATCAATTTCCCAACGGTAATTTGTTCACCCATCGTTCGCTATTTTTCGCGAAGGAAGCCACTAGTGAAACCTACGGCCACCGGGTCTCTTTTTCATATCATTTGCCTTTGCGATCTCTTTTTTCCTTTGCTTTTATTTTCAGATCTATTAAACTAAAAATACAAAAATACATTGCTGCTATTTTTCCTTATTTATTTTATTTGGCGTTCGATCTATCAATTTACTATAAAATTATCTCACGTCCGTTTGCCTATCTTCAAGCGTTGTACCCGGAAAGGGATTGACAACCCCTTTAACACATCAGGTTGCAAGGATTTGTTATCTATGTGCAGGGGCTGTTTACGTTGTGTTGCTTGGTTCTCCTATTGGTTCCATAACCTTGGTTTCATATCTAAGGCAGATACCTACCGCCGCTGTGCTGCATCATCCCTTCCTCTTTGGGGAAATAGCGACGTAGCTTCAAGCGACATCAAAAGGAATTTAAGCGCCGTTGTCGGGAGGATCTTCAACATATACCAGGTTCCTAATCAAAAATCTCATTTCCTTGCAATTTACATTATTTGCCATTTGCCTCTCGTTTTCCTCTCCCCCACTTCACAAAAAATTTGCCGTTTTATTCGCCTCTCTTTTTTGTTCGTGTTTTTGTGTGCTTTCTTGTTTGTGTAGTCATGATGCCTCAAAGAAAATATTTTGCTTGAAGTTGAGAAAAGTACTAAGGAATATATGACTACACAATTTGAGCACAATAAGTATTTTATTGAAGAACTTAAGGAGCACTCCGTTGTGCTGGAGGCTATCTCGAAACAACTTGATGATATTTGTAGAGAAGTTTGCAATCTTCAATCTAAGTATGATTTTGCTGAAAGTTTGCTAGGAAAAATATTCGATGCACAAGCTACTCTAGTAAATCAAATGGCCGCCAAACCAATCTCATTAGAGGATAAAAGTGATGAAGATCTTAAAATGATTGGTGTTTCTTCTATTGATTCCTTGTTTAGTAAAGTTAAAATTGATGAAAAAGGGACTGGATAAGAGTCAACTTTAGGTAGAAGGCATCCCAATATTTCGGAGGGTGAAATCTTGTTGAGAAAATTGATGAAAGTGGGTTTGAAGAGGTCAAAACTTTAACTAGTGATGTGCCCACTCTTTTGGATTACAAAGACTTTAATTATGATAGTTGCTCTTTGATTGATTGTATTTATTTGTTGCAATCCATGATAAATTCACCCTATGCTTATGAACAAAATAAAGCTTTTACTAAAGATATTGTTGATGCTATGATGAAAGCTCTTGAAGAAAAATTGGAATTGGAAGTTTCAATTCCTAGAAAATTGCATGATGAGTGGGAACCTACTATCAAAGTCAAGATTAAAAATTATGAATGTTTTGCTTTGTGTGACTTGGGTGCTAGTGTTTCTACAATTCTGAAATCATTATGTGATGTGCTTGGTTTTACCGATCTTGAAGATTGTTCTTTAAATTTGCGATTGGCGGATTCTACTATTAAAAGCCTATGGGAAGAATTAATGATGTTCTTATTTTTGCAAATAGGAATTATGTGCCCATAGATTTTATTGTTCTTGATATTGATTGCAATCCGTCTTGTCCAGTTATTCTTGGTACACCATTTTTACGCACTATCGGTGCCGTGATTGATATGAAAGAAGGCAATATTAAGTTCCAATTTCCTTTGAGGAATGGTATTGAACACTTGCCTAGAACAAGATTAGGCCACCTTATGAATCAATCATGAGGGCATCTTATGGATCTCGAACCAAAGATGACAAAACTTAGATCCTTGCTTTATGCCTAGCTAAGGGCGTAAAACTATAGCACTTGTTGGGAGGCAACGCAATGAATAAAATTTATTTTTGCTTTTTGCTTTCTATTCTTGAGTTTTAGCACAATTATGCTACTGTTATAATTGTGTTTTTTGTTTTAATTAGTGTTTCTGCCAAGTAAAGCCTTTAGGATCTTCTTGGGTGATAGTTGTTTGATCTTGCTGAAAAACAGAAACTTTTGCGTCACAAAAATAATTCTCATTTTTTTACCAGAGCGTGATAAAATACCAATTCCAATTGCAGTAGATCAATATACAAATTGCTAAGGCGTCCTAATTTTTCAGAATTTTTGGAGTTCCAGAAGTTTTTGAAATAGTCAGATTGCTACAAACTGTTCTGTTTTGACAGATTCTGTTTTCTTTGCGTTGTGTGCTTATTTTGATGGATCTATGGTTTTATTTGATGATTTTTTGCCATAGAAAAGTTGGAATACAGTAGATATAATGCAAAAATAAAATATGAATTGGTTTGATACAGTACTTATAGTAGTGATTTGCTTTCTTACACTAACGGATCTCACGAAGGTTTTGTTGAGTTTTGTGTGATTGAAGTTTTCAAGTTTTGGGTTATGTTACGATGGATGAAGGAATAAAGGATAGAAGAGCCTAAGCTTGGGGATGCCTTTGTATCCCAAGCTATTATCCAAAGATGAGCAACCATCTAAGCTTGGGGATGCCCCCGAGTGGCATCCCCTCTTTCTTCTAACGACCATCGGTATTTTACTCGAAGCTAAATTTTTATTTGTCACAAAATATGTGTTTTTCTTGGAGCGCCTTGTATGAGATGAGTCTTTGCTTGTTTTATTTTGTGTTTTCATTCTTGATCCCTTGCTGGTCACGCCTATTTGAGAGAACCAAAATTATGTCATGACTTGTTAGAATTGCTCTCTATGCTTCACTTAAATTTTTATGAGCAATGGACTTGCTCTAGTGCTTCACTTATATCTTTTTTAGCACGGTGTTTTTAGTATTTTTGAACTAATGCTCTCTTGCTTCACTTAGATTTATTTGAGAGTTAGTAATTTTTTTAAGAAATTCTCTCTTGCTTCACTTAAATTAATTTGAGAGAAAGAAAGAAAAATATTATGCTCATGATCTTCACTTATATGTGTTGGAGCTTGTCAAAAGCAACACATGAAAATTAGTCCCAAAGTGATAGATATCCAAGAAGGATATAATAAAAACTTTCATGAAGATCATTGGACAAAATAAACTTGATTCTTAGTAATAGTTTGAGATATGGTGATGTGATATGTGAGTTATGTTGATGAGTAATTATGATTTAGTAAGAATATTGGTGTTAAGGTTTGTGATTCCCTATGCAAGTACGAAAGTCAATAGTCATGCAATGAAATTATATCCTACTTGTGGTTCATTATTCGGTGTTATTTATGCTTAATGCTTGCTTATGATATTATTCGTTTCTTGGTTGGTCGCTTCTCAATCTTTTGCTAGCCTTCATTTTGCACTAAGTATGATCTCTACTTGTGCATCCAAAAACCCTTAAACCAGTTCTGCCACATGAGTCCACTATATCTACCTATGTGCAGTATTCTTTTGCCATTCTAAGAAAATTTGTATGTGCCACCTCTAATTTTCAAAATAAACTTCTCTTTTGTGTGTTAGTTTCACTCACGGAGCGGTGAGGAGTGGCTAATATTTTCCATGCTAGATGTGTTATTCTCAAGATGAGTGTTTATTCACTTGTCATTGCACAAGAGTAAGTCAAAGGTATTAGGGATGCCCAGTCCCGAAATGAAAAATGAATTTACTTTATGTTGTCAAATAATAAATTCCTTGGAAAGTGTTGGTATGGACGGCAACCGTGGATACGACTAGCCATGGAAAGTGAAAGTATGGTGCGAAAAGGAATAAACTTTATTTTCTGTTTGGGAACCGCCTATGATATATCTAGCATGGAAAGTGTTGGGAACTCTAAGTCATTTTCGTTGGTGGGATGGATACACCTCCCAAAATGTTTTTATCTCTAAGTTTTTCGCTTTGAGCTCGGGCACCTCTACAAATCCCTACTTCCCTCTCCGAAGGGCATTTCTTTTATTTTATGCAATTTTTATTTTTGAATTTGAGTCTCCATCTTCTCTTACAAAAGCACCAACTAGGAGGCAATATGATCGTACTTAAGTATTGGGTGTAACTAATATTTGAGTGTGTTTCATGAATGGCTCAATGATTGAGCATGATGGGCTAGGGATAACTTATTTTAGCGTTGATATTTTGAAAGACATGGTTGCTTGTTGATATGCTTGAGTATTTAAATTATCATGTCAAAACTAGACTATTGCTTTGAACAATATAGAAGTCCAAATGTGCATGCTTTAAAGAAAGAAATATGATATGACATGATAGGTGATGACCCACAAGTATAGGGGATCTATCTTAGTCCTTTCGATAAGTAAGAGTGTCGAACCCAACGAGGAGCAGAAGGAAATGATAGGCAGGTTTCAGTAAGGTATTCTCTGCAAGCACTGAAAGTATCGGTAACATATAGTTTTGTGATAAGGTAATTTGTAACAAGTAACAACTAATAAAAGTAAACAAGGTGCAGCAAGGTGGCCCAATCCTTTTTGTAGCAAAGTACAAGCCTGGACAAACTCTTAGATAAAGGAAAACGCTCCCGAGGACACATGGGAATTATCATCAAGCTAGTTTTCATCATGCTCATATGATTTGTTTTCGTTACTTTGATAATTTGATATGTGGGTGGACCGGTGCTTGGGTACTGCCCTTCCTTGGACAAGCATCCCACTTATGATTAACCCCTCTCTCAAGCATCCACAACTATGAAAGAAGAATTAAGGTAAACCTAACCATAGCATGAAACATGTGGATCCAAATCAGCCCCTTACGAAGCAACGCATAAACTAGGGTTTAAGCTTCTATCACTCTAGCAACCCATCATCTACTTATTAATTCCCAATGCCTTCCCCTAGGCCCAAACAATGGTGAAGTGTCATGTAGTCGATGTTCACATAACAAAACTAGAGGAAAGACAACATACATCTTATCAAAATATCGAACGAGTACCAAATTCACATGACTACTTATAACAAGACTTCTCCCATGTCCTCATGAACAAACGTAACTACTCACAAATCATATTCATGTTCATAATTAGATGGGTGTTAATATGCATAAAGTATCTGAACATATGATCTTCCACCGAATAAACCTACTAGCATCAACTACAAGGAGTAATCAACACTACTAGCAACCCACAGGTACCACTCTGAGGTTTTGAGACAAAGATCGGATACAAGAGATGAACTAGGGTTTGAGAGGAGATGGTGTTGGTGAAGATGTTGATGGAGGTTGATCCCCTCCCAATGAGAGGATCGATGGTGATGACGATGGTGACGATTTCCCCCTCCCGGAGGGATGTTTCCTCGGCAGAACAACTCTGCCGGAGCCCTAGATTGGTTTCGCCAGGTTCCGCCTCGTGACGGCGGCGCTTCTCCCAAAAGCTTGCTTATGATTTTTTTCCAGGGCAGAAGACACCTTATACCAGAAGAAGGGCATCGGGGTCTGCCAGGTGGCCCACGAAGCAGGGGGCGCGCCCTCCACCCTCGTGGACGGTGGGTGGCCCCCCTCTGGTGCTTTCTTCGCCTGATATTTTAAATATATTCCCAAACTGACTTTCGTGGAGTTTCAAGACTTTTGGAGTTGTGCAGAATAGGTCTCTAATATTTGCTCCTTTTCCAGCCCAGAATTCCAGCTACCGGCATTCTCCCTCTTCGTGTAAACCTTGTAAAATAAGAGAGAAAAGGCATAAGTATCGTGACATAATGTGTAATAATAGCCCATAATGCAATAAATATCGATATAAAAAGCATGATGCAAAATGGACGTATCAACTCCCCCAAGCTTAGACCTCGCATGTCCTCAAGCGGAAGCCGATATCGAAAAATATGTCCACATGTTTTGAGATAGAGGTGTCGATAAAATAAAATACGGACATGAGGGTATCCTGATCATTCTTAAAATAGCAACATATATATGTTGTCATATGATTTCTTATGCTAAAGTAACAATCTATTCACAACGTAAAGTATGAATCAGAAACTTCATTGAAAACTAACAAACTATAATCTCAGTCATTGAAGCAATTGCAATTTATCATAACATCGGAAAGAGTCAACATAAGAGCTTTTCAGCAAGTCCACATACTCAACCATCTTTTAGTCTTTCACAATTGCTAACACTCACGCAATACTTATGGGTCTGAAGTTTTTATCGGACACAGAGAAAGATAGGGGCTTGTAGTTTTGCCTCCCAACCTTTTACCTCAAGGGCAACGTCAACAATAATGCTTTATGAAAACCCACATCCAATTAGATATATATATATATATTTATCAGAATCTTTCCAGCATATAGTGTATGCCAAAGGATAAAATTTAAAAAGTAAAAGTGAAGATCACCATGAATCTTATATAAGGTATAAGACAAGAATAAAAGATAGGCCCTTCGCAAAGGGAAGCAGAGGTTGTCATGTGCTTTTATGGTTGGATGCACAAAATCTTATTGCAAAAGAACGTTACTTTATATTGCCACTTGTGATAGGGACCTCAATTATGAAGTCCGTCGCTTTTATTTCTTCCATATCACAAGCTCGTATAAATCTTATTTTCTCCAGACTAATAGATCATACATATTTAGAGAGCAATTTTTTAGCTTGCAACAATGACAATTTACTTGAAGGATCTTACTCAATCCATAGGTAGATATGGTGGACTCTCATGGCAATACCAGGTTTAAGGATATTTGGAAGCACAAGTAGTATCTCTACTTGGTGCAAAGAAGTTGGCTAGCATGAGGGGGAAAGGCAAGCTCAACATTTGGATGATCCACGACAATATAATTTATTTCGGATGTAAGAAAACATGACCCATTACGTTGTCTTCCTTGTCCAACATCAACTTTTTAGCATGTCATATTTTAATGAGTGCTCAGAATCATAAAAGATGTCCAAGATAGTATATTTATATGTGAAAACCTCTGTTTCTTTATTACTTCCTTTTAATTGCAACGATGACCAAAACTATGTTTGTCAACTCTCAACAACTTTTATTCATCATACTCTTTATATGTGAAGGCATTACTCTCCATAAGATCAATATGATCTTTTTATTTCTTTTTATTCTTTCTTTTATTCCCTCAAGATCATAGCAAGATAGCAAAGCCCTCAACTCAAAACTAATCTTTATTATATATAGCTCACAAACTCGATTACATAGAACGATCATAAAGCAAAGCTGAAAACTAGATCATACTAAAACTTTATTCTACTAGATCAAGATATTACTAAAAGGATCGAACTAAGAAAAACGGTAAAGATAGAAGTGTGATGGTGATACGATACCGGGGCACCTCCCCCAAGCTTGGAAGTTGCCAAGGGGAGTGCCCATACCCATGTATTTAGTTCTCCTTCTTCGAAGGTGGTGATGTGATATTCTTAGTGATGATGCCCCTTAGGATATGATTCTATTCCTCAAGCTTATTGACTTGCTGCTTGAGATCCATTATTTCCTTACGGAGCTTACCGTGACGGCTAAAGCTCCTTTCACCCATGGATTTTTGCATAGCTGCGGGAGAACACGTAACACTCTTTTTCATATTTTCATAAGAAAGAAATTTAACATTGGGAGGGATGACCGAGTTTGGAATTGCTAAGCTCTGAACTTCCTCCATCGTGAATCTGGCTTGGAGACGAGAGGTAACTTCTTGATCCTCCTCCATGGCATCTATCCTTTTTAAGTCGGCCTCCATCTCTTCCTCCGTTGATGGCCCGAAGTGGTCAGCATCACTGTTTGCTCCTGGCCCCGGTATCGTATGAGACACCCGACTCTCCCCGACTGAATCTTGAGAAGACATCTTGCTCTAGATCTGCTGCAGAAACAGCTCAAAACAAAAACAGAGGATATTTGCGTGGTACGGTGGTCAAAACCTTTGGGAGATATATAATGAATTTTTACCGACCAAAAGAAGTATCGTGCAAGAAAACGTAGTCCGGAGGGCACACGAGGTGCCCACGAGGCAGGGGGCACGCCCAGGGGGGTAAGGCGCACCCTCCACTCTCGTGGATGCCTCATGTCCCTTTCGTACTACTTCTTATTTTCCTATTTTCTTATATATTCCAAAATGGAGAAAAATTGCTATTAGCACTGTTTTGGAGTCGGTTTACTTACCGTACCACATACCTATTCCTTTTCGGAGTCTGAAACATTCTGGAAAGTGTCCCTTATGTATTCCTCCGGGGTTACAGCTTCAATAACATTAGTTTCGACATTTATGGGATTACCTAAGATATAATGTTTGATTCTTTGACCGTTTACCACCTTTAGATTTGTGCCTTCGAAGTTGTTGATTTTTATGGCACTGAAACGATAGACCTCCTCGATAACGTAAGGGCCTTCCCATTTAGAGAGAAGTTTTCCTGCAAAAAATCTTAAACGAGAGTTGTATAGCAGAACATAATCACCTACATTAAACTCGCGCTTTTGTATCCTTTTGTCATGCCATCTTTTAACTTTTTCTTTAAACAGTTTGGCATTCCCATAGGCCTGGGTTCTCCATTCATCCAGTGAGCTAATGTCAGATAGTCTCTTCTCACCGGCAAGTTTGAAATCATAATTGAGCTCTTTAATGGCCCAATATGCCTTATGTTCTAGTTCGAGAGGTAAGTGACATGCTTTTCCATATACCATTTTATACGAAGACATACCCATAGGATTTTTTTATGTAGTTCTATAGGCCCATAATGCATCATCAAGTTTTTTGGACCAATTCTTTCTAGATCTGTTGGGAATATAACTATTTGTATAAGCTGTCCATGAGGGGCCGGGTTATGCAAAGAGAGATTTATCAGAAGAAGCCCAAGACCAAGCATGAAGATGGTGGTTCAATAAAGGGTCTAAAGCCCACGGGCGACTTAAGGCCCGTCGTAGTAAACCGCCATAATGGCATGACTTGTATCATAAGGTAGATTTAACTAGTCACCGAGCCGGACACTGTTTATGAGCCGGCCGGGACTCTGTAAGCCGCAGGGCGTCAACCCGTGTATATAAGGGGACGACCCGCCGGCGGCTTAGGACAAGAAACAACTCATCGAGAACCGGGCATAGCGTATCTCGCTCCCTGGTCATCGAAACATCAAGCAATACCAACCCAACTAGACGTAGGCCTTACCTTCACCGTAAGGGGACGAACTAGTATAAATCTCTCGTGTCCCTTGTCCCGATTAACCCCTTTAAGCTTCCTAGTTGCAATGGATGCACGACTAAGTCCTTGCAAGAGGACATCTGCCGTGACAATCCCACGACAGTTGGCGCCCACCATGGGGCCAGCGCACGGTGGATTTGAGTTCTTGAAGGGCAACTTCGAAGGGCTCAAGGGATACGCAGTGGGCCGGATGACCAAGAGTCGTCGCGGCAAGATCTACATCGACGACGAAGGCTGGGGCCCCGACGCCGGCTCAATTGAGTATGGGTACCGGGTCCACTTTGGCAGAATCCACATCTTCATCGGCCGGATTGGTGAGCCGGGCCCTGAGCCGGACTGCTGCACCGACCTCGTCGAAACGGCTCAGCGTGCGAGACCCGCCCGAGCTCAACCCGTCGTGAAGCGTGCCTTTGTGGGTTGCATCCACGGAGGAGAACTTTCTGAAGGATCTATAGATGGTGGTGAGACGGCCGTCCTCTCCGACGGTGATTCGTCCGCCGGTTCAATAGATTCGTTGTATCTGTTACAGGATGGCGGGCTTAGGGGGTGTTCCGACGGCTCTAGTATTCCGGACCCCTATGAGCCGCCAAGCTGGGCAGGACTCTTCATGGCTGGAACTCAACCCGGTCAAAACTCAATGGCTGCAACAGCAATAACATCCGGGTCAGGAGCGGCCGGGGCAGGAGGCCTTGTGCGCCCGCCAGCTCAGGTGCTGCTGGATCTCATGGATAAACTGACGGCCCTGTTAACCGCCACAGTCATCCCTGCGAATCAAGATGAGCATAACGCGGAGGTGGCACAGGTGCGTGAGGAGATAGCTCGAGCCAAGGAGGCCTTGGCAGCTGAGGACACTAGGTTAGCCACAGAACGGGCGGCTTTGGATGCATGGGCACAACAGCTACGATCGAGGCCTTCCGACTACGATGAGCCTGAACACATCTAACGAGGTGATGAGGAGGAGACATCAGAAAACCCAATCCCGTTTACCTCCGGTTTATGATCCTCGGAATCTTTTCGCTACACCCGGAGCCGGCCCGAGTAACCCGCCAGATGCAAATCAGTTCATGACAGCCGGAACAGGGGGGCCGGCTCAGCCTCGGGAGATGGCACCTCCGCATGGGAACATGGCACCGCCTCGTTACGTACCGATACCGCCGGGTCACTTTTCCAACCCCATGGAGAACTTGATCGCAACATCAACATGTTTGGCGGCTCTCCCGGTGGACGGTGATGATCCAACAGCAGTGGAGACCCGAAGGATCAGAGACCTCGTCCAGACAGCCCTGGCTCAGCAAGAGACTTATTCCTACAGCCGGGACAGGATTCATTCAACTCCTCCGCCTTGGTTAGCTCCGGCTCGTCCAAACCGGAGTCCGAGTTACAGCAGGCACATGGAGTCAGAAGCTTTGTCAAGCAACGCCCAGCGCCGTAACCCGCCCGGTGGTTATAACCCGGTGCAGGACCGAATACGTCCGGAGGACGAGCGGGCGGCACAGCTAGCGGCTCAAGAAACGGCTCATCAGGACTTTCCGGATTATCCGACGACTTCCGTTGAGGTGGGAGTGGCTACCAAAACCGGCGGTGTTCCTTGTTTAGTGTCGGCTCTACGTAATGTACGTTTACCCAAGGACTTCAAGGGACCTCGGAAGGTGCCGAATAACACGGTCGACTTACAGCCCGGAGCGTGGATAGAAAGTTATGAGATGGCCATGGAGCTGTTGGAGGTCAGCGATGCAGCAATGGCTAAGTACTTCACCATGATGTTAGATGGAACGACCCTGTCTTGGTTAAAGGGCTTGCCACCCAATTCCATTAGTTAATGGGCAGAGCTAAAGGCCCGTTTCATCCAGAACTTCAAAGACACTTGCAAGCAATCTATGTCGATTGTGGACTTGAAAAATTGTAAGCAGGAGGAGGGTGAATGCACGACTCATTGGGTACGCCGGGTCAAGGAGATAATACATTCGTATGACAAGATGGATGTCGGCTCTGCAGTCCTCATGTTGGAGAAGAACTGCCGCTCTGAGCCGCTGAGATAGAAACTGGGGCGCCTTAAGCGTGATTGCAATGATATGGGTACGCTGATGGCAACTTTGGTCAAATACGCTGACTCTGATAGTACCAAGGATCCCGCGTCTGATGACGAAAAGACAGGGAAGGGAAAGAAGAACGGCAATGGAAAGGGTCAGCAGGATAACCCGATGAATCAAGGAGGCAATAAGCGTAAGGTTGAGGGTAACCCGGAGTTTGTAGCCAACGCTAATGCACAGGGTAACAATCAGAGACGTAAGGGAAAACCGCCCCCTCGGTCTGGCGGGTCAGGCCCATCTCTTGAGCAGTTACTCAATGAGCCTTGCCCAAGACACAGCACCCGGGAATGACCCGCCACCCACTTATGGAAAGATTGTGCGAACATGAAGGCTTTTAAGAATTCCAACGCGTTTGATGGCAATCACGGGTCGGGCGGCGGCTCAGGAGCCGGCGGCTTTCATGGCCCGGGCGGCGGTTCAAGTTCCGGCTTTCAGGGACATCAAGGCAGTTATAATCAATAGCAGTCTGGTCAAGGGGGACAACAGCAGCAGCAGTCGGGTTATCAAAGCCACCCGAAGCAGCTGAATAGTGGGCAGTGTTGGGGAACGCAGTAATTTCAAAAATTTTCCTACGATCACGCAAGATCATGGTGATGCATAGCAACGAGATGAGAGTGTCGTCTACGTACCCTCGTAGACCCACAGCGGAAGCGTTGACGCAACGTAGAGGAAGTAGTCGTACTTCTTCACGATCCGACCGATCCAAGCACCGAACGTACGGCACCTCCGAGTTCTGCACACGTTCAGCTCGATGACGATCCCCGGACTCCGATCCAGCAAAGTGTCGGGGATGAGTTCCACAAGACGACGGGCGTGGTGGCGATGATGATGCTCCACCGACGAGGGCTTCGCCTAAGCTCATGACGATATGACTTCTCGGCTGAGGCTTCGCCTAAGCTCCATGACGGTATGACCGAGGTGGAATATGGTGGAAGGGGCACCGCACACGGCTAAGGAAAGATCCGTAGATCAACTTGTGTGTCATGGGGTGCCCTCTGCCCTGTATATAAAGGAGGGAAGGGAGGGGCTGGCCGGCCAAGGTTTGGTGCGCCAGGTGTCCTACTCCTACTAGGGTAGGATTCCCCCAATCCTAGTCCAACTAGGTTTCCCCAAGTGGGAAGGGAGAGAGAGGCGCCCCTTCTCCTAGTCCTAATAGGACTAGGGAAGGGGGAAGGTCTGACCAGCACTTGGGCCCCTTTCTCTCCTTTCCACTAAGGGCCATGTTGGGCCATTAGCATTCCGGGGGGGTCCGGTAACCTCCCGGTACTTGGTAAAATTCCCAATTTCACCCGGAACACTTCCGATGTCCAATCATAGATTTCCAATATATGAATCTTTATGTCTCGACCATTTCGAGACTCCTCGTCACGTCCGTGATCTCATCCGGGACTTCGAACAACCTTCGGTACAGAAACATCATAACAACTCATAGTAAGCATCGCCGAAGCGTTAAGCGTGCGGACCCTACGGGTTCGAGAACTATGTAGACATGACCGAGACACCTCTCTGTCAATAACCAATAGCGGGACCTGGATGCCCATATTGGCTCCTACATATTCTACGAAGATCTTTATCGGTCGAGACCGCATAACAACATACGTTGTTCCCTTTGTCATCGGTATGTTACTTGCCCGAGATTCGATCGTCGGTATCCAATACCTAGTTCAATCTGCGTTACGGCAAGTCTCTTTACTCGTTCCGTAATACATCATCTCACAACTAACTCATTAGTTGCAATGCTTGCAAGGCTTATGTGATGTGCATTACCGAGAGGGCCCAGAGATACCTCTCCGACAATCGGAGTGACAAATCCTAATCTCGAAATATGCCAACCCAACATGTACCTTCGGAGACACCTGTAATGTACCTTTATAATCACTCGATTCGTTGTGACGTTTGGTAGCACCCAAAGTGTTCCTCAGGCAAACGGGAGTTGCATAATCTCATAGTCATAGGAACATGTATAAGTCATGAAGAAAAGCACTAGCAACAAACTATACGATCAGGTGCTAGGCTAACGGAATGGGTCATGTCAATCAGATCATTCTCCTAATGATGTGATCCCGTTAATCAAATGACAACTCATGTCTATGGTTAGGAAACATAACCATCTTCGATTAACGAGCTAGTCAAGTAGAGGCATACTAGTGACACTCTGTTTGTCTATGTATTCACACATGTATTATGTTTCCGGTTAATACAATTCTAGCATGAATAATAAACATTTATCATGAAATAAGGAAATAAATAATAACTTTATTATTGCCTCTAGGGCATATTTCCTTCAGTCTCCCACTTGCACTAGAGTCAATAATCTAGTTCACATCATCATGTGATTCAACACTAATATTCACATCTGTATGTGATTAACACACATAGTTCACATCGTCATGTGACCAACACCCAAAGGGTTTACTAGAGTCAATAATCTAGTTCACATCGCTATGTGATTAACACCCAAAGAGTACTAAGGTATGATCATGTTTTGCTCGTGAGAGAAGCTCGATCAACGGGTGCATCACATTCAGAGCCGTATGTATTTTGCAAATACTCTATGTCTACAATGCTCTGCGGAGCTACTCTAGCTAATTGCTCCCACTTTCAATATGTATCCAGATTGAGTCTTAGAGTCATCTGGATCTGTGTAAAAGCTTGCATCGATGTAACTCTTTACGACGGGCTCTTTTATCACCTCCATAATCGAGAAATATTTCCTTAGTCCTCACTAAGGATGTTCTTGACCAATGTCCGATGATCTACTCCTAGATTACTATTGTACTCCCTTGCCAAATTCAGAGCAAGGTATACAATAGGTCTGGTACATAGCATAGCATACTTCATAGAACCTATGACTGAGGCATAGGGAATGATTTTCATTCTCTTTTCTATTTTCTGCCGTGGTCGGGATTTGAGTCTTACTCAATTTCATACGTTTTGCAACACAGGCAAGAACTTTTCTTTGACTGTTCCATTTTGAACTACTTCAAAATCTTGACAAGGTATGTACTTATTGAAAAACTTATCAAGCGTCTTGATCTATCTCTATAGATCTTGATGCTCAATATGTAAGCAGCTTCACCGAGGTCCTTCTTTGAAAAACTCCTTTCAAATACTCCTTTATGCTTTGCGAGAATAATTCTACATTATTTCCGATTAACAATATGTCATTCACATATACTTATCGAAATGTTGTAATGCTCCCACTCACTTTCTTGTAAATACAGGCTTCTCCAAAGTCTGTATAAAGCCATATGCTTTGATCACACTATCAAAGCGTTTATTCCAACTCCGAGATGCTTGCACCGGTCCATAGATGGATCATTTGGAGCTTGCATATTTTGTTAGCACCTTTAGGATTGACAAAATCTTCTGGTTGCATCATATACAACTCTTCTTTAAGAAAACCATTAAGGAATGCAGTTTTGACATCCATTTGCCAGATTTCATAAAATGTGGCAATTGCTAACATGATTCGGACAGACTTTTAAGCATCGATACAAGTGAGAAAATCTCATTGTATTCAACATCTTGAACTTTGTCTAAAACCTTTTTCGACAAGTCTAGCTTTGTAGATAGTAACACTACTATCAGCATCTGTCTTCCTCTTGAAGATCCATTTATTTAACATGGCTTGCTGATCATCGAGCAAGTCAATCAAAGTCCATACTTTCGTTCTCATACATGGATCTTATCTCAGATTTCATGGCCTCAAGCCATTTCGCGGAATCTGGGCTCATCATCGCTTCCTCATAGTTCGTAGGTTCATCATGGTCTAGTAACATGACTTCCAGAACATGATTACCGTACCACTCTGGTGCGGATCTTACTCTGGAAGACCCACGAGGTTTGGTAGCAACTTGATCTGAAGTTTCATGATCATCATCATTAACTTCCTCACTAATTGGTGTAGGAATCACTAGAACTGATTTCTGTGATGAACTACTTTCCAATAAGAGAGAAGGTACAATTACCTCATCAAGTTTCTACTTTCCTCCCACTCACTTCTTTCGAGAGAAACTTCTTCTCTAGAAAGGATCCATCTTAGCAACGAAAAACTTGCCTTCGGATCTGTGATAGAAGGTGTACCAAACAGTTACCTTTTGGGTATTCTATGAAGACGCACTTCTCCAATTTGGGTTCGAGCTTATCAGGTGAAAACTTTTTCACATAAGCATCACAACTCCAAACTTTTAAGAAACGACAGCTTAGGTTTACTATTAAACCATAGTTCATATGGTGTCGCCTCAACAGATTTAGATGGTGCCCTATTAAACGTGAATGTAGCTGTCTCTAATGCATAACCCCAAAATGATATTGGTAAATCGGTAAGAGACATCATTGATCGCACCATATCAAAATAAAGTACTGATTACGATGTTCGGACACACCATAACGTTGTGGTGTTCGGTGGCGTGAGCTGTGAAACTATTCCACTTTGTTTTAATTGAAGACAAAACTTCGTAACTCAAATATTCATCTCCACGATCAGATCGCAGAAACTTTATTTTCTTGTTACGATGATTTTCTACTTCACTCTGAAATTCTTTGAACTTTTCAACTATTTCAGACTTATGTTTCATCAAGAAGATATACGCATATCTGCTCAAATCATCTGTGAAGGTCGAAAATAATGATACTTGCCACGAGCATCAACACTCATTGAATTGCATACATCGGTATGTATTATTTCCAATAAGTCAGTAGCTTGTTCCATTGTTCCGGAGAACGGAGTTTTAGTCATCTTGCCCAAAAGGCACGGTTCGCAAGCATCAAATGATTCAAAATCAAGTGATTCCAAAAGTCCATCAGTATGGAGTTTCTTCATGCGCTTTACACCAATATGACCTAAACGGCGATTACCACAAATAAGTTGCACTATCATTATTAACTTTGCATCTTTTGGTTTCAATATTATGAATATGTGTATCACTATGATCGAGATCCAATGAACCGTTTTCATTGGGTGTGTAACCATATAAGGTTTTATTCATGCAAGCAGAACAACAATTTATTCTCTTACTTAAATGAATAACCGTATTGTAATAAACATGATCAAATCATATTTATGCTCAACACCAAATAACACTTATTTAGGTTCCACACTAATCCCGAAAGTATAGGAGTGTGCGATGATGATCATATCAAACTTGGAACTACTTCCAACACTCATCGTCACTTCCCCTTCAACTAGTTTCTCGCAACTCCCGTTTCAAGTTACTACTCTCAGCAACTGAACCAGTATCAAAAATACCGAGGGTTTGCTACGAACACTAGTAAAATACACATCAATAATCTGCATATCAAATATACCTTTGTTCACTTTGCCATCCTTCTTATCCGCCAAATACTTGGGGTAGTTCCGCTTCTAGTGACCAGTTCCATTGCAGCAAAAGCACTTAGTCTCGGGCTTAGGTCCGGACTTGGGCTTCTTCACTCGAGCAACAACTTGCTTGCCGTTCTTCTTGAAGTTCCCTTCTTCCCTTTGCCTTTTCCTTGAGACTAGTGGTCTTGTCAATCATCAACACTTGATGCTCTTTCTTGATTTCTACCTTCGTCGATTTCAACATCATGAAGAGCTCGGGAATCGTTTCGTCATCCCTTGCATACTATAGTTCATCACGAAGTTCTAGTAACTTAGTGATGGTGACTAAAGAATTCTGTCAATCGCTATCTTATCCGGAAGATTAACTCCCACTTGATTCAAGCGATTGAAGTACCCGGACTATCTGAGCACATGCTCACTAGTTGAGCGATTCTCCTCCATCTTTTAGCCATAGAACTTGTTGGAGACTTCATATCTCTCAACTCGGGTATTTGCTTGAAATATTAACTTCAACTCTGGAACATCTCATATGGTCCATGACGTTCAAAACG
Source organism: Aegilops bicornis (assembly GCA_021605145.1). Lineage (NCBI taxonomy): Eukaryota > Viridiplantae > Streptophyta > Magnoliopsida > Poales > Poaceae > Aegilops > Aegilops bicornis. Next base: position 638,073,664 of record CM038675.1, read on the forward strand.
TCTTTGAAGTCCCGATTCTAAGCCGTTAAGCATGGTGCACTAAACTATCAAGTAGTCATTATATTGAGCTAGCCAAACGTTCATAACGTATGCATCTGCTCCTGCAATAGGTCTGTCACCTAGCGGTGCATTAAGGACATAAATCTTCAGTGCAGCAATGAGGATAAAACTCAGATAACGGATCCAATCCGCATCATTGCTACTAACATTTTTCAATACAATTTTCTCTAGGAACACATATAAAAACATAGGGAAGCAACAACGCGAGCTTATTGATCTACAACATAATTTGCAAAATACTACGGGACTAAGTTCATGATAAATTAAAGTTCAATTAATCATATTACTTAAGAACTCCCACTTAGATAGACATCTCTCTAATCCTCTAAGTGATCACGTGATCCAAATCAACTAAACCATGTCCGATCATCACGTGAGATGGAGTAGTTTCAATGGTGAACATCACTATGTTGATCATATCTACTATATGATTCACGCTTTCGACCTTTCGGTCTCCGTGTTCCGAGGTCATATCTTATATGCATAGCTCGTCAAGTATAACCTGAGTATTCAGCGTGTGCAACTGTTTTGCACCCGTTGTATTTGAACGTAGAGCCTATCACACCCGATCATCACGTGGTGTCTCAAAGACGAAGAACTTTCGCATAGCGGTGCATACTCAGGGAGAACACTTCTTGATAATTAGTGAGAGATCATCTTATAATGCTACCGTCAATCAAGCAAAATAAGATGCATAAAGGATAAACATCACATGCAATCAATATAAGTGATATGATATGGCCATCATCATCTCGTGCTTGTGATCTCCATCTTGAAGCACCGTCATGATCACCATCGTCACCGGGCGCGACACCTTGATCTCCATCGTAGCATCGTTGTCGTCTCGCCAATCTTATGCTTCCACGACTATCACTACCGCTTAGTAATAAAGTAAAGCATTACATCGCGATTGCATTGCATACAATAAGCGACAACCATATGGCTCTCGCCATTGCCGATAACTTCGGTTACAAAACATGATCATCTCATACAATAAAATTTAGCATCATGTCTTGACCATATCACATCACAACATGCCCTGCAAAAACAAGTTAGACGTCCTCTACTTTGTTGTTGCAAGTTTTACGTGGCTGCTACGGGCTGAGCAAGAACCGTTCTTACCTCACGCATCAAAACCACAACGATAGTTTGTCAAATAGACTCCGCTTTTAACCTTCTCAAGGACCGGGCGTAGCCACACTCTGTTCAACTAAAGATGGAGAGACAGTCTTCCACAAGCCATCAATGTGCAAAGCAAGTAGAGGGAACCGGTCTCGCGAAAGAGGACGCGTAAGGTTGGTCTGGATCGTCTTTCCAACAATACCGCTGAACCAAAGTATGACATGCTTTGGTAGGCGGTATGACTTGTATCGTCCACAACTCACTTGTGTTCTACTCGTGCATATGACATCTACGCATAAAACCAGGCTCGGATGCCACCGTTGGGGAACGCAGTAATTTCAAAATTTTCCCTACGATCACGCCAAGATCATGGTGATGCATAGCAACGAGATGAGAGTGTCGTCCTACGCATCGTAGACCCACAGCGGAAGCGTTGACGCAACGTAGAGGAAGTAGTCGCATTTCTTCACGATCCGACCGATCCAAGCACCGAACGCACGGCACCTCCGAAGTTCTCGCACACGCTCAGCTCGATGACGATCCCGGACTCCGATCCAGCAAAGTGTCGAGGATGAGTTCCGTCAAGACGACGGGCGTGGTGACGATGATGATGCTCCACCGACGCAGGGCTTCGCCTAAGCTCCATGACGATATGACTTCTCCGCGGCAGGGCTTCGCCTAAGCTCCGCGACGATATGACCGAGGTGGAATATGGTGGAAGGGGGCACCGCACACGGCTAAGGAAAGATCCGTAGATCAACTTGTGTGTCATGGGGTGCCCTCTGCCCCTGTATATAAAGGAGGGAAGGGGAGGGGCTGGCCGGCCAAGGTTTGGTGCGCCAGGGGTGTCCTACTCCTACTGGGAGTAGGATTCCCCCCCCCCCCCAATCCTAGTCCAACTAGGTTTCCCCAAGTGGGAAGGGAGAGAGAGGGGGGCGCCCCCTTCTCCTAGTCCAAATAGGACTAGGGAAGGGGGAAGGTGCGGCCAGCACTTGGGCCCCTTTCTCTCCTTTCCACTAAGGCCCATGTTGGCCCATTAGCATTCCGGGGTTCCGGTAACCTCCAGTGCTTGGTAAAATTCCCAATTTCACCGGAACACTTCCGATGTCCAAACATAGACTTCCAATATATGAATCTTTATGTCTCGACCATTTCGAGACTCCTCGTCACGTCCGTGATCTCATCCGGGACTCCGAACAACCTTCGTACAGAAACATCATAACAACTCATAGTAATCGCCATCGAAGCGTTGTTGCAAGCGGACCCTACGGGTTCGAGAACTATGTAGACATGACCGAGACACCTCTCCTGTCAATAACCAATAGCGGGACCTGGATGCCCATATTGGCTCCTACATATTCTACGAAGATCTTTATCGGTCAGACCGCATAACAACATACGTTGTTCCCTTTGTCATCGGTATGTTACTTGCCCGAGATTCGATCGTCGGTATCCAATACCTAGTTCAATCTCGTTACCGCAAGTCTCTTTACTCGTTCCGTAATACATCATCTCACAACTAACTCATTAGTTGCAATGCTTGCAAGGCTTATGTGATGTGCATTACCGAGAGGGCCCAGAGATACCTCTCCGACAATCGGAGTGACAAATCCTAATCTCGAAATATGCCAACCCAACATGTACCTTCGGAGACACCTGTAATGTACCTTTATAATCACTCAGTTACGTTGTGACGCTTGGTAGCACCCAAAGTGTTCCTCGTGCAAACGGAGTTGCATAATCTCATAGTCATAGGAACATGTATAAGTCATGAAGAAAAGCACTAGCAACAAACTATACGATCGGGTGCTAGGCTAACGGAATGGGTCATGTCAATCAGATCATTCTCCTAATGATGTGATCCCGTTAATCAAATGACAACTCATGTCTATGGTTAGGAAACATAACCATCTTCGATTAACGAGCTAGTCAAGTAGAGGCATACTAGTGACACTCTGTTTGTCTATGTATTCACACATGTATTATGTTTCCGGTTAATACAATTCTAGCATGAATAATAAACATTTATCATGAAATAAGGAAATAAATAATAACTTTATTATTGCCTCTAGGGCATATTTCCTTCAGGCAGTATCACGTGTTCACCACTAACTTGTGCAAACGTGACCAGAAGGTTCATAAGAGGGCCATGAATTCTGTTGAGCCGGCGGTTCCCCATTATTTGAGGTGGTCAGAGCAACCCATTGTATGGAGCAGGGAAGATCACCCCCTCCGGGTTGATAATCCGGGTCAGTTAGCTCTGGTGGTAGCACCTCAGGTTGGTGGATATAAATTCACTAAGGTACTCATGGACGGAGGTAGCAGCATCAATATCCTCTATTATGAGACCTTTCGACGCATGGGATTGACTGATAAGGATTTGAGGACGTCCAACACTGTTTTTCATGGGGTGGTGCCTGGTAAGTCGGCTTACCCAGTTGGCAAGATTGAACTGGAAGTGGCCTTTGGAGATGAGTATGATTCTAGAGCTGAGAAATTAACTTTTGAGGTGGTCAAAATCAAGAGTCCATATCATGCTCTGTTTGGTCGACCGGATTATGCGAAGTTCATGGCACGGCCGTGTTATGTTTATCTGCAGCTTAAGATGCCGGGTCACAAGGGCACCATCATCGTGCATGGAAGTTGAAAGGTAGCCCTGGAATGTGAGGAGGGCGACGCGGCTTATGCTGAGTCTGTTTGTGCAACAGAGGAGATGAAGTTTTATCAAGACAATGTTGACCCGGCGGATATGACCTCTCTAAAGAAGCCAACCACCGAGCATGACCCGGCGATGAAGTTTAAGTCGGCTGCTGAAACCAAGCTTGTTGATTTCACTCTGTGCGATTCATCTAAGCGATTCGATGTCGGTGCCAATTTGGATCCTAAATAGGAAAGCGCACTCATCGAGTTCATCCGTGAGAACCGGGACATCTTTGCATGGAAACCTTCTGACATGCCGGGTGTACCGAGAGAACTCGCTAAGCACACTTTCAATATTGATCCGAAGTATAAGCCGGTCAAGTAGTTTCTTCGACGGTTCAACAAAGAGAGACGGAAAGCTATTGGACAGGAAGTCGCCCGACTCTTAGCGGCTGGATTTATTGTTGAAGTTTTTCACCCGGAATGGTTGGCTAACCCGGTGCTCATGCTCAAGAAGAACGGCACCTGGCGGATGTGTGTGGATTACACGGACTTAAATAAGGCTTGTCCAGCTGATCCCTTTGCTCTCCCCCGTATTGATCAAATCATTGATGCTACGGCGGGTTGCGAGCGTTTGAGCTTTTTGGATGCTTACTCTGGTTATCATCAGATCAAAATGGCAGTTAAGGACCAGGAGAAGACGACGTTCATCACTCCGTTTGGAGCCTTCGCTATGTATCTATGCCATTTGGGCTCAAGAGTGCTCGAAGCGACTTATCAAATGATGTACTGTAACTGTCTCCATGATCAAATGGGGTGCAATGTTCACGCTTATGTGGATGACATCGTGGTGAAGTCCAGAGAAGGAAACCTTGATATCAGATTTGAAAGAGACCTTTGATAATCTCCGGGTTTATAAGATGATGCTTAACCCAGCAAAGTGTGTATTTGGTGTACCTGCCGGCAAGCTCTTGGGTTTCCTGGTCTCAAACAGAGGCATTGAAGCTAATCCGGAGAAGATCAAGGCAATTACCTCTTTGGCTAAACCGGTGTGCATCAATGATGTTCAGCGACTGGCGGGTCGTGTTGCTGCTTTAAGCCGGTTCATAAGCCGGTTAGGTGAGAAGGCCCTACTGTTGTATCAGATGATAAAGAAAACGGACACTTTTGTCTGGAGTGATGCTGCTAACACTGCCTTTGAAGATTTAAAGAGACAGTTGTCTGAGCCATCGGTCCTTGTGGCTCCCATTGATAAAGAGCGGTTGCTGTTATATGTGGCTGCTAACTCACGAGCCGTCAGTGTTGCCATCGTGGTGGAGCGTAAGGAGGCTGGCAAGGAGCATCCGGTTCAACGGCCGGTTTACTACATCAGTGAGGTGCTCATTGAGTCTAAGCAAAGATATCCGCATTGGCAGAAACTTGTTTACGGAGTGTTTATGGCAAGTCGGAAGTCAAGCAATACTTCCAAGGTCATCCTATAACTGTGGTAAGTTCTGCCCCCTTGGGAGACATCATCCAGAACAGGGAAGCCACAGGACGAGTCGCCAAGTGGGACATTGAGCTTGGGCCTCATGGTTTGAAGTACATGCCACGTACCTCTATTAAGTCTCAAGCCTTGGTGGACTTTATCAACGATTGGACAGAGTTACAGGCACCTGAGGAGAAGCGGATAACACATATTGGACTATTCACTTTGATGGGTCCAGGCAGTTGGAAGGCTCGGGGACTGGAGTCGTTTTAACTTCCCCCCTAGGTGACAAATTTTGTTATGTGCTCCGGCTTATGTTTCCTTGTACTAACAATGCAGCTGAGTATGAGGCCTTACTCCATGGTCTCGGGATGGCCAAAGAGATGAATTTGAGCCGGGTAAGGTGTTTGGGTGACTCAGATCTTGTGGCTCAACAGGTATCAGGCAAGTGGGATTCTAAGGATCCCTTAATGGCGGCTTACCGTCGTGAAGTTGATGCTGTGGCTGGGCACTTCAAAGGTTATCAAGTGGAGCACATTGATCGAAGGAAGAACGAGGCGGCTGATGCTTTAAGCCGGCTGGGATCTCAGCGAAAGCCGGTGCCGCCTAACACCTTTCTTGATGTTTTGCATAATCCTTCTGTCAAGGTACCCACAGAGGAGGACCTAGCAGTGCCAGACCCGGAGGCACAGCTGGTAGCAGCTCTTCGTGTTATCCCGGATTGGACAGTGCCATATTTGGCTTACATGACCCGGGGAGAGTTGCCTGAGGATGAGACCTTGGCGAGACAAATCATCCGGCGGTCCAAATCCATGACAATTGTTCATGGCGAGTTACATCATCGCAGTGTCACTGGAGCTTTTCAACGTTGTGTATCGCCTGCGGAGGGTCAGGAGATACTTCGTGAGATCCATGAAGGGGATTGTGGTCATCACGCCGGCTCAAAATCTCTTGTGGCCAAGGCTTTTTTTCATGGCTTTTATTGGCTAATGGCTCATGCTAATGCGGAGGATCTGGTCAGTAAATGAGATGGATGTCAGAAATTCTCACGACGAGCTCATGTGCCGGCTCAAGAATTGAGGATGATTCCAATTACTTGGCCGTTCGCGATGCAGGGGCTTGACATGGTTGGACCTTTCAAGAGGTCTAAAGATAAAAAGACACACCTCCTGGTGGCAGTGGATAAATTCACAAAGTGGGTTGAGGCAGAGCTGGTCAGTAAGTGTGATGCAGCCACGGCGGTTCAGTTCATGAAAAAGGTGATTGTTCGTTTTGGTTTTCCACACAGCATTATAACTGATAATGGCACTAATCTCTCCAGGGGTGCCATGGAAGAGTTCTGTCAACGAGAACATATCCGGCTTGATGTTTCGGCTGTTGCTCATCCTCAATCCAATGGTCAAGCAGAAAGAGCTAATCAGAAGATCTTGAAGGGTATTAAACTCCGGCTCTTGGTCCCCTTATAGCGGACGCTGGGTTGTTCGGTGGAGGAGTTACCCTCTGTGCTTTGGAGTATCAATACTATGCCTAACAGATCTACGGGTTACACACCTTTCTTCATGGTGTACAGAGCAGAGGCGGTTCTGCCAAGTGACATCCAGCATGACTCACCCCGCGTGGCGGCTTACGTTGAGGCTGATAACGAAAAAGCTCGTCAGGATGCACTTGATTTATTGGATGAGGAGCGAGACTTGGCAATAGCCCGCTCGGCGATTTACCAGCAAGACCTGCGCCGCTATCACAGCCGCCGGTTTAGAAGAAGAACCTTTCAGGAAGGCGATTTAGTGCTCCGGCTCATCTAGGATCAGCCTGATATGCACAAGCTGTCCCCTCCTCGGGAAGGACCCTTTGTGGTCAGCAAGAATCTGAAAAACGGGTCATACTAACTCATCAATGTTCGAGAGCACAAAGACTCACGTAAGTCGGAGGAGGAGACCCGCCGGCTGTGGAATATCACTCATCTTCGACCTTATTATACTTGAGCCATCGGCTCTCAAGATGTATATATTTTGAAGATGTATATATTATATAAAGCAATAAAGCAGGACCTCTGTCCTTTTCACCCTCAAAGGTTTATATGCCTTCTTTATCAGGTGGTGGAAACAACCAACAGGGAGCGGATCATATCTGAATCCGGCTTTCCCTTTGGTCCGGCTTATGATTATATCTGAATCTAGCCATGATCACTTGGGGGCTTCCTGTTCAAACATAGGTCGGATTCGAACCAAAGAGAACATAGCTGTCGATACCCGCTTCATCGGCATACTGCCAAACCCACTTGGGGGCTTCTTGATCATATTTGAATCATAGCTTAACCCCTTTGGGTCTGACGTGGATCGTATTCGAATCAGCGTCATTAAAAAACTCTTATGGTCACTTGGGGGCTTCCTGTTCAAACATAGGTCGTATTCGAACCAAAGAGAACATAGCTGTCGATACCCACTTGATCGGCATCACCAAAGCCACTTGGGGCTATATGATTGTATCTGAATCTTAGCTTAACCCCTTTGGAACAGTTTACTGATCGTATTCGAATCAGAAGCCTTTGAATATTGTTTATTTTCTATTATACTTCATAAGCATGATTACTTGACTATCTTGAGATCTTCTTGAAAGCACCGTGAGATGGTTTTTGTTCTTCCGGCTTAATATTGATCACCCCAGGTATTTAAGTGCCAGGTGAATTCCAACTTTCAGGAGTTAAATTTACCCACATGGGTGGGGTCATATAAGCCGGCGAGATTACCAAAAGGATCACAGGACAAGGAAAGCAATTTTTGTTTAAAGGAAATAGAAGATCAATATAAGCTGGAAGGATATAGCGATGGCGGCTTAAGAAAGTATTGAGCGCCATAAACATGCACGAAGGAATGGCAAAAGTCAAGAGGTTTTTTCTACCCTATTACAAGACTCCCCGAGTCTGAATAATGAAGCATTGTTTTCACAGAGACATAAACATATGACGCCTGGCGGTTCACTCCTTTGGTTGGCTTGAAGAATCCGGGTTATCCTTCTCCGCCTCTCCGTCGGCTGCCTTGTCCTGGAAGGTGGATGATGCCCAGTCAATGCCACTCAAAGCTTCAAACTCAGCTTCGTCATCTATTAAACCGTCTGGGTCGACTTCAGGGGCAAAGGTATGCTTACGGATTGGAGGGATCAGGCTGACGTCGTCATAAAGAGGGGTTGGAATTATCCGGTTCTCGCTGTCATAACCCGGCTGATATTTGGTAAGATCAGTATCGTTCCCAATAAGAGTAGCTACAGGGCGTATAACTTTGACACAGGCGGTGAAATCCTGTTCATCAAATACGGTCCCATCCTCTTTCAGACTCGGGTATCCAAGAGCGAGGTCGACCGGGTCTAGTTCTGGAATCCATGCTTTAGCCCGCTCAACGCGGCTATGGTGACTCTTCTTGCGGACGCCCGCCTTAGTTCTTGGATCCGCTGAGGTAACACAGCAAGCCGCTTCAGCACGTCTTGCAGGAGGTGAGGAACGTCATTTGATAAAGCTACAACGGCCAAAGCACGTTGTGACCCGGTGTAGAGTTGTTCCACCAGAGTATAAACCGCCTTCAGCTTGATCAACATGTTCTGCTTGAGGTTTGTGCTCCTGGGGCCTGCATTATTACAAATAAGATGAGCCAGAGGTGACAATTGAAGTAATCATTGAAAGAAGGTTTGCAATATTTAAAGTTTGTATGAGTAACTTACCAAAGATTGCTGAGACCATTTGAGATATCTGGCGCTTTAAGCTGGACAGCTCAGCTGTGGATTCTGCAAGCAATGCCTCTGCCGTTTCGGCCCGAGTCACTAGTGAAGCCTTTTCATCAGCCCAGTTTTTCTTATCCGTTGCAAAGCTTTTCTTCAACTTCTCTTGTTCAGAGATACTGAATTCAAACTTGGAGTTGGCCTTTTGGATTTCAAGTTCCTGGGCTGCCAGGCGATTCTTCAGGTGAGCAACCTCTGATTCAAGTTGACTTATGGTGGCCTGAATTGATGTCGGGTTATAGTCAGAATCATTATAAGATAAACATGAAGTCCCAAGCACTTTGCAAGCAAAGGTACTTGACACTTGGGAGCTAATGTACACTGAAGAACTTTAAATCGTTACGCCGGTTCATGGAAATTTAAGTCCCAAGCGCTTTGCAAGCAAAGATGCTTGACACTTGGGGGCTAATGTGTATCGCAAGCTACAATCAGGTTAAATAACTTCTTTCCAAGCCGGATAAGCTGTGATTAGGCAGTTTTCTAAGTCTACAGCATATTTACTTATAAGCAATAGACTTGGGGGCTGATATAGTTAGTATGGTTAAGGAAAAGTAACATATGTCATACCTCAGATTTTTGCTGTATCTGTTTTACCATGTCAATTTCCAGGTTGCGGCTGCTATGTACTTGACTGATATAGCCAGAGACAATATCCCCAATACCCAAATGAGTATACTCTGCAATGTCTAACTTGGCCTTTTGGCGCTCCAAAAGCTCCTCCTTGGCAGAGCACTTGGCAAGGACAGTGGGCTGACTCGGTTCGACAAACTGAGTCTTGAGAATCTCAACTTCCGGATCAGTTGTCTTGGCCGGGCTAGGAGTTTCCGGTTTATCAGAACCACCAAGAGTTTCTTCAGCGAGCGGATCAGAGGTTGGTGCTGGAATATCATAAACCGGTTCAGGCGACGGTTGATGAGTGGAATTGTCAGGGGCAGCTGTTCCGAGTTCCGTTTCAGTTATGACTGGATCTTGGGACGGCTTATTCTTTTTTGCCCTCTTACTGGGCTTCACTTGCACGCTGTGGACAAGGCAAAAGGGTGAGTACAAAAACATGAGTAAGGTAAATAAGTTTACATTACCCGGGGGCGGTTTTAAAAGCCGGCATGTTGGATTGCATAGACTCGCCGGAGGAAGGAGAGGTCTCCTGATAATTTGAGTCACATGAATTGAGTGGTAGACGTATTAAGCCCGCTAAGGGGAAAGCAGAATATAAGTCGGAGATAACCTCAGTTTGGCGCTTCCTGGTTACATCAGGTAAGCCGGAGGAGAGTTCTGCATCCTTGGAGGTCCGGGTATGCCTCCGGCTTTCATGAGTCTGTTGCTTCAAAAGAAATTGAGGATCTTGATAAGCTAAAGGATGTGAAAATCTTACTTTCCGGGTCACCCTTCGGATTTATTGCTTTGGCAAAGGCTATGAGTCGGAGGAGATTATTGTTATCTCTTCATCAACCGCTTGGTTGTTCCCCGTATCCTCCTGAAAGGGTAGAATGTCAGTAAAATAATGATAAAAGAGTTAGGAGAATTAAGGATTATCTCTTCTTCATCGTCAGAAGTGTCATCCAATTTGAGTAAATCTGAAGCACTTGGCTTCCGTTTCCTTGAAGTTCCTGTTTTGGCGGCTTTTCTTTCGGTTCTCTTGGCCGCTCTGGCTTGTTTGGCAGCCTCATGGTCATGCTTGACCTTCCAGAAGTTGTCATTGGCCTGAGGAAAAACCGTAAAGGGTTATAAATAAAAGCAAGGTATAACACAGTAAGGAGTAGTTATTGAGGTTGATGACTTATTGCAGGGGTCGGGTTCTTCTTGCAGAAAGGAAGTAAGCCAAAGACATTACTAGTCACTGTGCCCTCTTTCAACAACGTCTGGGTCGTAGCCTCCACCACATCATCTGGTAAGTCGTCGGAATGTGATGCGATGGGTCATTTTTCTACTTTGAGTAGGTGCACATTAAGCCGGGGCGGCGGCTTAACGGAATCACTCGCCAAGCGACCCAGACTCGGACCAGGTCAACGCCATCTAAGACATTTCCCAAAAGAGCTTTGATTTTACTAATGGTGGGAGCAAGTGGCAGACGCTCAACAGCAGTCAGTTTATCCGGCAGCGGGTGGTTGGATTCAAGGCGCAAGGCACGGAAGCCGGTCAGAGGATTTTCCTCAGCCGGAGAAGTGTCCTGGCAGTAAAACCACGTCTGATTCCAATCCTTTGGATGACTCGGTAGTTCAGCATAAGGGAAAAGTGTTGGGGAACGTTGCATAAAATAAAAAAATTCCTATGTTCACCAAGATCCATCTATGAGTTCATCTAGCAACGAGTGAGAGAGATGCATCTACATACCCTTTGTAGATCGCAAGCGGAAGCGTTCAAGAGAACGGGGTTGAGGGAGTCGCTCGTCGTGATCCAAATCACCGGAGATCCTAGAGCCGAGCGGACGGCACCTCCGCGTTCAACACACGCACGGTCAGCGTGGCGTCTCCTCCGTCTTGATCCAGCAAGGGGAAGGAGAGGTTGATGAAGATCCAAAGAAGCACAATGGCGTGGTGGTGGATGCAGCAAGACTCGGCAGGCTTCGCCAAGCAACTGCGGGAGGAGGAAGAGGTGCAGGGAGGGAGGCGCCAAGACCTGGGGTGCAGCTTCCTCCCTCCCTCCTTTATATAGGCCCCTGTGGGGGCGCCCGGCCCTGAGATTGAATCTCCCAAGGGGCGGCGGGGGGAGGCTTGCCCCCCAAGGCAAGTGGTGCGCCCCCCCCCCCCACCCTAGGGTTTCCAACCCTAGGCGCAGGGGGGCCAAGTGGGGGGCACACCAGCCCACCAGGGGCTGGTTCCCTCCCCACTTCAGCCCACGGGGCCCTCCGGGATAGGTGGCCCCACCCGGTGGAACCCCGGGACCCTTCCGGTGGTCCCGGTACAATATCGGGTGACCCCGAAACTTTCCTGATGGCCGAAACAGCACTTCCTATATATAATTCTTTACCTCCGGACCATTCCGGAACTCCTCGTGACATCTGGGATCTCATCCGGGACTCCGAACAACTTTCGGTTTGCTGCATACTCATATTCATACAACCCTAGCGTCACCGAACCATAAGTGTGTAGACCCTACGGGTTCGGGAGACATGCGCATACATGACCGAGACGGCTCTCCGGTCAATAACCAACAGCGGGATCTGGATACCCATGTTGGATCCCACATACTCCTCGATGATCTCATCGGATGAACCACGATGTCGAGGATTCAAGCAACCCCGTATACTACTCCCTTTGTCAGACGATATGTTACTTGCCCGAGATTCGATCGTCGGTATCCCAATACCTCGTTCAATCTCGTTACTGCAAGTCACTTTACTGCATCCGTAATGCATGATCCCGTGACCAGACACTTGGTCACTTTGAGCTCATTATGATGATGCACTACCGAGTGGGCCCAGTGATACCTCTCCATAATACGGAGTGACAAATCCAAGTCTCGATCCGTGTCAACCCAACAGACACTTTCGGAGATACCTTTAGTGCACCTTTATAGTCACCCAATTACGTTGTGACGTTTGGTACACCCAAATCACTCCTACGGTATCCGGGAGTTACACGATCTCATGGTCTAAGGAAAAGATACTTGACATTGGAAAAGCTCTAGCAAAACGAACTACATGATCTTGTGCTATGCTTAGGATTGGGTCTTGTCCATCACATCATTCTCCTAATGATGTGATCCCGTTATCAATGACATCCAATGTCCATAGTCGGAAACCATGACTATCTATTGATCAACGAGCTAGTCAACTAGAGGCTCACTAGGGACATGTTGTGGTCTATCTATTCACACGTGTATTACGATTTCCGGATAATACAATTATAGCATGAATAAAAGACAATTATCACGAACAAGGAAATATAATAATAATCCTTTTATTATTGCCTCTAGGGCATATTTCCAACAAAAAGGCAGTCTCTCCGCCGCTGAATCGAGATGCCACCAAGTTCCGAACTGGGCCCGTTGGCGCGTTCGTTCTGCCGATTTAAGTAAAATAATTCTCTGAACAAAAGTAAGCTAGGTTCTTCTCCAAGGTACACCTTGCAGAAGACTTGGAAGTTGCAAATATTTGACTCAGAATTGGGCCCGATGTCTTGAGGTCTGAGATCAAAGAAATGCAAAACATCCCTGAAGAATTTTGAACCGGGTGGAGCGAAGCCCCGGTTCACGTGATCAGTAAACACGATCACCTCCCCCTCCTTGGGTTGAGGCTTCTCCTCTGACGGGTTAGGAGCACGATAAGACATGATCTCTTTCTTGGGCAGATGGCCGGATTTCACAAAATCAGACAAAGTGCTTTCTGTAAAAACGGACTTGACCCAGTTGCAGGTCACCAGAGGTTTGGGAGCCTTGGGAGCCATTAGGCAAATTGAAACCTATGACAAAAGAAAAAAAATCCGGTTCAATTTATAACCCGGAGGAGAACATCGTGAGTTTATTCAAAATGGCGGCTTAAGAAGGGGCCTAATGATATATGGGTAATTGTTCAGTGGTATTTAAGCCGCTACAAGTATCAAAGGCAGTTAAATTTTCTTAAATCGCCGGAAGCAAGCAAGGCTATATGGACTATCGTAGTTGAACAGAGTCAACAGGTGCAAATTTTTGGCTAAGTGTGGAACAAACAAGTTTCACAAGTTTCAGCTATTATTTTGGATCAAACAATTGCTCTGAAAAAGAAAAATTTCTAGACCTAAAGCCAGTACAGAGAAGTTCATGCACTCGAAGGAGGCCTTTAAACAAGGGAAATGAGATTTGTTTCTATTCGAGATGGATGCGGAACAGCCACCGCAGTAGTTCTAGTTGTCTAAAGATCAAAAAGGAGCACGGGAAAGGAAAAATATCAAGGGTTTGCAACGGGCGGCGATGAACACCGACGAACTTGGGAGGCCGTAATGCAGATCTAAACGCAGGAAAGGAAAAGGGCTTACGAATGCAGAGTTGCTGCAGGGTTCCGTCGCGTTTCTCTGGTTAAGTCAGGTTGATGCAGCGGCCTGAATTGGAGAAGACGAGGAGCTCGACGGTGGCGGCGGCGGCGGAGCTCGAGTAATAGGGAGGCAGGGAGAAGATGAAGACGACTGAGGGAGAAAATGAAAAGGACCTAGGTCGAGCCTATTTATGGGGAAGGGCCGACTGGGACGGTACGAGAAACGAGGAGATTGAATATCATTATCCAGCGACCCCGACGCCTCGGGTTTCAGGACAATCAATAAAGGCAAAGATCCGTTGAAGATATAGCAGAATAAAATAAGGATTTAATTGGAGATGATGTCACGACGGGCTAACGCGGATCCAGAAGATGACGTCATGGCGGGTTAAACCCTTTGCACAGGCAGAAGACCAAAGGCTTATTTCTTAAGGTATTTTAATATTGACATGAACCATTTCAAATCAATCTGGGGCCTAATGTTGGGAATATAACTATTTGTATAAGCCGTCCATGAGGGGCCGGGTTATGCAAAGAGAGATTTATCAGAAGAAGCCCAAGACCAAGCATGAAGATGGTGGTTCAATAAAGGGTATAAAGCCCACGGGTGACTTAAGGCCCGTCGTAGTAAACCGCCATAATGGCATGACTTGTATCATAAGGTAGATTTAACTAGTCACCGAGCGGACACTTTGTTTATGAGCCGCGGGACTCTGTAAGCCGCAGTATGCCAACCCGTGTATATAAGGGGACGACCACGTGACTTAGGACAAGAAGCAACTCATCGAGAACCGGGCATAGTGTATCTCGCTCCCTGGTCATCGAAACATCAAGCAATACCAACCCAACTAGACGTAGGCCTTACCTTCACCGTAAGGGGCCGAACTAGTATAAATCTCTCGTGTCCCTTGTCCCGATTAACCCCTTTAAGCTTCCTAGTTGCGATGGCTCCACGACTAAGTCCTTGCAAGAGGACATCTGCCGTGACAATCCCACGACAAGATCTATTAACAGCCTTTTGCAAAATTAATTTTATTTCCCTATTACTTAGTTCTACTTGACCACTAAATTGTGGATCGTATGGAGATGCAATTCTGTGATTAACATCGTACTTAGCAAGCATTTTTACGAAAAGGACCATGAATAAATGTGAACCATCATCAGTCATTAAGTATCTAGGGACTCCAAACCTCGGAAAAATTAACTTCTTTAAGCATCTTAATAGAAGTGTTATGATCAGTTCTACTAGTTGGAATAGCTTCTACCCACTTAGTAACGTAATCAACAGCGACTAAAATATGTGTATACCCATTAGAGGAAGGAAACGGTCCCATATAATCAAAGCCCCAAACATCAAATGGTTCAATAACAAGCGAATAGTTTATAGGCATTTCTTGACGTCTACTAATATTACCAATTCTTTGACATTCATCACAAGACAAGACAAACTTACGGGCATCTTTAAAAAGAGTAGGCCAAAAAAATTGGATTGCAATACTTTATGCGCAGTTCTATCTCCAGCATGGTGTCGTCCATAAGCTTCAGAGTGACACTTGCGTAGGATACATTCTGTTCATGCTCGGGGAACACAACGCCTAATAACACCATCTACTCCTTCTTTATAAAGGTGCGGATCATCCCAGAAGTAATGTCTTAAATCATAGAAAAACTTTTTCTTTTGCTGGTATGTGAAACTAGGTGGTATAAATTTAGCAACAATGTAATTGACATAATCAGCATACCATGGAGCAGTACAAGAAGCATTTACGGCAGCTAATTGTTCATCAGGGAAGCTATCATCAATAGGTAGTGGGTCATCAAGAACATTCTCTAACCTAGACAAGTTGTCTACAACGGGGTTCTCAGTACCCTTTCTATCAATAATATGCAAATCAAATTCTTGTAGCAAGAGAACCCATCTAATAAGTCTAGGTTTGGCATCTTTCTTTTCCATAAGATATTTAATAGCAGCATGATTAGTGTCAACAGTTACTTCAAAATCAACAATAAAAGGTCTGAACTTATCACAAGCAAATACAACTGCTAAAAATTCTTTTTCAGTAGTAGCATAATTTCTCTGGGCATTGTCTAGAGTTTTACTAGCATATCGGATAACATTTAATTTCTTATCAACTCTTTGTCCTAGAACAACACCTAAGCATAATCACTAGCATCATACATAATTTCAAAGGGTAAATTCCAATCAGGTGGCTGAACAATAGGTGCAGAAATCAAGGCTTTCTTAAGTTTTTCAAATGCTTCTACACAATCATCATCAAAGACAAAAGGAATATATTTTTGTAAGAGATTAGTTAGAGGCCTAGAAATTTTTTAGAAGTGTTTAATGAACCTCCTATAAAAACCGGCATGACCAAGGAAACTTCTTATACCTTTAATGTCCTTAGGACACGGCATCTTTTCAATAGCATCAACATTGGCTTTATCAACTTCATTACCTCTTTCAGAAATTTTATGCCCCAAGACAATACCTTCATTAACCATCAAGTGGCACTTCTCCCAATTCAAGACAAGATTAGTTTCTTCACATCTCTGCAAAATTCGATCAAGGTTGCTTAAGCAATCATCAAAAGAAGTTCCATACACGGAGAAATCATCCATGAAAACCTCAACAATCTTTTCATAAAAGTCAGAGAATATAGCAGTCATACATCTTTGAAAGGTAGCAGGTGCATTACATAAACCAAAAGGCATAAGTCTATAACCAAAGGTACTGAAAGGGCAAGTGAAAGTGGTCTATTGCTGATCCTCTTTCAACACAGGTATTTGAGAGAAACCAGAATAACCGTCTAGAAAGCAAAAATGTGTATGTTTGGATAATCTTTCTAGCATTTGATCCATAAAAGGTAAAGGGTAATGATCTTTTCTAGTAGCTTTATTCAATTTGCAAAAATCAATTACCATTCCACAACCTGTAACAATTCTTGGTGGGATCAATCCATCTTTATCATTAGGAACAACAGTAATACCTCTCTTCTTAGGGACACAATGGACAAGACTTACCCACTGGATATCAACAACGGGATAAATTATACCTGCCTCCAGAAGCTTTAGTATTTCATTTCTTACCACTTCTTTCATCTTAGGATTTAACCGTCGTTGCTGATCAACAACCGGTTTAGCGTCTTTCTCAAATTTTATTTTGTGCTGGCATAGAGTGGGACTAATGCCCTTAAGATCATCAAGAGTATATCCAATAGCAGCTCAGTGCTTCTACAGAGTTTTCAATAATTTCTCCTCTTCCTACTCTGAAAGGTTAGCACTAATAATAACAGGATATATCTTCTTTTCATCCAGATAAGCATATTTAAGAGTATCAGATAATGGTTTAAGATCAAACACGGGATCACCCTTGGGTGGAGGAGGATCCCCTAGAATTTCAATAGGCAAGTTGTGTTTTAAAATAGGTCCCTATTTAAAGAATACTTCATCTATTTCCCTTCTTTCATTCATAAACTTATCATTTTCATGGTCTAGCAAATATTGCTCTAAACGATCATTAGGAGGCACGGCAATAGAAGCAAGACCAATAATTTCATCTTTACTAGGCAATTCTTTATAATGAGGTTGTCTACGAAACTTAGCAAAATTAAAATAATGAGACATATCTCCTAAACCAACAGTAACAATATCCTTTTCGCAATCTATCCTAGTATTAACAGTATTCAAGAAGGATCTACCAAATATAATGGGACAAAAGTCATCTTGTGGGGAACCAAGAAAAAGAAAATCAGTAGGAAATTTAACTTTCCCACACAAGACTTCAACATCTCTAACAATCCCAATTGGTGAAATAGTATCTCTATTGGCAAGCTTAATCATAACATCAATATCTTCTATGTCAGCAGGTGCAATATCATGCATAATTTCTTTGCATAAGGAATGAGATATTGCACTCGTACTAGCACTCATATCACATAAGCTATGATCACAATGATCTCCTATTTTAACAGAAACAATAGGCATGCCGACAACAGGTCTATGTTTATTTTTAGTATCGGGTCTTGCAATTCTAGTAACTTCGTTACAGAAGTAAATAACATGCCCATCAATATTATCGACCAAGAGATCCTTAACCATAGCAATACTAGGTTCAACTTTAATTTTCTCAGAGGGTGTAGATGTTCTAGCATTACTCTTATGAACCACAGTTGAAGCTTTAGCATGATCCTTTATTCTAACAGGGAAAGGTGTTTCTCAATATAAGCGATAGGGACAATAGGATCAACATTATAGGTGATAGTCTTTTCTTCAACTTTAATAGGTTCAAGTACTTTTATTTGAATGGGAGGATGATATTTAAACCACTTCTCCTTAGGGAGATCAACATGAGTAGCAAATGATTCACAGAAGGAAGCTACTATCTCAGAGTCAAGTCCATATTTAGTGCTAAATTCACGAAAACATCGGTATCCATAAAAGATTTAACACAATCAAACTTAGAAGTTATACGTGACTCTTTACCTTCGTCGAGTTCACAATCTTCAGAGTTGCGCTTAATTATTTCCAATAAATCCCATCTGAATTCAATAGTCTTCATCATAAAAGAATCAGTACAAGTAGTATCGAGCATGGAGCGATTATTAAGAGAAAGCCGAGCATAAATTTTTTGAATAATAATTTATCTTGAGAGATCATGATTGGGGAATGAATATAACATTGACTTAAGCCTCCCCCAAGCTTGAGCGATACTTTCTCCTTCGCGAGGCCAAAAATTATATATATAATTACGATCATGATGAACCAGATGCATAGGATAAAACTTCTGATGAAATTCCAATTTCAATCGGTTGTAGTTCCATGATCCAATATCATCACATAGCCTAAAACATTTCAATGCCTTTCCCTTCAAAGATAAAGGGAAGACCTTCTTCTTGATAACATGCTCGGGCATACCTGCAAGCTTAAATAATCCACAAACTTCATCCACATAGATTAGGTGCATATCGGGATGTAATGTTCCATCTCTTGTAAAAGAATTAGCTAGAAGTTTCTCTATCATACCCGAAGGAATTTCAAAGTAAACATTTTCATTAGATTCAGTAGGTTGTGGAGAAATTCTTTGCTCGACTGGTCGGGGTGAAGATACCCCGAACAAGCCCCTCAAAGTATTATTTTCCATAGTAAGAAGTGACAGTAAATTTCACCACACTATATTAATTTTTCCTTAACAAATTCCACCTACCAAAGGCGCTTCACTCCTCGGAAACGGTGCCAGAAAAGAGTCTTGATGACCACAAGTATAGGGGTTCTATCATAGTCCTTTCGATAAGTAAGAGTGTCAAACCCAACGAGGAGCAGAAGGAAATGATAAGCAGTTTTCAGTAAGGTATTCTCTGCAAGCACTCGAAGTATGGGTAACAGATAGTAATAAAAGTAATTTGTAACGAGTAACAAGTAATAAAAGTAAACAAGGTGCAGCAAGGTGGCCCAATCCTGTTTGTAGCAAAGTACAAGCCTGGACAAACTCTTATATAAAATAAAACGCTCCCGAGGACACATGTGAATTATCGTCAAGCTAGTTTTCATCATGCACATATGATTCACGTTCGTTACTTTGATAATTTGATATGTGGGTGGACCGGTGCTTGGGTACTGCCCTTCCTTGGACAAGCATCCCACTTATGATTAACCCCTCTCACAAGCATCCAGAACTACGAAAGAAGAATTAAGGTAAACATAACCATAGCATGAAACATGTGGATCCAAATCAGCCCCTTACAAAGCAACGCATAAACTAGGGTTTAAGCCCGTCACTCTAGCAACCCATCATCTACTTATTACTTCCCAATGCCTTCCTCTAGGCCCAAACAATGGTGAAGTGCCATGTAGTCGACGTTCACATAACACCACTAGAGGAAAGACAACATACATCTCATCAAAATATCGAACGAATACCAAATTCACATGACTACTTATACCAAGACTTCTCCCATGTCCTCATGAACAAACGTAACTACTCACAAATCATATTCACTTTCATAATTAGAGGGGTATTAATATGCATAAAGGATCTGAACATATGATCTTCCACCGAATAAACCAACTAGCATCAACTACAAGGAGTAATCAACACTACTAGGAACCCACAGGCACCAATCTGAGGTTTGATACGCCTCCGTCGTATCTACTTTTCCAAACACATTTGCCCTTGTTTTGGACTCTAACTTGCATGATTTGAATGGAACTAACCCGGACTGACGTTGTTTTCAGCAGAATTGCCATGGTGTTATTTATGTGCAGAAACAAACATTCTTGGAATGACCTGAAACTCCACGGAACAAATTTTCGGAAATAATAAAAAATCCTTGCCAAAGATGAAGACCAGGGGGCCCACACCCTGTCCACGAGGGTGGGGGCGCGCCCCTACCTCGTGGGCCCCCTGGAGCTCCTCCGACGCCAACTCCAACTCTATATATTTGCTTTCGGGGAGAAAAAAAACCTAGGAGAAGAAACCATCGCGTTTTATGATACGGAGCCGCCGCTAGCCCTAAAACCTCTCGGGAGGGCTGATCTGGAGTCCGTTCGGGGCTCCGGAGAGGGGGATTCGCCGTAGTCGTCATCATCAACCATCCTCCATCACCAATTTCATGATGCTCACCGTCGTGCGTGAGTAATTCCATCGTAGGCTTGCTGGACGGTGATGGGTTGGATGAGATCTATCATGTAATCGAGTTAGTTTTGTTATGGTTTGATCCCTAGTATCCACTATGTTCTAAGATTGATGTTGCTATGAATTTGCTATGCTTAATGCTTGTCACTAGGGCCCGAGTTCCATGATTTCAGATCTAAACCTATTATGTTTTCATGAATATATGTGAGTTCTTGATCCTATCTTGCAAGTCTATAGTCACCTACTATGTGTTATGATCCGGCAACCGTGAAGTGACAATAATCGGGACCACTCCCGGTGATGACCGTAGTTTGAGGAGTTCATGTATTCACTATGTGTTAATGCTTTGGTCCGGTACTCTATTAAAAGGAGGCATTAATATCCCTTAGTTTCATTAGGACCCCGCTGCCACGGGAGGGTAGGACAAAAGATGTCACGCAAGTTCTTTTCCATAAGCACGTATGACTATATTCGGAATACATGCCTACATTACATTGATGAATTGGAACTAGTTACGTGTCACCCTATGTTATGATCTGTTACATGATGAACCGCATCCGCATAATTATCCATCACCGATCCAATGCCTACGAGCTTTCCATATACTGGTTTACGCTTATTTACTTTCCCGTTGCTATTGTTACAATCACTACAAAACACCAAAAATATTACTTTTGCTTTCATTACACTTTTGTTACCGTTACCACTACTATCATACTTCGTTGCTACTAAATACTTTGCTACAGATATTAAGTTATCTAGGTGTGGCTGAATTGACAACTCAGTTGCTAATACTTGAGAATATTCTTTGGCTCCCCTTGTGTCGAATCAATAAATTTGGGTTGAATACTCTACCCTCGAAAGCTGTTGCGATCCCCTACACTTGTGGGTTATCAAGACTAATTTCCGGCGCCGTTGCCGGGGAGCATAGCTCTATTCTTTGAGTCACTTGGGATTTATATCTGCTGGTCACTATGAAGAACTTGAAAGACGCTAAGAAAACAATTTATCCCTCTACTACGAGGGGAGGAGGAACTGCCATCTAGCTCTGCACTTGATTCACCTTCTGTTTTGAGTAAGCCTGCGACACCTAAACCTGCTTCTGCTATTGTTCTGATATGTCGCATGTTATTGATGAGGCCACTTCTGCGATGCATGATACTTATGATGAAACTACTTCTGTGCTTGATACTACTGTGCCCCTTAGTGAATTTCTTGATGAACAAATTGCTAAGGCTAGAGAGAAAGAAATTATTGAAACTGATTGTGTTGATGAAAGTGATGATGAAGATATGCCTGCTATTCCTGAGGGTTATGTTTTTGATAAAGAAGCTTATGTTGCTATTTTTGCTTGCAAAGATAACAATGAGCTTAGAAGGTTATTAGCTAAATGGAGTAAGGAATCTCTTAGAGATAAAATGAAACCTGGCCATGCTTTTGCTACTTCACCTATTTGTGTTGCCGATAAGGATTATGAATTCTCTGTTGATCCTGATATAATTACTTTGGTTGAATCTGATCCTTTTCATGGCTATGAATCTGAAACTGTTGTGGCACATCTTACTAAATTAAATGATATAGCCACCCTGTTCACTAATGATGAGAGAACTCGTTACTTATATATCCTTATATACTTAAAATATTTCCGTTCTCATTAAAGGGTGATGCTGAGATATGGTTTAATTCTCTTGATTCTGGTTGTGTGCGTAGTCCCCAGGATATGATTTATTACTTCTCTGCTAAATATTTCCCTGCTCATAAGAAACAAGCTGCCTTGAGGGAAATATACAACTTTGTGCAAATTGATGAAGAGAGTCTCCCACAAGCTTGGGGGAGGCTTCTCAAGTTACTTAATGCTTTGCTTGATCATCCTCTTAAGAAAAATGAAATACTTGATATCTTTTATAATGGACTAACTGATGCTTCCAGAGATTACCTGGATTGTTGTGCTGGTTCTGTTTTCAGGGAAAGAACACCGGATGATGCTGTAATTCTATTGAATAATATGTTGACAAATGAGAATAATTGGACACTTCCTGAGCCAGCTCCTGAGCCAATTACTGAGCCTACTCCTGAACCAACTCCGAAGAAGAGAGGTGTTCTATTTCTCAGTCCTGAAGATATGCAAGAGGCAAAGAAATCTATGAAAGAAAAAGGTACTAAAGCCGAAGATGTTAAGAATTTACCTCCTATTAAAGAAATACATGGCCTTAATTTACCGCCTATTGAAGAAACATATGATCTTAATCCATTACCTATTGAAGAACCTCCAGGTCTTGATAACCCAACACAGGTAGTGAAGGTAAATTCTCTCTATAGATTTGATGAAGGTGATATTCCTCACTATAAGTCTGCTAGGCGATTGCTTAGAAGAGTTTGATAATTTTATTGTCAAACAAGAAAATTTCAATGCTTATTTTGGTAGACAATTAAAACAAAATACTTATATGATTAAACACTTGGGTGATTATATGGCTGATGTTAGATGTGAACTTGAACTTGTTAGTAAACATTCTTCTATGGTTACCACTCAAGTAGAACAAGTACTTAAGGCTCAAAATGATTTGCTCAATGAAATGAATAGTAAGAAAAATGATTATGCTGTTAGAGTGGCTACTAGAACTGGTAGAATGACTCAGGAACCTTTGTACTCTGAAGGCCACCCTAAGAGAATTGAGCAAGATTCTCAGAGAAATAATATTGATACACCTAGTCCTTCTAAAAGGAAAAAAAGGAAAAATGATAGGACTTTGCAAACTTCTAGTGAACCTATTGCTGAACCACCTGATAATCCAAATGATATATCTATTTCTGATGCCGAAACACAATCTGGTAATGAACATGAACCTAGTGAAAATGCTAATGATGATGTTCATAATGATGCTCAACCTAGTAATGATAATGATATAGAAACTAAACCTGTTGTTGATCTTGATAACCCACAATCAAAGAATCAACATTTTGATAAGAGAGACTTTGTTGCTAGGAAACATGGTAAAGAAAGAGAACCATGGGTTCAGAGACCCATGCCTTTTCCTCCCAAACCATCCAAGAAAAAGGATGATGAGGATTTTGAGCGCTTTGCTGAAATGATTAGACCTACTTTTTTGCGTATGCGATTAACTGATATGCTCAAAATGAATCCTTATGCTATATATATGAAAGATATTGTCACTAATAAAAGAAAGATACCGGAAGTTGAAATTTCCACCATGCTTGCTAATTATACTTTTAAGGGTGGAATACCAAAGAAAGTTGGAGATCCAGGAGTACCCACTATACCATGCTCCATTAAAAGAAACTATGTTAAAACTGCTTTATGTGATCTTGGAGCTGGTGTCAGTGTTATGCCTCTCTCTTTATATCGTAGACTTGATTTGAATAAGTTGACACCTACTGAAATATCTTTGCAAATGGATGATAAATCAACTGCTATACATGTCGGTATTTGTGAGGATGTGCCTATTGTGGTTGCAAACGTTACTATTTTAACGGACTTTGTTATTCTTGATATTCCCGAGGACGATAGCATGTCAATTATTCTTGGAAGACCTTTTTTGAATACTGCAGGGGTTGTTATTGATTGCAACAAAGGCAATGTCAATTTTCATGTTAATGGTAATGAGCACACGGTACACTTTCCGAGGAAACAACCTCAAGTTCATAGTATCAACTCTATTGGAAAAATTCCATCGATTATATTTGGAGTTTTTGAATTTCCTCTTCCTACTGTCAAGAAGAAATATGATATTCTTATTATTGGGGATGTGCATATCCCCGTTGAGGTAACATAGTGTTATTCGAAATTTCTCCGGTTCCATGTTAGTCGGAATGAGTTTGTTAACAAGACCTGATCAACCTTGTTAGTAGATTCCTTTTGATGAGCATGAGATGGATGAAACTAGAAGCACGACCCTCTATACCCTCTTTCTACTTTCTGTTACTTAGTTGAAATAAAGTAAAAATAGTATTTTTCTATCTATTTTCTGATTTATCCATGCAATATAAAAATATCCCGAAAATAAAAGTTCTCCAAATGCCCTGAAAATGAAATATGATTTTTTCTAGAATTTTTGAGGATTTATGGAACTGAGAACACACCAGGGGGGTCAACCACCTATGCATGAGGGTGGAGGGCGCGCCCTACCCCCCACAAACACAAATATCTAGCTCAAGCACGAGTTCTAGCTCACTTTGCTGTGATTTTCGATCTCCTTGCTCAAAGCACCTCTCACAAAACTGCTTGGGGAGATTGTTCCTTGGTATGTGACTCCTCCATTGGTCCAATTAGTTTTTGTTCTAGTGCTTTATTCATTGCAAATTTGTGCTGCATAGGTGACCATGTTCTTGAGCTTGCATGACAAATTTATATGGTTCCAAGTAGTTCTAATGCATGATATATCCTCTAGGCACTTGTAGGAGTAGTTGCTATCAATTTTATTGAAGTTGGTTCACTTTTGTTTAAAGTTACTAAAAATTTCAGAAATTTTTCAGAGGAAGAAATATGCTTAGGAAAATATTCCAATGTGGTTCTTCAAGGAAGCAAGGACCCAGGCTTGCAGTACGTGATGCTGACGAGGAACCACCAAGAGATGCTCCAGTGCGGCCATGTGAATGGCCTTCGGAAAAATTTATGGATCGAGCGGGAATCAAAGAAGAATTTAACGCATATTTGCGTAACGCCGATCTTGTGAGCTTTGAGGCGGACAAATGCCCCGCGGTACCATCAACTCACTAGCTCATTTGTGAGGAGGTTTGAATTTTCATCTTCACGTAATTCTCCTACTGTCATGTTTGATCTTTATGACAAATCTTATGCCATGGACATAGAGCATTTCACTTCTGCTTGCAAACTTCCACAATGAGGTAGTACTAGTGATCCCTGTAAATCTGAATTTAGAGACTTTCTTGCTGGTATAACTGTAGGGGAATCTAGAGATATAATGCAAGCTACCATAGGGAGCATTCACTTCCCTGCTATACATTATTTTGCTCTCTTCATAGGTAGGTGCATAACTGGTAAGGATGATGTGACTCCCGGATAATTAGGCTACAGTAATCCCCCGTTAATGATGCCACGTCACCGCAGTTACTGTTGATAACCCCGCGTTAGTTCAAAAATCAATTCAAATTCAAAATTAAATAAAAGGCAAACATAAAAGTTGTCAAAATATTAAACTAAAATGTTCGGAGTGTGCAAATAATTGCTTAGGTGTTTATGGTGAAGGAACCGTGCTTTTATAAAAGGCCAAAATATTTAAAATGAAATAAAACAAAAGAGAAAATAAATAAATAAAAAACAAAACTAACTAAAGAAAAGAAGGAGAACCCCCCCCCCTTCCACTGGGCTTCGGCCCAGCAGGCCACGAGCCCAACTGGGCAAAGGCCCAACCGGCCAACCCCACTCCTCTCCTTATCCCCTCACCCACCGAAACCCTAAACCGTCCCCCCCCTACTTTCCCCATTCTCCCCCACTCCCCCGATCCCCCCAGGATCTGGATCGGGAGCGCCCAACGCTCGCCGCCCCGACCCAGGCGCCCCCGAAGCCCACCTTGTCGGAGCCCCTCGCTGTCGTCGCCTAGAGCCGTCAACCGATGCCGCCCCGCCCCATCCCCGTCCACCTTCTCGACCCCCACTGCCTAGACCCCACGACTGCCGGTGAGGCCCTGGCCTCTCTTCCTCCCCCTGCCACATCTGCTCCTCATGCCGTCGTGCATGCGCGCTCCCACACGGCCACAGACGCGCTTCGCCGCCGCTTATCTCGACCACCACCGGCACTTCGCCGCCCGGCCGCCGTCCCTACGCTGCGTGCGTTCGCTGCGGTTTCGTCAAGATAGTGTCGTGCTCGTCTGCATAGCGCCGCTCGACGCCCTCGCTCCCCGCCCGCACTCGCCTCCTACTCCGGCACCCACCGCGCCCTCTCCCCTCCCCGGCGACCACCACGTCCCCTCGTCGACGCCTTTGCTCCATAATAGCTCACTGTGTTTAGCACCACAGACACTGCACGGCATCGCTTTCGCTGCCCCTCGCTTGCTCACCTCGCCGGGTTTTGCGCTTGCTCGCCAACCGCGCCTCCTCGCCTCCAGCCCGCTGCCGGGCTCCTCGCCGTGTTGTTGTGGCCAGCCGACGAGCCCCGCCATGGCCACAGCCTCACCCAGCGCCATGGCGGGCAACGCCTCGCCCGCGCCCGTCGGGTTCGCCCGCTAGCGCCCAGCGCTCACTCGGGTGACACCACACCCGAGAGCCCAAACCCAATAGGCATTTGGCCCTATGACAAGTGGGGCCCAACCACTGAACTTTAAAAAAAGGTTTAAAAATAATAATAAATAAAACTAACAATTAATTAATTAATTAAAGAATTAATTAACTTAATTAATTTTGTATTAGATTAACCTAATCACTTAGTTAACTAATTAATCATGTTTAGTTAGCCTAGTCAATGACGAACGGGACCCACACGTCAGTTTGACCAGTCAACACCTCTGTTGACTGCTGATGTCATGCCGACGTCAGCAAACACTATTCTGGATAATGTTGAATTAAATAAATTCTAAAAATGATTTAAAACTTTAGAAAATCATATAAAATAAATCATAGCTCAGATGAAAATACTTTCTACATGAAAGTTGCTCAAAACGACGAGACGAATTTGGATACGCAGCCTGTTCGTCCGCCACGTATCCCTAGCATAGCAAACATGCAACTTTCCCCCTCCGGTTCATTTGTCCGAAAACCCGAAACACCGGGGATACTTCCCCGGATGTTTTCCCCCTTCGCCGGTATCACCTATCCCTGCGTTAGATCAACCTGGCACCGCGTATTGCCTTGCTCTATTTTGTGATGCTTTGTTTGCTCCGTATTTATTGTTTCTTCCCCCCTCTTCTTCCCCGATAGACCCCGAGACTGGCGCTCATGCCACCGAGTACGACTGCATCACCGACGACCCCTCCTTCTTGCCAGAGCAACCAGGAAAGCCCCCCCCCCCCCCTTGATCACCAGATATTGCCTATTCTTCTCTATACTGCTTGCATTAGAGTAGTGTAGCATGTTACTGCTTTCAGTTAATCCTATTCTGTTGCATAGCCTATCATTCTTGCTACAGTTGTTACCCTTACCTGCTATCCTACTACTTAGAATAGGATGCTAGTGTTCCATCAGTGGCCCTACACTCTTGTCTGTCTGCCGTGCTATACTACTGGGCCGTGATCACTAGGGAGGTGATCACAGGTATATACTATATACTTTATATACATGACACATGTGGTGACTAAACTAGGGTCACTGCTGAGTACCCGCAAGTGATTACGATGAGGGGCTGAAAGGACAGGTGGCTCCATCCCGTAGAGGTGGGCTGGGTTCTGACGGCTCATTTGTTGCTTTGTGGCGGAGCGACAGGCAGGTTGAGACCACCTAGGAGAGAGGTGGGCCTGGCCTGGTCGGTGTCATGAATACTTAAAAATAACACGCTTAACGAAGTTCTTGGTATTTGATCCGAGTCCGGCCATTTGGTCTATACGCACTAACCAACCACGTGGGAAAGTTATGGGCACTCGACGTCGTGCTATCACCAAGCCTTCGTGGACGTCGGCGAGCGGCGCTACCGGATTGGAACGTAAGCCTGCTCTTGTATTAAGGGGCTAGTTACGCTTCCGGCCGCACATACGCAACTTGGTGTGCTAAGGGCGATGGGCCCTGACCCCTGTGCGCTTAGGTTTAGACCGGTGTGCTGACCTCTCTGTTGGCCTAGGTGGGGCTGCGACGTGTTGATCTTCCGCGGCCGGGCATGACCCAGAAAAGTGTGTCCGGCCAAATGGGATCGAGCGTGTTGGGTTATGGGTTATGTGGTGCACCCCTGCAGGCAAGTTTATCTATTCGAATAGCCGTGATCTTCGATAACAGGACGACTTGGAGTTGTACCTTGACCTTATGACAACTAGAACCGGATACTTAATAAAACACACCCTTCTAAGTGCCAGATACAACCCGGTGATCGCTCTCTAACAGGGCGACAAGAAGGGGATTGCCGGGTAGGTTTATGCTATGCGATGCTACTTGGTGAACTTACCATCTACTCTCTTCTACATGCTGCAAGATGGAGGTGGCATGAGGAGTAGTCTTCGATAGGACTAGCTATCCCCCTCTTATTCTGGCATTCTACAGTTCAGTCCACCGATATTGCCTCCTTACACATATACCCATGCATATGTAGTGTAGATCCTTGCTTGCGAGTACTTTGGATGAGTACTAACGGTTGCTTTGCTCCCTCTTTTCCCCCTTTTCCCTCTTCTTCTCGGATGCCACAACCAGACGTTGGAGCCCAGGAGCCAGACGCCACCGTCGACGACGACTCCTACTACAATGGAGGTGCCTACTACTACGTGCAGGCCGCTGACGACGACCAAGAGTAGTTAGGAGGATCTCAGGCAGGAGGCATGCGCCTCTTTCGATCTGTATCCCAGTTTGTGCTAGCCTTCTTAAGGCAAACTTGTTAAACTTATGTTTGTACTCAGATATTGTTGCTCCCGCTGACTCGTCTATGATCGAGCACTTGTATTAGAGCCCTCGAGGCCCCTGGCTTGTATTATGATGCTTGTATGAATTATTTATGTTTTAGAGTTGTGTTGTGATATCTTCCCGTGAGTCCCTGATCTTGATCGTACACGTTTGCATGCATGATTAGTGTACGATTGAATCAAGGGCGTCACAAGTTGGTATCAGAGCCGACTGCCTGTAGGAATCCCCCTTCCACGCTCCTTGGCTGAAGTCGAGTCTAGACATTGCAAAACTTTTACTAACATGGTTGTGTGCCTTACGGGCCCACGTCGCCATTTGGGTGGTACTAGGATCTTTTACTCCTCGACCTTTACTCTGGGACTCTGAACTCTCTTCTACTCGGGTTAAACGATTTTACTAACTCTGACTCTAGGTTCTCAGACTACTTCCACCCGGAGAACCCCTTATTACAGGTGATCGCCGGCTGCACCAGAAGATTTCGGAGATACTCTCTGATATTCTCTTGAGACCTTGTGCCTGTTTCGTTTGCAATTCCCTACCACCAAAAAATCCCTATGGATAAATACATACACATGTTGTTCTTACTTTTATTCCTAGTTGATCTTGTTGTTACAAGATTCCCTGAAACATTCCAATATCCTGAGAATTCATTATGCCTGCTGCCTTGCAGATCCATCTCCGCTTTAATACATCTACGGATAATTCCTCACACTCATCGAGGATTTGTTCATTCCTAGTTGATCATGTGATCCACAAGATACTTTGAAATACTATCCGGTCTTTCGATAATCCATTGTCAACTATTGCTCTGCAAATACTTGTCTGCTTGCATTATGGTTATTTTCCATATGTCTAGCGATATTCACGAGCATCCTTTGTCACCGTTAATTTGAGTCTTTGATCCAATATGTTTGCGAATGCTCGCAGTCATCAATTGGACCCAGAATTCATCCTTCCGGCTCAGATGTCATTTTAAACATGGGTTGGATATCGACCAATCAAATTGCCATCGATTTCACCCCTAATCCTACTCAACTTATCCATCCTCAATCAGAACACTTGCTTCTGATCCCTTGATTTGGAAA
The DNA here is from genome assembly GCA_021605145.1 of Aegilops bicornis. NCBI lineage: Eukaryota > Viridiplantae > Streptophyta > Magnoliopsida > Poales > Poaceae > Aegilops > Aegilops bicornis. Next base: position 638,103,900 of record CM038675.1, read on the forward strand.
TCATAATTCCTTTGCATTTGAGCATTGAATTTGTCAGTTGATTCTACAATCCAATGCATTTGCATTATTATTTCTCTAGTTGTGTGCCATCAGCTTCGATGAGGATCGCCAGATCCATTGTTGGATTATTATCTGACAATGTCGTTCATATTCAATAACTTTGTGAGCCTTTCATCGGATACATAATACCTTTGGTAAAATTGAATCCCCTGCTTTTGCCAACCATGCTCTGCTCCCGAGCTTGAGTTATTTGCTCCTGAAGTTTGTGGTATATGTTTCTACGATGCCCCGATGGGTTGAACCTATGCCTTCCTTAATCAGGTGATCTGAAAGACTTCACATGTCATACTTATTTGGTATTGCACCAGGTAAAACTTTCAACAACTATTGTCATTTTTTTAAAGCGAGAGGTGAATGGGAGGTTATACATTGAAGAAGTGGGAGTCGACCTTGAACTTTGTGTTCATGCCCATGGACACGATGTAGATCCTATCATGGAAGCTTCTTGTAATAATAACTATTCCCTTGATATGGTATCATCTGGTATCTATGTATTGATCCTTTGCAATCGCGGTCCTGACCACATTTTCTCCTTGATTCCATTTCTCAGACAAGTTAAAGCACTTGTCTTCTGTTGATCGATACATCTCCACAACCTCTGTTTTGATCTTCCTCGAGTATTAACCTATGGTATCTCGAGAACTATGTTGCTTCCTGCGAGTCTTCATCTAGTATTGCTTCTCACTGATCTCAGATTTCCCCCAGGTTCTGAGTTATTAGTCACTCGAGAACACCGATAAGTGAATCGATTCCGCACTCTGATTCAATAACTATAAGTAATTCTCGTTGTTTATGAGTTTAATAATCCTTCAAGTCATTTCCAATCCTTATCGGCTATATCATTATCATGCAAACTTTTAAATGTGCTACCTGATCCTTATTCCCAGAGCACAACTTTCAATGATGAGCTAAGCTTACGTCAATCTTCCTTGTCTTATCGTTTCACCTCAAACAACAAGCTTGATTTCGAGTTTGTCGTATCTGTGGTTTCAATAACTTTTCGCTTCATCATTTCTTTGACTTGATGTCATCGCTGATTGATTACATCTTCATGAAATCTCTCGACAATTGTGTTGTGATAATCATCAACCTTATGATCTCTTCCAGGATATCAATCGGATTCATGATGACAAATAACCATCCTTGCCCTCGATGATTTGTGTTATCATCGGCCACTTTATTGCCTTCCCTCCAACACAAACTTGTTCATATTCTGTGTTATACCTTGAGTTCCTTGCTATCCAGCATTTGTTCTTCTTTACCTTGGAATATTACCATCTTTTATGTCAAGGATGTCATGAAGATTACTCCACCTCTTAAGAATTCTTGGTATAGTGATACTTCTCACCATCACCATTCTTTCTTGGTCCCCGTGTTTATTCCAACAAGTGAGTTGTTTGGATTCTTTCCTTCTAGCAACCCTATTGCTTTGAAGTTAATTGTCAACATTTCATTCTTAGACCACTGGTTATTGGATCACCATTCTAACTTGATCATGCACCCTAAGCCCATATTTCGGGTGCAACTTTCAACCAATGTTTAAGTGTGTATGTTTTTCCTCGAGCATACATCATTATATCATTTGATATGACAAATGTTATCTTCTTGTTCACATAATTGTGGAAATCCATCTTTTTGGAAATCTCGATGATATGTTGCTGAGTCCATCAGGCACCTCCTCATCCTCTCCTTGGCTTAATGATGAACCCTTGTTCGAAACTCGCTTCCATAGTTCATTTCCCGAGAATCATATAATGTCATCTCGTCAATTGTGTTGCACCTCTTCTTCTCAGGCATCCTGAGTCTGAGATATCCTAACACCAATCAGATATGAATCCCGGTCGATATGATGGTTGGGACGCATTTTCCAAGAGTTATAACGTTGGTCTTTATATGACCCGGTAAGGTGATGTCATGCCTAGCACACCTGGCTAGAGGGCCTATTGTTATAGTTCTTCCTTTTAGCAAGATTATCCATTCTTCCATGAGGAAATTGTAAGACTTATTCTATAAGTTGTTCCTGAGGGATCCTTTTTGTTTCCAAAGTCTGATCTTCACCTGTTGACCATGTCAATGCTATCTCGAAGCATGTCTATGGTACTCCGATTTTCAACAGGAACATTTGAAGCCCAATGCTAAATGTTTCCTGCTCAATCATCCAAACACCGTTGTATGGGTAATGTCATGAAAATTCTCTCCCCACCTAAAGAGTTTTCTACATTATATCCTGTCATGGATATCATGCTCTGCTTGTCCTTGGGAAGGATATACCCCTGAAATATGTGTGTATACACATTTTCCTCCCCATTGTTCTGATTAAACCTGGTAGTCACCTTTCTTTTCCATTGGTTTGCTTAACCCTTCTTGTGATCTATATTATATAAGCAGTAGTATCCTTTTGCTTATGTAAAACACCTTGGTGTACAACCGTGTTAGTAAGAACCTGTTTCTTTTGTTGATAGCATTTCGGTAACCACCGATGGACGAGAACTTTGCCTATTGGTCCACCTCGTTCAACGAGCAGGAAAATGGTTCTCTTCGTCCCTCGCCCTTGGTATCGATGTTGTTGCCGACATAACCGACAGACTATCCTCTGACATGTCATGCTTACATGGTCGTACAAGACGTCACCGTCCTTCCTACTGTTAATCCACATGGTGGGCCCATAACCCACAGGTCCCAGGATCGAAACCTGGCTCTCCTGTACACCCCCCTATTTCCTAAGTTATTCCTCACGCTTGGCTTCGTATGTAATTCACGAGCCACCTTCCAGAGATCATCACTTCTGGTATTAAACACAATACTTATTCCCGTAGCTCTAAACCCTTTTCACACGCTGTTTCAGGCATCGAATGATTGCCTGCCCGCTTGAAACTTCCCATGATACCTCTTTATATTGCTCTCGATATTTTCTTAAGTTTCCATTCGAGAGTTACTTTCCGCCACCATCCCCGATCAACGAGATAGTCAACCTTTTAGAGGCCCGTTCATTTGAAGTTACCCCTTGTCATTTTCGTAAGTACGACGGAGATCCAGAAGAAAGGATGCCTACTTCATCATGATGAACAGAAGTAGAGAAATGGAGACATCAACGCTATGGATCGACCTCTTCGAGAAATGCAACCAAGACCGAGAAGAATAGTTAGAATTTCGTAACCAAAACCTCCCCACCTTACGCCTCTTAAATCTCGGGACGAGATTTCTTGTAGTGGAGGAGAATTGTGACGCCCGGATAATTAGGTTATAGTAATCCCCCGTTAATGATGCCACGTCACCGTAGTTATTGTTGATAATTCCGCGTTAGTTCAAAAATCAATTCAAATTCAAAATTCAATAAAAGGCAAACATAAAAGTTGTCAAAATATTAAACTAAAATGTTCGGAGTGTGCAAATAATTGCTTAGGTGTTTATGGTGAAGGAACCATGCTTTTATAAATGGCCTAAATATTTAAAATGAAATAAAACAGAAGAGAAAATAAATAAATAACAAAACTAACTAAAGAAAAGAAGGAGAAACCCCTCCCATCGGGCTTCATTTCAAGAAAGTTACCACCAATCAACTGGCAGAGGCCCAACCGGCCAACCCCACTCCTCTCCTTATCCCCTCACCCACCGAAACCCTAAACCGTCCCCCCCCTACTTTCCCCATTCTCCCCCACTCCCCCGATCCCCCCAGGATCTGGATCGAATGCCTAACGCCACGCCCGACCTGTGCACCCCGACGTCCACCTTGTTTGAGCTCAGAAGCGAATTCGACCTCGACGGTCAAGTTTTGTGTATCTGTGCCATCCTCGGATCAAGATAGTCTGCACACACAAGACATCAATGTATATATCAAAGTGCAATCACATGTATAAATAACGTAAAATGATATATACCTCATAATACTCAGTGGAAACAATCAAACGGGTGTGGAGTCCCATCAACGCCATCGGCAGGGTTGAGTGTAGACCGTAACCCTGTATCGTAACTCTTACTCGTCGAGGAAATATCTCGCAACATGATACGTTGCAGCCGTGTAGGTCAAGATTACATTGAATGTACCGGCAAGATCACAACATGAATAAACAGATGGTAAAACTATACTATATGCAATTTGGCTTTGTGGCTCAGATCTCGAGTTTTGTTTGCGTAAAAGCTGATTTTCTTTTCCCTACATCAAAGGAATAAATGAAGTCTGTACTAAGGAGTTTTCTATCATGACATGGTTCCGCCAACCGATGTCTCATAGCCCAAAAATTCATCATATGTTGCCCACAATTAAGTTATCAATCCGTGTTGAGAGTTCCGAGATAGATCCAAGTCCAGATGCTCAAATTGCCCGTAACCGGGGACACGGCTAATCGATTAGGTTTAAACCCTCTGCAGAGGTTTGTACACTTTACCCGCAAGATTCGATCCCTCTCTTTACGTTCTCGCACTTCAGGGTGTTTGAGAACAAGATGACCAAACATGGTCTTCCAGAAGAGTTCCTCGACCACCGTCGGTGCCCATCCAATCCTACCGTAGTTCTACATCCGCTAGCACCGCCCCAGCCAGAGTCACAACTAAGGTCAACCAAGCCAGAGCCCATAATGACTTGCGGTTGCACAGTAAGCTTCCGGGTCATGAAGTATTCTTCCGTCTCTTTGAGTCTGGGTGAAGCTTTCCGCAAGATGTCATGGCGCTTCTCCATGCATCCCGGCCAACCACTGGGTTCTCCAGGTGCCCACAACCGCCCTTCACCCAAAGAGTGTGTATTGAATTCTGTCTCGAGTCTTGAAGTCTTGAGGTCTTGAAGATGCAGTCCTTGCAGATTCCATCATGGAGTTGTCGTCATTGACGTAGAATCCTCCTTCTTCACACCACTCTCGTGCACTCATACCAAACCCCGTCTACTATAGCGTAGCATTGAGATAGAATATCGTCCCGGGCTTGGTAACAGGGTGATGGGTTCCTACCTCATGCATACTACTCAACTACAAGAATTTCAATATCACTACTGAGGGGTGGTTGCAAAGATGCCACTAAATGCAGTAAAAACATAGGTATGAAAGCAATGATCAAAGTGAACTTGCTCGGTTGACGATCTTCAAAAACTAGGGTTTCAGAGTAGCAATCTTCGCACTCAGGAAATTCTACCGAGGCAAACAATAACTATAATAAGCACATAGCAATAGGATCACATAACACAACATAACAAAAGTAACATAACACAACAAACAACCAAAACCCAAATCCAAAAGAAAAACTCAAATAAAGGCCACTCAAAGTTTTCCCTACTTCAAACAATAACAAAAATAGTTTTATATAATAAAAAAATTTCTTAATATAACCTAATCATGGTTTTAGGTTAACTTAACAGAAAAGGTTGCAATAAGCAACTAGGAGCAAAAAGAATTAATTAAAAAGCTATTATAAAACTCATTTTAGGCCTAATCCAATTTCTATTAAGAAAATAATTTAAAACTTTTTATTAATTATAAATAAAAGTTCATCTACTAGAATGACAGAAACTAACCTAGAATAACTAATCACAACTTAAAAAATAAATTAATTTACTAAATAATATATTAGGAAAACAACAACTAGCTAATTAATTAGGATTAATAGGATTCTGCTTAGAACTAATTATTTATTAATCCTAAAATACCCAAATTAATTTCTAGGGTTTGGCAATGTCAAAATAAAGTGGTGACAAAAAGAATCATGCAAAAATAATTTTTCTAACTAAAGTTATAGCAGATTTACTATTCTGGCTAAAACAATATTAAAGCATTTTTAATTATTTTTAACATAGCTAAATATATATTCTACAGAAACTACATAAAATTTTCAATCCAACAAAAAAAGAATCATCTAAAAATATTAAACATAATAAAAGATATACATTTTTGAAAACAGAAACTATTCGCTAAAACAGAAAATCAAAATAAAAGAAAAAGGCCTAATGGGCCTATCTTGCACTAGGCGTAACTTAGTCTAAACGGGCCTAGGTTTAAACTAAACGAACCGCCAAAAAAATAAACCTAAACTAAAACTAAACCGATCGGAACCGCCGGTTTTATAAATAAAACCTAACCCTTCGGGTTTCTAATCCTAGCCCCAGATCTAGGATCGGACGGGAGGGCGATGTTGACTTATCGGACCATGACGGCGGCGCGGCGGCAGAGTGCGGCGGGCGTCCAAGGCCATGAAAGCCAAGAGTCGGGGGGGAGTTGCGCACGTGGTGGGGGTGGGGTTGGGTGGTTTTGGGGGTGGTGGGGGTGGACTAGGGTGGCGTCGGCGGCGACTTTGGCGGCGGTGGCGAGCTCGGGGCTCCGGCGAGCTCGGGAGAGAGAGGGAGAGGGGGTCCGGCGAGGCTAGGGGGGGAATGGGGTGCGGAGGGGCTCGGCTTTATAGCCTGGGGTCGGGCTCGCTCGAGGAAGGGATCGGGCGATCGGGGATCCGGATCCTTGGGATCCCATCGATCTCCATGAGGTCGATGGCGTGGGCGAGGGGAAGAAGAGGCGGGGCCCACGGGTCACGAGACAGAGGGGGCTCGGAAGGGTGGCCAAGCCTAGAGGATTCGGGCGAGGGCGAGGTGAGGGAGCCGGGCTCGGCTCACTGGCCGGGCCTCAGTGGGCCGGCCGGGCTGGGCCAAAGGGTGGGTGCGGCACTGGCTGGGCCTGGGTGGGTGGCTGGCCTGAGGGGTTTTTTCTTTTTAAAGTTTATTTTTTAAATTAAACTAAAACAGAAATAAAACCATATCTATAAATATTTTATATAGGACATATATATACCAAAATGATCAGGGAATATTCCTATCATTTGAACATTTTTCCAAAGGCAAAATCCAAACTTTATAAAAATCCATTTTTTCAATTTCAAATAAAATTCAGATTTGAATCCAAATCTTTTGGCATTGTTTCCTCTGATATTTTTGGGGTGTCATGTTTGCTCCTCTCATACTTTTGATCAAGTATTTATCAGGCATAGTTTTTTTGAAACAATTCCAACTTGCCAAAGTTTTGAATTCAAATTCAAAACTCAAAATTTGAAAGAGGGTTTCAAGCACTTTCAAATGACTTTCAACTTGATACTTTTTAACTTCCAACTCATATTTCATATAATTGAAGAAGTCATTTTATCTTCCCTCATGAAAATCATTGAGTTGCATAAAGCTTTGAATTTGAAATCTTCCCAAATGAAATTCAAATCTTTTCCAAAACCCTATTCATTTCAAAATGGAAGAAGTCATGTCATCTTCACTCTAGGCTTTGGTGTTGGTATGAATTTGAATTCATTGGGATCCAAAAGGCAAAGGGGAAAGTTTTGGGAAAGTCATTTCATTCCCTCTCATTCAACTTTCAAAAGTTTTCAAATTTCACTCAGTTTCACTCAATCAATCAAACAAACAATCGACAACAAGCATAGTTATTTATTTAATATAACATTCCAAAATTTAGAATTTTGGGATGTTACAGAAACCCTATTTGTAAATGCCGCAGAGCCGTCTAACCGACGCTGCCCCAAATCACCGAACCTCATCCCTCAGTGACGTCGCCCTTGGTGGCCTCTGCCTCGCCGACGTCGTCACTGAACGCCGCCGCCTCGACCTCTCCTCCTCGCCGGCGACGCGTCCCCGTCCTCCTCCTCGGCCCCCACTGCCTAGACCCCACGACCGCCGGTGAGGCCCTGGCCTCTCTTCCTCCCCCTGCCACATCTGCTCCTCATGCCGTCGTGCACGCTGCTTTCAAGACGGCCACAGATGCGCTGCCGCTTATCTCAGCATCACCACTGCTGGCACTTCGCCAGCCCGGCCGCTTCTACTGCCGCTACCGTGTTTCGTTTACACTGGCTGCTCGACGTCTCGCTCCTTGGCGCTACTGCCGCTTACTCCGCGCCCACTGCGCTTCTCTCCTCCCGGCGACCACCACGCCCCTCGCCGACGCTTTGCACTCAAGAACATCTCACCGCGCCGCCAAGACGCAAGACGTATCGCTGCTCAAGGCCCCTCGCTTGCTCACCTCGCCTGTGTTCTGCGCTTGCTCCGCCAACCGCGCCTCCCCTTGCCCTCCAGCCGTTACTCCGGGGGCTCCTCACACATTGTTGCTAGGCGACGAAGCCCACGCCATGGCCACAGCCTCACCAGCGCCATGGCGGTAACGCCGCCCGCGCCCGTCGGGTTCGCTTAGCGCCTGGCCACTCGGGTGACACCACACCCGAGAGCCCAAACCCAATAGGCATTTGGCCCTATGACAAGTGGGGCCCAGCCCCTGAACTTTTAAAAAGGTTTAAAAATAATAATAAATAAAAATAACAATTAATTACTTAATTAAAGAATTAATTAACTTAATTAATTCTGTATTAGATTAACCTAATCACTTAGTTAACTAATTAATCATGATTAGTTAGCCTAGTCAATGACGAACGGGACCCAGACGTCAGTTTGACCAGTCAACACCTCTGTTGACTGCTGACGTCATGCTGACGTCAGCAAACACTATTCTAGATAATGTTGTAGGGCTTGCTTCTATTGGACCTGGAGTTGGTCAAGGTATTGCTGCAGGACAAGCTGTAGAAGGTATTGCGAGACAGCCAGAAGCAGAAGGTCAGCAAAAACACAGGACGCAGAAATTGCATATGGTAGCGATCGAGATCACCCACTGGGAATCTCGGCAACCCACCTTAATTATATCATAATAATCTTAAGATATTTTTCGACTAGATAGAAACTCAATCTTTTCATTGGAATAGTTTATTTAGATATTATAGTTAATTGTTTTTGGAGATAAATATACACACACATCTGGATATATTCTAGATCTTCTTTTTTGACTATATATTATATTTTTCTGTTTTAACAAATTCTCTGTGCGGTAAATTTTTACCAAACAACTACCCCGATCCCTAACAAAACGAGGGCCGATTAAATCACAGACGAGGAACTTTTCTTTCTTTTTTTCTTTCTGATTTGAAGGCAGACGCCTACCGAACGGGAGTTCTTGTACGTGCTAGAACGGTATAATTAAATTAATTAAATAAATTCTAAAAATGATTTAAAACTTTAGAAAATCATATAAAATAAATCGTAGCTCAGATGAAAATACTTTCTACATGAAAGTTGCTCAGAACGACGAGACGAATCCGGATACGCAAGCTTGTTCGTCCGCCACACATCCCTAGCATAGCAAACACGCAACTTTCCCCCTCCGGTTCATCTGTCCGAAAACGCGAAACACCGGGGATACTTTCCGGGATGTTTTCCCCCTTTGCCGGTATCACCTATCCCTGCGTTAGATCCCCCGAGCATCGCGTATTGCCTTGCTATATTTTGTGATGCTTTGTTTGCTCCAGATGCATCGCTTTCTTCCCCCTCTTCTTCCCTAGACCCGAGACCGGCTACCGATGCCACCGAGTATGACTGCATCACCGACGACCCCTCCTTGCCAGAGCAACCAGGCAAGCCCCCCCCCCCCCTTGATCACCAGATATCACCTATTCTTCTCTATACTGCTTGCATTAGAGTAGTGTAGCATGTTACTGCTTTCGGTTAATCCTATTATGTTGCATAGCCTGTCATTCTTGCTACAGTTGTTACCCTTACCTTCTATCATACTGCTTAGAATAGGATGCTAGTGTTCCATCAGTGGCCCTACACTCTTGTCCGCCCCGCCATGCTATATTGATCGGGCCGTGATCACTAGGGAGGTGATCACGGGTATATACTATATACTTTATATACATGACACATGTGGTGACTAAACTTGGGTCAGCTCGTTGAGTACCCGCAAGTGATTCTGATGAGGGTGATGAAAGGACAGGTGGCTCCATCCCGGTAGAGGTGGGCCTGGGTTCCTGACGGCCCCCGGCTGTTGCTTTGTGGTGGAGCGACAGGGCAGGTTGAGACCACCTAGGAGAGAGGTGGGCCTGGCCCTGGTCGGTGTCCGCGGATACTTAAAAATAACACGCTTAACGAGTTATTGGTATTTGATCTGAGTCTGGCCATTTGGTCTATACGCAATAACCAACTACGTGGGAAAGTTATGGGCACTCGACGTCGTGGTATCAGCCGAAGCCTTCGTGACATCAGCGACTGTATTAAGGGGGCTAGTTCTGCTTCCGGCCGCGTACGCAATGTGCAGGTGTGCTAAGGGCGATGGGCCCAGACCCCTGTGCGCTTAGGTTTAGACTGGCGTGCTGACCTCTCTGTTGGCCTAGGTGGGGCTGCGACGTGTTGATCTTCCGTGGTCGGGCATGACCCAGAGAAGTGTGTCCGGCCAAATGGGATCGAGCGTGTTGGGTTATGTGTTATGTGGTGCACCCCTGCAGGCAAGTTTACCTATTCGAATAGCCGTGATCTTCGGTAACAGGACGACTTGGAGTTGTACCTTGACCTTATGACAACTAGAACCGGATACTTAATAAAACACACCTTTCCAAGTGCCAGATACAACCCGGCGATCGCTCTCTAACAGGGCGACAAGGAGGGGATTGCCTGGTAGGTTTATGCTATGCGATGCTACTTGGTGAACTTACCATCTACTCTCTTCTACATGGTGCAAGATGGAGGTGGCCTGAAGCGTAGTCTTCGATAGGACTAGCTATCCCCCTCTTATTCTGGCATTCTGCAGTTCAGTCCACCGATATTGCCTCCTTACACATATACCGATGCATATGTAGTGTAGATCCTTGCTTGCGAGTACTTTGGATGAGTACTCACGGTTGCTTTGCTCCCTCTTTTCCCCCTTTTCCCTTTTCTTCCCGGATGCCGCAACCAAACGTTGGAGCCCAGGAGTCCGACGCCACCGTCGACGACGACTCCTACTACACTGGAGGTGCCTACTACTAGGTGTAGGCCGTTGACGACGACCAAGAGTAGTTAGGAGGATCCCATGCAGGAGGCATGCGCCTCTTTCGATCTGTATCCCAGTTTGTGCTAGCCTTCTTAAGGCAAACTTATTAAACTTATGCCTGTACTCAGATATTGTCGCTTCCGCTGACTCGTCTATGATCGAGCACTTGTATTCGAGCCCTCGAGGCCCCTGGCTTGTATTATGATGCTTGTATGACTTATTTATGTTTTAGAGTTGTGTTGTGATATCTTCCCATGAGTCCCTGATCTTGATCGTGCACGTTTGCGTGCATGATTAGTGTACGATTGAATCGGGGGCGTCACAGATGAAGCATGTCATATGTGTGTGCCTGACCTCAGTATTCTTAGGAGTGCTATGTTAGGAGACCAATCTAATCATATGGGAGCCATTGTAGCACGTAGGCTGCATCGTAATAGATATAATGGAGATTTCTTTGGAGGAATTTATGCAACCCGCTTAGCTAATTTTCTTGAGGTGGACGTTCATGAGGATGATATGGAGTTGCCTCCTACTTATTTAGATTTTAATTCTATGTCTCTCACCAGTTTGTCGAGAGGAATGAATCACCTCTCCTATATCGACTAATCTTTGACAAACGGCGTGTTGACCGTATTACTCTCCCTGCTCCTGCCTTCTTTTATTATCAGGAAAAACGAAGATACATTATTACCAGAGAGGAGGCAGATGAGTATGAAAGGAGAGCAGAGGCAGCCCGACGCCACGCCAGCAGCCTCAGCGGCGATAGCCGCTGCATCACAGTACGACCCCAGCTACACCTACGGATATCCGTGAGGCCATCCCTGGCAATGAACCAACTTAGGCCAAAAGCCTAAGCTTGGGGGAGTACGTATTTCCCACCGACATTACATTTATATTTACACATACTCATTGCTAGATGTCGGTGCTCATACTCTTTCACTGTAATATCCATGTTAGTTTATTTTCTTTTTCCTGCTTTCTTCTTGTGTGTTTGTTAAACCTTAAGAAAAACCAAAAAAAATTAGTAATAGCTTCTAGCTAGTTTACTTTCTTGCTGTAGTACTAATAATTAAAATAAAACCCAAAAAGATTTCTCGTTCTTCTTTTGCTTGTTGGGAGCTTTCTCGTGTAAATATTTTTATTTCTTTTCTTTTCTTTGGGGGTCGATAGGAGAAGACCATGATTAAATTGTTGAAGTGGCTCTTATATGCTTTATTGTAGATTTAACCAAGAGCCCATATTGCCTTGTCTTCTCCTGCTTATTGAATGCTCGCAGATTCCAGCTTAGTCCAATGCACGCGCACTCTTATTATTATTCACTTTGTTCGGTCGTGCAAGTGAAAGGCAATAATGACGATATATGATGAATTGATTGGGATAAGCGAAGCTGGTATGAACTCGACCTCTCTTGTTTTTGTAAATATGATGAGTTCATCGTTCTTGATTCAGCTTATTATGAATAAATATGTTTGCAATGGCAATTAGAGATCATAGTTGCTTATGCCATGCTTGATTAGCTATGAGTTATAATGGTTTACCTTGCGTGCCAACATGCTATTAAAATGGTTGTGATGTGGTATGATGGGGTGGTATCCTCCTTTGAATGATTTAAGTGACTTGACTTGGCACATGTTCACACATGTAGTTGAAACAAATCAACATAGCCTTCACGATATTTATGTTCATGGTGGATTATATCCTACTCATGCTTGCATCCAATGTTTATTAATTTTAGTTCATGTTCATGACTGTTGTCGCTCTCTAGTTGGTCGCTTCCCAGTCTTTTGCTAGCCTTCACTTGTACTAAGCGGGAATAATACTTGTGCATCCAATCCCTCAACCCCAAAGTTATTCCAGATGAGTCCACTATACCTTCCTATATGCGGTATCTACATGCCGTTCCAAGTAAATTTGTATGTGCCAAACTCTAAACCTTCAAATAAACATTCTATTTTGTATGCTCGAATAGCTCATGTATCAAGTAGGGATGCCCTTATCTTCCATGTTAGGCGGGTTATTCTCACGAGGAGTGGACTCCGCTCCTCATTCACGAGAAAATGGCTAGTCTCCGAGATGCCCAGTCCCATGCTTTATGCAAACTAAATCAAAATAATTGCAAACAAAACTCTCCCTGGGACTGTTGCTAGTTGGAGACACTCGTTGTTTCGAGCAAGTCATGGATTGATGCTTGTTGGTGAGGGGGAGTATAAACTTTACCATTCTGTTCGGGAACCGCCTATAATGTGTGTAGCATGGAAGATATCGCCATTTCTTAGTTGCTATGTTGACAATGAAAGTATACCGCTCAAAATATTATTTATCTCTATTTCAAAACCAAGCTCTGGCACCTCTACAAATCCACCTTCCCTCTGCGAAGGGCCTATCTATTTACTTTTATGTTGAGTCATCACCCTCTTATTAAAAGCACTAGCTGGAGAGCGCAACTGTCATTTGCATTCATTACTATTACTTTATATTGGGTATGACTATGACTGGATCTCTTTTACCATGAATTACAATGTCTAGTCAGTCCTTGATCTTTAAAGGTGCTCTGCATTTATGTTTTGCGGTCTCAGAAAGGGCTAGCGAGATACAATCTTGTTATATCATATTATGATTGTTTTGAGAAAGTGTTATCATCCGAGATTTATTATTATGACTCTCTAGTTGATTATGCCATTGATATGAGTAAATATGAGACCTGAGAATTATTGCAAATGTGGTTAGTTATAATATTTGCTGAAAACCTGAATGCTGGCTTTATATATTTACAACAACAAGAGCAAACCGAGTTTGTAAAAGTTTTTCTTCATCTCTTTCAGTTTATCAACTGAATTGCTTGAGGACAAGCAAAGGTTTAAGCTTGGGGGAGTTGATACGTCTCCGCAGTATCTACTTTTCCAAACACTTTTGCCCTCGTTTTGGACTCTAACTTGCATGATTTGAATGGAACTAACCCGGACTGACGCTGTTTTCAGCAGAATTGCCATGGTGTTATTTATGTGCAGAAACAAACATTCTCGGAATGATCTGAAACTCCACGGAACAACTTTTCGGACATAATAAAAAATCCTTGCCAAAGATGAAGACCAGGGGGCCCACACCCTGTCCACGAGGGTGGGGGCGCGCCCCCCTACCTCATGGGCCCCCTGGAGCTCCTCCGACGCCAACTCCAACTCTATATATTTGCTTTCGGGGAGAAAAACTCAAAGAGAAGAAATCATTGCGTTTTACGATATTTGAGCCGCCGCCAATCCCTAAAACCTCTCGGGAGGGCTGATCCGGAGTTCGCTCGGGCCCGGAGAGGGGATTCGCCGTCGTCGTCATCATCAACCATCCTCCATCACCAATTTCATGATGCTCACCACCGTGCGTGAGTAATTCCATCATAGGCTTGCTGGACGGTGATGGGTTGGATGAGATCTATCATGTAATCGAGTTAGTTTTGTTAGGGTTTGATCCCTAGTATCCACTATGTTCTGAGATGGATGTTGCTATGACTTTGCTATGCTTAATGCTTGTCAGTAGGGCCCGAGTGCCATGATTTCAGATCGGAACCTATTATGTTTTCATGAATATGTGTGAGTTCTTGATCCTATCTTGCAAGTCTATAGTCACCTACTATGTGTTATGATCCGCAACCTGAAGTGACAATAATCGGGACCACTCCGGTGATGACCGTAGTTTGAGGAGTTCATGTATTCACTATGCGTTAATGCTTTGTTCCGTACTCTATTAAAAGGAGGCCTTAATATCCCTTAGTTTCCATTAGGACCCCGCTGCCACGGGAGGGTAGGACAAAAGATGTCATGCAAGTTCTTTTCCATAAGCATGTATGACTATATTCGGAATACATGCCTACATTACATTGATGAATTGGAGCTATTTCTGTGTCACCCCATGTTATGATCATTTACATGATGAACCGTGATCCGCATAATTATCCATCACCGATCCAATGCCTATGAGCTTTCCATATACCGGGTTTACGCTTATTTACTTTCCGAGCTTGCTATTGTTACAATCACTACAAAACACCAAAGATATTACTTTTTGCTTTCATTACTCTTTTGTTACCCGTTACCACTACTATCATACTACTTTGCTACTAAATACTTTGTTGCAGATATTAAGTTATCCAGGTGTGGCTGAATTGACAACTCAGTTGCTAATACTTGAGAATATTCTTTGGCTCCCCTTGTGTCGAATTAATAAATTTGGGTTGAATACTCTACCCTCGAAAGCCGTTGCGATCCCCTACACTTGTGGGTTATCAAGGTTTTGAGACAAATATCGGATACAATAGATGAACTAGGGTTTGAGAGGAGATGGTGCTGGTGAACATGTTGATGGAGATTGACTCCCTGCCGATGAGAGGATCGATGGTGATGATGATGGTGACGATTTTCCCCTCCCGAAGGGATGTTTCTACAGTAACAGTTCATGAGCCCTAGATTGGTTTCGCCAGGTTCCACCTTGTGACAGCGGCGCTTCGTCCCGAAAGCTTGCTTCTAATTTTTTCCAAGGCAGAAGACACCTTATACCAAAAGATTGGCATCGGGAGGCTGCCAGGTGGCCCACGAGGCAGGGGGCACGCCCAGGGGGTTTAGGGCGTGCCCTCCACCCTCGTGGATGGTGGGTGGCCCCCCTCTGGTGCTTTCTTCGCCTAATATTTTTAATATATTTCCAAACTGACTTTCGTGGAGTTTCAAGACTTTTGGAGTTGTGCAGAATAGGTTACTAATATTTGCTCCTTTTCCAGCCTAGAATTCCAGCTGTCGGCATTCTCCCTCTTCATGTAAACCTTGTAAAATAAGAGAGAAAGGCATAAGTATCGTGACATAATGTGTAATAATAGCCCATAATGCAATAAATATCGATATAGAAAGCATGATGCAAAATGGACGTATCAATAGGCAGCATTCCACATCAAAAATTAGTTTTTACCACTTCCCTACTCAAGGACGAGTAGGAGTTAAGCTTGGGGATGCTGATACGTCTCCAACGTATCTATAATTTTTTATTGTTCCATGTGATGACCCACAAGTATAGGGGATCTATGTATTCCTTTCGATAAGTAAGAGTGTCGAACCCAACGAGGAGCAGAAGGAAATGATAAGCGGTTTTCAGCAAGGTATTCTCTGCAAGCACTGAAATAATAGGTAACAGATAGTTTTGTGATAAGGTAACTTGTAACGAGCAACAAGTAATGTAAGTAAATAAAGTGCGTAAAGGTGGCCCAATCCTTTTTGTAGCAAAGGACAAGCCTGGACAAACTCTTATATAGAGAAAAGCGCCCCGAGGACACATGGGAATTATCGTCAAGCTAGTTTTCATCACGTTCATATGATTCGCGTCAAAGATTTTGATAATTTGATATGTGGGTGGACGGTGCTTGGGTGCTGTCCTTACTTGGACAAGCATCCCACTTATGATTAACTCCTATTGCAAGCATCCGCAACTACAAAAGAAGTATTAACGTAAACCTAACCATAGCATGAAACATATGGATCCAAATTAGCCCCTTACGAAGCAACACATAAACTAGGGTTTAAGCTTCTGTCACTCTAGCAACCCATCATCTACTTATTACTTCCCAATGCCTTCCCCTAGGCCCAAATATTGGTGAAGTGTCATGTAGTCGACGTTCACATGACACCACTAGAGGAGAGACAACATTCATCTCATCAAAATATCGAACGAATACCAAATTCACATGACTATTAATAGCAAGACTTCTCCCATGTCCTCAGGAACAAACGTAACTACTCACAAAGCATATTCATGTTCATAATCGAGGAGTATTAATATGCATATAGGATCTGAACATATGATCTTCCACCAAATAAACCAACTAGCATCAACTACAAGGAGTAATCAACACTACTAGCAACCTACATGTACGAATCTCAGACTTAGAGACAAGAATTGGATACAAGAGATGAACTAGGGTTTGAGGGGAGATGGTGCTGGTGAATATGTTGATGGAGATTGGCCCCCTCCCATGAGAGGAGCGCTGGTAATGACGATGGCGATGATTTTCCCTTCCCGGAGGGAAGTGTCCCTGGCAGAACAGCTCCGCCAGAGCCCTAGATTGGTTCCGCCAAGGTTCCGCCTTGTGGCAGCGGAGTCTCGTCCCGAAAGCTTGCTTATGATTTTTTTCTCGGACGAAAGACTTCACATAGAAGAAGATGGGCACTGGAGGGCCACCAGGGGGCCCACGAGGCAGGGGGGCGCCCAGGGGGGTAGGGCGGGGCCCCCACCCTCGTGGCCAGGGTGTGGCCTCCATCTGGTAATTTCTTCGTCCAGTATTTTTTATTATTTCCAAAAATAACTTCCGTGGAGTTTCCATACTTTTGGAGTTGTGCGGAATAGGTCTCTAATATTTGCTCCTTTTTCAGCCCAGAATTCCAGCTGCCGGCATTCTCCCTCTTCGTGTAAACCTTGTAAAATAAGAGAGAATAGGCATAAGTATTGTGACATAATGTGTAATAACAGACCATAATGCAATAAATATCAATATAAAAGCATGATGCAAAATGGACGTATCACCATGCTGTTATATTATCAATCTTGGATGTTTTATAATCATTTTATAGTCATTTTATATCATTTTTTGGTACTAACCTATTGACATAGTGCCAAGTGCCAGTTGCTATTTTTCCATGTTTTTTACATCGCAGAAAATCAATATCCGACGGAGTCCAAATGCCCCGAAACTTTACGAAGAATTTTTATGGGCCAGAAGGAACAGAACGGGATCAGCCGCTGCGCTTGGGGGGTGCCCCGAGGGAGGCACAACCCACCAGGGCGCGCTAGGAGGCCCAGGCGTGCCCTGGTGAGTTGTGCCCACCCCGGGTGCCCCTCGGACTGCCTCTTTGCTCTATAAATCCCCCCCAATATTTCCAGAACCCTAGAGGAATCGATGAAATATTCATCCAGCCTCCGCAGAGTCCAGAACCACCACATCCAATCTAGACACCATCTCAGATGGGGTTCACCACCTCCACTGGTGCCTCTCCGATGATGCGTGAGTAATTCTTTGTAGACCTTTGGGTCCGTAGTTAGTAGCTAGATGGCTATCTCCCTCTCTCTGAATTCTCAATACAATGGTCTCTTGGAGATCCATATGATGTAACTCTTTTGCGGTGTGTTTGTTGGGTTCGATGAACTTTGAGTTTATGGTCAGATCTATATTTTTATATCCATGAAAGTATTTGAGTTTCTTTGATCTCTTTTATGCATGATCTCTTATAGCCTCGTATTTATTCTCCGATATTTGGGTCTTGTTTGGCCAACTTGATCTATTTATCTTGCAATGGGAAGAGGTGCTTTGTAGTGGGTTCGATCTTACGGTGCTTGATCCCAAAGGATGTAAAGGGAACCGACACGTATGTATCGTTGCCACTAAGGATAAAACGATGGGGTCTATCTCTACAAAGATAAATCTTGTCTACATCATGTCATCGTTCTTATTGCATTACTCCGTTTTCCCATGAACTTAATACACTAGATGCATGCTGGATAGCGGTCGACGTGTGGAGTAATAGTAGTAGATGCAGGCAGGAGTCGGTCTACTAATTGCATATATAATGATCATTGCCTGGATATCGTCATGAGTATTTGAAGTTCTATCAATTGCCCAACAATAATTTGTTCACCCACCGTTTGCTATTTTTCTCGAGAGAAGCCACTAGTGAAACCTACGGCCCCCGGGTCTCTTTCTCATATTATTTGCCTTTGCGATCTCTTTTTCCTTTGCTTTTATTTTTAGATCTATTAAAGTAAAAATACAAAAATACCTTGCTGCAATTTTTCCTTATTTATTTTATTTGGCGTTCGATCTATCAATTTACTAGAAAATTATCTCACGTCCGTTTGCCTATCTTCAGGCGTCGTACCCTGGAAGGGATCGACAACCCCTTTAACACGTCGGGTTGCGAGGATTTGTTATTTGTGTGCAGGGGCTGTTTACGTTGTGTTGCTTGGTTCTCCTACTGGTTCGATAACCTTGGTTTGATATCCGAGGGAAATACCTACCGCCGCTATGCTGCATCATCCCTTCCTCTTTGGGGAAATACCGACGTAGCTTCAAGCGACATCAATTAGCATGATTAATAGCAAGTTCATCATAATTTTCATCACTAGAGTTGTCAATAAGTAAATCATCATCACCTAGCAAATCATCTTCATCACTATTGAAATCAACATACTCGGGGTGTGATACCTTTGGTCCTTTAGCCATGAAGCATCTTCTAATTCCTTCATTTGGTGAATCAAAAATGTCATAGGAGTTTGTTGACACAAGTGCAAGACCGGCAACACCTTCATCTTGAGTATATTTAGAGTCGGAGTAATAACTTCTCTCGAAGTGGTTGTCTGAGTCAGAACCGGATACCCATTCACCAACATGAGCTTGATGTCTTCGTTTTGTATAGCTCCTTGATGACTTGTCCTTCCTTTCCGAATCCTTGCTTCGGCGAGAGGTTCTTCGTTCATAACGATCATCTCTACTCCTTCTCTCCCTTGGACGTTATTCTTCTCTTTTGCTTCTCCTTTTAGGTGAGTCTTCTCTTCTTTCGTAGGGAGCCTACACTCATTGGAGTAGTGTCCGGGTCTTCCACAATTGCAGCAGTTACGCTCACGACTAGAAGATCTTTTGTCATTGTAGGACCTTGACTTGGAACTTCTTTCTTTGCTTCTACTCTTGTAGAACTTGTTGAAGTTCTTCACCATTAAGCTCAATTCCTCATTGAAGGCTTATTTCTCACTTGATGATGTAGGAGCATCACATGAGGCTTTGTAAGCACCACTAGACTTGTTGTGAAGCTCTTCTTTATCCTTGAGTGACATCTCATGAGCAACAATTCTTCCAATGACTTCGGTTGGCTTGAGATCTTTGTAATTGGGCATCATTTGGATCAATGTGCACACGGTATCATATTTTTCATCCAAGGCTCTAAGGATATTCTTGATGATGAATCTATCGGTCATCTCTTCACTGCATAAGCCGACAATCTCATTTGTGATGAGAGCAAGCCTAGAGTACATTTAAGCGACAACTTCACCATCCTTCATTTTGAACTTGTCAAGTTGACTTTGAAGCACATCCAATTTGGATTCCTTGAAGGAGTCGGTACCTTCGTGCATATCAATCAACGTAACCCAAATTTCCTTTGCATTCTCAAGACGGCTGATTTTGTTGAATACTTTGGGGCACAATCCATTGAAGAGGATATCGCAAGCTTGAGCATTGTATTGCAACATCTTCAATTCTTCCGCGGTCGCTTCACGATTCGGTTCTCTCCCATCGAAGAATTCACCTTGCAAGCCAATACACACAATAGCCCAAACGGCGGGGTTATGTCCAAGAATATGCATTTTCATTTTATGCTTCCAACTAGCAAAATTAGTACCATCAAAGTAAGGACCTTGATACGTCTCCAACGTATCTACTTTTCCTAATGCTTTTCCTCTTGTTTTGGACTCTAATTTGCATGATTTGAATGAAACTAACCCCGGACTGACGCTGTTTTCAGCAGAACTACCATTGTGTTGTTTTTTGTGCAGAAATAAAAGTTCTCGGAATGGAACAAAACTTTGCGAGGATTTTCTATATCAAATAAGAGAATTTCTGGAGCCAAGACCTACCGAAGGGGGGCACCTGGGTGGGCACAAACCACCAGGGCGCGCCCCCCTCACTAGGCTTGCCCAGGTGGGTTGTCCCCACCTGGTGGCCCCGCAGACCCTGAAACCAATGATATAAAATCCTATTTTTCCATAAAATAATCAGGGAGAAAGAATTATCGCAATCCACGAGACGGAGTCGCTGCCAAGCCCTGTTATTCCTTGGGAGGGCAGATCTGGAGTCCGTTTGGGGCTCCGGAGAGGGGGATCTTCGTTCTTCGTCATCACCAACCCTTCTCCATCACCAATTCCATGGTGCTCCCCACCGAAAGTGAGTAATTCCTTCGTAGGCTCGCTGGTCGGTGAGGAGTTGGATGAGATTCATCATGTAATCGAGTTAGTTTTGTTAGGGCTTAATCCCTAGTATCCATTATATTCTAAGATTGATGTTGTTATGACTTTGCCATGCTTAATGCTTGTCACTTTGGGCCTGGGTGCCATGATTTCATATCTGAACCATTTATGTTATCATCATTATATCCATGTTCTAGATCCGATCTTGCAAGTTATAGTCACCTACTACGTGTTATGATCCGGTAACCCCGGAGTGACAATAACCGGGACTTCCTCCGGTGATTACCGTAGTTTGAGGAGTTCATGTAGTCACTATGTGTTAAAGCTTTGTTCTGGTTCTCTATTAAAAGTAGGCCTTAATATCCCTTACTTTCCAATTTGGACCCCGCTGCCACGGGAGGGTAGGATAAAAGATGTCATGCAAGTTCTTTTAATAAAGCACGTATGACTATTTACGAAATACATGCCTACATTATATTGACGAACTGGAGCTAGTGTCGTATCGCCCTAGGTTATAACTGTCTCATGATCAATATCATCCAACAAGTCACTGATCCAATGCCTACGAATTTACCTTATATTTTTCTGCTAAGTTGCTACTGCTATCATCACTGTTACACTTGCTACAAAATTACTGCTATCATTGTTACTATTACTATTGCTACTGTCACTACTATCAAAACTATCAAACTACTTTGCTACTAATCACTTTGCTGTAGATAATTAATCTCTAGGTGTGGTTGAATTGACAACTCAGCTGATAATACCTTCAAATATTCTTTGGCTCCCCTTGTGTCGAATCTATAAATTTGGGTTGAATACTCTACCCTTGAAAACTGTTGCGATCCCCTATACTTGTGGGTTATCAAGACCTTTTTCTGGCGTCGTTGTCGGGCAGCATAGCTATATTTGTTGAGTCACTTTGGATTATTATCATATTATCACTATGAAGAATCTGAAGGATCTTAAGACTAAGATATTTCCCTCAAGTACGAGGGGAGGTAAGAAACTGCCATCCAGTTCTGCTTTAGATTCACCTTCTGTTATGAGTAAACTTGCAACACCACCACATACTATTAATTCTGATATGTCACAAGTTATTGATGATGCTACTTCTAATATGAACGATGCTTACGATGATGCTAGTACCTTGCTTGATAATGATGATGTGCCACTTGGTGAATTTCTTGGTGAACAATTGCTAGAGTGATACAACATGATGTCGTTGAATCTGATGATGAGCTTGAAACTAAAACTCCTGAAACACCTGCTAGAACTAGCCCTCCTAGATATGAATTGCCTAAGGTACCGGAAGGTTATGTTATGAGTGAATAAACAACTAGCGATATTCTTGCTTGTGGGGATAGAGATGATCTGGAGAAATTATTACACAAGTATAAAGAAAAATCTCTGAATGCTATAATGAAATGTGATCCTAAGTTTGCTACTTCTCCTATCTTCAAAGGATTATGAATTCACTGTCGACCCGGAGTTGATTACTTTGGTTGAATCTGATCCTTTCCATGGTTATGAAACTGAAACTGTTGTGGCACATCTCACTAAGTTGAATGACATAGCCACCCTTTTTACTCATGATGAGAAAAGTCGCTATTACTTTATTCTCAAATTATTTCCTTTATCATTAAAGGGTGATGCTAAAGCTTGGTACAATATTCTTGCTCCTGGTTGTGTGCGTAGTCCCCAAGATATGATTTATTACTTCTCTGAAAAATATTTTCATGCTCATAAGAAACAAGCTGCCGTATAGGAAATATTTAACTTTGTTCAAACTAAAGAAGAGAGTCTCCCACAAGCTTGGGGTGGCTTTTCCAGTTAATTCATGCTTTTCCTGATCATCCTCTTAAGAAAAATGAAACACTTGATATCTTCTATAATGGACTAACCGATGCTCTAGGGACTTCCTAGATAGTTGTGCTGGTTGTGTTTTCAGGGAACGAATTGCTGGACAAGCTGAAGAATTATTGAATAACATACTGAAAAATTATGATAATTGGACTCTTCCTGAACCACCGCCTAAACCCACTCCGAAGAAGAGGGGTATATTATATCTCAGTCCTGAAGATATGCAAGAGGCAGAGAAATCTATGAAGGAAAAAGGTATTAAAGTTGATGATGTTAAAAATTTATCTCCTATTGAAGAAATACATGGGCTTAATACACCAACACTGCCTAAGGTGGTAGAGGTAAATTCTCTAATGAAGTTCAATGATAATGACAATCCTCACAATATGCATCCTAGCCAATGCCTTTATGAGTTTGAAAACTATATTAGAAAACAAGATTACTTCAATGCAAATGTTATGAAACAATTGAAATATAATTCTGATATGATTGCTCGCTTGAGTGACTTGTTATTTAGAATTTCAAATGATGTTAGAGGTGTTGGAAAACATGCTTCTATGGTTCAAACTCAGTTAGAGCAAGTTGCTAAATCTCAAAGAGAATTGCTTGATGAAATGAATCATAATATACATGACTTTGCTGTTAGAGTTGCAACTAGAGGAGGTAAAATGACTCAGGAACCACTTTATCCTGAGGGACACGCCAAAAGAATTGAACAGGATTCACAAAGAGTTAACACTGATGCACCTAGTCCTTCTAGAAAGAAAAAGAAAAATGATAGGACTTTGCATACTTCTAGTGAATCTGAAATAGAAAAACCTCCTGATAATGATAATGAAACTTATATCTCTGAAGCTGAAACTCAGTGTGGTAATGAACACTCACCTAGTGATAATGAAAAAGATAATGATGACGTTCATGAAGACTCTCAACCAAACAAGGAAAAAGAACCAGATAATGATGTTGAGATAGAACAACCTGTTGATCTTGATAACCCACAACTAAGAATAGAAGATATGATAAAAGAGACTTCATTGCTATAAAACACGGTAAAGAAAGAGAACCGTGGGTTTAGAAACCTATGCCTTTTCCACCTAAGTCAACTAAAAAGAAAGATGATGAAGAATTTGAACGCTTTCTTTGAAATGTCGAGGCCAGATCTTTTATGCGTACTCGCTTGACTGATATCTTGAAAATGCCTCCTTATGCAAAGTATATGAAAGACATCATCACAAATAAGAGAAAAATACCGGAAGCTGAAATCTCCACTATGCTTGCTAATTACACTTTTAAAGATGGAGTACCTAAAAAACTTGGAGATCCGGGAATACAAACTATACCTTGCTCTATCTAAAAGAATTATGTGAAAACTGCTGTGTGTGATTTAGGAGCTGGTGTAAGTGTTATGCCTTTATCTTTATACAAAGTACTTGATTTGAATAAACTCACACCTACTGAAATATCTTTGTAAATGGCTGACAAATCAACTGCCATATCTATCGGTATCTGTGAGGATGTGCCCGTTGTTGTTGCTAATGTTACTATTTTAACTGAATTTGTTATACTTGAGATGCCCGAGGACAACAACATGTCGATCATCCTTGGTAGACCCTTCTTGAATACTGCAGGGCATGTTATTGATTGCAATAAAAGCAAGGTCACTTTTCATATCAATGGTAATGAGCATACAGTGCACTTCTCGAAGAAACAATTCCAAGTGAATGGTATTAATGTTATTGAAAAATCTCCGACAATCACTATTGGAAGTTTTCAAATACCTCTACCTACTGTCAAAAATAAATATGAAATTCTTATTGTTGGGGAAATGCATGTCCCCATTGAGGTAACTTAGTGATCTACGAAAGTTCTTCGATTTCATGCTAATCGAAAGTGGTTGTTAATAAGACCTGATCAACCTTATTAATGAATCATTTTTGAGCGGTATGAAGTTGATGAATTTAGTAAGCACTACCTTCTGTCCTTACTTTTTGTTTTCTGTTTTTATTAGTTAAATAAAATAAAATGCCATGTTTTGTCTGTTTTCTGAATTTCCCGTGCAATAAAAAATGACCCAAAAATAAAAGTTCTCAGAATGCCCTGAAAATTTAATACGATTTTTTTCTGAATATTTTTGAATTTCTGGTGCTAATAATATCAGAGGGAGGTGCACTGTGTGGGCACAACCCACATGGGCGTTGCAGACCCCAGCGCGCCTACGGTGGGTTGTGGTTCCCACGTGGGCCCCCTCACTTATCCCTTCAGCCCACTTCATCACTCACCTCCAGAAGAAAATCTCCATAGCTCTCTCTCTTGTGTTCTTGCCCTCAAACCCGCGGATTTCGATCTCTTTGCTCGAAGCTCCGTTTCCGAAATTGTTTCAGGGGATTGTTGCTTGGTATGTGACTCCACCGTTTGTCCAATTAGTTTTTTTAGTAGTTTATATTTTGAATAATTAGCTACTCTTGGTGCTGTTGTAGATGTGCTTGCATGTTAAATTCTTAGAGTTCTAAGTAGTTTGAATGCTTGTTATGGCCTCTATGCATCCCTATGAGTAGTTGGTATCAATTTTGTGAAGTTTTGTTGAGAAATTTTTGTGGGCTAATAAATTTCAGAATTTTGTTCATAGGAAAACCATGAATATCTTTAGGAAGTTTGGCTCCGAGAAGAACTCCAAGGGTGTTATTGGGGAGTCATCAGATAGCGATCTCCGTCCTCGGAGGTTGGCGGAAGTATGGCCGTGTGAATGGCCGCACACCCCATTCCTGGAAGAAGCGGGAATCCTTCAGGAGTTCACACAATATGCTGCAAATGCCGGCCTCACCGACTTCATCGTAGATGAGTGTGTGACCAGCACCAAATCCTCACAAATATCTTTGTTCAAAGTTTTACTTTCCTGCCTAGGAATAATCCTCCTGAAGCGAGCTTTGATTTATATGTTGAGAACCACCAAAAATTCATGTACTGAATTTTGTGACATATGATTGATCCCTTCTGATGGGAGCTTAGCCGAGCCTAGGTCGGCTGGGTTTGAGGCCTTTTATCACACTTTGACAATGGGAGATGAGAGAGGGGTGTCAGCTACCACTGCCGCTAGCTTGCATTTTCCTGATGTTCATTACTTTGCACTTTTCATTGCAAAATGCTTGCTTTCTAGGGAGAAGGTGGGTGCACTTAGTTCACTAGACCTTGTTGTTTTACGCCGTGCATTAGATGGTGACAACACGTATAGCTTGGGAGCTATTGTGGCTCGTCGCCTCCATCTTAATAAATCTCAGGGTAAAATACATGGTGGGATTTATGCTACTCGTTTGGCGGCTCACTTCGAGGTTGAGATACGCCCTCATGATTACCCTCTTAGCAAGGTTCACCGAGACCGTGCGGCCATGGATCACCATCACTTTACTAATATCGAATCTCCTAACATCCCCATTCCATATAACCTGGTTTTTAGTGTGAGAACTCGTGATATTATTCCATTGTCTGCTCCTACTTTGTTTGATTCTGTTGCCAGGGCGGATATAGGATTATGCCTGCGGAAATCATTGCCTCTCAGAATGCTCAGGCTGCTGCGGAGGCAGCACAGGAGGAGCCTCAGCAGTGGGATGAGTGGATGCCCGCTCCTCAGCACCCCTACTACCCTCCAGGCTACTGATCGACTACCAAGTTAGGCCAAAAGCCTAAGCTTGGGGGAGTACGTGTTTCCATCGACTTTACATTCATGTTCACTTATCCCATTTGTCGGTGTTCACACTTTTTCCTTGTATCATCCATGTTTAGATTTATTTTTCCTGCTTTCTCCTTGAGTGTTTGAAAAACTTGAGAAAAACCAAAATAGTTAGTTGTAGCTAATTTACTTTATATGCATGCTTAGTAGTAGTATTAAAAAGAAAACCCAAAAAGATTTCCTTGTTCTTCTTTTGCTTGTTGGGAGCTTTCCTGTGTAAATAGTTTTTCTCGTTTTTGCTTTTCTCTTTTATTTGCTTGTTAAAGAAAACCAAAAACTCCAAAAATATTTCAGTGTCTTTCTCTGAATTTCTTTTCTTTTTATTTGAGTTGTACAAAGTGGCAATTTTGCTTGTACATCAAAAACCTTGAACCCAAAAGTTATTCCAGATGAGTCCACCATGCGTACCTATATGCGGTATTACCCTGCCGTCCTAAGTAATTTGCATGTGCCACCTCCAAAAAGTTCTAAATAAATATCCTTTTTGTGTGCCTGGATCATTCATGGAACGACAGGAGGTGGTCGGTATCTTCCATGCTAAACGGGTTATTCTCAGGTCGAGTGTTTATTCACTCGCCATCGCACGAGAAAAGGGCGGTAATAGGGATGCTCAGTCCCAAACTGCAAACTGAAAAAGAGTTAATCTCTCAAATAATTAACCAAAAACTCCCAATGGAGTCAAAACCTTTACTTTTATCGCTTGGGAACCGCCACTAGCGTGCTTAGCATGGAAGATATTGATAACTGATGGTCGTGAAGTAAATGAGAAGGGTTCATGTCTCAAAATATCATTTACCTCTGTTTTAAAAATTGAGCTCTGGCACCTCTACAAATCACTGCTTCCCTCTGCGAAGGGACTATCTATTTACTTTTATGTTGTGTCATCACCTTCTAAAACAAGTACTGGAACCTGAGAGCACAACTGTCATGCCTTATGCATTGTGTGTAGCTAATGTTGGGTGCATCATGACTGGATCTTTTCTACCATGAATTACAATGTTTAGTCGCTGCTTGAACTTTGGAGGTTCTCTGCATTTATGTTTTGCGGTCTCAAAAAGGGCTAGCGAGATACCACTATTGTCATACTATATCATGGTTGTTTTGACAACGTGTTGCCGTTTGAGATTGATGTCTACTACACAACCTTCTTCTTGTAGACGTTGTTGGGCCTCCAAGTGCAGAGGTTTGTAGGACAGTGGCAAATTTTCCTCAAGTGGATGACCTAAGGTTTATTAATCCGTGGGAGGTGTAGGATGAAGATGGTCTCTCTCAAACAACCCTGCAACCAAATAACAAAGAGTCTCTTGTGTTCCCAACACACCCAATACAATGGTAAATTGTATAGGTGCACTAGTTCGGCGAAGAGATGATGATACAAGTGCAATATGGATGGTAGATATAGGTTTTTGTAATCTGAAAATATAAAAAAATCAATGTAACTAATGATAAAAGTGAGCACAAATGGCATTGCAATGCGTTGAAACAAGGCCTAGGGTTCATACTTCACTAGTGCAAGTTCTCTCAACAATAATAACATAATTGGATCATATAACTATCCCTCAACATGCAACAAAGAGGCACTCCAAAGTCACTTGTCGGGGATATACCCCGCGGTATAAACCGGCCAGAAGTATAACCCGGCCGAACTTGGCGGTTTCCTTGAGACTCGACTGACACTTGGCGATTCACTGGTGACCCGGCGGGCGGGTTGGATGGATGACAAGGCCCAAGGCCCAGAATGCCGGTTTATGTTAATGGTGGGCCGGTTTAAGAGGAAAGGCGTGAAGAATATTTCCCTTACAAGGAGTCAAGACCCGGACTTGTATCCGGTTTGTATTAGAAGGTAGACTAGTCCTAATCCTAATAGGACTCCATATATAACCCGCCCCTTCAACTTATATAAGGAGGGGCGGGGCTCCCCAAAGAGGGGAAGCAAGAAGAAGAAACAATCTCTAGGGCTAGACACAAAGATCCGGTTTACCGGCGACTCTCTCGTGATGATAATGAGACCAAGCCACAAACAGCATGTAGGGTTATTACCGGATGATGTCTCCCAGGGCCCGAAGCTGTCTAAATCCTTGTCTTGTGTTGCGTCTCTTGATTCCGCTCAACCCCTCTAAGGCTACTACATGGATGCGTTGGCCTCACGACTAAGTCCTCTTACTAGGACATCTGCCGTGACAAAACCACGACAGTTGGCGCCCACCGTGGGGCCTGCGCACGGTGGTGTTAAGTTCCTGAAGGGGTTTCATTCAGGGATCGTGAAGCTCGCGTTATGTCAAAGGAAAAAAGCGCCTGCACGGAAAGCGCGTAGGATAACCCGGCGTGAGACAGCCTTGAACAGAGTCGGCACGTTCATCAGTCTATGTTCAGAATTATTATTAATTTTGAGGTTGGCAGATGCAAGTTGGAAGATTGAGAGATTAGGGTTCAGTACGCCGCCGTCGCGTCATTTCAACCCACCGAGTCCGGGACGAGATCTTCTGTACAAGGTGATTTATCTGCCACGTTTCTACTCCAAAGGCTGACAGGAATTTTTCTATAGCCGTCGCGCGCCGGGTCGGGTCAACCAACACACACGTGAGGAGACAAGAGTCAAAATACGAGGCGTTTTCATAAATTGATCTGACAAAGACTATTGCTACTGTTGCTCGGAGTAGTACTACTTCCAATAAACAAGTATGCTACTGTTGCTTGAAGGCAAGACTATACGTTGTTACGGATTGCATAAAGTGATTTTAAGGAGGCACCCTATCCTGCTTCACATGAGCATGCATGTTTGGACAAGGATTGCAACACCGGGTCAAGATGGCAGGTGAAACAGGTCCAATCACCAGCGCCGTACGTCGAGGACGGCTTGTTGGAGAAAATTAACGGGCGTGAGATTCCTTGGACATGCATCGTTGCCACGCCAAGCCGGCCCCACTGCTCCTCTTCTCCGACTCGACCTCATACTGCCGCGCTGTCGGACCGCCCCGGTTTCGTTTTCCTTCTCGTCGAAGTGGCCCCGTCTTCGACTGTCGCTGCTGCAAGTTGAGGATGTTTTGGCGATCCATCAATGCTAGGATCTAGTCGCCGAGACCATGGTCTCCTATTGCAACACGTTTTCAACAAGCACGCCGAATACCGATATTTTTTTCATCATTTCCGGTGCTATTTCCGAGTCATATCCATCAACCATATGGACTACTACTACCATAAAGGACCGACAGGATCTGTACTACTCACGTGGGTTGAGTGCTAAGTTTCAGCTTTTTGGAAATATTGTCTCCGATAACAGGCACAAATTAATTACGCTTCAAGGGAGATAAAATCCAGTCACTCTGGCCAAATCTTGGTTCGAGACCAACGAGACTCACAACAGTACCTCGAGCCGTGCCCCGATGGCCGTTATTGCTGCTGCTACCTTTTCCTGATGTGGAGATCAGTTAAATCCAAGAAACAAAGTACTGTGCACAGTGGTACAAATGAAGATCCCAGTTGAGAGTATACTGCCAGCAAGACCTTCAAGAAAGCTCTCACGTGGTCACAAGGGACAAACCGTCACATCAAAAATCAGTACGCAGCAAAAATATGCACTAAGACTCCCTCAAACCAGGTGCTATCTGTTCCATATATTTTATCAGCACGGGTTAAATTGTTTGAAAAAAGATTACTTTGCCATGTAATATTTTTACGCAGGATAAGTTTTTTATGCCATTATACCACGGAGATGGAGGCGTGCCAACATCATTCGGCACAGGTGGTCGTTCTTAGTCAGCGGACTCCCGCGTCGGCTTACAATGCCTTGGCCGACTCGCCCGTCCGCACCACCTTACAACACCACGGACGATTCGCCCGTCCGCCCTGGCCACCGGTTCATGCGTCCGTGCCGATTTACAACGCGGAGGACAACCTGCTCGTCCGTACCGGTTTACAACACCGCGGCCGGTTCATTTGTCTGCTCCCGCGGCCGACTCGCCCGTGGTGATCATCAACTCCGTGGTGGATAATTTCTGGCCTAACATATCAAGGTGAAATCTGTCCAATCAATTTTTATTGATATATTTTATTCTTTAAAAGAACAAATTACTCCGGCTTGCGATATTGTTTATGCAGGAGCAATTATTTCTCACAAAAGCTATGGCCGTGCCATGGATGTATAGCTCGCGCCACCATTATAATGCGCCAGCATCTGACCACACCATTATGCTCGGTGAATATATCTGCAAGCCGCCATTCTGCAGACCAGTTTACATCAACATGATGTGGTTAACTCTTCGGTCCGCACCGGTTTACAACTCCGCGGCCGACTTATCTGTCTGTGCCGCCTCTGATGTTGCGGTCGTCCTTGTCGTCCGTCTCTCGCGGCCTGGTCTACATCAGCATACCGGGCCGCACCTGTCTGCATGAGCTGTTTATTGGATATGAGCAAGTCACAGCTTGGGTAGCCTGATTTTTTTTCAAATTGGAGGCAAATTATCATCAACCGCCGTTTACACTGGATGGCTCAATGGGCAGGCGCACAAGTCGCCGCCACTACAGTTTGGTTAACTTCAAATCACTAGTTGGAAGGAACCATTGGCCGAGTTGCTGACACGGCTAATACGGGATCATTTATAACCCGCCGCAGTCACCTCAACCCTCTGTGGATTCACATCGTGCTATCAGCACCAATGATATACGAGTTATGCCGGTTTATATCACGGTTAAATATGGAGAATCTCAAGCCAACTCCTCGAGTCACCTTGAGACTCGGGGGCTATGATGACATGACTCAGCAAATCTTGCCAGTTTCAGCGAATTTAAAAACCCCAGGACGATGGAGGGAAAGATAACACGGTCCCAGAGGCTACTGTTATAATGATGAAAATTCAAAGGCCGTTAGAAAATTTCTGGCTTAAAAAGTATATGATAGTTACAAGATCCCGGTTCAATGAAGAAGTTCCGGGTCATCAGAAGAGATTCCGGTTTAAAATCCGGCTTAAGGGAAGTCAGTCTCACTGAAGCTCTCAAATATCCGGTTTACAATCCGGTTCAAGGGAAACTGTTCTCCCACAAAGCTCTGAAGCTCCCGACGGTTTAAAAAAATGTCCGATTCAAAAAGGAGTTAACTTCTCGCAAGTTCGAGTTTAAAGGCTGTCAGAAAATTTCCGGCTGAAAATGAAGATTCCGGTTTAAGATCCGGTTCAAGGGAAAGATGTCTCCCACAAAGCTTTGAAGCTCTCAGTATCCGGTTCAAAATCCCGGTTCAATAAGAATTTATCTCTTGCAAAAAGTTAAAGGTTGCTGAAGAGGACTTGCTGCCATGATGCGCGGTTCAAACATGGGTATCTTGCCTTATTGGCTTATCATATTATTGAACACATGGGGGTTTCTATTTTATAAAGAGGCGTACGGTTTACCCCTTGATTCAGCTTATCAAAGATTTATACAATATCACTTGGGGGCTTGGTCTTATCCGAACCATAGCTACACCTCTTGATCGGCGCAATGCCACAACATCACTTGGGGGCTTGGTCGTATCCGAACCATAGTCACACCTCTTGATCGGCTCAAAGCCAAATCAATCCAGGGCCAAAGGGAGTGTTGTAAAACAACAACTCAAACATAGGCACCCACTGAGCACAGCTCAAAATGTTACTTGGGGATTCTTAGATGTCGAAATGAACTAAGAATATACACTTGTAATAGGCTATCAAGCCATGGCTTGGAAGCCTGGTGTATACACCTAAAACCTCGGGTTAGCTTGCCTATTTAAGTAAGTCACTCCGCCCAGGTAAACCTGGTATGACCCTTCGAACTTTGACAAGTTACACCAAAAAAGGACCCTAAACTTGTCAAGTTAAAACGATGATTGGTTAAGGATTGAGGACCATGTTAAAAGGCTTTGTGAAATGGTTTAACTCAGTGGCCTGGAAGCCCATGAAAAGCCTTGAATTTGGGGCCTGGCAGCCCGTGAAAAGCCTCGACTACAATGGTTTTATTTGCATTTTGCTAAGTTTTTCTTTCTTTTGACAAGATTTGTGATATTTTTAAACCGGCATTCATTAACCCGGCTTGACTTTCAACTACAAGTTCTCAGTCAATGACCAGTTATAATCCGGCGAGTATTAACCCGGTCTGGTTCGACTACAAGTCACCATTATTATATATGGATAATCCAGTGTCTATCACAACCCGGTATGGTTTTATCATAAACCGGCACAATATGGGAGGAGTTATCAGTACTCAAAATTTGGTAAACCAACGATGTGATTCAATGTCACAGAAACAGGTTGAATAAAGCATGATTATAAATCACCAGCGTTTATTAAACCGGCCTGGCTTTCGACTATATGTCGCCAGTATGATGATAAATTATCCGGTGTTTATTAGATCGGCCTGGCTTTAAGACGATAAGTCGCCAGTATATGATGAGAAATTATCCGGTGTTTATTAAACCGGCCTGGCTTTGAACTATAAGTCGCCAGTATATATTTGGATTGCGCCATTGGAATCATGCGTTTATAAATCATTGGGTTATATTATTCAAATAGCCAAACTTGGCTGAATTTTCATTATGATATTGAATGAATAAGATTTTCATACCGGATTATATTATCTTGAATAGCCAACATGGCTGGATTTTATTATGGTTATTAATAACCGGTATTATTGAGCTTTTCAAAGTCGCTTTAGCGCAATGGCTATTATTTTATCAAAGGATATGATTTATTCTACAATGGAAGGAATAGTCCCGAGTCGCTGCAAGCTTACGACCCGGCACTTGGGGGCTACATTTTTCAAATTGAGATTACATGCAAGTCTCATGTCGCTGCAAGCATGCACCATGACACTTGGGGGCTAGTGCAAAGTCATTTTTATTGGCCTTATTGAAGACCCGACTCATCACATCATAATGAGCCGGCCCTTGGGGACTACCAATTGCTCCTGTCAACAATTCAAGGTACACAAGTCTTATAACCATTATATTGAAAGGTACATTGCTCAGTTGGTAAAGCACAAAGCTCTTAACCTTGTGGACGTGGGTTAAAGCCCCATGATGGGGGTTAAATTATATGATGTTCTTTTCAAAGAAGTATATATAAAGTACCAGCTCAATATTATCTTACTGAGCCAGCCCTTGGGGGCTACACGTTATTGTTCAAATCTACATGATCATATTTATAAAATCCTTGCTCATTATTGCATAATGACCCGGCACTTGGGGGCTACATATATGGAGTATTCAGTTTTTACTAGTGGCTGAGATGAACAACATGGATTTCTTCAAAGTGCCAGTAATTATATGGAAACAAGTCTTAAGATATCACTTTGTTCTGCTCAAGACTTGGGGACTATAGGTAATATGGATATAAGGGAGAAAAATCTTCAAATTCTCAGTTCTGAGCAAACCAGATTGACCCGGTGTCTACAATAATTATGACCCGGCGTCGTTAACAATTATGACACGGTGCCATCCATATTTACAAACCGGTAATTTTGGTAATATTAAACCGGCAAGTTTTACATCTTTAAACCGGCTGAATATCAGATGAGTATTTCAAAACCAAATATTTCTTAAGCCATCGCTTTGGAAGCCGACTCAAGTGGATTATTCTTCACAATATTTCTCTGTGAGAAACCAATGTCAGAAAATTGAGTATGAAGCTAGCTTATTGACCTGGATTTTCTAGAAGAAGGAAATGACAAGGAATTAATGATGATCAGGTGCCGGTTTACAAGAATTCTTAACCCGGAGCATAATCTGTCAAGTTTGTTCTTGTGTTTATTTTACAGGATCAGTTTAACATGGATAAATCCAAATTAAACTGGGGGCTAATGTCGGGGATATACCCCGCGGTGTAAACCGGTCGGAAGTATAACCCTGCTGAACTTGGCGGTTTACTTGAGACCCGACTGACACTTGGCGATTCACTGGTGACCCGGCGGGCGGGTCAGACGGATGACAAGGACCAAGGCCCAGAAGGCCGGTTTATGTTAATGGTGGGCAGGTTTAAGAGGAAAGGCGTGAACAATATTTCCCTTACAAGGAGTCAAGACCCGGACTTGTATCCGGTTTGTATTAGAAGGTAGACTAGTCCTAATCCTAATAGGACTCCACATGTAACCCGCCCCTTCAACTTATATAAGGAGGGGCAGGGCTCCCCAAAGAGGGGAAGCAAGAAGAAGAAACAATCTCTAGGGCTAGACAAAGAGCCGGTTTACCGGCGACTCTCTCGTGATGATAATGAGACCTAGCCACAAACAGTATGTAGGGTTATTACCGGATGATGTTTCCCAGGGCCCGAAGCTGTCTAAATCCTTGTCTTGTGTTGCGTCTCTTGATTCCGCTCAACCCCTCTCAAGCTACTACATGGATGCGTTGGCCTCACGACTAAGTCCTCTTACTAGGACATCTGCCGTGACAAAACCACGACATCACTATTAGCGGAGAACAAACGAAGATATTATTATAGGGTACGAAACCACCTCAAAGTTATCTGTTCTGATCGATCTATTCAAGAGTCCGTAGTAAAATAACACGAAGCTATTCTTTCCGTTCGATCTATCCTAGAGTCCGTACTAGAATAACACCTTAAGACAAAATCAACCAAAACCCTAATGTCACCTAGATACTCCAATGTCACCACAAGTATCCGCGGGTATGATTATACGATATGCATCACACAATCTCATATTCATTTATTCAAACCAACACAAATTACTTCAAAGAGTGCCCCAAAGTTTCTACCGGAGAGTCAAGACGAAAACGTGTGCCAACCCCTATGCATAAGTTCACAAGGTACTGAACCCACAAGTTGATCACCAAAACATACATCAAGTAGATCACGTGAATATCCCATTGTCACCATAGATAAGCACATGCAAGACATACATCAAGTGTTCTCAAATCCTTAAAGACTCAATCCGATAAGATAACTTCAAAGGGAAAACTCAATCCGTTACAAGAGAGTAGAGGGGGAGAAACATCACAAGATCCAACTATAATAGCAAAGCTCGCGATACATCAAGATCGTGCCAAATCAAGAACATGAGAGAGAGAGAGAGAGAGATCAAACACATAGCTACTGGTACATACCCTCAGCCCGAGGGTGAACTACTCCCTCCTCGTCATGGATAGCGCCGGGATGATGAAGATGGCCACTGTGAGGATCCCTCCCATAGGTGCCGAAACAGGGTCCCGATTTGTTTTTGGTGGCTACAGAGGCTTGCGGCGGCGGAACTCCCAATCAAGGTTATTTTCTGTAGGTTTCTATATTTATAGGAATTTTTGGCGTAGGTCTCATGTCAGGGGGGTCTCCAAGTCGTCCACGAGATAGGGGACACGCCTAGGGGGTAGGGCGCGCCCCCCCACCCTCGTGGTCGGCCCGGGACTCTTCTGGGCCAACTCTTTTACTCCGAGGGCTCCTTTTGGTCAATAAAAAATTATCAAAAATTGCACGTCAATTGGACTCCGTTTGGTATTCCTTTTCTACGATACTCAAAAACAAGGAAAAAACAGAAACTGGCACTGGGCTCTAGGTTAATAGTTAGTCCCAAAAGTCATATAAAATAGCATATAAATGCATATAAAACATCCTAGATGGATAATATAATAGCATGGAACAATAAAAAATTATAGATACGTTGGAGACGTATCAAGCATCCCCAAGCTTAATTCCTGCTCGTCCTCGAGTAGGTAAATGATAAAAATAGAACTTTTGATGTGGAATGCTACCTAACATAATTCTCAATGTAATTTTCCTTATTGTGGCATGAATGTTCATATCCGAAAGATCCACGACAAAAGTTTAATATTGACATAAAAACAATAATACTTCAAGCATACTAACCAAGAAATTATGTCCTCTCAATATAACATAGCCAAAGAAAGATCATCCCTACAAAATCATATAGTTTGGCCATGCTTCATTTTCGTCACACAAAATGCTCTCATCATGCACAACCCCAATGACAAGCCAAGCAATTGTTTCATACTTTAGTATTCTCAAACTTTTTCAACTTTCACGCAATATATGAGCGCGAGCCATGGACATAGCACTACAGGTGGAACAGAATATGATGATGGAGGTTGTGTGGAGAAGATAAAATGGGAGAAAGTCTCACATCGACGCGGCTAATCAACGGGCTATGGAGATGCCCATCAATTGATGTTAATGCGAGGAGTAGGGATTGCCATGCAACGGATGCACTAGAGCTATAAATGTATGAAAGCTCAACAAAAGAAACTAAGTGGGTGTGCATCCAACTTGCTTGCTCACGAAGACCTAGGGCATTTTGAGGAAGCCCATCGTTGGAATATACAAGCCAAGTTCTATAATGAAAAATTCCCACTAGTATATGAAAGTGACAACATAGGAGACTCTCTATCATGAAGATCATGGTGCTACTTTGAAGCACAAGTGTGGAAAAAGGATAATAACATTGCCCCTTCTCTCTTTTTCTCTCATTTTTTTATATTTTTTTATTATTATTTTTGTTGGGGCCTTCTCTCTCTCTTTTTAATGGCCTCTTTTTTTCGTCCGGAGTCTCATCCCGACTTGTGGGGGAATCATAATTGCCATCATCCTTTCCTCACTAGGACAATGCTCTAATAATGAAGATCATCACACTTTTATTTACTTACAACTCAAGAATTACAAGTCGATACTTAGAACAAAATATGACTCTATGTAGATGCCTCCGGCGGTGTACCGGGATGTGCAATGAATCAAGAGTGACATGTATATAAAAAAATATGAACGGTGGCTTTGCCACAAATACGATGTCAACTACATGATCATGCAAGGCAATATGACGATGATGATGTGTGTCATAATAAACGGAATGGTGGAAAGTTGCATGGCAATATATCTTGGAATGGCTATGGAAATGCCATAATAGGTAGGTATGGTGTCTGTTTTGAGGAAGATATAAGGAGGCTTCTGTGTGATAGAGTGTATCATATCACGAGGTTTGGATGCACCGGCGAAGTTTGCACCAACTCTCGAGGTGAGAAAGGGCAATGGTACCGAAGAGGCTAGCAATGATGGAAGGGTGAGAGTGCGTATAATCCATGGACTCAACATTAGTCATAAAGAACTCACATACTTATTGCAAAAATCTGAAAGTCATCAAAACCAAGCACTACGCGCATGCTCCAAGGGGGATAGATTGGTAGGAAATGACCATCGCTCGTCCCCGACTGCCACTTATAAGGAAGGCAATCAAAGAACACCTCATGCTTCAAATTTGTCACACAACAGTTACCATGCGTGCATGCTACGGGACTTGCAAACCTCAACACAAGTATTTCTCAATTTCACAATTACTAAACTAGCACGACTCTAATATCACCATCTTTATATCTCAAAACAATTATCAAGTATCAAACTTCTCATGGTTTTTAATGCACTCTATATGAAAGTTTTTATTATACCCATCTTGAATGCCCATCATATTAGGACTAAATTCATAACCAAATCAAATTACCATGCTGTTTAAGACTCTCAAAATAATATAAGTGAAGCATGAGAGTTCATCTATTTCTTCAAAATAAAACCACCGCCGTGCTCTAAAAAGATATAAGTGAAGCACTAGAGCAAACGACAAACTACTCCGAAAGATATAAGTGAAGATCAACGAGTAATTGAATAATTATGTAACTATGTGAAGACTCTCTAATATTTAAGAATTTCATATTTTGGGATATTGTTCAAACAGCAAGCAAAACAAAATAAAATAAAATGACGCTCCAAGCAAAACACATATCATGTGGTGAATAAAAATATAGCTCCAAGTAAAGTTACTGATGAACAAAGACGAAAGAGGGGATGCCTTCTGGGGCATCCCCAAGTTAGGCTCTTGGTTGTCCTTGAATATTACGTTGGGGTGCCTTGGGTATCCCCAAGCTTAGGCTCTTGCCACTCCTTATTCCATAGTCCATCGAATCTTTACTCAAAACTTGAAAACTTCACAACACAAAACTCAATAGAAAACTCGTAAGCTCTGTTAGTATAAGAAAATAAATCACCACTTAGGTACTGTCGTGAACTCATTCTAAGTTCATATTGGTGTAATATCTACTGTATTCCAACTTCTCTATGGTTCATACCCTCCGATACTACTCATAGATTCATCAAAATGAGCAAACAACACAGAAAACAGAATCTGTCAAAAACAGAACAGTCTATAGTAATCTGTATCATTCGAATACTTTCGTTAGCACTTGTTGGGAGGAAACCCAATCTTATTTTTGTTCTTTGCATTTTGCTCCTGTTTAGTAATAAATAATTCATCTAGCCTCTGTTTAGATGTGGTTTTATGTTTTAGTTAGTGTTTGTGCCAAGTAGAACCTTTGGGAAGACTTGGGTGAAGTCTTTGCGATCTTGCTATAAAAAACAGAAACTTTTGCGCTCACGAAATTAGCTGCCATTTTTTACTGGAGAGTGCTTTTAGGTTGATTCTTTTTGAAGATGATTAATAGATAAATTACTCAGGCTCACATAAAAGATAAGAATTGAAACATAAAGAAAGCATCATGAAGAATATGACTGGCACATTTAAGCCTAACCCACTTCCTATGCATAGGTATTTTGTGAGAAAACAACTTATGGGAACAATAATCAACTAGCATAGGAAGGCAAAACAAGCATAGCTTCAAGATTTTCAACACATAGAGAGAAAACTTGATATTATTGCAATTCCTACAAGCATATATTCCTCCCTCATAATAATTTTCAGTAGCATCATGAATGAATTCAACAATATAACCATCACATAAAGCATTATTTTCATGATGCACAAGCATTGAATTTTTATTACTGTCCACATAAGCAAATTTCTTCTCATTCGGAATAGTAGTGGGAGCAAACTCAACAAAATAACTATCATGTGAAGCATAATCCAATTTAAAATTAAAATCATGATGACAAGTTTTATGGTTATCATTATTCTTTATAGCATACATATCATCACAATAATCATCACAGATAGCAACTTTGTTCTCATAATCAATTGGAACCTCTTCCGAAATAGTGGATTCATCACTAAATAAAGTCATGACCTCTCCAAATCCACTTCTATAATTATCACAATAAGATTCAACACCCTCCAAAATAGTGGGATCGTTACTTCCTAAAGTTGACACTCTTCCAAACCCACTTTCATCAATATAATCATCATAAGTAGGAGGCATGCTATCATCATAATAAATTTGCATATCAAAACTTGGGGGACTAAAAATATCATCTTCATTAAACATAGCATCCCCAAGCTTGTGGCTTTGCATATCATTAGCATCATGGATATTAAAGAATTCATACTAACAACATCGCAATCATGCTCATCATTCAAATATTTAGTGCCAAACATTTTAATGCATTCTTCTTCTAACACTTTGGCACAATTATCGGAATCCTAATTTTCATGAAAGACATTAAAAAGATGCAGCATGTGAGGCACCCTCAATTCCATTTTTTTGTAGTTTTCTTTTATAGACTAAACTAGTGATAAAACAAGAAACTAAAAGATTCGATTGCAAGATCTAAAGATATACCTTCAAGCACTCACCTCCCCGGCAACGGCGCCAGAAATTGCTTGATGTCTACTACACAACCTTCTTCTTGTAGACGTTGTTGGGCCTCCAAGTGCAGAGGTTTGTAGGACAAGATGTAAAATTTCCCTCAAGTGGATGACCAAAGGTTTATCAATCCATGGGAGGCGTAGGATGAAGATGGTCTCTCTCAAACAACCATGCAACCCAATAACAAAGAGTCTCTTGTGCCCCCAACACACCCAATACAATGGTAAATTGTATAGGTGCACTAGTTCGGCGAAGAGATGGTGATACAAGTGCAATATGGATGGTAGATATAGGTTTTTGTAATCTGAAAATATAAAAACAGCAAGGTAACTAATGATAAAAGTGAGCACAAACGGTATTGCAATGCGTTGAAACAAGGCCTAGGGTTCATACATTCACTAGTGCAAGTTCTCTCAACAATAATAACATAATTGGATCATATAACTATCCCTCAACATGCAACAAAGAGTCACCCCAAAGTCACTAATAGCGGAGAACAAACGAAGATATTATTGTAGGGTACGAAACCACCTCAAAGTTATCCTTTCTGATCAATCTATTCAAAAGTCCATAGTAAAATAACACGAAGCTATTCTTTCCATTCGATCTATCCTAGAGTCCGTACTAGAATAACACCTTAAGACACAAATCAACAAAAACCCTAATGTCACCTAGATACTCCAATGTCACCACAAGTATCAACGGGTATGATTATACGATATGCATCACACAATCTCAGATTCATCTATTCAAACCAACACAAAGTACTTAAAAGAGTGCCCCAAAGTTTCTACCGGAGAGTCAAGACGAAAACGTGTGCCAACCCCTATGCATAAGTTCACAAGGTCGCTGAACCAACAAGTTGATCACCAAAACATACATCAAGTAGATCACGTGAATATCCCATTGTCACCAAAGATAAGCACATGCAAGACATACATCAACTGTTCTCAAATCCTTAAAGACTCAATCCGATAAGATAACTTCAAAGGGAAAACTCAGTCCATTACAAGAGAGCGAAGGGGGAGAAACATCATAAGATCCAACTATAATAGCAAAGCTCGCGATACATCAAGATCGTGCCAAATCAAGAACACGAGAGAGAGAGAGAGAGAGAGAGAGATCAAACACATAGCTCTTTGGTACATACCCTCAGCCCCGAGGGTGAACTACTCCCTCCTCGTTATGGAGAGCACCGGGATGATGAATATGGCCACGGTGAGGATCCCTCCTCCGGCAGGTGCCTAACAGGTCCCGATTGGTTTTTGGTGGCTACAGAGGCTTGCGGCGGCGGAACTCCCGATCTAGGTTATTTTCTGGAGGTTTCTGTATTTATAGGAATTTTTGGCGTAGGTCTCACATCAGGGGGTCTCCGAGTCATCCACGAGATAGGAGGACGCACCCAGGGGGTAGGGCGCGCCCCCCACCCTCGTGGACGGCCCGGGACTCTTCTGGCCCAACTCTTTTACTCCCGGGGCTTCTTTTGGTCCATAGAAAATAATCAAAAATTGGCATGTCAATTGGACTCCGTTTGGTATTCCTTTTCTGCGATACTTAAAAACAAGGAAAAAAACAAAAACTGGCACTGGGCTCTAGGTTAATAGGTTAGTCCCAATAATCATATAAAATAGCATATAAATGCATATAAAACATCCGAGATGGATAATATAATAGCATGGAACAATCAAAAATTATAGATACGTTGGAGACGTATCAGAGATATTTTATTATTGCTCGCTAGCTGATTATGTCATTGATATGAGTCATTATAATCTTTAAGAGTTATTGTCGACATGGTTAGTTATAATGTTGACTGAAAACCTGGGTGATGTTTAAGCTTTGTAGCGACCCGACCTCAGACGGTCAAGCCTCTGTGTATCTGTGCCATCCCTGGATCAGTATGCTGGCACACACAGTACATCAATGTATATATCAAAGTGCAATCACATGTATAATTAACGTAAAACTGATATATACCTCATAAGTCACAGCGGAAACAAATAGTGGGGTGTGGAGTCCCATCAACGCCATCGGCAGGTGAGTGTAGACCGTAACCCTGTATCGTAACTCTTACTCGTCGAGGAAATATCTGCAACATGATACGTTGCAGCCGTGTAGGTCAGTACATTGAATGTACCGGCAAGATCACAATATGCGAAAACAGATGATAAAACTATACTATATGCAATATGGCTTTATGGCTCGGTGTCTGAGTTTTGTTTGCATAAAAGCTGATTTTTAATTTTTCCTACAACAAAGGAATAAATGAAGTCTGTACTATGGAGTTTTCTATCATGACATGGTTCCGCCAACCGATGTCTCATAGCCCAAAATCATCATAAGTGGCCCACAATTAAGTTATCAATCCGGTGTTGAGAGTTCGAGATAGATCCAAGTCCAGAGGCTCAAATTGTCCGTAATCGGGACACGGCTAATCGATTAGGTTTAAACCCTCTGCAGAGGTTTGTACACTTTACCCGCAAGATTCGATCCCTCTCTTTACGCTCGCACTTAAGAGTGTTTGGGAACAAGATGACCAAACATGGTCTTCCAAAGAGTTCCTCGACCACGTCCGGTACTCATCCCATCCTACCGTAGTTCTACATCTGCTAGTACCGTCCCAGCCAGAGTCACTACTAAGGTCAACCAAGCCAGAGCCCATAATGACTTGCGGTTGCACAGGTAAGCTTCCGGGCATGAAGTATTCTTCCGTCTCTTTGAGTCTGGGTGAAGCTTTCAGCAAGATGTCATGGCGCTTCTCCATGCATCCCGGCCAACCACTGGTTTCTCCAGGGTGCCCGTCAACCGTCCTTCACCCAAAGAGTGTGTATTGAATTCTTGTCTCGAGTCTTG
The DNA here is from genome assembly GCA_021605145.1 of Aegilops bicornis. NCBI lineage: Eukaryota > Viridiplantae > Streptophyta > Magnoliopsida > Poales > Poaceae > Aegilops > Aegilops bicornis. Next base: position 638,146,747 of record CM038675.1, read on the forward strand.
AAGTCTTGAGGCCTTGAAGATGCAGTCCTTGCAGGTTCCATCATGGAGTTGTCGCCATTGACGTAGAGTCCTCCTTCTTCACACCACTCTCGAACACTCATACCAAACCCCGTCTACTATAGCGTAGCATTAAAATAAAATATCGTCCCGGGCTTGGTAACAGGGTGATGGGTTCCTACCTCATGCATACTACTCAACTACAAGGATTCAATAACACTCTCGAGGGGTGGTTGCAAAGATGCCACTAAATGCAATAAACATATGTATGAAAGCATGGTCAAAGTGAACTTGCCTTGTTGACGATCTTCGAAAACTAGGGACTCGTGGTAGCAAGCTTCGCACTCCGGAAATTCTACCGAGGCAAACAATAACTATAATAAGCATATAGCATGAGATCACTCAACATAGTAACATAACACACCAAACAAACAAATCAAAACCCAAAGGGAAAACTCAAGGAAAGACCAACTCAAGTTTTTCCTACTTCAAGCAACAACTAAAAATAGTTTTTACATAACAAAATTTTTCTTAACATAACCTAATCATGGATTTATGTTAACTTAACAGAAAATAATGCGTTAAGCAATTAGGAGCAAAAAGAATCAATTTAAAAGCTATAGTAAAACTCCTATTAGGCCTAATCCAATTTATATTAAGAAAATAAAATAGAAAGTTTTATTTAATATAAATAAAAGTTCATCCTATAAAGTGACAGAAACTATCCTAGAATAATCAATCACATGTGAAAAATAAATTTATTTACTAATTTAAATAATAGGAAAACAAGAGCTAGTTAATTAATTAGGATTAACAAGATTCTGCTTAAAACTAATTTTTTATTAATCCTAAAATGCCCAAATTAATTTCTATGGTTTGGCAATGACAAAACAAAGTTGGAATAAAAATAATCATATAAAAATAATTTTCCTAGCTCATGTTATAACAGATTTACTATTCTGACTAAAACTAAATTAAAGCAATTTTATTTATTTTTGACATAGCTAACTATATTTTCTACAGAAACTATAGAAAATTTGCAAACCAACAAAAAAAGAATCACTCAAAAATATTAAACAGAATAAAAGATATGAATTTTTCAAAACAGGAACTATTCTGTTAAAACAGAAAATGAAAATAAAAGAAAAATGGCCTAATGGGCCTAACCTACGCGCTGAGCGTAATATAAACTAAACGGGCCTAGGGTTAAACTGAATCGGGCCGGCTAAATAAAATAAACCCTAACTAAATAAACCATAAACGAACCGGCGGTCTTATTTAAAAAATACCCCTTGGGTGTTCTAATCTACTCAGTAGATTTGAGATCCGGCAATGAGGAGGGATTCTGGCTTAGGAGCTCGGGCGGCAAGTGGCAGCGAGTGCGCTGGCCTCTCCGGTCGTCGGGAGGTCGGTGGAGGACTGGTCTTGACGAGCTCGGGGAGGTGTTTGGTGGAGTCGGTGGAGGTCGGGAGGGTGTAGGGCGGCATGAAAATGGCGGCGGGAGGTTCGGCTCCCATGAGGTAAGGGGAATGGGGTGCGGGGCCTGGTATTTATAGGGAGGGCCTCGGCGTGGCAACGGGGGTGATCGGGGAGATCGGCATCCTGATCTCATGAGATCCGGCGATCGGCGACGCCGGGCGCTATGCGTGGGCGGGAGGTTGAAGGAGGGGGTGGGGTCCGCCTGTCGGTGAGAGAGAGAGGGGGGTGGTGCGGTCGGGCGACCGGCTCCAAAGGGTTTCGGGCGAGGGGGAGGTGAGGCCGGCTCGGTTGGCTCGCTGGGCTGGCCTCTGGGCACTGGTGGACCAGTGGGCGATGCTTTGGTGGCGCTGTGGGGTTCCTTTTAATTTTTTATTTTTAAATAAAACAAAACAGAGATATCTTTTAAAATATAAATATTTTATATAGGACATATATATACCAAAATGATCAGGGAATATTCCCTATCATTTGAACATTTTTCCAAAGGCAAAATCCAAACTTTATAAAAATTCATTTTTTCAAATTCAATTAAAACTCAGATTTGAATTCAAAACTTTTGGCATTGTTTTCCTCTGATATTTTTGGAGTGTCATATTTACTCCTCTCATACTTTTGCTCAAGTATTTATCAGGCATAGATTTTGAAATGATTCCCACTTGCCAATGTTTGAATTCAAATTCCAAAACTCAATTTGAAAGAGGGTTTCAAGGCACTTTCAAATGACTTTCCATTTGATCCTTTATAACTTCCAACTCATATTTCATATAATTGAAGAAGTCATTTTATCTTCCCTCATGAAAATCATTGAGTTGCATAAAGCTTTGAATTTGAAATATTCCCAAATGAAATTTAAATCTTTTCCAAAACCCTTTTCATTTCAAAATGGAAGAAGTCATGTCATCTTCACTCTAGGGTTTGGTGTTGGAATGAACTTGAATTCATTGGGATCCAAAAGGCAAAGGGGAAAGTTTGGGAAAGTCATTTCATTCCCTCTCATTCAACTTTCAAAAGTTTTCAAATTCCACTCAGTTTCACTCAATCAATCAAACCATCAATCGCATAACAAGCATAGTTAATTATCTAATATAACATTCCAAAATTTAGAATTTTGGGATGTTACAAACCTACCACACTTAAAATGAATCTCGTCCTCGAGATTCAAGAGGCTAGCAAGAAAAGGTTAGGGTTGGGGTCTTCTAGCAAAAGTTTTGGTCGAAGGTCGGGGTGCTACCACACTTAAAAACAAGGTTATGGTTCCAATAAACTTAGATACTTCCTCTGGAGTGCTGACATTGTATGTCTCTTCACATATCTTACAATAGCTCCTTCATTAAAGCTCTTCTGTCAGAAGCATAGAGTTTTCCTCAGAATCTTGGGTCGGTTCGTCAAAGTTGAAGTTCGTCCGAGACTGGATCTTCTTAGTTGATGGTTCTGTGTCCATTCTAGACAACTATCGAAACACTCATGGTGGTCTACCATTAATGGTTTCTCCTGCAGAAAACGGGTCTGGGTTGAACTTCACCGTATAACCTACGATTGGCAACGGTTGCTCAGAAGGGTTCCATCGTACTACCATTCTATGGTTTTATGGCTTATCGCGTCGACACTCTTCTAAGGTTTTCGAGGCTCTCGATTTTCCATCAACATATGATAGTTCATGATAGAAGTCTTGGTATGGGGCCAATCCATCCTGTACTTGAATCATTACCACATACGTAAATATCGAATCACGTATTCTAACACTTGGGCATACTCACAAGCATTGCAGAATTTCTCTTGTTCTCGAATTGGTTTCGAGTAAATCCATGGTTTCTGCAAGCTGAACAAGACATCTATCGCTCTTCACAATCCTCGGTTTTCAGATCCTCCTCTGAAACTTATCTGATTGGATCACCGATTCTTCCAAATTTATTCCTTTATCAAGGTTACATACATTTCCTTATCAAAATCCTGGGCCTGTGGGTTATGGCCCACTTCAACACTAGTGCATCTTTAACTCATCCTTGGAGTAACTCTCATGTTACACCTCCTTTAAATCCAGTAGTACTCTGTTTCTTCATACTATCATATCAAAAGCAAAACTCCAAAAAAAAATTCAAACTACAGTCCGTGGAATATATATTTTCTTATCCATTAGTCTAGTCTTCTTCACAGGGTACTACCACCCTTAAAATGCACAAATTCTTCCATAGACCATATTTTTCTCATATCCTCGAAAATGGTCAAAACTCTTTGTTCATGGAGTAACAACCCATAAAATTCAACATATGAAATCATCACACCTTAACTTTATTGATTCATGCATTCATTACAATCTCTCGAGCACCCATTACATAACTCAACTCATCGAACTCATGAAAATGGAATTGCTTTCTATTACTCTTGTTTCCAATATCAAAATTCCAACTACTCCACTCCTGCTTTCATCTTGTCGGGACATTTAGTAGCATAATGTCCTGCTTCCTTGCAATGAAAACACATAACTTTCGATAAGTCTTTGGGCTTCTTGGAGATGGTGCTCGCTCCTTGAGTTCCTTGCTTCCTTTCGAGACAATGATTGGCATAATGCCCGACGTCCTTACATTCAAAGCAGGTAATATGACTCTTGTCCCTCTTTGCAGGAATTGGGTTGTTACGAGGGTGTCTTTGTTTTCTCTTCTTGGGTTTCTTCGCTCGATCAAACCTTCTATTCCCTTTGGATCAAACTCTATTGCTTCCGTTGGGAAGTATCCCAAATACTCTTTCCTTTCCTTGGTGCAATATTGTGAAAAATGTCCTTCTTCTCCACATGAATGGCGTGCATTGGAGTAAAATCTGTTGAGGCCTTCTCCATCGTGGTCTTCAACACATTCCTTCATCATGTGTTCTTTCATAACTTCTGAGCGCTTCTTTCATTCCTTCTTCCTGCTCTGAATAGTTTGTTGCACCATGGGGTAAATGTGACACCGAGTCGTAGTGGGTGGTTCCTTCACACAAGAAACAAGTCACACGACTAGTTGGGCATTCCTCACTGGGTGTTTCTCCTCACAATGAGGGCATCCATCCTTGTGTTCCTCCCGGTGTGTCCTATTCCTCCGCAAATCTTGCAGGCATAAGGTTTCTTCTTCGGTTATCATGGTGCCTCCGGATGAGACGTGATCTCAACAGGGTCTTCTTGAATTCCTCCCAAGTCTTTGCTCCATTCCATCCTCAGTATAGCTTGATGCATCTGCCACCATGTTGCAGCACTTCCTTCAAAGTAATCAAGAGCGACGATACTCCATTCTTCCTTGAAACCAAATTGCTCTCAAGTGATTCTCCATGTTCAATCCATAGCTACGCCTCCTACCGAAGTCTTGATCCAGAGAATATCAGTCCAACTTCATTCATCATCTATGGGGTCCAAAAGTTTTGGGATGAGATATGAGAGAGGTGGGGAGGGATACACACAATACAAACGATAGTTTTTGAAGAAACAAGTTTTACTTTGTGGCTGCCGGAAAACATCAAACAAATGACAGCTCACAAATCGTCAGATCTAACGTAGGTGTATAACAGGGTTTGGTCTCTAAAGGTCAAATAATTCTTCAGGAACTTCAAATTCTTCAAGTCTTCGGAGTCTTCAATTGTTGCAGCTGCAATTCTTCCAACGCATGGTGAAATCCTCTTTACTCTGAAGAAGCCATCAGTTATCCGATATCTTGTCCTTCTTGGAGCGGCTTCAGTTGATTCTTCATGTGATCAAGAGGGAAAAGGGATATATTCTAACTATTTGAGGTGAGAGTGTCTATTTGATAAAATCAGAAGAGATGAGAAGTAAGAGTCTTTTTGAAAATAAAGTTTTAGAGATTTCCTGTCCTAGGGCTTTCCGGTTTCTAGGGTCACGCCTCATACCAACATGTGCTCGATATCATCTCTGTAGCGACCCGACCTCAGACGGTCAAGCCTACGTGTATCTCATGCCATCCTCGGATCAAGATATCTTTGGCACACACAGTACATCAATGTATATATCAAAGTGCAATCACATGTATAATTAACGTAAAACTGATATATACCTCATAAGTCACAATGAAACAAATAGTCGGGTGTGGAGTCCCATCAACGCCATCGGCAGGTTGAGTGTAGACCGTAAATCAGATCGTAACTCTTACTCGTCGAGGAAATATCTGCAACATGATACGTTGCAGCCGTGTAGGTCAGTACATTGAATGTACCGGCAAGATCACAATATGCAAAAACAGATGATAAAACTATACTATATGCAATATGGCTTTATGGCTCGGTGTCTGAGTTTTGTTTGCATAAAAGCTGATTTTTAATTTTTCCTACAACAAAGGAATAAATGAAGTCTGTACTATGGAGTTTTCTATCATGACATGGTTCCGCCAACCGATGTCTCATAGCCCAAAATCATCATAAGTGGCCCACAATTAAGTTATCAATCCGGTGTTGAGAGTTCCGAGATAGATCCAAGTCCAGAGGCTCAAATTGTCCGTAACCGGGGACACGGCTAATCGATTAGGTTTAAACCCTCTGCAGAGGTTTGTACACTTTACCCGCAAGATTCGATCCCTCTCTTTACGTTCTCGCACTTAAGAGTGTTTGGGAACAAGATGACCGAAACATGGTCTTCCAAAGAGTTCCTCTGACCACTGTCCGGTACTCATCCCATCCTACCGTAGTTCTACATCTGCTAGTACCGTCCCAGCCAGAGTCACTACTAAGGTCAACCAAGCCAGAGCCCATAATGACTTGCGGTTGCATGTAAGCTTCCGGCATGAAGTATTCTTCCGTCTCTTTGAGTCTGGGTGAAGCTTTCCGCAAGATGTCATGGCGCTTCTCCATGCATCCCGCCAACCACTGGTTTCTCCAGGTGCCCGTCACAATCCTTCACCCAAAGAGTGTGTATTGAATTCTTGTCTCGAGTCTTGAAGTCTTGAGGCCTTGAAGATGCAGTCCTTGCAGGTTCCATCATGGAGTTGTCGCCATTGACGTAGAGTCCTCCTTCTTCACACCACTCTCGAACACTCATACCAAACCCCGTCTACTATAGCGTAGCATTAAAATAAAATATCGTCCCGGGCTTGGTAACAGGGTGATGGGTTCCTACCTCATGCATACTACTCAACTACAAGGATTCAATAACACCATCGAGGGGTGGTTGCAAAGATGCCACTAAATGCAATAAACATATGTATGAAAGCATGGTCAAAGTGAACTTGCCTTGTTGACGATCTTCGAAAACTAGGGACTCGTGGTAGCAAGCTTCGCACTCCGGAAATTCTACCGAGGCAAACAATAACTATAATAAGCATATAGCATGAGATCACTCAACATAGTAACATAACACACCAAACAAACAAATCAAAACCCAAAGGGAAAACTCAAGGAAAGACCAACTCAAGTTTTTCCTACTTCAAGCAACAACTAAAAATAGTTTTTACATAACAAAATTTTTCTTAACATAACCTAATCATGGATTTATGTTAACTTAACAGAAAATAATGCGTTAAGCAATTAGGAGCAAAAAGAATCAATTTAAAAGCTATAGTAAAACTCCTATTAGGCCTAATCCAATTTATATTAAGAAAATAAAATAAAAGTTTTATTTAATATAAATAAAAGTTCATCCTATAAAGTGACAGAAACTATCCTAGAATAATCAATCACATGTGAAAAATAAATTTATTTACTAATTTAAATAATAGGAAAACAGTAGCTAGTTAATTAATTAGGATTAACAAGATTCTGCTTAAAACTAATTTTTTTATTAATCCTAAAATGCCCAAATTAATTTCTATGGTTTGGCAATGACAAAACAAAGTTGGAATAAAAATAATCATATAAAAATAATTTTCCTAGCTCATGTTATAACAGATTTACTATTCTGACTAAAACTAAATTAAAGCAATTTAATTATTTTTGACATAGCTAATTATATTTTCTACAGAAACTATAGAAAATTTGCAAACCAACAAAAAAAGAATCACTCAAAAATATTAAACAGAATAAAAGATATGAATTTTTCAAAACAGGAACTATTCTGTTAAAACGGAAAATGAAAATAAATGAAAAATGGCCTAATGGGCCTAACCTACGCGCTGAGCGTAATATAAACTAAACGGGCCTAGGGTTAAACTGAATCGGGCCGGCTAAATAAAATAAACCCTAACTAAATAAACCATAAACGAACCGGCCGGTCTTATTTAAAAAAAAATACCCCTTCGGGGTGTTCTAATCTACTCCGTAGATTTGAGATCCGACGGCGGGGAGGGATTCCGGTGGCTTACCGGAGCACTCATGGCGGCGCAGGGCGGCGAAAAGGCGCCTGCCTCCGGTCGTCGGGAGGTCGGTGGAGGACCATGGTGCGGACGAGCTCGGGAGGTGTTTGGTGGAGTCGGTGGAGGTCGAGGGTGTAGGCGACGGCATGACGTGAAATGGCGGCGGCGGGAGGTTCGGGCTCCGGCGAGGGGGTAAGGGGGGGGGGGAATGGGGTGCGGGGGCCTGGTATTTATAGGGGAGGGCCTCGGCGTGGCAACGGGGGGTGATCGGGGGAGATCGGCATCCCGGATCTCGCGGGATCCGGCGATCGGCGGCGACGCGGCGTTGCGTGGGCGGGAGGTTGAAGGAGGGGGTGGGGTCCGCCTGTCGGTGAGAGAGAGAGGGGGGTGGTGCGGTCGGGCGACCGGCTCCAAAGGGTTTCGGGCGAGGGGGAGGTGAGGCCGGCTCGGTTGGCTCGCTGGGCTGGCCTCTGGGCCGCCTGGTGGGCCGGCTGGGCCAGTGGCCTGGCTGGCGCCTGGGGGGGGGGGGTTCCTTTTTAATTTTTTTATTTTTAAATAAAACAAAAACAGAGATATCTTTTAAAATATAAATATTTTATATAGGACATATATATACCAAAATGATCAGGGGAATATTCCCTATCATTTGAACATTTTTCCAAAGGCAAAATCCATACTTTATAAAAATTCATTTTTTTCAAATTCAATTAAAACTCGATTTGAATTCAAAACTTTTGGCATTGTTTTCCTCTGATATTTTTGGAGTGTCATATTTACTCCTCTCATACTTTTGCTCAAGTATTTATCAGGCATAGATTTTGAAATGATTCCCACTTGCCAATGTTTGAATTCAAATTCCAAAACTCAATTTGAAAGAGGGTTTCAAGGCACTTTCAAATGACTTTCAATTTGATACTTTTTAACTTCCAACTCATATTTCATATAATTGAAGAAGTCATTTTATCTTCCTCATGAAAATCATTGAGTTGCATAAAGCTTTGAATTTGAAATATTCCCAAATGAAATTTAAATCTTTTCCAAAACCCTTTTCATTTCAAAATGGAAGAAGTCATGTCATCTTCACTCTAGGGTTTGGTGTTGGAATGAACTTGAATTCATTGGGATCCAAAAGGCAAAGGGGAAAGTTTGGGAAAGTCATTTCATTCCCTCTCATTCAACTTTCAAAAGTTTTCAAATTCCACTCAGTTTCACTCAATCAATCAAACCATCAATCAGACAACAAGCATAGTTAATTATCTAATATAACATTCCAAAATTTAGAATTTTGGGATGTTACAAGCTTATTTATACAAACAAGAGCAAAAGAGTTCGTAAAAGTTTTTATTTTTCACTTTCAGTTTATCAACTGAATTGCTTGAGGACAAGCAAAGGTTTAAGCTTGGGGGAGTTGATATGTCCCCAACGTGTCTACTTTTCCTAACGCTTTTCCTCTTGTTTTGGACTCTAATTTGCATGATTTGAATGAAACTAACCCCGGACTGACGCTGCTTTTAGCAGAACTACCATGGTGTTTTTTTTGTGCAGAAATAAAAGTTCTCGGAATGGAAAGAAACTTTGCGAGGATTTTTTATATCAAATAAGAGAATTTCTTGAGCCAAGACCTACCGAAGGGGGGCACCTGGGTGGGCACAACCCACCAAGGCACGCCCCCCTCACCAGGCGCGCCCAGGTGGGTTGTCCCCACCTGGTGGCCCCGCAGACCCTGAAACCAACGCTATAAAATCCTATTTTTTAGAAAAAAAATCAGGGAGAAAGAATTATCGTTATCCACGAGACGGAGCTGCCGCCAAGCCCTGTTCTTCCTCGGGAGGGCAGATCTGGAGTCTGTTTGGGGCTCCAGAGAGGGGGATCTTCGTTCTTCGTCATCACCAACCCTTCTCCATCGCCAATTCCATGATGCCCCCACTAGGAGTGAGTAATTCCTTCGTAGGCTCGCTGGTCGGTGAGGAGTTGGATGAGATTCATCATGTAAATGAGTTAGTTTTGTTAGGGCTTGATCCCTAGTATCCACTATGTTCTAAGATTGATGTTGTTAACTTGCTATGACTTTGCCATGCTTAATGCTTGTCACTTTGGGCCCGGGTGCCATGATTTCATATCTGTACCGTTTATGTTATCATCATTATATCCATGTTCTAGATCTGATCTTGCAAGTTATAGTCATCTACTACGTGTTATGATCCGGTAACCCCGGAGTGACAATAACCGGGACTTCTTCCGGTGATTGCCGTAGTTTGAGGAGTTCATGTATTCACTATGTGTTAATGCTTTATTCCGGTTCTCTATTAAAAGGAGGCTTTAATATCCCTTAGTTTCCAATTTGTACCCTGCTGCCACGGGAGGGTAGGACAAAAGAAGTCATGCAAGTTCTTTTAATAAAGCACGTATGATTATTTACGGAATATATGCCTACATTATATTGACGAACTGGAGCTAGTGTCGTATCGCCCTAGGTTATAACTGTCTCATGATGAATATCATCCAACGAGTCACCGATCCAATGCCTACGAATTTACCTTATATTGTTCTGCTAAGTTGCTAGTGCTATCATCACTGTTACACTTGCTACAAAATTATCGCTATCATCATATCAAGCATTATTGTCATTTGTCACTACTATCAAAACTATCAAACTACTTTGCTACTGATCACTTTGTTGTAGATAATTAATCTCCAGGTGCGGTTGAATTGAGAACTCAGCTGCTAATACCTTCAAATATTCTTTGGCTCCCCTTGTGTCGAATCTATAAATTTGGGTTGAATACTCTACCATCGAAAACTGTTGCGATCCCCTATACTTGTGGGTTATCAGACCTCTACGGTGGTAATTTCCCTTGCTAGATGACATACTCTCCTAGGTTGTGAAACCAAGGCTATGATCACCAAAGCTATGAAAATCAAGGCAAATGGAGACCAAAGCTCTTATACCACTTGTAGGATCAAAAGTATGTCTAGAGGGGGGTGATTAGACTACTTGACCAAATAAAAATCTAGTCTTTTCCCAATTTTAAGTCTTGGCAGATTTTAGCAACTTAGCACTAGTCAAGCAATCAACCTACACATACAATTCTAAGAGTATAGCAGCGGAATGTAAATCATTGCATATGAAGGTAAAGGGGAGGAGTTTGGAGGGAGCAAACGCGATGTAGACACGGAGATTTATGGCGTGGTTCCGATAGGTGGTGCTATCGTACATCCACGTTGATGGAGACTTCAACCCACGAAGGGTAACGGTTGCACGAGTCCACGTAGGGCTCCACCCATGAAGGGTCCACGAAGAAGCAACATTGCCTATCCCACCATGGCCATCGCCCACGAGGGACTTGCCTCACTTGGGTAGATCTTCACGAAGTAGGCGATCTCCTTGCCCTTACAAACTCCTTGGTTCAACTCCACAATCTTGATGGAGGCTCCCAAGTGACACCTAAACAATCTAGGAGACATCACTCTCCAAAAGGTAATAGATGATGTGTTGATGATGAAATCCTTGCTCTTGTGCTTTAAATGATAGTCTCACCAACACTCAACTCTCTCTCACGGATTTGAATTTGGTGGAAAGATGATTTGAGTGGAAAGCAACTTGGGGAAGGCTAGAGATCAAGATTCTTGTGGTTGGATTGGGATGTATTGCTCTCAACACATGAGTAGGTGGCTCTCTCTCAGAAAATGAATGCTGGAAGTGTAGGCACGTTCTGATGGCTTTCTCCACGAATGGAGAATGGGTGGAGGGGTATATATAGCCTCCACACAAAATATAACCGTTACACACAATTTACCAAACTCGGTGGGACCGAATAATGAAACTCAGTCAGACCGATTTAGTTCAAAATGTGAACGTTAGGCTTTTCGGTGGGACCGACATGCTCAACTCGGTGGAACCGATGTGCTAGGGTTAGGGCATAACTTGATCTCGGTGAGACCGATCACATGAACTCGATGAAACCGATTTCAGTAATAGGCAAACAGAGAGTTGGTCAGGCAAACTCGGTGGGACCAATGGCTCATTTCGGTGAGACCGAAATGTTACGAAAAGGAAACAGAGAGTTTGCATTGCGAACTCAGTGGGACCGATCGCTCATTTCGGTTAGACCAAAACGTTACAAAGGGAAACAGAGAGTTTGCAATCCCATCTCGGTGAGATTGAGATCTCTATTGGTGAGACCGAACTGATTAGGGATTCTGGCTATGGCTATGTCGAATGAACTTGGTGGCGCCGGATAGATCAAAACGGTGGGGCCGAGTTTGACTTTAGGTTTAGAACATATGTGAAAATGAAAAAGTGGTTGAGGGCTTTTGAAGCATATCACTAAGCATTTTGAGCAAGCAAGCCATTAAGCAACACCTCATCCCCTTCTAATAGTATTGGCTTTTCCTATGGACTCAATGTGATCTTGGATCACTAAAATGAAAAAGTAGAGTCTTGAGCTTTTGCCGATATGTGTCCTTAGCATTTTGAGGGGTCCACATCTCTAATCCATGCCATGCCAATCATTGAACTTTCTGAAATGATCATCTTGAAAGAGTATTAGTTCAATGAGCTATATGTTGTTAAGAATTATCAAAACCACCCAGGGATTAGTTGCACTTTCAAGTTGACGGCGCTGGGATCTAGCGGACACAAGGAAGAACCCCGGCCGAGGTGCCACAAAGTCTCGGTCTCGTCACTTGCGGCGGTCCGGTTCATCAGCTCGAAAAGCATCCTTGTATGTGAAAGTGCTCCTATAGATTTGAGTATGACGGCAACTCCCCTCTTTCTTCAGTGTTGCCTCGATGACCGCGGAAGACGAAGGTGGACGATGTTTCAGCATGGAACATGATTCTGCCAGAGTGAAATTCTAGTTTTACCCTTTGTGGAGTCTTTAGTGCAAGACTGCAAGACATTTATGTATGTCTCTTGTGGTGACATTGTGTTTACTCTTTATAGTCCGTTTTTCTAATGAAATACATGTGATTACTTGAACAAAATGATGTTTAGAGGTGTGCAATTCTAATGAGATGCATTTCTGGTCTGTAGCTTATGTACGAACTGATTTGGGGGCGACGATTGCAGAATGCCCGTCCATTCGAAACACGGCTTAGCATAATTTCAAGCAAGTCATGACTGGACAATCCATATAACTGTATCTGGCCTGGCGTAGTACACGGAGAGACGCAACGGCACGGCACGGCACGGCACCACCGTCCGTTGCTCGCTCGCACGCAGGGATACGCAACTGCACAACCCATCACGGTCCGGCCCTGCACTCCAAGGGAAGATTTTGCGCCCCAGAATGATCTTCCCTTGCCGATGATAACCAACCGCTCCGTTCCGTCGCGCCACACATAACCGCCGCTCCCCTGCCGTCCGCACGCTGCTCAGTTTCACTTTCACCCCGCAAAGCCAAGCTGGAGAGTGCTGGACGCCCCAGGGTAACGGCTGCCCACAGACCGAGTCACCGGAACCAGCCAGCCGTGGGTTACGCCGTGGGCCGTCGCGCTCGCCCACCACCCCGGTTTGTGTCGCCTAGCCCGGAGCTCATACCGTCCGTCCGTCGCTTCCCTTCTTTCCTACCCGGGCCCGCCCCCCGCTGCGACGGCAACCACCGCGGTGGACCCGCCGGCCCGCTCGCGCCCAGTCGAGGCCCTACACTTCGGCGTTCATCACGTGCCTCTTCGGCCCGGCCGCCGGATTTATATGTCCGCGCGCCAGCCGTGCCCGCAGTGTCAGTCGGTGAGTGACGCGACGCACTCGCCCGTACACTGCCAGTCCGCCTGAGATATTTTTCTCTCTCTCTGGGGTGAGGGCGTGAGGGAGAGGGAGGCTGGGAGAGAATGCTGCTGCGGAGCGCGTCCTCGCCGCTGCTCAACGCGGCGCGCGTGCCGGCGGCCGCGGCGGGGGAGCATGTACTGGGCCACGGCCACCTCGCGCTCGCGGTGGCGTCGCCGGCGGGGCATCACGGGCCGAGGCAGCAGGGGGCGCTCTGCCGCGCATTGTCCGAGGCCGATCTGCTGTCGCCCGTGCCGCTCCCGGCCGCCTCCGCCTTCCTCGAGGAGTTGGACGAGGAGGAGGCGCAGCAGGAGGACGAGGACGTGGTCGCGGTCGGGGTGGCGGCCGTGCCGCTGCGCCGGCTGCTGACGAGCACGGGGCTGGACGCAGCGGGGGAGGGACAGGAGGCCGGCGCCGGCGGAGCCCTGGCGCTCCTCGAGGGCGTCGGGGGAGGCGGCGGGCGCGGGAGGGTGTGCGGCGGCTGGCAGGGCGGCCGTGGAGGGGACGGCGACGGAGGTGACCGCGGCGCCACCGACGCGCACTACCGGCGGATGATCAGGGCCAACCCGGGCAACTCGCTGCCGCTGGGGAACTACGCCAGGTTCCTCAAGGAGGTGCAGGGGGACGCGGCGAGGGCGCAGGAGTACTGCGAGCGCGCCATCGTCGCCAACCCAGGCGACGGTGACGCCCTGGCGATGTACGCGGGCCTCGTCTGGGAGACCAGCCGGGACGCCGAGCGCGCCGACGCTTACTACAGCCGCGCCGTCCAGGCCGCGCCCGACGACTGGTCAGTGACCCAGTTCACTGGCTCAGAGCGCCACGGCGCCACTTGCTTGCTTCGCATGCTTGACAGTTTCTTGCTTCCTTTGCAGCTATGTCCTGGGATCCTACGCCGGGTTCCTGTGGGACGCCGAGGAGGAAGACGATCTCGACGACGGACAGACTACGGCGGCGTCGTTCTTTGGAGCAGCTCAGCCTCCCTCCATCAGAGCGGCCTAACCAATCTCACTGCCAGTAAACAAACTGTATCTGGAAGAGCGACATGCCACGATCACGGCGACCTCCGAGGAAAGCCACCGCCGTCGCCGGCCGGTCGAGGCAGCTGGTAAACTGAATAAATCATGTCCGGCTACCTGTGTGCAATAGCAATCTGGATAGAGCACTACGCCTCTAAGCTTAGCAGGATCTACAGCACTGTAGCCTGTAGGATAAATATCTAGCCTAATAAGGCTATGCTGTGCTTGTACATGTAGAATGTTCCTGGTAACATGGTTTATATAGTATGTACCACCTGTGAATTACAGTAAATACCAGAACCGATTGCCCCTGCACTTCAGCAAAAGTAGATCCATCTTCCATGCAGGAACAGAATACAAAATTACACTGAATGCTGGGAAAAGAAGTCTCGCGACCTGGAAATACAAGGTAGTCATATGCAAATGTTACTAACTACAAATAACACCACTCCCTTGTACTGTTTGAAAAACAACACAAACTGAGAAGATAAACAGTACATTGGCTGCTTGCCATGCTTCAAACCCCAGGTGATTACACTCATTCAAGCACATGATACCAGCCACAAGTTTACTACCCAAATAACAAAAATGCAGACATGGGAGGCCGAGGCATGACTCTCAGCTTTCCGAAAGACTGGACTCGACCGTTTTCTATGCGTTGAGCACATGGTCGTCTGGAGTGACTTGAGCACGGATTGGCGTCCGGATGGGATCTGCAGTTGACTTGCTAATTTCTAGCTGTTCTGCAGAAGATATAGAAGTTGCAATGTCAACAGAACCTGTCTGCTCTGACGGCAATTTGGGGAGAGATTTCCGTTGGGACTTCTTCGGAGCAGGTGCTGCCTTGGGGCTGTTTTGGGAGGCCCTTTGGTCGAGGCTCAGACGAACTGGACGGCTCGAAGGATTGGTACTTACTGCTGTGCCTGCTGAGGTTGTGTTCTTTGAGCGACCAAGCTTTGGTGATCGAGGTCTGGTGGTAGGGACCTAAGATGAATAGCAGTGAATAAGTAGTATTCTTCAGAAGCTAGGACACACCCATAAGCGTTACATGTTGCGAGTTAAAAGTGCTAGTGCAAATCATGGTAGAAACTTGAACCACCTGTCCTGTCTACCAGGAAAACTAACGGTCCATTTTTTAAATACTGTTGACAGTTAACTGCATAATAATTAGGGATGGTCAACTTGCACAAACTCATCAAAGAGGTAAATCAAATAACTAACTGAGTTTCAGATTTACTCAAATATAGTGGCAAGAGACATGGACCATGTGGTGATGGAGATTTTCATTTTAGTAATTAAACACCCAAAAGAAACTTGCATAATATCTACAAGAAATGGAATCTCCTAACAGCTGATGAAGTAACCATCACCTACAGTACAACTGCACTAGCTACAGAAAATAATACTTTCGGCGTGGAAAAATTGGCTGCAAATAGAACGTTCTCCAGAATTCTTGAACACAGTAGTCATGCATAACCATGTGACAGCTGTATGTGATGTGGGTTGGTCACCCATGTGCTAGGGATAATACATTTTATCTTTTAGTTGGGAATAGTATCATTTAGAGATAAGATAACGCTTAGCTTCAGCCTTCAGCCAATTAGAGATAAGATATTTCCTTGGATATGAAATTTGTTTCGATTCGGTTGTTAGGGCCAGATCCTTGGTGCGTCTATTTTCATTAAGCGGGAAGAACTACAGTATGTCTCCTGTCCACTTCATCTAACCCTCTCCCTGATTAGCCATGCAACCCAGCCATCCTCCCAGCTGTCTTTTGTGCTTTACCATCATGACATGCATACATGAAGCTACCAGCAAGGAAGCACTACTGGAATCACAATTTAGGTGTAGTAAGTGTGGTCTTAGATCTTACTAGAAGAATGAAGAAGTTATTCTTATGTAATCCAAGTATTATAAAAACAATTACAGTATTCTTTGGCTATATATGAAGGTATTGTAGCAAGACTTAAGTTTCCACAGGACAGCAAAGAAAAGTCTGCATTCAAGAGTTCCCTGCTTTCACAGTTATACAGGTTGCAAATATGTTAATGAGGTCTACAAGGCTGGTTGCGATCGATTCAGTTCTTAATTCGCTTGACAGAATGGAAGGAGGAAGCTCTCCCTGAGCAGGGATCAAGACGGTTACCTTCTTCAACTCAACCTTGGGAGCTGGTGGTTCCTTATAAAAGCTGGGCATCGGTGCTGCCTTGAAATTCAAACTTTTCCGTAGCTGTCTGAGTTCAGCTTCTTCCATTTCCTGCACGGTGGTAAACAAGCTAACACTATTAGCAATGGACCATACAAAAAATCATTGATTTATTTTGAGGAAATGACAAATAAGAATATGGACCTTTGATTTTGCCTGCATGTTGTTTTTCTCCAATTCCTGTGCATGGATCTTCTCCTCGAGCTTTGAGTAGAACTACTTGATTGCAGAATGGGTAAGCAAAGGCAGGAGATTAAAAAAATGATAAGTCGTAAAAGTTATGTACGAACAACTTACCTCCCTTCTTTTTTCAGCTCTCTCATTGCATTTGAAGGCAAACCCATATGAAGGGGTGCTGCCAACCTTCTGAGGCTTTACTCTTTCACAATTAGATTCTTCATCGTTTTTTACAACATGTTGGTTAGATGCTTTCTGAGTTTTCTTCTTCTCCCTGTATTTGAATGGAGAATATGACTGTAAGAAACTATTTTAATAGTGTAAATGCAATAGGTAAGTAGTACAAGGGTTTACAGAAAAAAAAGTTTTAAAATAATTCTTAGTTGGAAAGAAATTAGCTAGACTTGTACACATGCTAAAGTTGACAATACAGAAAGGAGTTTGAACTGTTAAGGTTACACAGATGGAGAATGCATTTAGAGGGTGGTTATATCCAAGTGCATTAGGAGAGAAAGTATATAGCTAGACTCGTCCACGGGCTAAAGATAACAGTATCCAATTGAGTATTCAGTGAATGTGCTTCAGCTTTCATAGATGCAAAATGTATTGAGACGGCACTTCTCAATATGGCAACAAGAATCACTTCTAAACAAATTGGTAGCACGGCAGCAAACAAAAAGTAATAATCTAACAAACAGGAGGACACTAAGCATGAATGCAATCCTTTTCGTTTAATTTGAGGATCAGACCCTTTATGGTATGCAAAAACCATCTTCCTCACTAACTCACTTGTGCTACTAAAAACTAGCTGTCCCAGCTGTACCATAAATAGACAGACTTGTTTTCACTCACATTAATCAGTTTACAAGAAGTGCAACCTACCATAATTGGGCACAGAGATTGCGGGTGTTAAATCCTTAAAACAGATGCAACGAAAGAACCAGTATACACACAAGAACAAACAAACAACATACTTTGAATCCTCGAGCGACAAGCTCTCCTTAGCAACTGGTCGAGAATTGCTCTTTTCCGCCTTCTGAATCAAAACAGATCAATCAATTCTAGTAAGATCAAAATGCATTAGACATACCGTTGCATCCTCATATTGGACAACAAGAGTTTTGCATTTCAGCACTATAAAAATGTGTATGCAATATCCAAGAAGTAATAGGGAATGGGCTAAAAAATGAACTTACTTTCTTAACATCAGCATCACCATTGCTTGAAGAGCTATCAACTAAATCTGGATCAGACACTCGTGCAATGGGTGCCTTGGTATACGGAGAACTGGGAGTGTTTTTCTTAGCTTGACTCTTATCGCCGCTCCGTGGGCTCTGGCGCTGTGATTTGGTAACCTTAGGGGAACGGCTCTGGCTTCCCTAGAACACATGAAAATTGCAGAAAGCACCAAATTATCACCAAACCATCTATATGAGATCTCAGCAAGGACAATGTATCAACATGGCAAGCCCTCACCTTGGGAACCCTGGCCTTTATGTCCTCCGGTTGCGATTTTATGTCCTCCGATGGCGAGGTGGCTTCCCCACCCACCTCTTCAGATGGATTGATCACCTCACTCTCGCCCGAAAGCGCCACATCGGCCAACTCCTCGCTGTCTGGACTGTCTTTGGGCAGAAATTTCTGGCTCGCCCCATTGTCAACGCCCAATGCACCCATGGCATCGGCAACCTCGGACACTGCATCCATCTCTCCTACCACCTCAGGCAAGACTCTCGCCTGCTCAGCGGTTTATCAGAAACAACAAAGGCGCGGCGGCTTGCACGAGCTATACCTTCTTAGCTCATCATCCTCGAAACTCGCCGCGGCAAGAGAACAACCCCCGAAATCTGCGGAAAGTATACTGCTATAAGTTGGGTCAATCGACACCAAATTACATGGGGGAAACGGGATTGGGTTCAGCTGAGATCCGCCATGGAGAACAAAGATCTGGGGAGAGGACCGGAGCCAGGGGAACAGCAGTCAACGCGTGCTAGGGCTTTGCTTACCAGCAAGAGGAGCCGCGTCCGGGCGGATCTTCGCTCCCCGCGAGCCCAGCGGAGGAGAGGACGGAGCGGCGACGGAGGAGGCGACCTCCTTCTCTCGGGGTGGCGGGGTACCGGCGGCGGGGGTGGCGACGAGGGGAGACTGGGGAGGGAGGAGGGCAAGCCGGCTGAAAGCAACAAGGAGAAGGGGTGAATCTGGGATGTGACGGCAGAGGGGAGACCTCCCACCAGCTCAGTTTGAGATGGAGACGCGTCAACACTGTGCGCGCAGTGTGCAGCGTCTATCTCCGTGCTCCACGGCTAGCTTTGGCTCCACACTGGTTGCAAAGGGTGTGCTTGGTTTGGGAACGATGGAATGGAACGGTTTTATTTCACTGGAGTGAGTTGGTTCCGTTTTCATGTTCGGTTGGGACAATTAGGTGGAACGAAATAGTTATATTCCAGTGTTTGATAAGGGTAATGGAACGAAATGAATTTGGTTAGAAATGATGAAATTATCTCTCGGAATTGGCTCATATAAATAGAACAATATTTTTTTAATAAATTATTTGAATTATCAACAAAAATTCAACTGTATTATAGTTTAGACAATTTATGAATTTAGTCATTATACATAAGAAATAATTGTCATTACCATGCACCCTTCATAGTTCAGACTCTCGCATGTATCAACAATTCAGGGTTCGGACTCCCGCATGGCCGCATGCATCAACAATTCAGAGTTCATACTCGACATTACAACACACGCATTTGCTAATTGCAGTTTACAATCAGTAGTTGCTCGCTCTTTGTTTACTAGCAAAAGAAGATGAAGCTCTCGAACGGCACGACGTACAACACCGAAACAGTCAGCACGCACACCACGGCGAACGCCCCCATGGGGCACGGGTCTGCAACGACTTCCTTGCTGACTCGCTCTCGGCCAAATGGTCGCCGCCAGCCGCAGGCTTCGTCCTTACGCTACCATGCCTCTCTTCCATGCGAGTCGCCTCCGCCTGCGGGTGGTCATTGCTAGTCTGTTTGTCATCTGGCGGTGCACGCCATTAGAGAGGGAGAGTCGATGCCGGAGAGGGAGAGAGGTGGGAGTGGCCGGCGGCGTCGCACATCGAGTGAGAGAGATGAGGAGGTGTGCTACCTCTTGAGCACTGCGTTGGTTTTCCCTTGAAGAGGAAAGGGTGATGCAGTAAAGTAGCATAAGTATTTTCCTCAGTTTTTGAGAACTAATGTATCAATCCAGTAGGAGGTCACGCTCAAGTCCCTTGCACCTACACAAATAAATAGAAGCTCGCAACCAACGCGATAAAAAGGGTTGTCAATCCCTTCACGGTCACTTACGAGAGTGAGATCTAATAGAGATGATAAGATAATATTTTTGGTATTTTTATGATAAATAGTAAAAGTAAAGAAAGCAAGTAAACAGTAATGGAAATAACGGGAGATTAATATGACGGAAAATAGACCCGGGGGCCATAGTTTTCACTAGTGGCTTCTCTCAAGAGCATAAGTATTACGGTGGGTGAACGAATTACTGTCGAGCAATTGATAGAATTGAGCATAGTTATGAGAATATCTAGGTATGATCATGTATATAGGCATCATGTCCATAACAAGTAGACCGACTCTTGCCTGCATCTACTACTATTACTTCACACATCGACCGCTATCCAGCATGCATCTAGAGTATTAAGTTCATAAGAACGGAGTAACGCTTTAAGCAAGATGACATGATGTAGAGGGATAAACTCATGCAATATGATATAAACCCCATCTTTTTATTCTCGATGCAACAATACAATACGTGTCGTTTCCCCTACTGTCACTGGGATCGAGCACCGCAAGATTGAACCCAAAGCTAAGCACTTCTCCCATTGCAAGAAAGATCAATCTAGTAGGTCAAACCAAACTGATAATTCGAAGAGGCTTGCAAAGATAACCAATCATACATAAAAAAATTCAGAGAAGATTCAAATATTGTTCATAGATAATCTTGATCATAACCCACAATTCATCGGTCTCGACAAACACACCGCAAAAGAAGATTACATCGAATAGATCTCCAAGAGAATCGAGGAGAACTTTGTATTGAGATCCAAAGAGAGAGAAGAAGTCATCTAGCTAATAACTATGGACCCGAAGGTCTGAGGTAAACTACTCACACCTCATCGAAGAGGCTATGGTGTTGATGTAGAAGCCCTCCGTGATCGACGCCCCCTCTGGCAGGACGCCGGAAAAGGCCCCAAGATGGGATCTCATGGGTACAGAAGGTTGCGGCGGTGGAATTAGGTTTTCGTGGCTCTCTCTGATGGTTTGGGGGTACGTAGGTATATATAGGAGGAAGAAATAGGTCGGTTGAGCCACGAGGGGCCCACGAGGGTGGAGGGCGCGCCCCCCGCCTCGTGGCGGCCTCGTTGGTTGCTTGACGTCCACTCCAAGTCCTCTGGATCACGTTTGTTCCAAAAATCACGTTCCCGAAGGTTTCATTCCGTTTGGACTCCGTTTGATATCCTTTTTCTGTGAAACACTGAAATAGGCAAAAAAACAGCAATTTGGGCTGGGCCTCCGGTTAATAGGTTAGTCCCCAAAAAAATATAAAAGTGTATAAATAAGCCCATTAAACATCCAAAACAGAATATATAATAGCATGGAACAATAAAAAATTATAGATACGTTGGAGACACGTATCAAGCATCCCCAAGCTTAATTCCTGCTCGTCCTGTAGGTAAATGATAAAAACAGAATTTTGTTGTGGAATGCATTCTTAGCATAATTCTAATGTAAATATTTTTATTGTGGCATGAATATTTAGACCCGAAATATTCAAGATAAAAGTTTAATGTTGACATAAAAACAATAATACTTCAAACATGCTAATCAAGCAATTATGTCTTATCAAAATAACATAGCCAAAGAAAGCTTATCCATACAAAATCATATAGTTAGGCTATATTTCAATATTGTCACACAAACATTCTCATCATGCATAACCCCGATGACAAGCCGAGCAATTGGTTCATACTTTTAACGCGCTCCAGCATTTTCTACTCTTACGCAATACATGAGCAAAAGACATTGATATAGCACTACGGGTGGAGTAAAGTATAATGATGGGAGTTATGAGAGAAGACAAAAAAGGTAGAAAGTCTCATATTGACGCGGCTAATCAATAGGCTATGGAGATGCCCATCGATTGATGTCAATGAGAGGAGTAGGGATTGCCATGCAACGGATGCACTAGAGATATAAATATATGAAAGCTCAACAAAAGAAACTATGTGGGTGTGCATCCAACTTGCTTGCTCATGAAGACCTAGGGCATTTTGAGGAAGCCCACCATTGGAATATACAAGTCAAGTTCTATAATGAAAAATTCTCACTAGTATATGAAAGTGACAACATAGGAGACTCTCTATTATAAAGATCATGGTGCTACTTTGAAGCACAAGTGTGGAAAAGAATAGTACTCCCTCTGTTCACTTTTGTAAGACGTTTTAGACAGCTGAAATTGAACTGTTTTGGCAGTTGTCTTAAATGTCTAAACGGTCTTACAAAAGTGGATGGAGGGAGTAACATTGTCCCTTCTCTCTTTTTCTCTCATTTTTTTTCCTTTTTTTCTTTTTTTTTCTTTGGGCCTTCTCTTTTTCCTTTTTCTTGGCCTCTTTTTTTCTTTCTTTTTTTCTTTCCCCCCCCCAATTTTTTCTTTAGTCCGGAATCTCATCCCGACTTGTGGGGGAATCATAGTCTCCATCATCCTTTCCTCACATGGGACAATGCTCTAGTAATGATGATCATCACACTTTTAGTACTTACAACTCAACAATTACAACTCAATACTGAGAACAAAATATGACTCTATGTGAATGCCTCCGGCGGTGTACAGGGATATGTGATGAATCAAGAGTGACATGTATGAAAAAAATATGAATGGTGGCTTTGCCACAAAATACGATGTCAACTACATGATCATGCAAAACAATATGACAATGATGAAGCGTGTCATAATAAACAGAACGGTGGAAAGTTGCATGGTAATATATCTCGGAATGGCTATAGAAATGTCATGATAGATAGGTATGGTGGCTGTTTTGAGGAAGATATAAGGAGGCTTATGTGTGATAGAGAGTATCATATCACGGGGTTTGGATGCACCGGCGAAGTTTGCACCAATTCTCAAGGTGAGAAAGGGCAATGCACGGTACCGTAGAGGCTAGAAAATTGTGGAAGGTTGAGAGTGCGTATAATCCATGGACTCACATTAGTCATAAAAAACGCATATACTTATTACAAAAATTTATTAGCCCTCGAAGCAAAGTACTACTACGCATGCCCCTAGAGGGATAGATTGGTAGGAAAAGATCATCGCTCGTCCCCGACCGCCACTCATAAGGAAAGCAATAAAAGAACACCTATGTGTCAAAATTGTTACACAACTTTTACCATATGTGCATGCTACGGGACTTGCCAACTTTAACACAAGTATTTCTCAATTTCACAATTACTCAACTAGCACACTCTAATATTACCACCTTTATATCTCAAAACACTTATCAAGTATCTAACTTCTCATGATATTTAATGAACTCAATATGGAAGATTAATTTCACGATTAAAGCAAATTACCATGTTGTTTAAGACTCTCAAAATAATATAAGTGAAGCATGAGAGTTCAATAATTTCTATAAAAAACGACCACCGCCGTGCTCTAAAAGATATAAGTGAAGCACTAGAGCAAAAAACTATATAGCTCAAAAGATATAAGTGAAGCACATAGAGTATTCTAACAAATTCCGAATCATGTGTGTCTCTCTCAAAAGGTGTGTACAGCAAGGATGGTTATGTCAAACTAACAAACAAAGACTCAAATCATACAAGACGCTCCAAGCCAAACACATATCATGTGGTGAATAAAAATATAGCTCCAAGTAAATTTATCGATGGATGAGGACGAAAGAGAGGATGCCTTCCGGGGCATCCCCAAGCTTTGGCTTTTTGGTGTCCTTGGATTTACCTTGTGGTGCCTTGGGCATACCCAAGCTTAGGCTCTTTCCACTCCTTGTTCCATACTCCATCAAATCTTTTACCCAAAACTTGAAAACTTCACAACACAAAACTTAACAGAAAATCTCGTGAGCTCCGTTAGCGAAAGAAAACAAAACACCAACTCAAGGTACTGAATTTAACTCATTATTTATTTATATTGGTGTTAAACCTATTGTATTCCAACTTCTCTATGGTTTATAAGCTTTTTTACTAGCCATAGATTCATCAAAATAAGCAAACAACACACGAAAAACAGAATCTGTCAAAAACAGAACAGTCTGTAGTAATCTGTAACTAACGCAAACTTCTGGAACTCTAAAAATTCTGCCAAAATAGGAAGACCTAAATAATTTTTTTATTGATCTGCTGCAATTGGAATCAGTATTATATCACGTTCTGGTAATTTTTAACAATTGTTTTCGTGTACAGAAAATTTCTGGAATTTTCAGCAAGATCAAATAATTATCATCCAAGAAGATCCTATAGGTTTAACTTGGCACAAACACTAATTAAAACACAAAAACAAATCTAACCAGAGGCTAGATCAAAGATTTATTCCTAAACAGAACCAAAAAGCAAAAAACTAAAAATAAAATTGGGTTGCCTCCCAACAAGCGCTATCGTTTAACGCCGTAGCTAGGCATAAAAATAAGGATAGATCTAGGTATTGCCAAAGTAATGGTAAGGTAAATTATGAAAACTCCTTTCATATTCTCTATGTTCAGCAGCAAGCTTCCTTTGTGGCAAGAAAAAGTAATCAAATGGGTCAAATTTAATAGGAAAAAAGTCCCCAAGATCAAGCTCGGGAGGTATGGATTCCTCCCTTGGCCCCTTATATTGCATTTGACAAAATGTCACAAGTCTTTGCTCAAGAGAAAAACCTAACCCATTATTCTGAATAGCAAAGTCGTCATTAAGTTCGGAAATTCTATCAACCAAAACATCGGTAGGAACCTTTTTTCTAAGGTTTTCATTATATGCAACATGATCCAAAGATTGTAAACGCATTATGTCTTCTTGATTAAAAAGGATAGCTTCTATGGGAGGATGGCCAACATCTACCCTATAATGCGCAAAAATTTCTTTAGCCTTTTTCATTATAAATCTGAACTCATGGGCCAAAAAGATAGTAGCGGCACGCTTAACAGAAGAGTACTCAATATTAGAAAATTCTAGGAAAATTCTTTGTATGCAAGGATGCATATGAAGAAATTGCCTTTCAAGTTCAACTATGAGCAAAGATATTGCATCCGCAAGGCTACTAGTTCTATGAAGAATAGAGCCACCCATGATGGGCAAAGTACAGACACAAGTAAAGAAATCTTGAATAACTCCTTTCCCAATAATATTACCACTACCGACTCGAAACCTTTTAGTATGCAAGATAGTAGGTTCCTCAAGAGGATCCTCGAAGGCATCAAAGTTTCCCATGTTATTATTATTGCCTTCATTAACGATAACCTCCCCAGATTCAAACATGGTGGAAGAAAGGCGAGCGGAAAAAAGGAGAACGGAAAAGAGAGGGCGAATAAAACGGCAAGGGTGAAGTGGGAGAGAGGAAAACGAGAGGCAAATGGCAAATAATATAATGCGAGGGATAAGGGTTTGTGATGGGTACTTGGTATGTCTTGACTTGACTTGGCGCACACCTCCCCGACAACGGTGCCAGAAATCTTTCTTGCTACCTCTCGAGCACTGCGTTGGTTTTCCCTTGAAGAGGAAAGGGTGATGCAGTAAAGTAGCGTAAGTATTTCCCTCAGTTTTTGAGAACCAAGGTATCAATCCAGTAGGAGGTCACGCTCAAGTCCCTTGCACCTACATAAACAAATAAGAACCTCGCAACCAACGTGATAAAGGGGTTGTCAATCCCTTCACGGTCACTTACGAGAGTGAGATCTGATAGAGATGATAAGATAATATTTTTGGTATTTTTATGATAAATAGTAAAAGTAAAGAAAGCAAGTAAACAGTAATGGAAATAACGGGAGATTAATATGATGGAAAATAGACCCGGGGGCCGTAGGTTTCACTAGTGGCTTCTCTCAAGAGCATAAGTATTACGGTGGGTGAACGAATTACTGTCGAGCAATTGATAGAATTGAGCATAGTTATGAGAATATCCAGGTATGATCATGTATATAGGCATCACGTCCGTGACAAGTAGGCCGACTCCTGCCTGCATCTACTACTATTACTCCACACATCGACCGCTATCCAGCATGCATCTAGAGTATTAAGTTCATAAGAACGGAGTAACGCTTTAAGCAAGATGACATGATGTAGAGGGATAAACTCATGCAATATGATATAAACCCCATCTTTTTATCCTCGACGGCAACAATACAATAGGTGTCGTTTCCCCATCACACTGGGATCGAGCACATAAGATTGAACCCAAAGCTAAGCACTTCTCCCATTGCAAGAAAGATCAATCTAGTAGGCCAAACCAAACTGATAATTCGAAGAGACTTGCAGAGATAACCAATCATACATAAAAGAATTCAGAGAAGATTCAAATATTGTTCATAGATAATCTTGATCATAACCCACAATTCATCGGTCTCGACAAAAACACCGTAAAAGAAGATTACATCGAATAAGATCTCCAAGAGAATCGAGGAGAACTTTGTATTGAGATCCAAAGAGAGAGAAGAAGCCATCTAGCTAATAACTATGGACCCGAAGGTCTGAGGTAAACTACTCACACATCATCGGAGAGGCTATGGTGTTGATGTAGAAGCCCTCCGTGATCGATGCCCCCCTCCGGCAGGATTTGGAAAAGGCCCCAAGATGGGATCTCACGAGTACAGAAGGTTGCGGCGGTGGAATTAGGTTTTCGTGGCTCTCTCTGATGGTTTGGGGGTACGTAGGTATATATAGGAGGAAGAAATAGGTCGGTGGAGCCACGAGGGGCCCACAAGGGTGGAGGGTGGAGGGCGCGGCTGGGGGGGTAGGCACGCCCCCTGCCTCGTGGCCGCCTCGTTGGTTGCTTGACGTCCACTCCAAGTTCTCTGGATCACATTTGTTCCAAAAATCACGTTCCCGAAGGTTTCATTCCGTTTGGACTTCGTTTGATATCCTTTTTCTGTGAAACACTGAAATAGGAAAAAACAACAACAATTTGGGCTGGGCCTCCGGTTAATAGGTTAGTCCCAAAAATAATATAAAAATATATAAATAAGCCCATTAAACATCCAAAACAGAATATATAATAGCATGGAACAATAAAAAATTATAGATATGTCGGAGACGTATCAAGGTGGCCGGTGGTGTCATGGATCGAGGAGGAGAGACGATGGGGAGGCGGCGCTGAGATTGGGGGTGAGCGAGAGTCGGGGAAAGGGGTGAGACTGTGGCGTTCCGCGTCGTCCGGCCAATTCGAAGGAACGACCAGGTTCGGCATATCGATCGAATATGTCGTTCCAGGAACGAGTGGGTTCCGGTTCCTCGGGTCAACCATACACGAGAATGGTACTTCGCGACGGAACCGACCCGTGCCATTCCACTTGGTGACTGAAACTAAACACACCCAAAGAGAAGAGAAAAAGTTCTATTTTTTCAACGCATAGAATCGGCACATACCACTAGTGCAGAACCGGGCAATAGCACTGGTTCGTAAGGCCCTTTAGTGCCGGTTACATAACCGGCACTAAAGTGTGGTCACTAAAGGCCCCCCCCTTTAGTACCGGTTCAGCATGAACCGGTGCTAAAGGCCAACCACGTGGCACGAGCCAGCTCCGGGGGCCGGGAGCCCTTTAGTACCGGTTGGTAACACCAACCGGTACTAAATGTTTGTGGGTTTTTGTTTTATTTTTTATTTTTCAATTAAATTTGTGTTATCAATTTAATTCTTTTTCGTTTGCTGGTATTTTACAATACTACACATTGTACACATTATGCATATATATATATATATAAATAGAATTTCTAATAGAACCAATCATGCATATATATATATATATATCATCAATGTCTCACAAACCATCATATTAATTAATTCACACATACACACATGTATAGCTATATACAATTTCTCCTACATATGCATGTTGCCTTGAGCCAGTGGCATTAGCCTAATTGGTGCCTTGAGCTCGATGGGGCAGCGGGTAATAGTATTCTCCCTTGGATTTATGACCTGGTCGAGCAAAAATCCCGCTATTTCCTCTTGAAGTGCTTCTACGCGCTCCGCTTTCTAGGAGCTTCTCCCTTTCTCTGTGGAACTGTTAAGAAGGAGATCAATATGCATGTGTATTAGTTGTGTGACTAGATATCGATAATGGTGTAAAAATTGTGAATAGTGTTTTGACAAGCGTACCCATTCACATCTTTCAGATCTGCTCCTTTCGGACGCCATCATGCGAATGTTCTACGCAAACGCAGAATCGCACACAGATCAGTCCCTACCGCTTTGCTTGGGGCCTTTACGAGAATGGAATTTGATCGATAATAATTAATCAAGAATGATAATTAAAGAGATGGCAGCTAGCTAGCTAGCTAGTACTACTTAATTACTTACCTTGGGTCGAAACCATTTAAGCTTTTTTTCCATTCTCCACAGGGTCACGCCGATGAACCTTGCCCAAGCCACCTTGCCCGACAATGAAAATGAATAAAGGGTTATTAAATATAGTTCATATCATGAAAAATGACGAACTAAATAGGCGAGATATATAGTTAATAATGATTGAAATTACCTATTGACTATCCCAAACAAGATGTTATAGTCAGTTTTTCTTTGAGTAGTGAGTCCGATTACTTCAACTGTTCGGCGTCAACTTTAATGATACACAAGACCCGGTGATATCTGCATGCACACACATTTGCATGCCTTAATTAAGCGGGCATATGTAAAGCAAAAACATGTAGCTAGCTAGTAGGCAAAAACAGAGAATTTGTAGTACAAGACAGTGTGACTCACTTTGGAAGTTGTAAGGAAGTAGTATATCTTCATTGTATTTGAGGCGCTTCAAGAACTCTAACATGTTGTCCTCTACGTCCTTTTGATAACGTGGATTTAGATTCCATGTGTATTCATTAACGGTGTTTGGGTCAATGAACCCGATGCCGTCCACCTTTTTTCATTTCATATATCTTCATCCTGCATATAATACCACAGAAAAGAATATAGTGAGGATAATTACAGGTAATGATTGATCAAAAGGATCGGTCTGACTAGCTTGAGACTTAAATTACAGAAAGAAATCACTTATAGATAATAGCAACTGACGATAGCTTTGTCGAGTGCGTCTTGATTGTATAACTGAAACAGTTCAGAATACTCAACGGACAAAGCATGCTCATGGAAGTAATGCTCCTCCTTGACATTCACCATGAAGGACACTCGATCGGAAATCTTGGTAATGTTCATGTACCATTGATGCAATTCATACATTCTCGTTGGGAGGTTCTTGACCTTGTCTGGATGGACCAAAGGTTGGCCCCGGACATATTTCCGCTTTATTTCATCCTCTCTAAGCACGGGCATGGGCTCGATCTCGAGGAGTTGTCCAACAGTGATTTTGAGAACTTCACCTGCATTATATGGTCCTCCGTTATTACCACATTGCCCACCTCAGAACGTAAACTGTTTGCCCACAATAATATTGGGCGCGTCGCATCACGTGTTGTTGGCACAACAAGCGTTTAGGGGATCGATTACTACTGTTCTCCCAAATTGAGGAATGGTTTTCCGCATTTTTTGACAAATGCTTCTTGTTTGCTCGATCCGAGCTCGCCTCCTTACTTAGACGTGCTCGATTTAACTTCTGATGTGGCGCTCATAGTCTGTGTCAACAGCTTGGGAGCCGGTGGTTGAGCCATACGAATGAAGTGGTCAATCGTTTCCTTAGGCACTTTCTCCCTTGGCGGCGGTGGCGGTTTGATTGCAAAATGGGCTTCCACCTCGGACTTCGATATGGCTGCGATTTCCTCCTCGGCCTTTCATAAGACCTCTGCGGAAGAGGCGTGAGGCTTGGACCATATTTATATCGCTTGCCTCCGCCTGTACTTCCTGTACTACCTCGACTCGTACCGCTACGCACCATAGCTGCAGGGTGTCTCTTCTGCGATTGCTGAGGCGGCAGTGGTTTATAAACCCCCGTGCGGTCGCTCTCTCGATCTCCTCTCCAAATCAGGCCTACTGGGCCTACGTGTTCTTTGCTGCCCTGTTGGCCCACTTGGCCTTCTTGGCTGCATCCCGCCCAACACAGGTTGGGTTTCTAGTCGATATCTTTGGCCGTTACGGCCTAGTAGGCAGGCTTTTTTTTGCTTTATTTATTTTTGTGTTGTTTTTTTTGTGTATTTAGAGTTTCTTTGTGAATATTTTTGCTTTAGATACAAAAAATTACAAACATTCTGTTAGTGCCCGTAGTTTTCAAATTTGAATAGTTTAAATTTTGAATTATTTGAAATTAGTGTGAATCACTAGTTTGTGAATAATTTAACTTTAAAAATCAGTAAAGGCATGAAAGAATTTGTTTGCACATAAAATTTCTTCGCGTTTCAAATGCCAAAACACATAACTACCCTAACTATTACAGAGATTCCCTCCGGGTGTGAAACATGTAAGAAAGTGATGATAGTGAAGCCGATCACATCCGGCATCTTTGGGTGTGAAACTTTTCTTCAGCGTGTGTCCCTTTGCACCGTAACCATGGAAAATCTTCATCATTTAACGGGATGCTCAGGTCAATATTCACCGTGAATGGAGAAATTTCATCAAACTTTTCATAATCTTCCGACTTGTCCGTCTTGTCATCCACTCCCACGATGTTTCTCTTCCCGAGAAAAAGAACTATGTGCCGCTTTGGCTCATCGTGACGATGCATTCGCTTCCTTATCTTTTCTTTTCTTGGCTTGGTAGACATGTCCTTCACATAGAAAACCTGTGCCACATCATTGGCTAGGACGAATGGTCTGCTCGTGACACGCAAGATTTTTGAGATCCACTTGTTGTCATTCCGCATCTGCGGGTCTTCCGTTACCCGCCTCGTGTCATATTGACCCATTTGCACCGAAACAAAGGGACCTTTAAACCACGTCGATAGTCAAGTTCCCATATGTCCTGTATATAACCATAATATGTTTCCTTTCCGTCTTGGTTTACGCATCAAAGCGGACACCACTGCTTTTGGTTGGTGCTCTTCTTATCTTGGGCGATCGTGTAAAATGTATTACCATTTATCTCGCACTTTGAAAGTCATTATATTCAAGATGGTAATCGGGACAGCAAGTACAGGTCATCTTCAATAGAGGTGTCATGCATGGTAATGCGGTTCCGCAACCACCGGGCGAAACTCCCGGGTTTGTTCACGTGTAATCCAGTCATCGACCGCCCGGGTGTTTGGAGCGTAGCAAATTCTTGTGTTCATCCATATACGGAGCCACCAAGGCGGAATTTCAGAGAAGCTGTGTAGTGTGCTTCGGTGAGAGAATGTCCGTCCATACATATTATTTGTTCCTCCTAGCGTGCCTTTTCCATCGATGCGCCCTTATGCCGCGATTCGGGAACACCAATCGGCTTAAGGTCGAATAAAGTCAATACAAAACTCAATGACCTCCTCATTTTGATGGCCCTTGGAGATGCTTCCTTACGCCTAGCACGGTTATGAACATATTTCTTTAAGACTCCCATGAACCTCTCAAAGGGGAACATATTGTGTAGAAATACAGGACCCAAAACGTTAATCTCTTCAAGCATAGGTGAACTAGGACGTGCGTCATGATGTTGAAGAAGGATGGTGGGAACACCAACTCGAACCGACAAGACATTGCACCAAATCATTCTCAGAACCTTGGTATGATTTACGAGCGATTACCTTCCGAGAGATTGCATTGAGAAATGCACATAGCTTCACAATGGCTAATCGAACATTTTCGGTAGAAGCCCCTCAATGCAACCGGAAGCGCTATGCGTCATAATCACGTGGCGATCATGAGACTTTAGGTTCGGAACTTTTCTCCGCCATGTTTATTATTCCCTTTATATTCGACGAGAAGCCGACGGTACCTTAATATCGAGTAGGCATTCAAAGAAGATTTCCTTCTCTTCTTTGGTAAGAGCGTAGCTTGCATGACCACGATATATGCCGTCTTCTCCGTGCATACGTTGCTGGTCCTCCCGTGCCTCGTGTGTATCTTTTGTCTTCCCATACACGCCCAAGAAGCCAAGCGAGGTCACGCATAAAGATTCTTCGCCACGTGCATCACGTCGATTGCAGAAGCGGACCTCTAGGTCTTTCCAATATGGCAGGTCCCAAAATATAGATTTCTTCTTCCACATGGGTGCGCGTCCGTCGGCGTCCTTTGGAACAGGTTGTCCGCCAGACCTTTCCAAATATCACCTTCAAATCCTTGACCATATCATGTACATCGCACCAAGACGGTGGCGAGGCTTCGTCCGTGATCCGCCTCACCTTTGAAATGCTTGCCTTTCTTTCTTACGGGATGCCTGCTCGGAAGAAATCGACGATGTCCTGTACACATTCTTCATACAACTATTCAAATATATACCTGTCGGTATCATCCAAACAAAGGCGTGCATCCGCGGTATCCCTTGTTTGTCCGTCACGAAAGGTTCTTGAGAGCGAGCCAATCATTGATGGTCACGAACAGCAACGCCTTTAGGTCAAATTCTTCCCCATGTGCTCATCCCACGACGTACACTGTTCCATTCCACGGTTGTAAGAGTTCTTCAACTAATGGCCTTAGGTACACATCAATGTCGTTGCCGGGTTGCTTAGGGCCTTGGATGAGCACCGGCATCATAATGAACTTCCGCTTCATGCACAACCAAGGAGGAAGGTTATACAAACATAGAGTCACAGGCCGGTGCTATGGTTGTCGCTTCTGCTCCCCAAAAGGATTAATGCCATCTGCGCTTAGACCAAACCATACGCTCCTTGCGTCATCGCAAACTCCTTCCGTACTTTCTTTCAATTTTTCTCCACTGCGACCCGTCATTGGTACTCTCAACTTTCCGTCTTTCTTACGGTCTTCTTCGTGCCATCGCATCGCCTTTGGCATGCTCTTTGTTTTGGAACAACGTTTCAACCGTGGTATTATAGGAGAATACCACATCACCTTGGCAGGAATCTTCTTCTGGGCGCCGCCTCGACATCACCATGCTCATCGCGGTGATCTTATAGCGCAATGCACCACATACCGGCAAGCGCTCAAATCCTCGTACTCACCGCGGTAGAGGATGCAATCATTAGGGCATGCATGTATCTTACGCACCTCTAACCCTAGAGGGCGCAGCCTTCTTTGCTTCAGACGCGTACTCTCGGGCAATTCGTTGTCCTTTGGAAGCATATCCTTTATCATTACCAGCAACTTTCCAAATCCCTTGTCGGATACACCATTCTACGCCTTCCATTGCGGCAATTCCAGAGTGGTGCCCAGCTTTTTCTTGTCACCTACGCAATTCGGGTACAACAATTTTTTGTGATCCTCTAACATGCGCCGCAACTTCTTCTTCTCCAAATCACTTGCGCAGTTTCTCTTTGCATCGGCAATGGCCCGACCTAGATCATCAACGGGCTCATCTGATGCCTCTTCTTCAGCTTCTTCCCGCATTGCCGCCCAACTTCTTCCGCAGACACTCGACTTCTTCCCCCATTGTTGTATCATCGTATTCAGGGAACCCATGACCAGGATAGTTGTCGTCGTCCTCTTCTTCTTCATTGTCTTCCATCATAACCCCTCTTTCTCTGTGCTTGGTCCAAACATTATAGTGGGGCATGAAACCGGACTCAAACAGGTGGACGTGAATGGTTCTTGACGTAGAATAATTGCGACCATTCTTACAGCCAGCACATGGACAAGGCATAAAACCATCCGCCCGCTTGTTTGCCTCAGCTGCAAGCAGAAAAGTATGCACGCCCTCAACGAACCGGGGAGAGCATCGGTCATCGTACATCCATTGCGGCTCATCTTCATTACACAACACCGAATAGACAAAATTAATACAAGTTCATACATAAAGTTCATACAACACTTAAATGCAACAAACAAATAACTCTCTAGCTAAAGCATTTAAATGCAACAACAAATGCGATCAAGATCGCAACTAAGGTAACAATTGATCCAACGACATAATGATACCAAGCCTCACTATCGATGGCATATTTTCTAATCTTTCTAATCTTCAAGCGCATTTTCTCCATCTTGATCTTGTGATCATCGACGACATCGGCAACATGCAACTCTAATTCCATCTTCTCCCCTCAATTCTTTTCAATTTTTCTTTCAAGTACTCGTTTTCTCTTTCAACTAAATTTAACCTCTCGACAATAGGGTCGGTTGGAATTTCCGGTTCACATACCTCCTAGATAAAAATATCTATGTCAACTTGATGGGCATAATTTGTCATAAACACGAAATGCAACAAATAGTTTTAAAAGAGAATATACCACATCCGAATCATAACAAGGACGAGGGCCCGAGGACGGATATCAAAACCATGGCACTATGTATAACAAACAACGTCTGGGTAAGATAATTATTATACGAGTAACTATATATCCAGATCACAGAAACATCAATTTTTATATAAAATTTCATGAACAAGAGGCTCACCACAAGGTGGTGCCGTGACAGGACGCAGTGAAAGCGATCGGCGGTGGTTACTGACAGAGATTTAGAAGGCACTAAGTAAACCACACCTACATATGCAAACTAAGTGTTATTTTGACCTCAAATTGCATATAAATCAAATACTAGCACATATATATATTTCCTCCCAAATTACTAAACTCACAAATTAATAACTATATGAACCAATGCAAGAGCTAATCTAGCAATGAGAGATGAAAGGACAAAGTTGCTAACCTTTGTGATCACTTGAATGGATGGGGGCCTTCAAATCTTGACAAATTTTGGGCAAAATGTGTGATGAGCTCGAGGGAGAAGAGGAAGAACAGAGAGGAGAGGAGAGGGAAAGGGGGAAGAACAGAGCGAGCTGGGCGAAGGGTTTATATGCAGGAGGACCTATAGTACCGGTTCGTGGCACGAACCGGTACTAAAATCTTGGAGGGGCCCAGATCGACAACATCCTCGCCACCACCCTCATTAGTACCGGTTCGTGGCACGAACCGGTGCTAAAGGTTAGCCACGAACCGGTGCTAAAGGCTAGCCGTTGGAACCGGCACTAATGTATACATTTGTGCCGGCTCTTATACAAACCGGCACTAATGTGCTTCACGTTTGACCCTTTTTCTACTAGTGTACACTCACCACTAAGAACACACACCGCCTTTACAAACACCTCACTTGAGTTAATGAGCCGACACAGTATTTTTAGATTGACGAAGTCAACACAAGCGTCTCATTGTCGACATGAATCCTCTCTCACTTAGTGAACATCGCCATAAAACCTAAAATAAATTAAAAAATGCGAGCATCAGTGTTAAGTGTAGGACTTGAACCCGGATGGGTTGATTCCACCGCAAGTAACGTCACGGGGAAAGTTGCATCTGGTTTCCTTCTGCTTGCTTGGCTGAATCTACCATGGATCTATTTTTCAAAGGGCAACTCCAACGCGGTTCGTTATAACAGACACAAAATGTTTCAGGGCACGTCTAGATTAGACAAGGGCGATTGTCATTCAACTGAAAACACCAAAGGTTCTGGCAAACTTGAATGGATATTTAACAAAATCAGAAGAAATTCATGCAAACTGGGTGATTGTTAGATTTTGATATATTACAATCAAAAGAACAAAATTTAACAAAGTTTCAATTAAACTGGACGATTTAAAAAAACTAAACTATGCGAGGTACCGGACGGTGACCTTGTAGGCATGGGCTCTAAGGGCGCCGGCACCTCCTTCATTGTCCGTGCAGACGTCATCGTTGCCCCTATCGTCCAAGTCATTGTAGTAGTCGTCCTTCCAGTGGTCGAAGCCCTACCAAGCATCGTGGCAACCCTGATCGATCATCACTGCATGCTCGCAACACAACCGCTCAACTTCCACAGCCTCGCGGGGAGCCTTGGCCACCTCATCCTAGCGGCGATGATCGTCCACGATAGTGGATTCCGGCCTGTGTCCATGCCTTTGAGTCAGGCCAAGCGCACGCACTCCTCCAGCTCCACTTTGAGGAGTACATCATTGGTCTGGCGTGGCGGTGGGAGGAGGTCTCCATGATTTTCCTGGACGGTCGATGGCCCAGGCCTCTGTGAGCACGGAGCCCGCGAGGACCCAACCTGGTGCAACATCCGACCTGGCGAACGACGCCCGACGCACCGCCTCGGAGGTTGCGATCACCATGGAGGAGGAGCCGTCGTTGCTGCCACTGAGGTACTAGGCGAGGCGGTCATGCGTTAGCGATCTCCAAGAGGGCGCCTCCTCCTTCTTGACAGCGAATGGGGAACCACTTGCTCCCGGACTGCCGACGGGGCGGCAACGGTGGTGCAACTCCTTCGTTTGGCGGGGATGATGTATCCACTAAACGCACGACAGGGACGGCAACTCTTCCTTGGCGTGGCGTTAGATTTGGATGTTGTCGTTGGTCGAAAGAGGAGGCGAGGGTGACACAGGACTGCAATCAAAGCGCGACAGCTCGAGCAGCAGTTCGATCTTCCGCACGTACTCCTCGTCCGTCTGCGCGGCCTCGGGGAGGAGGGGTGGATGCTGCTGCTCCTCCTCGTCCGAGGAGAGCACCTTCGTCTTGACCGTTGGAGCAATCAACACTAATGGGGTGGGAGACCATGGGCGGCGCCGCCATGATCCGAAGCTCCCACCAGATCCGAAGTAGCGCACGGAGAAACACTTCTTGCCGTGAAACTGATAAGAAAACAGGCAGTTTTTTGATTAAAATAATCCATGAATAAATCATGAGCATGACATGAACAGCATTGATAACATACTGATTACGATCTAACAAAGCATGTACTACGCATATAGTAGAAACATCTACGCATATCGCTAAATCGCTACAATGAAAAGAAACACGAGAGGGATAAGCGATGTATACCCTCCAATCGCCAAGCGGTGGCGGTGGCGGTGATGACAGCAGCGGCATCCTCGGCGGCCTTCTTGTCGGCCTCGGCCTTCTCGGTGACGGGCACGGTCGGCGTCGGTCGATATGGTGATGACGAAGGTGGTGCGGACGTAGATGAGCGAAGCGGCGATCGGCGTAGTCGCTACCCAAAAACCTAATCGCCCCTCTCCCCGTATAGGATCCGGAGAGGCGTGGTTTCGGAGGCCTGCTCTCCCGTCAACCGTGTACGCGGTGAACGGGACGGAGTCGCCGGCGGCACCAGCAGCAGAGGAACGATGTGGGCGTGGAGGCGGAGATGCGTTATGTTTTCGCGGCGGCTAGGGTTGGCAGCGCCCCACATATATATGTGCGGCCGCGCGTGGAGAGACGTGGGCTGAACCCACGTCCAAGCATGATCCGACGTCTCAGATCATGGCCCGGCCTGTCAAAGACTCTCCGTTCCTGACCGGCGAAAAGAAGCGCATAGGAGTGAGCTCGGCTCGGCTCAATCCCGCAACCCGCGTCGCGTCGCGTCGCGTCGTGACGAGGCGTGGCGAGGCGAGCAGAGGAGGAGGAGTGCGCGAGGGCCTCATCTCTTCTCAAGCTCCAATAGCATGAGGGAGAGAGTCCCTTATAAACCACTCCAACTCTCCTTCCACTTCCAAGGTGGGACTAAACTTCCCACCACCTTGTCATGCCACCTACATGGGCCCTTAGAGATTAAATCTGAAATTGTCATATGGGCTCTAGGCCCATCTCATATTTCAACAATCCCCACCAGATCTCGGGGGCCCGGTTTGTCCTTTGTTCCAAACACTTTGTTTTGATATACCGGCATCTCGGTGGAGACCGATTAAGGTTGAGCTCCACCTAGACCAAGTAGTTACACTCCTTCACAACTGAATAATGGACTATGCCTTGAATTGTCGGTTTGGCGTCAAGAAGTTTCACCACAAGTCTCACTGACACGAGGCTGCGAAGGCCGACCCCTCGGGTGGAGCATATTAGTCACACTCTGGCCTGTTCATGAGCTTGCTAGAGATCACCCCAATCTCATAGGCTGTGACCAGTAGTCGGGCTCATATAGGTGTGTTCCTCCAAAGATCGCTCTGTAGGATAGCATCTTGCTTATGCATATAAGCCTTGGAACACATTAAGGCGATGAGTCATCCTTCCATACAGTTTCGAAAGTATTGCATCTCCAACGGAGTGGGTTAGTAAAATTACTCTCCTCAGTTCACCACTGGCTTGTTTTCCCAGATCCTACTTCACGGGATCTCCGATCACATAGGTTGGGTTACTACCATGGCAACTCATGTGGTCTCATACCCATCTCCCTTGATGCGCTATCTATCACAACACGTGATAGCCCTTTAGTGAAGGGATCTGCCAGATTCTTAGCCGTTTGGATATAATCCAACGCTATCACTCCGGAGTTTCTCAATTTTCTGACAGCTTTCAATCTCATTCTTATGTGTTTGTTGGACTTCATGTTGTCCTTTGAACTCTTCACCTTGACAATAACTGTTTGATTGTCACAGTTCATAAGGATGGCCGGAACCGGCTTTTCAACCACTGGCAAGTCCATCAATAGATCTCGAAGCCATTCTGCTTCGCCACACGATGTGTCTAATGCTGTTAATTCTGCTTCCATTGTCGATCTTGTTAAGATCGTTTGCTTGCAAGACTTCCGTGAAACGGCACCACCTCCAAGAGTAAACATATACCCCAGTTGTGGCCTTCATCTCATCGGCATCGAGATCCAATTAGCATCACTATACCCTTCAAGTACCGACGGGTATCCGGTATAGTGTAGTCCATAGTTCATAGTACCTTTCGAGATAACGCATAACTCTCTCAAGACCACGCCAATGTACATCACCCGGTTTGGAAACAAATCGGCTCGGTTCTTAATAGCAAATGCGATGTCGAGCCTCGTTAAGCTTCGCTAGAATCGGAGTGAACCAACAACTCGAGAGTATCTCAATTGATCTATAGCTGTGCCTTTTGACTTTCGAATCAGCACACTAGAATCATATGGTGTTTGAGATAGTTTGCAGTCCGAATATCCAAAACGACTCAACACCTTCTCAACATAATGGGATTGCAGAAGTGTAATCCCACCCTCATCATCTCCCAAAAGCTTGATGTTCAAGATAACATCAGCCACTCCAAGATCCTTCATCTCAAAGTTCTGAGACAGGAAAGACTTAACCTCCTCGATCAACTTGAGATTAGTCCCAAATATCAGTATGTCATCAACATACAAACACAAGATAACTCCTTCGCCCCCACCATAGCGATAGTATACACATTTGTCGGCCTCATTAACAACAAAGCCAACAGATGTCAACGTTTCATTAAACTTGTCATGCCATTGCTTAGGCGCTTGTCTCGAGCCATACAAAGATTTCACCAACTTACACACCTTTCCTTCACGACCATCCATCACAAAGCCATCAGCTGTTGCATATAGATTTCCTCCTTTAGCTCTCCGTTCAGAAAGCCGTCTTAACATCCATCGATGAATGAGAAGACCATGTGAGGCCGCCAACGAGAGTAATACTCGAATGGTGGTCGGTCGGCCACGGGTGAATAAGTGTCAAGAAATCTTCTTCTTCTTTCAGGCGTAGCCCTTGGCCTAAGCCTAGCCTTGTACTTTTCTATTGTACCGTCAGCCTAAGCTTCTTCTTGAACACCCTATTTCATCGCAATGGATTGCAACCATAAGGACGTTGTGTAAGCTCCAAAGTCCAGTTAGGCTTGATGGAATCCATCTCGCTACTGGACCGCATCCTTCCAAAGAGTCGGCTTACGGAGATGCATATGCTTACGAAATAGAAGTGGGATTATCCTCCACGAGGTATATGAAGAAATCATCACCAAAGGTCTTCTGATCCTTTGTCTCTTGCCCCTACCAAGGGATTCCTCATTATCCTCCTCGTGATTTTCATCATGTGTTTGATTATAATATTCCATCGAATGGCAGGTTCGAGAGTCTCCTCGATTCTGTCTAGAAGTGCTTTGTACATCTCTCATGGGGAAAATGTCCTCAAAGAATGTAGCGTCTTTAGACTCCATAATTGTACCGACCTTCATGTCGGTACCTCAGATTTCACTACTAGAAATCTATAGCCAATACTATTCACAACAGAGCCCAAATTAACACAGTCCACGATCTTTGGTCCAAGCTTACGCTTTTGGGGATCGGCACATTAACTTTCGCCAAGCAGCCCCAAATGCGTAAGTCTGAGAGTGTTGTCCTTCTCTTGGTCCACTTCTCATAAGGAGTGATCTCGTTATCCTTTGTCGGAACTTTATTCAAGACATGACATGATGTCATTATAGCCTCCCCACCATGCCTTGGATAAACCCGACGTATCTAACATGGCGTTAACCAAATCGGTTAGAGTACGGTTTTTCCGGCTCGGCAACCCGTTTGACTGGGGTGAGTAGGGAGGCGTCCTCTCGTGAATAATACCGTGTTCCGCATGAAGGCATCAAACTCTTTCAAGAAGTACTCTCCACCACGATAGACCGGACTCGTTTAATTTTCTTTTCAAGTTGATTCTCAACTTACGCCTTATAGATTTTGAAGTAGTGTAGAGCCTCATCTTTAGTATTTAATGATACACATAGCAATATCTAGTGGAATCATCTATCAAAGTCATGAAATATTTCTTTCCACCTTTAGTCAACACACCATTCATCTCACAAAGATCGTAATGTATGAGTTCGGTGGCGCCAAGTGTCTCTCCTCTGCTGCCTTGTGAGGCTTGCGAGGTTGCTTAGATTGTACTCACGAATGGCACTTAGAACCTTTGGCTAAAGTGAAACTCGGGATTAAATTCGATTTTGCTAGCCGCGTCATAACATCAAAACTAATGTGACAAAGACGTGAATGCCATACTTCAGATTCATTAACACTCAAATGAATATTGTTCACGACTTTACTACATAGATCTGCAAGAGAAAGGCGGAACATGCCTCCGCATTCATAACCCTTTCCAACAAATAGTCCATATTCCGTAACAACTAATTTATTAGACTCGAATACCAACTTAAACCCTTCTCTACATAGAAGGGAGCCACTAACTAGGTTCTTCTTGATGGCGGGGACATCTTGCACGTTCTTCACCACGATCCTTCCGAAGTAAACTTCAGATCGACCGTGCCAACACCAAGAACGAAGCACTCGCGCCATTCCCCATTAGTACGGACCCGTGACACGTGGCTGGTAAGAAGAAAACAATGAAATGTCAAGACACACATGAACACCTACACTGTGTCGACCCACCAATCGGTGGACGACCAAACTGAAAAATACAACAAATAAATTACCGTACCGGATGCACCACTCTCATTGTTGCTCACAATCATATTGACAGACTTGGAGTCCTCGCCCTTGCTTCTTATACTTGTTTGGGCACTTGTTGGCCCAATGTTCCAAATGAACCACAAGTAAAGCAGCCCTCATCCTTCTTGTTCTTCTTGAAGGTCTTCTTACCCTTCTTCTTAAAGTCGGCACTCTGTTGGACACCATTCTTTCCCTTGGGCTTGTGGGAATTGGAGTTCTTCTGATGCACCATATTGGCCATAGAAGTTCCTTTGACCCCTTTTCCGTGCGAGTCCTTTGCCCTTGAATTCTGCTCAACACTCAGATGGCCAATGACATCCTCCACAGAGAATTCACGCCTCGATGTTTCAGAGTGGTGGCAAAGTTCCTCCAGAATTGGGAAGCTTAGCGATTATACAGCCCGCGACAAACTTGCCCGTAACTTCGCACTTAAGAAGCTCAAGCTCCTTCAATGCATATTATCTCATGAGCCTGCTCCAATACAGGACGGTTTTCAACCATCTTGTAATCGTGGAACTGCTCTATAATATACATCTCGCTCCAGTCGGCAGCCCCGAACTTAGATTCGAGCGCCTCCCACAAGTCCTTGGCAGACCGCACATGTAAATATGCATCAACCAGCTTATCTCCAATCACGCCAGAACTGCCCCGAGGAACACCACGGTGGCCTCCTTAAATGCCTTCTCCTGCTCAGAGCGATCGTTCTGTGGGAGTCACACCGGTGACCGAGAACACGTTCATGGCCGTGAGCCATAAGGTGGTTTTAGTCTTAGCAGCAAAAGTACGTCCCGTAAACGGTGACGGTTTGATCTGGCAGCAAAGAAACCAGAATTTGAAAAACTCCTACACAAATTAGGTTTTGGATTGATAAGAAAACAGGCAGTTTTCGATTAAAATAATCCATGAATAAATCATGAGCATGACATGAACAGCATTGATAACATGCGATTACGATCTAACAAAGCATGTACTACGCATATAGTAGAAACATCTACGCATATCGCTAGTAATTGCTACAACAGAAAGAAACACGAGAGGGATAAGCGATGTATACCCTCCAATCGGCCATGCGGTGGCGGTGGCGGTGGCGACAGCAGCGGCATCCTCGGCGTCCTTCTTGTCGGCCTCGGCCTTCTCGGCCGGCGGACGGTCGGCGTCGGTCGACATGGTGATGACGAAGGTGGTGCGGACATAGATGAGCGAAGCGGCGATCGGCGTAGTCGCTACCCAAAAACCTAATCGCCCCTCTCCCCGTACAGGATCCGGAGAGGCGTGGTTTCGGAGGCCTGCTCTCCCGTCAACCGTGTATGTCAAAGACTCTCCGTTCCTGACCGGCAAAAAGAAGCGCATAGGAGTGAGCTCGGCTCGGCTCAATCCGCAACCAAGGCCTTGTGTGGCAGCAAAAGCGGCGGAGGAGGAGGAGTGCGCGAGGGCCTCATCTCTTCTCAAGCTCCAATAGCATGAGGGAGAGAGTCCCTTATAAACCACTCCAACTCTCCTTCCACTTCCAAGGTGGGACTAAACTTCCCACCACCTTGTCATGCCACCTACATGGGCCCTTAGAGATTAAATCTGAAATTGTCATATGGGCTCTAGGCCCATCTCATATTTCAACAGAAACTTGCTCGTCGTGGCGACCGGTTGTGAAGGTGTGTGGATGGGAATAAAGGAGAGGAGCAACAGCGGTGGGAGTAGGAAATTGACGGCCAAACAGTTTGAAAGCTACCTGGACGGTTTGGCCACCAATAATCCTATATCTACGAACACTTACGTAAAGTTTTACGTAACCTTCCTAACCAACTCCCCCCCCCCATGATTTTCACGCTGGTGGGCCCCAGTCTTTCCCTATCTCCAATCAAAAATTTCCATGTTGCTAATTACGTAAAACACGTAGCTGCTTGTACGTAGGTGTACCATTACCGGTTTGGCCACTAACGCTGGGTTAAGTCAGCCTAACATACGCAAGCAAAGCGTCATGTGCCGAACAGTTCAGCTGGAGTGGCTGATGAGTGCAATTTATGTGATGATTTTGATAGTTACTCTATGCCTACATGTTAGGCTTTGTGGAATTTTACCGGTATTCCACACTACTTTTGGTTGGTATTCCACGGGTAACGTCTTTTGGAGTAAATAATATTTTATGGAAGGAATCCTAGAAAATGGTAGTGGAATCATGTTATTTAATGTGATAATCAATTACCATAAAAGAATGGAGCAAAGGGATCAAAGGAGGAGTCCCTGCAACGCCTCCAGAGCCAAAGACGGCCTTCCATACGATTGAGCATGCCCGTATGGATGGTCGTATGAGGTGCCTGCGCCGCCACCTAGTCCACTACTTCCACCCCGTGAAATCGGACCGGAGATGAGACGAACACGTACACAATAAACTCATCCAGAAAGCAAAACCCTAGCCTCCGGAGCAATCTGAAAGAGGGATTGGCAAGAAGGAGATCATCATCTTCACCACCAAGCGCAAGGGGACGTCAACATCATCACCACTGTCACCATCATCATTACCCCTGTCATCATTATCATCATCATCATCCATATCCCATCTCATTGTAACATTAGGAACCCTAGTGGATCATCTTGTGTGTTACTGATGTGTACTACACAACCTTGTTCTTGTAGACGTTGTTGGGCCTACAAGTGCAGAGGTTTGTAGGACAGTAGCAAATTTTCCTCAAGTGGATGACCTAAGGTTTATCAATCCGTGGGAGGTGTAGGATGAACATGGTCTCTCTCAAGCAACCCCGCAACCAAATAACAAAGAGTCTCTTGTGTCCCCAACACACCCAATACAATGGTAAATTGTATATGTGCACTAGTTCGGCGAAGAGATGGTGATACAAGTGCAATATGGATGGTAGATATAGGTTTTTGTAATCTGAAAATATAAAAACAGCAAGGTAACAAGTAATAAAAGTGAGCGTAAACGGTATTGCAATGCTAGGAAACAAGGCCTAGGGTTCATACTTCCACTAGTGCAAGTTCTCTCAACAATAATAACATAATTGGATCATATAACTATCCCTCAGCATGCAACAAAGAGTCACTCCAAAGTCACTAACAGCAGAGAACAAACGAAGAGATTATGGTAGGGTACGAAACCACCTCAAAGTTATTCTTTCCAATCAATCCGTTGGGCTATTCCTATAAGTGTCACAAATAGCCCTAGAATTCGTACTAGAATAACACCTTAAGACACAAATCAACCAAAACCCTAATGTCACCTAGATACTCCAATATCACCTCAAGTATCCGTGGGTATGATTATACGATATGCATCACAAAATCTCAGATTCATCTATTCAACCAACACATAGAACCTCAAAGAGTGCCCCAAAGTTTATACCGGAGAATCACGACGAAAACGTGTGCCAACCCCTATGCATAGGTTCATGGCGGAACCCGCAAGTTGATCACCAAAACATACATCAAGTGAATCACGTGATATCCCATTGTCACCACAGATACGCATGACAAGACATACATCAAGTGTTCTCAAATCTTTAAAGACTCAATCCGATAAGATTACTTCAAGGGGAAAACTCAATTCATTACAAGAGAGTAGAGGGGGAGAAGAAACATAAGATCCAACTATAATAGCAAAGCTCGCGATACATCAAGATCGTATCACCTCAAGAACACGAGAGAGAGAGATCAAACACATAGCTACTGGTACATACCCTCAGCCCCGAGGGTGAACTACTC
Source organism: Aegilops bicornis (assembly GCA_021605145.1). Classification (NCBI taxonomy): domain Eukaryota; kingdom Viridiplantae; phylum Streptophyta; class Magnoliopsida; order Poales; family Poaceae; genus Aegilops; species Aegilops bicornis. Next base: position 638,191,743 of record CM038675.1, read on the forward strand.
CCTCCTCGTCATGGAGAGCGCCGGGATGATGAAGAAGGCCACCGGTGAGGGTTCCCCCCTCCGGCAGGGTGCCGGAACAGGGTCCCGATTGGTTTTTGGTGGCTCTGGAGGTTTTGCGGCGGTGGAACTCCCAATCTAATCTCTGTTCTAGAAGTTTTAGGATACGTGGGTATATATGGGTGCACGGAGTACGTCGGTGGACCGAAGGGGGGGGGGGGCACGAGGCAGGGGGCGCGCCCCAGGGGGGTGGGCGCGCCCCCCACCCTTGTGAGCACCTCCCTTCTTTCCTGACACGCACTCCAAGTCCATCGGGTGGCTTTCCTTCCAAAAATAACTTTTCCAGTTGATTTCGTTCCGTTTTGACTCCGTCTGATATTCCTTTTCCTCGAAACACTGAAATAGGCATAAAATAGCAAATCTGGGCTGGGCCTCCGGTTAATAGGTTAGTCCCAAAAATAATATAAAAGTGGATAATAAAGCCCAATATTGCCCAAAACAGTAGATAATATAGCATGGAGCAATCAAAAATTATAGATACGTTGGAGACGTATCAAGCATCCCCAAGCTTAATTCCTGCTCGTCCTCGAGTAGGTAAATGATAAAAAGATAATTTTTGATGTGGAATGCTAGTTGGCATAATTTCAATGTAAATCTTCTTAATTGTGGTATGAATATTCAGATCTGAAAGATTCAAGACAAAAGTTCATATTGACTTAAAAATAATAATACTTCAAGCATACTAACAAAGTAATCATGTCTTCTCAAAATAACATGGCCAAAGAAAGTTATCCCTACAAAATCATATAGTCTGGCTATGCTCTATCTTCACCACACAAAGTACTTAAATCATGCACAACCCCGATGACAAGCCAAGCAATTGTTTCATACTTTCGATGTTCTCAAACTTTTTCAATCTTCACGCAATACATGAGCGTGAGCCATGGACATAGCACTATATGTGGAATAGAATGGTGGTTGTGGAGAAGACAAAAGGGAGAAGATAGTCTCACATCAACTAGGCATATCAACGGGCTATGGAGATGCCCATCAATAGATATCAATGTGAGTGAGTAGGGATTGCCATGCAACGGATGCACTAGAGCTATAAGTATATGAAAGCTCAACAAAAGAAACTAAGTGGGTGTGCATCCAACTCGCTTGCTCACGAAGACCTAGGGCATTTTGAGGAAGCCCATCATTGGAATATACAAGCCAAGTTCTATAATGAAAATTCCCACTAGTATATGAAAGTGAAAACATAGGAGACTCTGTATCATGAAGATCATGGTGCTACTTTGAAGCACAAGTGTGGTAAAAGGATAGTAACATTGTCCCTTCTCTCTTTTTCTCTCATTTTTTTATTTTTTTATTTGGGCCTTTTCTCTTGTTTTTATGGCCTATTTTTTTTATATATTTTTTTCGTCCGGAGTCTCATCCCGACTTATGGGGTAATCATAGTCTCCGTCATCCTTTCCTCACCGGGACAATGCTCTAATAATGATGATCATCACACTTGTATTTACTTACAACTCATGAATTACAACTCAATACTTAGAACAAGATATGACTCTATATGAGCATACTCCGTGATGTGCAGGATGTGCAATGACTCATGAGTGACATGTATGAAAGAATTATGAACGGTGGCTTTGCCACAAATACGATGTCAACTACATGATCATGCAAAGCAATATGACAATGATGGAGCGTGTCATAATAAACGGAACGGTGGTAAGTTGCATGGCAATATATCTCGGAATGGCTATGGAAATGCCATGATAGGTAGGTATGGTGGCTGTTTTGAGGAAGGTATGTGGTGGGTGCATGATACCGGCGAAAGGTGCGTGGTATTAGAGAGGCTAGCAATGGTGGAAGGGTGAGAGTGCGTATAATCCATGGAATCAACATTAGTCATAAAGAACTCATATACTTATTGCAAAAATCTAGAAGTTATCAAAGCAAAGTATTACGCGCATGCTCCTAGGGGGATAGATTGGTAGGAAAAGACCATCGCTCGTCCCCGACCGCCACTCATAAGGAAGACAATAAATAAATAAATCATGCTCCGACTTCATCACGTAACGGTTCACCATACGTGCATGCTACGGGAATCACAAACTTTAACACATGTATCTCTCAAATTCACAACTACTCAACTAGCATGACTCTAATATCACCATCTTCATATCTCAAAACAATCATCAAGCATCAAACTTCTCTTAGTATTCAACACACTCATAAGAAAGTTTTAACTATTTTTGAATACCTAGCATATTAAGATTATTTAAGCAAATTACCATGCTATTTAAGACTCTCAAAATAATATAAGTGAAGCGTGAGAGTTCATCTATTTCTTCAAAATAAAACTACCACCATTGTGCTCTAAAAGATATAAGTGAAGCACTAGAGCAAACAACAAACTACTCCAAAAGATATAAGTGAAGATCAATGAGTAGTCGAATAATTATGTAACTATGTGAAGACTCTCTAACATTAAGGAGTTTAAGATCTTGGTACTTTATTCAAACAGCAAGCAAATCTAAAGAAAATAAAATGACGCTCCAAGCAAAACACATATCATGTGGTGAATAAAAATATAGCTCCAAGTAAAGTTACCGATGAACGAAGATTTAAAGAGGGATGCCTTACGGGGCATCCCCAAGCTTAGACGCTTGGTTATCCTTAAATATTACCTTGGGGTGCCTTGGGTATCCCCAAGCTTAGGCTCTTGCCACTCCTTATTCCATAGTCCATCGAATCTTTACCCAAAACTTGAAAACTTCACAACACAAAACTTAACAGAAAACTCGTAAGCTCCGTTAGCGAAAGAAAACAAAACACCACTTCAAGGTACTGTAATGAACTCATTCTTTATTTATATTGGTGTTAAACCTACTGTATTCCAACTTCTCTGTGGTTTATAAACTATTTTACTAGCCACAGATTCATCAAAGTAAGCAAACAACACAATAAAAACAGAATCTATCAAAAACAGAACAGTCTGTAGTAATCTGTAACTAACGCAAACTTATGGAACTCCAAAAATTCTAAAATAAATTGGTGGACCTGAGTAATTTGTCTAGTAATCATCTGCAAAAAGAATAAACTAAATAGCACTCTCTAGTAAAAAGTTGAAGCTATTCTCGTGAGCGCTAAAGTTTCTGTTTTTTACAGCATGATCATAAAGACTTCACCCAAGTCTTCCCAAAGGTTCTACTTGGCACAAACACTAACTAAAACATAAAACCACATCTAAACAGAATCTAGATGGATTATTTATTACTAAACATGACCAAAAAGCAAGAAACTAAAATAAAATTGGGTTGCCTCCCAACAAGCGCTATCGTTTAACGCCCCTAGCTAGGCATGATGATTTCAATGATGCTCACATAAGAGATAAGAATTGAAACATAAAAAGAGCATCACGAAGAATATGAATAGCACATTTAAGTCTAACCCATTTCCTATGCATAGGGATTTTGTGATCAAACAACTTATGGGAACAAGAATCAACTTGCATAGGAAGGTAAAACGAGCATAACTTCAAAACTTTAAGCACATAGAGAGAAAACTTGATATTATTGCAATTCCTACAAGCCTATATTCCTCCCTCATAATAATTTTCAGTAGCATCATGAATGAATTCAACAATATAACTAGCACCTAAAGCATTCTTTTCATGATCTACAAGCATAAAATTTTTACTACTCTCCTCATAAGCAAAATTCTTTTAATGAATAATAGTGGGAGCAAACTCAACAAGATAGCTATCATGTGATTGAAAATTAAGATCAAGATGACAAGTTTCATGGTTATCATTATTCTTTATAGCATACGTGTCATCACAATAATCATCATAGATAGGAGGCATGCTTTCATCATAGTAAATTTGCTCATCAAAGCTTGGGGGACAAAAATATCATCTTCATCAAACATAGCTTCCCCAAGCTTGTGGCTTTGCATATCATTAGCATCATGGATATTCAAGGAATTCATACTAACAACACTGCAATCATGCTCATCATACAAAGATCTAGTGCCAAACATTTTATAGATTTCTTCTCCTAGCACTTGAGCATAATTTTCCTTTCCATCATACTCACGAAAGATATTAAAAAGATGAAGCATATGAGACAAACTCAATTCCATTTTTTTTGGTAATTTTCTTTTATAAACTAACTAGTGCTAAAACAAGAAACAAAAAGATTCGATTGCAAGATCTAAAGATATACTTTCAAGCACTAACCTCCCCGGCAACGGCGCCAGAAAAGAGCTTGATGTCTACTACACAACCTTCTTCTTGTAGACGTTGTTGGGCTTCCAAGTGCAGAGGTTTGTAGGACACAGTAGCAAATTTCCCTCAAGTGGATGACCTAAGGTTTATCAATCCGTGGGAGGCATAGGATGAAGATGGTCTCTCTCAAGCAACCCTGCAACCAAATAACAAAGAGTCTCTTGTGTCCCCAACACACCCAATACAATGGTAAATTGTATAGGTGCACTAGTTCGGCGAAGAGATGGTGATACAAGTGCAATATGGATGGTAGATATAGGTTTTTGTAATCTGAAAATATAAAAAGAACAAGGTAACAAGTAATAAAAGTGAGCGTAAACGGTATTGCAATGCTAGGAAACAAGGCCTAGGGTTCATACTTTCACTAGTGCAAGTTCTCTCAACAATAATAACATAATTGGATCATATAACTATCCCTCAACATGCAATAAAGAGTCACTCCAAAGGCACTAATAGCGGAGAACAAACGAAGAGATTATGGTAGGGTACGAAACCACCTCAAAGTTATTCTTTCCAATCAATCCGTTGGGCTATTCCTATAAGTGTCACAAACAGCCCTAGAGTTCGTACTAGAATAACACCTTAAGACACAAATCAACCAAAACCCTAATGTCACCTAGATACTCCAATGTCACCTCAAGTATCCGTGGGTATGATTATATGATATGCATCACAAAATCTCAGATTCATCTATTCAACCAACACATAGAACCTCAAAGAGTGCCCCAAAGTTTCTACCGTAGAATCACGACGAAAACGTGTGCCAACCCCTATGCATAGGTTCATGGGCGGAACCATAAGTTGATCACCAAAACATACATCAAGTGAATCACATGATATCCCATTGTCACCACAGATACGCATGCAAGACATACATCAAGTGTTCTCAAATCTTTAAAGACTCAATCCGATAAGATTACTTCAAGGGGAGAACTCAATTCATTACAAGAGAGTAGAGGGGGAGAAGAAACATAAGATCCAACTATAATAGCAAAGATCGCGATACATCAAGATCGTATCACCTCAAGAACACGAGAGAGAGAGAGAGAGAGAGAGAGAGAGAGATCAAACACATAGCTACTGGTACATACCCTCAGCCCCGAGGGTGAACTACTCCCTCCTCGTCATGGAGAGTGCCGGGATGATGAAGAAGACCACCGGTGAGGGTTCCCCTCTCTGGCAGGGTGCCAGAACAGGGTCCCGATTGGTTTTTGGTGGCTCTGGAGGTTTTGCGGCGGCGGAACTCCTGATCTAATCTCTGTTCTGGAAGTTTTAGGATACGTGGGTATATATGGGTGCAGGGAGTACGTCGGTGGACCGAAGGGGGGGCCACGAGGCAGGGGGGCGCGCCCCCCACCCTCGTGGGCACCTCCCTTCTTTCCTGATGTGCACTCCAAGTCCATCGGGTGGCTTTCCTTCTAAAAATAACTTTTCCAGTTGATTTCGTTCCGTTTTGACTCCGTCTGATATTCCTTTTCCTCGAAACATTGAAATAGGCATAAAAAACAACAAATCTGGGCTGGGCCTCCGGTTAATAGGTTAGTCCCAAAAATAATATAAAAGTGGATAATAAAGCCCAATATTGCCCAAAACAGTAGATAATATAGCATGGAGTAACCAAAAATTATAGATACGTTGGAGACGTATCAGTTACGTGGTGATCCATTCATGTTTGTCATTACCATCCTCATGATGTTCGTTGTCTCCATGTGTGAGTAGACCCCCAGTTCTCGGGGATATGGATGTTGGGGAACGTAGTAATTTCAAAAAATTCCAACGCACACACAGGATCATGGTGATGCATAGCAACATGAGGGGAGAGTGTGTCCACGTACCCTCGTAGACCGAAAGCGGAAGCATTAGCACAACACGGTTGATGTAATCGTATGTCTTCACGATCCAACCGATCCAAGTACCGAACGCATGGCACCTCCGTGTTTAGCTCATGTTCAACTCGATGATGTCCCACGAGCTCCGATCCAGCAAAGCTTCGCCGAAGAGTTTCGTCAACACGACGGCGTGATGACGGTGATGATGATGCTACCGACGCAGGGATTCACCTAAGCACCGCTACAATATGATCGAGGTGGATTATGGTAGAGGGGGCACCGCACACGGCTGGGAGAGATCAACAGATCAACTTGTGTGTCTAGAGGTGCCCCCTACCTCCGTATATAATGGAGCAAGGGGGAGGCCGGCTGGCCCCTGTAGGCGCGCCAGGAGGAGGATTCCTCCTTGTAGGAGTAGGACTCCCCTCTTTCCTACTCCTACTAGGAGGGGGAAAGGAAGGGGGAGAGGGAGAAGGAAAGGGGGGCGCCGCCCCCCTCTCCTAGTCCAATTTGGACCAGAGGGGAGGGGCGCGCGGCCTGCCCTAGGCCAGCCCTCTCTCAATCCACTAAAGCCCATAAGGCCCACTATTTCTCCCGGGGGGGGGGGGGGGTTCCGGTAACCCTCCGGCACTCCAGTTTTCTCCGAAACCACCCGGAACACTTCCGGTGTCCGAATATAGTCGTCCAATATATCAATCTTTACGTATCAACCATTTCGAGACTCCTCGTCATGTCCATGATCATATCTGGGACTCCAAACTACCTTCGGTACATCAAAACACAAAAACTCATAATACAAATCGTCACCAAACTTTAAGCGTGCGGACCCTACGGGTTCGAGAACTATGTAGACATGACCGAGACATGTATCCAGCCAATAACCAATAGCGGCACCTGGATGCTCATATTGGCTCCCACATATTCTATGAAGATCTTTATCGGTCAAACCGCATAAGAACATCGTTGTTCCCTTTGTCATTGGTATGTTACTTGCCCGAGATTCGATCGTCGGTATCTCAATACCTAGCTCAATCTCGTTACCGGAAAGTCTCTTTACTCGATACATAATGCATCTTCCCACAACTAACTCATTAGTCACATTGCTTGCAAGGCTTATTGTGATGTGCATTAGCGAGAGGGCCCAGAGATACCTCTCCGACAATCGGAGTGACAAATCTTAGTCTCGATCTATGCCAACTCAACAAGTACCACCAGAGACACCTGTAGAGCACCTTTATAATCACCCAGTTACTTGTGACGTTTGGTAGCACACAAAGTGTTCCTCCGGTAATCGGGAGTTGCATAATCTCATAGTCATAGGAACATGTATAAGTCATGAAGAAAGCAATAGCAGTAAACTAAACAATCAAGTGCTAAGCTAACGGAATGGGTCAAGTCAATCACATCATTCTCCTAATGATGTGATCCCGTTAATCAAATGACTCATGTCTATGGTTAGGAAACTTAACCATCTTTGATTAACGAGCTAGTCAAGTAGAGGCATACTAGTGACATTATGTTTGTCTATGTATTCACACATGTATTATGTTTCCGGTTAATATAATTCTAGCATGAATAATAAACACTTATCATGATATAAGGAAATAAATAATAACTTTATTATTACCTCTAGGGCATATTTCCTTCAGTCTCCCACTTGCACTAGAGTCAACAATCTAGATTACACAGTGATGATTCTAACACCCATGGAGTTTTGGTGTTGATCATGTTTTGCTCGTGGAAGAGGCTTAGTCAACGGGTCTGCAACATTCAGATCCGTATGTACCTTGCAAATATCTATGTATCCCACCTGGACTTGATCTCGGATGGAATTGAAGCGTCTCTTGATATGCTTGGTTCTCTTCTGAAATCTAGATTCCTTTGCCAAGGCAATTTGCACCAGTATTGTCACAAAAGATTTTCATTGGTCCAGATGCACTAGGTATGACACCTAGATCGAATATGAACTCCTTCATCCAGACTCCTTCATTTGCTGCTTCTGAAGCAGCTACGTACTCCGCTTCGCACGTAGATCCCGCCACGACGCTTTGTTTAGAACTGTGATAACCCACAAGTATAGGGGACCGCGACAGCTTTCGAGGGTAGAGTATTCAACCCAAATTTATTGATTCGACACGAGGGGAGCCAAAGAATATTCTTGAGTATTAGCAGTTGAGTTGTCAATTCAACCACACCTGGATAACTTAGTATCTGCAGCAAAGTATTTGGTAGCAAAAGTGGTATGATAATAAAGGTAACGGTAGCAAAAGTAAAGATAAATGTTTTTGGGTTTTGGTAGTAGTTGTAACAGTAGCAACGAAAAAGAAAATAAGCGAAGAAAAATATGTGAAAAGCTCGTAGGCAATGGATCAGTGATGGCTAATTATGCCGGATGTGATTCCTCATGCAATAGTTATAACATAGGGTGATATAGAACTAGCTCCAGTTCATCAATGTAATGTAGGCATGTATTCCGTAAATAGTCATACGTGCTTATGGAAAAGAACTTGTATGACATCTTTTGTCCTACCTCCCGTGGCAGCGAAGTCCTAGCGAAACTAAGGGATATTAAGGCCTCCTTTTAATAGAGAACCGGAACAAAGCATTAGCACATAGTGAATACATGAACTCCTCAAACTACGGTCATCACCGAAGTATCCCGATTATTGTCACTTGGGATTGTCGGATCATAACACATAATAGGTGACTATAGACTTGCAAGATAGGATCAAGAACACACATATATTCATGAAAACATAATAGGTTCAGATCTGAAATCATGGCACTTTCGGGCCCTAGTGACAAGCATTAAGCATAGCAAAGTCATAGCAACATCAATCTCGAGAACATAGTGGATACTAGGGATCAAACCCTAACAAAACTAACTCGATTACATGGTAAATCTCATCCAACCCATCACCCTCCAGCAAGCCTACGATGGAATTACTCACGCATGGCGGTGAGCATCATGAAATTGGTGATGGAGGATGGTTGATGATGACGACGACAGCGAATCCCCTCTCCGGGCCCCGAGCAGGACTCGAGATCAGCCCTCCCGAGAGAGATTAGGGCTTGGCGGCGGCTTCGTGTCGTGAAACGGGATGAAACTTTCTCTCTGATTTTTTCTCCCGAGACGAAAATATATGGAGTTGGAGTTGAGGTCGGAGGAGGTCCGGGGGCCCATGAGATAGGCGCGCCCTGTCTCGTGGATGTGCCACTGGGCCCCCGATGTATTTCTTTAAGCCCAATAATTCTTATAAATTCCAAAAAGTGCCTCTGTTGATTTCCAGGTCATTCCGAGAACTTTTCTTTTCTACACATAAAACAACATCATGGTAGTTCTGCTGAAAACAGCGTCAGTCCGGGTTAGTTTCATTCAAATCATGCAAGTTAGAGTCCAAAACAAGGGCAAAAGTGTTTGGAAAAGTAGATACGTTGGAGACGTATCAACTCCCCCAAGCTTAAACATTTGCTTGTCCCCAAGCAATTCAGTTGATAAACTGAAAGTGATAAAGAAAAACTTTTACAAACTCTGTTTGCTCTTGTTGTTGTAAACATGAAAAGCCAGCATTCAAGTTTCAGGAAATATTATGAACTAACCATACTCACAACAACACATAGGTCTCATAATTACTCATATCAATAACATAATTAGCTAGCGAGCCATAATAATAAAACTCGGATGACAACACTTTCTCAAAATAATCATAACATGATATAACAAAATGGTATCTTGCTAGCCCTTTATGATACAGAAATACATAAATTCAGAGCACCTTTAAAGATCAAGGACTGACTAAACATTGTAATTCATGGTAAAAGAGATCCAGTCAAGTCATACCCAATATAAACCATAAATAATGAATGCAAATGACAGCGTGCTCTCCAGCGGGTGCTTTTTAATAAGAAGGGTGATGACTCAACATAAAAGTAAATAGATAGGCCCTTCGCAGAGGGAAGCAGGGATTTGTAGAGGTGCGAGCTCGATTTTAAAATAGAGATCGAATAACATTTTGAGCGGCATACTTTTCATTTGTCAACGTAACAACTATGAGATGGCTGTATCTTCCATACTACATGCATTATAGGCAGTTCCCAAACAGAATGGTAAAGGTTTATACTCCCCCAACCACCAACAAGCATCAATCCATGGCTTGCTCGAAACAACGAGTGCATCCAACTTACAACAGCCATGGGGGAGTTTTGTTTAATTATTTTTATTTGCTTTGATCTTTTTGGATCATGGGACTGGGCATCCCGATTACCGGCCCTTTCTCGTGAATGAGGAGCGGAGTCCACTCCTCTTGAGAATAACCCACCTAGCATGGAAGATATAGGCAGCCCTAGTTGAAACATGAGCTGCTCGAGCATACAAAACAGAATTTCATTTGAAGGTTTGGAGTTTGGCACATACAAATTTACTTGGAACGGTAGGTAGATACCGCATATAGGAAGGTATAGTGGACTCATATGGAACAACTTTGGGGTTTAAGGAGTTTGGATGCACAAGTAGTATTCCCACTTAGTATAGGTGAAGGCTAGCAAAAGACTGGGAAGCGACCAACTGAGAGAGCGACAACAGTCGTAAACATGCATTAAAATTAATTCACACCGAGAACAAGCATGAGTAGGATATAATCTACCATGAACATAAATGTCATGAAGGTTATGTTGATTTGATTCAACTACATGTGTGAACATGTGCCAAGTCGAGTCACTCAATTCATTCAAAGGAGGATACCATCCCATCATACCACATCATAATCATTCTAATAGCATGTTGTACATAAGGTAAACCATTATAACTCATAGCTAATCAAGCATGACACAAGCAACTATAATCTCTAAATGTCAGTGCAAATATGTTTACTTCATAATAGCTGACCCAGGAACGATGAACTCATCATATTTACAAAAACAAAAGAGGTCGAGTTCATACCAGCTTTTCTCATCCCAATAAGTCCATCATATATCGTCATTATTACCTTTCACTCGCATACGACGAACGATGTGTATAATAATAAGAGTGCACATGCATTGGACTAAGCTGGAATCTGCAAGCATTCAACTCAAGAGAAAAGACAAGTAATATGGGCTCTAAATTAAATAAACAATCATGCATATAAGAGCCACTAAGCATTTTTCAATATGGTCTTCTCGACCCCCAAAAGAAAGAAAAGAAAATAAAACTATTTACACGGGAAAGCTCCCAACAAGTAAAAAGAAGAACTAGAAATCTTTTTTGGGTTTTCATTTTAATTTCTACTACAAGCATGGAAATTAAGCTAACTAATTTTTTTTGGTTTTTTCTTAAGGTTTATCAAACACACAAGAAGAAAACTAGAAAAAGAAATTTAAACTAACATGGATAATACAATGAAAGAGTATGAGCACCGACGACTAGTGTGTGAACATGGATGTAAAGTCGGTGAGAAATACGTACTCCTCAGCGACCCGACCTCGGTCAATTGAGCCTCTGTATATCATGCCATCCTCGGATCGGTATCTTTGGCACACAGTACATCAATGTATATATCAAAGTGCAATCACATGTATAAATAACGTAAAATGATATATACCTCATAATACTCAGCGGAAACAATCAAGCGGGTGTGGAGTCCCATCAACGCCATCGGCAGGTTGAGTGTAGACCGTAACCACACTGCCGTACTCTTACTCGTCGAGGAAATATACGCAACATGATACGTTGCAGCCGTGTGAAATCGATTACATTGAATGTACCGGCAAGATCACAATAAGAGAAAACAGATGATAAACTATACTATATGCAGTATGGCTTTATGGCTCTGTATCTGAGTTTTGTTTGCGTAAAAGCTGGTTTTATTTTACCTACATCAACGAATAAATGAAGTCTGTACTAAGGAGTTTTCTATCATGACATGGTTCCGCCAACCGATGTCTCATAGCCCAAAATTCATCATATGTTGCCCACAATTAAGTTATCAGTCCGGTGTTGAGAGTTAGAGATAGATCCAAGTCCAGATGCTCAAATTGTCCGTAATCGGGGACACGGCTAATCGATTAGGTTTAAAACCCTCTGCAGAGGTTTGTACACTTTACATAAGATTCGATCCCTCTCTTTACGTTCTCGCACTTCGGTGTTTGAGAACAAGATGACCGAAACATGGTCTTCCGAAGAGTTCCTCGACCACCGTCCGGTGCCCATCCAATCCTACCGTAGTTCTACATACGCTAGCACCGTCCCAGCCAGAGTCACAACTAGGGTCAACCAAGCGAGCCCATATTGACTTGCGGTTGCACAGTAAGCTTCGGTCATGAAGTATTCTTCCGTCTCTTTGAGTCTGGGTGAAGCTTTCCGCAAGATGTCATGGCGCTTCTCCATGCATCCCGCCAACCACTGGGTTCTCCAGGTGCCCGTCACAAATCCTTCACCCAAAGAGTGTGTATTGAATTCTGTCTCGAGTCTTGAAGTCTTGAGGTCTTGAAGATGCAGTCCTTGCAGATTCCATCATGGAGTTGTCGTCATTGACGTAGAATCCTCCTTCTTCACACCACTCTCGTGCACTCATACCAAACCCCGTCTACTATAGCGTAGCATTAAAATAAAATATCGTCCGGGCTTGGTAACAGGGTGATGGGTTCCTACCTCATGCATACTACTCAACTACAAGAATTTCAATATCACTCTTTTGAGGGGTGGTTGCAAAGATGTCACTAAATGCAATAAAATATAGGTATGAAAGCATGGTCAAAGTGAACTTGCACGGTTGACGATCTTGAAAACTAGGGTTTCGTAGTAGCAATCTTCGCACTCCGGAAAATTCTACCGAGACAAACAAATAATCACAATAAGCACATAGCATAGGATCACATAACACAATAGCATAGCAATAGCAACATAACACATCAAAATCAAGCGAATCAAAACCAAATCCAAAGGAAAACTCAAAGAAAACCAATTCAAAGTTTTTCCTACTTCAAGCAACAACTAAAATAGTTTTATATAACAAAATTTTCTCAACATAACCTAATCATGGTTTTAGGTTAACTAAACAGAAAGGATTTCATTAATCAACTAGGAGCAAAAAGAATTAATTTAAAATCTAATATGAAACTCCTATTAGGCCTAATTCAATTTCTATTAAGGAAAATAAAATAAAACTTTTATTTATTATAAATAAAAGTTCATCCTATAAAGTGACAGAAACTATCCTAGAATAATCAATCACATGTTAAAAATAAATTTATTTACTAACTAAATTAATAGGAAAACAGTAGCTAGCTAATTAATTAGGATTAATAAGATTCTGCTTAAACTAATTTATTTATTAATCCTAAAATACCCAAGTTAATTTTAAGGTTTGGCAATGTCAAAATAAAGTTGGGACAAAAAGAATCATGCAAAAATAATTTTTCTAACTCAAGTTATAGCAGATTTACTATTCTGACTAAAACTAACTTAAAGCAGTTTTAATTAATTTTAACATAGCTAAATCTGTATTCTACAGAAACTACATCAAATTTGCAATCCAACCATCAAAGAATCACTCAAAACTATTTAACAGAATAAAAGATATCAATTTTTGAAAACAGAAACTATTCTGCTAAAACAGAAAATCAAAATAAAAGAAAAAAAGCCTAATGGGCCTATACTGTGCCCTGAGCGTTACATAGTCTAAACGGGCCCTAGGGTTAACTAAAACGAACCGGGGCTAAAAAAAAAACCTAACTAATACTAAACCGGAATGAACCGGCCGGTTTTCTAATAAAAACTTACCCCTTCGGGGGTTCTAATCCTAGCCGCTTATTTAGGATCGGACGGGGAGTTTTCCGTGCTTATCGAGTCCCATGACGGCGGGCGGGCGAGAGAGTGCGTCAGGGCTTCTAAGCGTCGGGAGGTCCGCGAGTCGTCGGGAGGATGCGGGGAGCTCGGGAGTGGTTTGGTGGGGTCGGGGTGGTCGGGAGGGTGGGGCGTCGGCGGCGACTTTGGCGTGGTGTGAGCTCGAGTCTCCGGCGTGCTTTCGGGAGAGAGAGGAGAGGGCTCCGGCGAGGCTAGGGGGAATGGGGTGCGGGGCTCCGGCTTTTATAGCCAGGTCGTCCTCGCTTGGGGGATCGGGGCGATCGGGATCCCGGATCGCCGGGATCCGGCGATCTCCCATGAGCGCGCTATGCGTGGGCGAGGGGAAGAAGATGGGGCGGGCCCACGGGTCGAGAGAGAGAGAGGAGGCGAGGCGAGCGGTGGCCGAGGCCAAGGGATTGAGGCGGGCGAGGGGTGAGCTGGGCTCGGCTCTGGCTCGGCTGTGTGGGCTGCCACTGGCTGGGCCTGGGGTGGCCTGGCTGGCGCCCCGGGGGGGTTTTTCTTTATTTTTTTAAATAAAGCTAAAACAGAAATAAAACAATATCTATAAATATTTTATATAGGGTATATATATACCAAAATGATCAGGGGAATATTCCCTTTCATTTGAACATTTTCCAAAGGCAAAAATCCAAACTTTATAAAATCCATTTTTTCAAATTCAAATAAAATTCAGATTTGAGTTCCAAAACTTTTGGCATTGTTTCCTCCGATATTTTGGAGTGTCATGTTTGCTCCTCTCATACTTTTGATCAAGTATTTATCGAGGCTTAGTTTTTTTGAAATGTTTCCCACATGCCAAAGTTTGAATTCAAATTTAAAATTCAAAATTTGAAAGAGGGTTTCAAGCACTTTCAAATGACTTTCAACTTGATACTTTTTAACTTCCAACTCATATTTCATATGATTGAAGAAGTCATTTTATCTTCCCTCATGAAAATCATTGAGTTGCTTAAAGCTTTGAATTTGAAATCTTCCTAATGAAATTCAAATCTTTTCCAAAACCCTATTCATTTCAAAATGGAAGAAGTCATGTCATCTTCACTCTAGGCTTTGGTGTTGGAATGAATTTGAATTCATTGAGATCCAAAAGGCAAAGGAGAAAGTTTTGGGAAAGTCATTTCATTCCCTCTCATTCAACTTTCAAAAGTTTTGAATTTCACTCAGTTTCACTCATTCAATCAAACCAACAATCAGACAACAAGCATAGTTATTTATTTAATATAACATTCCAAAATTTAGAATTTTGGGATGTTACAAACCTACACACTTAAAATGAATCTAGTCCTCGAGATTCAAGAGGCTAACATGAAAAGGTTAGGGGTTGGGGTCTTCTTGCAAATGTTTTGGTCGAAAGGTCGGGGTGCTACCACGCTTAAAAACAAGGTCATGGTTCCAATAAACTCAGATACTTCCTCCGGAGGGCTGAAAATGTATGTCCCTTCACATATCTTACAATAGCTCCTTCATTAAAGCTCTTACCGTCGGAAGCATAGAGTTTTCCTCAAAAGCTTGGGTCGGTTCGTCAAAGTTGAAGTTAAATCTGAGACTGGATCTTCTTAGGCGATGGGTCTGTGTCCATTCTAAATAACTATCGAAACACTCATGGTGGTCTACCATTAATGGTTTCTCCCGCAGAAACGGGTGCAGGTTGAACTTCACCGTATATCCTACGATTGGCAGCGGTTGCTGTAAAGGGTTCCATCGTACTACCATTCTATGGTTTTATGGCTTATCGTGTCGACACTCTTCTAAGGTTTTCGAGGCTCTCGATTTTCCATCAACATATGATAGTTCATGATAGAAGTCTTCGGTATGGGGCCAATCCATCCGTGACTTGAATCATTACCACATACGTAAATATCGAATCACGTATTCTAACACTTGGGCATACTCACAAGCATTGCAGAATTTCTATTGTTCTCGAACTGGGTTCGAGTTATTCCATGGTTTCTGCAAGCCAAACAAAACATCTATCGTTACTTCACCACTCTTAGGTTTTGCGTAACCTTACGGGTGTGTCCTATTTCTCCGCAAATCTTGCAGGCACAAGGTTTATTTCTTGGTGTATCATTGTGCTTCCGGATAAGACGTGATCTCATCGTGGTCTTCTTGAATTCCTCCCAAGTTCTTGCTCCTTTAAATCCTTGTATGGATTGATGCATTCTCCACCAGGTTGCAGCACTTTACGTAAAATCTTGAAGAGCGTATTGGACCTCATACTTCCTTGAAACCAAATTGTTCCCGAAGTGATTCTCCATGTTACTGCATCCATAGCTCTCGCCTCCTACCGAAGTCTTGATCCAGAAGAATATCAGTCCAACTTCATTCATCATCTATGGGGTTCAAGGGTTTTAGGGTGAGATGAGAGAGAGGTGGGGAGGGATATACACACAATGCGAACAATAGTTTTTTGAAGAAACAAGTTTTACTTTGTGGCTGTCGGAAAAACATCAAACAAATGACAGCTCACAAATCATCGTATCTAACGTAAGTGTATAACAGAGGTTTGGTCTTCTAAAGGTCTAATAATTCTTGAGATCTTTCCAAGTCTTGAGTCTTCAACTGTTCTAGCTTCTAATACATGGTGAAATCCTCTTTACTCAAGGGGTCATCGGTTCTCCGATATCTAATCCTTCTTGGGCGTCTTGATTGATCCTCCGGGTGATCAAAGGATAAGGGTATATTCTAACTATTTGAGGTGAGAGGGTCTATTTGATAAAATCAGAAAAGATGAGAAGTAAGAGTCTTTTTGTAAATAAAGTTTTTGAGATATCCTGTCCTAGGGCTTTTCCGGTTTCTAGGGTCACGTCCTCTGATCAACATGTGCTCGATACCATATTCAGAAGCGACCCGACCTCGAGACGGTCAAGCCTTCCGTATCTGTGCCATCCTCGGATCAAGATCTTTGGCACACACAGTACATCAACGTATATATCAAAGTGCAATCACATGTATAAATAACGTAAAATGATATATACCTCATAATACTCAGCGGAAACAATCAAACGGTGTGGAGTCCCATCAACGCCATCGGCAGGTTGAGTGTAGACCGTAACCCTGTACTGCATTTACTCGTCGAGGAAATATCTGCAACATGATACGTTGCAGCCGTGTAGGTCAAGACATTGAATGTACGGCAAGATCACAATAAGAGAAAGCAGATGATAAACTATACTATATGCGGTATGGCTTTATGGCTCAGTGTCTGAGTTTTGTTTGCGTAAAAGCTGGTTTTATTTTACCTACATCAACGAATAAATGAAGTCTGTACTAAGGAGTTTTCTATCATGACATGGTTCCGCCAACCGATGTCTCATAGCCCAAAATTCATCATATGTTGCCCACAATTAAGTTATCGATCCGGTGTTGAGAGTTAGAGATAGATCCAAGTCCGGATGCTCAAATTGTCCGTAATCGGGACACGGCTAATCGATTAGGTTTAAAACCCTCTGCGAGAGGTTTGTACACTTTACCCGCAAGATTCGATCCCTCTCTTTACGTTCTCGCACTTCGTGGTGTTTGAGAACAAGATGACCAAAACATGGTCTTCCGAAGAGTTCCTCGACCAATCGTCGGTGCCCATCCAATCCTACCGTAGTTCTACATCTCGCTAGCACCGCCCCAGCCAGAGTCACAACTAGGGTCAACCAAGCCAGAGCCCATATTGACTTGCGGTTGCACAGGTAAGCTTCCGGTCATGAAGTATTCTTCCGTCTCTTTGAGTGCAGGGTGAAGCTTTCCGCAAGATGTCATGGCGCTTCTCCATGCATCCCGGCCAACCACCGGGTTCTCCAGGGGTGCCGTCAACCGTCCTTCACCCAAAGAGTGTGTATTGAATTCTGTCTCGAGTCTTGAAGTCTTGAGGTCTTGAAGATGCAGTCCTTGCAGATTCCATCATGGAGTTGTCGTCATTGACGTAGAATCCTCCTTCTTCACACCACTCTCGTGCACTCATACCAAACCCGTCTACTATAGCGTAGCATTAAAATAAAATATCGTCCGGGCTTGGTAACAGGGTGATGGGTTCCTACCTCATGCATACTACTCAACTACAAGAATTTCAATATCACTCTTGAGGGGTGGTTGCAAAGATGTCACTAAATGCAATAAAATATAGGTATGAAAGCATGGTCAAAGTGAACTTGCTCGGTTGTGATCTTGAAAACTAGGGTTTCGTAGTAGCAATCTTCGCACTCAGGAAAATTCTACCGAGACAAACAAATAATCACAATAAGCACATAGCATAGGATCACATAACACAATAGCATAGCAATAGCAACATAACACATCAAAATCAAACGAATCAAAACCAAATCCAAAGGAAAACTCAAAGAAAACCAATTCAAAGTTTTTCCTACTTCAAGCAACAACTAAAATAGTTTTATATAACAAAATTTTCTCAACATAACCTAATCATGGTTTTAGGTTAACTAAACAGAAAGGATTTCATTAATCAACTAGGAGCAAAAAGAATTAATTTAAAATCTAATATGAAACTCCTATTAGGCCTAATTCAATTTCTATTAAGGAAAATAAAATAAAACTTTTATTTATTATAAATAAAAGTTCATCCTATAAAGTGACAGAAACTATCCTAGAATAATCAATCACATGTTAAAAATAAATTTATTTACTAACTAAATTAATAGGAAAACAGTAGCTAGCTAATTAATTAGGATTAATAAGATTCTGCTTAAACTAATTTATTTATTAATCCTAAAATACCCAAGTTAATTTTTATGGTTTGGCAATGTCAAAATAAAGTTGGGACAAAAAGAATCATGCAAAAATAATTTTTCTAACTCAAGTTATAGCAGATTTACTATTCTGACTAAAACTAAATTAAAGCAGTTTTAATTAATTTTAACATAGCTAAATATGTATTCTACAGAAACTACATAAAATTTGCAATCCAACAAAAAAAGAATCACTCAAAAATATTGAACAGAATAAAAGATATGAATTTTTGAAAACAGAAACTATTCTGCTAAAACAGAAAATCAAATTAAAAAGAAAAAGGCCTAATGGGCCTATCTTGTGCTACGGCGTTAAATAGTCTAAACGGGCCCTAGGGTTAACTAAAACGAACCGGCCTAAAAATAAAAAACCTAACTAATACTAAACCGGAAAGAACGGCCGGTTTTCTAATAAAACTTACCCCTTCGGGGTTCTAATCCTAGCCGCTTATTTAGGATCTGGACGGGGGAGTTTTCCGGCTGCTTATCGGAGTCCGGCGGGCGGGCGGCGAGAGTGCGTCGGGGGCTTCTAGCGTCGGGGAGGTCCGGCGAGTCGTCGGGAGGATGCGGGGGAGCTCGGGGAGTGGTTTGGTGGGGTCGGGGGTGGTCGGGGAGGGGTGGGGCGTCGACGGCGGCGACTTTGGCGGCGGTGTGAGCTCGAGTCTCCGGCGTGCTCGGGAGAGAGAGGGAGAGGGGCTCCGGCGAGGCTAGGGGGGGGAATGGGGTGCGGGGGCTCCGGCTTTTATAGCCAGGGGGTCGTCCTCGCTTCGGGATCGGGCGATCGGGGATCCGGATCCTTGGGATCCGGCGATCTCCCATGAGGCTGCGTTGCATGGGCGAGGGGGAAGAAGATGGGGCGGGGCCCACGGGTCGAGAGAGAGAGGGAGGCGAGGCGAGCGGGTGGCCGAGGCCAAGGGATTCAGGCGGCGAGGGTGAGCTGGGCCGGCTGCTCGGGTTCGCCAGTGGGCCGGGCCACTGGCCGGGCTCGGGTGGCTCGGCGCCGGGGGTTTTTCTTTATTTTTTTAAATAAAGCTAAAACAGAAATAAAACAATATCTATAAATATTTTATATAGGGTATATATATACCAAAATGATCAGGGAATATTCCCTTTCATTTGAACATTTTTCCCAAAGGCAAAAATCCAAACTTTATAAAATCCATTTTTTCAAATTCAAATAAAATTCAGATTTGAGTTCCAAAACTTTTGGCATTGTTTCCTCTGATATTTTTGGAGTGTCATGTTTGCTCCTCTCATACTTTTGATCAAGTATTTATCAGGCTTAGTTTTTTTGAAATGTTTCCCACATGCCAAAGTTTGAATTCAAATTTAAAATTCAAAATTTGAAAGAGGGTTTCAAGCACTTTCAAATGACTTTCAACTTGATACTTTTTAACTTCCAACTCATATTTCATATGATTGAAGAAGTCATTTTATCTTCCCTCATGAAAATCATTGAGTTGCTTAAAGCTTTGAATTTGAAATCTTCCTAATGAAATTCAAATCTTTTCCAAAACCCTATTCATTTCAAAATGGAAGAAGTCATGTCATCTTCACTCTAGGCTTTGGTGTTGGAATGAATTTGAATTCATTGAGATCCAAAAGGCAAAGGAGAAAGTTTTGGGAAAGTCATTTCATTCCCTCTCATTCAACTTTCAAAAGTTTTGAATTTCACTCAGTTTCACTCATTCAATCAAACCAACAATCGGACAACAAGCATAGTTATTTATTTAATATAACATTCCAAAATTTAGAATTTTGGGATGTTACAAACCTACCACACTTAAAATGAATCTCGTCCTCGAGATTGAAGAAACTAACATGAAAAGGTTAGGGTTGGGGTCTTCTTGCAAATGTTTTGGTCGAGAAAGGTCGGGGTGCTACCACGCTTAAAAACAAGGTCATGGTTCCAATAAACTCAGATACTTCCTCTGGAGGGCTGAAAATGTATGTCCCTTCACATATCTTACAATAGCTCCTTCATTAAAGCTCTTACATCGAGGAAGCATAGAGTTTTCCTCAAAAGCTTGGGTCGGTTCGTCAAAGTTGAAGTTAAATCCAGAGACTGGATCTTCTTAGTGATGGAGTCTGTGTCCATTCTAAATAACTATCGAAACACTCATGGTGGTCTACCATTAATGGTTTCTCCTGCAGAAAACGGTGCAGGTTGAACTTCACCGTATATCCTACGATTGTAGCGGTTGCTGTAAAGGGTTCCATCGTACTACCATTCTATGGTTTTATGGCTTATCGTGTCGACACTCTTCTAAGGTTTTCGAGGCTCTCTGATTTTCCATCAAGATATGATAGTTCATGATAGAAGTCTTCGGTATGGGGGCCAATCCATCCCGTACTTGAATCATTACCACATACGTAAATATCGAATCACGTATTCTAACACTTGGGCATACTCACAAGCATTGCAGAATTTCTATTGTTCTCGAACTGGGTTCGAGTTATTCCATGGTTTCTGCAAGCCAAACAAAACATCTATCGTTACTTCACCACTCTTAGGTTTTTGCGTAACCTTACAGGTGTGTCCTATTTCTCATAAATCTTGCGAGCACAAGGTTTATTTCTTGGTGTATCATTGTGCTTAGGATAAGGCGTGATCTCATCAGGGTCTTCTTGAATTCCTCCCAAGTTCTTGCTCCTTTAAATCCTTGTATGGATTGATGCATTCTCCACCAGGTTGCGGCACTTTACGTAAAATCTTGAAGAGCGTATTGGACCTCATACTTCCTTGAAACCAAATTGTTCCCGAAGTGATTCTCCATGTTACGCATCCATAGCTCTGCCTCCTACCGAAGTCTTGATCGAAGAATATCAGTCCAACTTCATTCATCATCTATGGGGTTCAAGGGTTTTAGGGTGAGATGAGAGAGAGGTGGGGAGGGATATACACACAATCTGAGACAATAGTTTTTTGAAGAAACAAGTTTTACTTTGTGGCTGTCGGAAAAACATCAAACAAATGACAGCTCACAAATCATCGTATCTAACGTAAGTGTATAACAGGGTTTGGTCTTCTAAAGGTCTAATAATTCTTGAGATCTTTCCAAGTCTTGAGTCTTCAACTGTTCTAGCTTCTAATACATGGTGAAATCCTCTTTACTCTGAAGGGGTCATCGGTTCTCGATATCTAATCCTTCTTGGGCGTCTTGATTGATCCTCCGGGTGATCAAAGGATAAGGGTATATTCTAACTATTTGAGGTGAGAGGGTCTATTTGATAAAATCAGAAAAGATGAGAAGTAAGAGTCTTTTGTAAATAAAGTTTTTGAGATATCCTGTCCTAGGGCTTTTCCGGTTTCTAGGGTCACGTCCTCTGATCAACATGTGCTCACGATACCATATTCAGAAGCGACCCGACCTCGACGGTCAAGCCTACGTATCTGTGCCATCCACGGATCAAGGTATCTTTGCACACACAGTACATCAATGTATATATCAAAGTGCAATCACATGTATAAATAACGTAAAATGATATATACCTCATAATACTCAGTGAAACAATCAAACGGGTGTGGAGTCCCATCAACGCCATCGGCAGGTTGAGTGTAGACCGTAACCACTGACCGTACTCTTACAAATCGAGGAAATATACGCAACATGATACGTTGCAGCCGTGTAGGTCGATTACATTGAATGTACCTAAGCAAGATCACAATAAGAGAAAGCAGATGATAAACTATACTATATGCGGTATGGCTTTATGGCTCAGATGTCGAGTTTTGTTTGCGTAAAAGCTGGTTTTATTTTACCTACATCAACGAATAAATGAAGTCTGTACTAAGGAGTTTTCTATCATGACATGGTTCCGCCAACCGATGTCTCATAGCCCAAAATTCATCATATGTTGCCCACAATTAAGTTATCGGTCCGGTGTTGAGAGTTCCGAGATAGATCCAAGTCCAGATGCTCAAATTGTCCGTAATCGGGACACGGCTAATCGATTAGGTTTAAAACCC
The DNA here is from genome assembly GCA_021605145.1 of Aegilops bicornis. Classification (NCBI taxonomy): domain Eukaryota; kingdom Viridiplantae; phylum Streptophyta; class Magnoliopsida; order Poales; family Poaceae; genus Aegilops; species Aegilops bicornis. The sequence goes on from CM038675.1 coordinate 638,214,415, forward strand.
TCTGCAGAGGTTTGTACACTTTACCCGCAAGATTCGATCCCTCTCTTTACGTTCGCACTTCGTGGTGTTTGAGAACAAGATGACCAAACATGGTCTTAGAAGAGTTCCTCGACCACCGTCCGGTGCCCATCCAATCCTACCGTAGTTCTACATCTGCTAGCACCGTCCCAGCCAGAGTCACAACTAGGGTCAACCAAGCGAGCCCATATTGACTTGCGGTTGCACAGGTAAGCTTCGGTCATGAAGTATTCTTCCGTCTCTTTGAGTCTGGGTGAAGCTTTCCGCAAGATGTCATGGCGCTTCTCCATGCATCCCGGCCAACCACTTTGGGTTCTCCAGGGTGCCCGTCAACCGTCCTTCACCCAAAGAGTGTGTATTGAATTCTGTCTCGAGTCTTGAAGTCTTGAGGTCTTGAAGATGCATCCTTGCAGATTCCATCATGGAGTTGTCGTCATTGACGTAGAATCCTCCTTCTTCACACCACTCTCGTGCACTCATACCAAACCCGTCTACTATAGCGTAGCATTAAAATAAAATATCGTCCGGGCTTGGTAACAGGGTGATGGGTTCCTACCTCATGCATACTACTCAACTACAAGAATTTCAATATCACTCTTGAGGGGTGGTTGCAAAGATGTCACTAAATGCAATAAAATATAGGTATGAAAGCATGGTCAAAGTGAACTTGCACAGTTGACGATCTTCGAAAACTAGGGTTTCGTAGTAGCAATCTTCGCACTCAGGAAAATTCTACCGAGACAAACAAATAATCACAATAAGCACATAGCATAGGATCACATAACACAATAGCATAGCAATAGCAACATAACACATCAAAATCAAACGAATCAAAACCAAATCCAAAGGAAAACTCAAAGAAAACCAATTCAAAGTTTTTCCTACTTCAAGCAACAACTAAAATAGTTTTATATAACAAAATTTTCTCAACATAACCTAATCATGGTTTTAGGTTAACTAAGCAGAAAGGATTTCATTAATCAACTAGGAGCAAAAAGAATTAATTTAAAATCTAATATGAAACTCCTATTAGGCCTAATTCAATTTCTATTAAGGAAAATAAAATAAAACTTTTATTTATTATAAATAAAAGTTCATCCTATAAAGTGACAGAAACTATCCTAGAATAATCAATCACATGTTAAAAATAAATTTATTTACTAACTAAATTAATAGGAAAAGCAGTAGCTAGCTAATTAATTAGGATTAATAAGATTCTGCTTAAACTAATTTATTTATTAATCCTAAAATACCCAAGTTAATTTTTATGGTTTGGCAATGTCAAAATAAAGTTGGGACAAAAGAATCATGCAAAAATAATTTTTCTAACTCAAGTTATAGCAGATTTACTATTCTGACTAAAACTAAATTAAAGCAGTTTTAATTAATTTTAACATAGCTAAATATGTATTCTACAGAAACTACATAAAATTTGCAATCCAACAAAAAAAAGAATCACTCAAAAATATTGAACAGAATAAAAGATATGAATTTTGAAAAGCAGAAACTATTACGCTAAAGCAGAAAATCAAATTAAAAGAAAAAGGCCTAATGGGCCTATCATGTATACAGGCGTTAAATAGTCTAAACGGGCCCTAGGGTTAACTAAAACGAACCGGCCTAAAATAAAAAACCTAACTAATACTAAACCGGAAAGAACCGGCGGTTTTCTAATAAAACTTACCCCTTCGGGGTTCTAATCCTAGCCGCTTATTTAGGATCGGACGGGAGTTTTCGGGCTTCGGAGTCCGGCGGCGGCGGCGGCGTGGCGAGAGTCGTCGGGGGCTTCTAAGCGTCGGGGAGGTCCAGCGAGTCGTCGGGAGGATCTTGGGAGCTCGGGAGTGGTTTGGTGGGGTCGGGGTGGTCGGGGAGGGTGGGGCGTCGGCAGGGCGACTTTGGCGTGTGTGAGCTCGAGTCTCCGGCGTGCTCGGGAGAGAGAGGAGAGGGCTCAGCGAGGCTAGGGGGAATGGGGTGCGGGGCTCCGGCTTTTATAGCAGTCGTCCTCGCTTGAGGATCGAGGCGATCGGGGATCCGGATCGCCGGGATCCGGCGATCTCCGGCGAGCTGCGTTGCGTGGGCGAGGGGGGAAGAAGATGGGGCGGGGCCCACGGGTCAGAGAGAGAGAGGGAGGGGCGAGGCGAGCGGGTGGCCGAGGCCAAGGGGATTCGGGCGAGCGGCGAGGGGTGAGCTGGGCCGGCTCGGCTCACTGGCTCGGGCTGGGGCTGGCCGGGCCAAAGGGGTGGGTGCGGCGCACTGGCTGGCCTGGGGTGGTTCGGGCTGGCGCCCCGGGGGGGTTTTTCTTTATTTTTTTAAATAAAGCTAAAACAGAAATAAAACAATATCTATAAATATTTTATATAGGGTATATATATACCAAAATGATCAGGGGAATATTCCCTTTCATTTGAACATTTTTCCAAAGGCAAAAATCCAAACTTTATAAAAATCCATTTTTTTCAAATTCAAATAAAATTCAGATTTGAGTTCCAAAACTTTTGGCATTGTTTCCTCTGATATTTTTGGAGTGTCATGTTTGCTCCTCTCATACTTTTGATCAAGTATTTATCAGGCTTAGTTTTTTTGAAATGTTTCCCACATGCCAAAGTTTGAATTCAAATTTAAAATTCAAAATTTGAAAGAGGGTTTCAAGCACTTTCAAATGACTTTCAACTTGATACTTTTTAACTTCCAACTCATATTTCATATGATTGAAGAAGTCATTTATCTTCCCTCATGAAAATCATTGAGTTGCTTAAAGCTTTGAATTTGAAATCTTCCCTAATGAAATTCAAATCTTTTCCAAAACCCTATTCATTTCAAAATGGAAGAAGTCATGTCATCTTCACTCTAGGCTTTGGTGTTGGAATGAATTTGAATTCATTGAGATCCAAAAGGCAAAGGAGAAAGTTTTGGGAAAGTCATTTCATTCCCTCTCATTCAACTTTCAAAAGTTTTGAATTTCACTCGGTTTCACTCATTCAATCAAACCAACAATCAGACAACAAGCATAGTTATTTATTTAATATAACATTCCAAAATTTAGAATTTTGGGATGTTACTGACAAACTTTTGGCCTAAGTTGGTCTAGTACCAAGGACCGCCGCTACTCTCCCGGTGTAGTGGGAGGTGTAGTCGAGATACCATCGGCTGGTCATCTCCGGATCCTTGGACAGATGATGCACGATAAGGGTCGATTCAGGTTCGGCTCGAGTTCGTGTTCTGGAGTAAAAGCTTGAGCTCGGTGATTGTACACCGCTTCCGGTGTAACAAGAAAATTATCTGTGATCAAATCAAACAACAGAGGTGCAGGCAAAATAATAGTCTAATTGTGTTTCTTATTAAATCTAAGGTTATACAAGAGCATCTTCTCTTCGTTGTCAACAATAAATTTGTGTGCTACCATGCTCTTGTAATCTAAAATGTGAGGAGGTAATTTTGTCTCCTCCTCCTCATGGTGCCTAATGGGTATCTGAAAATGTTCAGCAAGGCGTGCGGCATAGATACCTCCAAATATGGGGGCCTTTTATGCGATTCGAGGGCTAGCCGTTTAGCAGCGGCACCCATACTAAAAGTGTTGTCTCCCAGCAAAGCATGTTGAAGAATAATAATATCTGGAACACTCAAATTTCCACTATTTCCACGACCCATCAAGCATCTACTAGCAAATATAGCAAAATAACGTAAAACGGGGAAGTGTATGCTAGAGACCTTCGCCTCGGAGCCCTTCTTTGGCTCCTCTACAACAATAGTATTAACAAAGCCACCCACATCTTCACGATGGGGTTCATCTAATAATCCCTCATAAGGTATCCTACATACCGCGCAAAAATGACGTAAAGACATTTCTTTGAATTCATCATATAAATGAAATGATACTGCAGGTGGTGATTTCTTAGCATAATAATAAAAGTTTTGCACGAAAGTATTGGTGAGTAAGAGATACTGATCGATTTGGTCGTTGATGAAACCGGCGAGGCCTGCAGTCTCGATTAAAGCATAAAAATCTTCATGAATTCTGGCTTCTTTCAAGAAATCCTCGCATGGCCATTCACACGACCGTACTTCCGCTAAGCGAGGAAGATTATACTTGGGTTTTTCCTTCTCTTTGTCTTGTTTTTCCTTAGAGCTTTGGCTAGAAGAGCCTTTAAAGAGCCTCCTTAACATTTTCTGAAAATTTCTGAAATTTTAGTAACTTCAAAATAAAAGTGAATAAAACTAAACAAGATTGATAGCAACTACTCCTACAAGTGCCTAGAGCCTATATCATGCATTGGAATTGCTTGGGACCTCAAAAATTTAACATGCAAGCTCAAGAACATGGTCACCTATGCAGCAAAAATTTGCAATAAATAAAGCACTAGAACAAAAACTAATTGGACCAATGGAGGAGTCACATACCAAGCAACAATCTCCCAAAGCAGTTTTGTGAATGGAGCTTTGAACAAGGAGATCGAAAATCGCAGCAAAACGAGCTAGAACTCGTGCTTGAGCTGGATGGGGATTTTTTTGGGTGGAAGATGAAGTGTGTGGGTGGAGGAATAAGTGGAGGGGGCCACCAGGGGCCCACAAGACATGGGGGCGCGCCCTCCTCTCTCGTGGCCTGGTTCTTGGCCCTCCTGCAGTGTTTTCAGTGCCTAAAATCCTAAAATATTCCAGAAAAAATCATACTAGATTTGTAGGGCATTTGGAGCACTTTTATTTTTGGATTATTTTTTAATGCACGGATAATTCAGAAAACAGACGGATAATACTATTTTTGCTTTATTTATTCTAAATGACAGAAAGTAAAAAAAGAGGGTACAGAAGGTTGTGCCTTCTAGTTTCGTCCATCTCGTGATCATCAAAATGAACCCACTAACAAGGTTGATCAAGTCTTGTTAACGAACTCATTCCGAATAACACGGAACCAGAGAAATTTCGAATAACACTATGTTACCTAAACGGGGTTATGAAAATCCCCAACAATAAGAATATCATACTTTTTCTTGACAGTGGGGAGAGGAAATTTAAAACCTCCAAAAATGGTAGTTGGAACTTTTTCAATAGAATTGATGCTATGGACTTGAGATTGTTTCCTCGGAAAATGTACCGTATGCTCATTACCATTAATATGAAAAGTGACATTGCCTTTGTTGCAATCAATAACAGCCCCTGCAGTATTAAGAAAAGGTCTACCAAGGATAATAGACATACTATCGTCCTCGGGAATATCAAGAATAACAAAGTCCGTTAAGATAGTGACTTTTGCAACCACAACACAAATACCGACAGGTATAGCAGTTGATTTATCAGCCATTTGCAAAGATATTTCAGTAGGTGTCAACTTATTCAATTCAAGTCTACGATATAAAGAGAGAGGCATAACACTAACACCGGCTCCAAGATCACATAAAGCGGTTCTAACATAATTTCTTTTAATAGAGCAAGGTATAGTTGGGACACCCGTATCTCCAAGTTTCTTTGGTATTCCACCCTTAAAAGTGTAATTAGCAAGCATGGTGGAAATCTAAACTTAGGTATCTTTCTTTTATTTGTGATGATATCCTTCATATACTTAGCATAAGGATTTACTTTAAGCATATCGATTAAGCGCATACGTAAGAAAATAGGTCTAATCATTTCAAAGAAAGCGCTCAAAATCCTCATCATCCTTTGACTTGGATGGTTTAGGAGGAAAGGGCATGGGTTTACGAACCCATGGTTCACTTTCTTTACCGTGCTTCCTAGCAACAAAATCTCTCTTATCATAACGTTGATTCTTTGATTGTGGGTTATCAAGATCAACAATGAGTTCAATCTCTACATCATTGTTTTTGCTAGGTTGAGCATCAACATGAACATTATCATTAGCATTATCACTAGGTTCATGTTCATCACACGATTGAGTTTGACATCGAAATAGAAATACTATTGGGATTCTCGGTGTGTCTACATGAGGTTCACTAGAAGCATGCAGAGTTCTATCGTTTTCTTTTCTTCTTTTTAGAAGAACTAGGTGCCTCTAAATTATTTCTCACGAGAATCTTGCTCGATTCTCTTAGGGTGGCCTTCAGGATACAAAGGTTCCCGAGTCATTCTACCAGTTCTAGTAGCCACTCTAACAGCAAAGTCATTTTTCTTATTTAATTCATCAAGCGAATCAACTTGAGTAGCAACCATAGAAGCATATTTTCTAATGCGGTGAAGTTCATCTTTAACTCTAGCCAGATTATCACCTACGCGTCCTATCTCGAAAGCATTGTTCTTTAACTCTCTACCAACATAAGCATTAAAACTTTCTTGCCTAGCCATAAAGTCATCAAATTCATCTAAACACGGGCTATGAAATTTAGTAGAGGGTGTTTCAACTTTATCATATCTATAGAGAGAATTTACCTTTACTACCTGTGTCGGGTTATCAAGACAATGTAGTTCTTCAAAGTGTATATTAAGACCATGTATTTCTTCAATAGGTGGTAAATTCTTAACATCCTCAGCTTTAATACCTTTTTCTTTCATTGATTTCTTGCCTCTTGCATATCTTGGGATCGAGAAATAAAACACCTCTCTTCTTGAGTGGGTTTAGGAATAGGCTCGAAGTTGGCTCAATTGGTTCAGAATTACTTGAGAATTGGCTCGGAAGAGTCTAATTATTTTCATTAGTCAACATATTATTCAATAATATTTCAGCTTAAATCATTGTTCTTTCCACGAAAACACAACCAGCACAACTATCCAAGTAGTCCTTGGAAGCATCGGTTAGTCCATTATAAAAGCTATCAAGTATTTCATTTTTCTTAAGAGGATGATCAGGCAAAGCATTAAGTAATCGGAGAAGCCTCCCCAAGCTTGTGGGAGACTCTCTTCTTTGATTTGCACAAAATTATATATTTACATAAGGTAGCTTGTTTCTTATGAGCAGGGAAATATTTAGCGGAGAAGTAATAAATCATATCACAGGGACTACGCACAACCAGAGCAAGAGAATTATACCAAGTCTTAGCATCACCCTTTAATGAAAGCGGAAATATATTAAGGATATATAAATAGCAAGACTTCTCATTATTAGTAAATAGGGTGGCTATATCATTCAACTTGGTAAGATGTGCCTAGCAGTTTGATTCAAGGCCATAAAAGGATCGATTCAACTAAATTAATAATATCGGGATCAACAGAGAATTCATAATTCTTATCAAGAACACGAGATAGGTGAAGCGACAAGAAACGCAGGATCGGGTTTCATTCTAGCATTAAGAGACTGCTGCTTCCATTTAGCTAATAATTTCTTAAGATCATTTCTATCATTGCAAGCAAGGATTTCAAGAGCATCTTTTTCATTCATAACATAACCCTTAGGAACAACAGGTAAAACATAATCATTGGGGGAATCTTCATCATCACTATCATCAATAATAGGTTCCTCAATATTTGCATTCCCCCTAATTCTAGCAAGTTGTTCATCAAGAAATTCACCTAATGGCAAAGTAGTATCACGCACAGAAGTAGTTTCATCATGCATAGCAGAAGCGGCATGATACGTCTCCAACGTATCTATAATTTTTGATTGCTCCATGCTATATTATCTACTGTTTTGGGCAATATTGGGCTTTATTATCCACTTTTATATTATTTTTGGGACTAACCTATTAACCGAGACCCAGCCCAGATTTGTTGTTTTATGCCTATTTCAGTGTTTCGAGGAAAAGGAATATCAAGCGGAGTCAAAGCGAACGAAATCAACTGGAGAAGTTATTTTTGGAAGGAAACCTACCGGATGGGCTTGGAGTGCACGTCAGGGAAGAAGGGAGGTGCCCACGAGGGTGGGGGCGCGCCCACTCCCCTAGGGCGTGCCCCCTGCCTCGTGGCCCCCCCTTCGGTCCACCGACGTACCCCCTGCACCCATATATACCTACGCATCGTAAAACTTCTAGAACAGAAGATAGACCGGGAGTTCCGCCGCCGCAAGCCTCTGTAGCCACCAAAAAACCTCTCGGGAGCCCGTTAGGCACTCACTAGGAGGAACCCATCACCGGTGGCCATCTTCATCATCCCAGCGCTCTCCATGACGAGGAGGGAGTAGTTCACCCTCGGGTCTGAGGGTATGTACCAGTAGCTATGTGTTTGATCTCTCTCTCTCTCTCGTGTTCTCTCTCGTGTTCCCTCTATGGCACGATCTTGATGTATCCCGATCTTTGCTATTGTAGTTGTATCTTATGTTTCTTCTCTCCCTCTACTCTCTTGTGATGAATTGAGTTTCCCCTTTTGAGTTATCTTATCGGATTGAGTCTTTTATGAGAACACTTGATGTATGTCTTGCCGTGTTTATCTGTGGTGACATTGGGATATCACATGCCACTTGATGTATATTTTGGTGACCAACTTGCGGGTTCCGCCCATGAACCTATGCATAGGGGTTGGCACACGTTCTTGACTCTCTGGTAGGAACTTGGGGGCACTCTTTGAAGTACTTTGTGTTGGTTGGATGAATCTGAGATTGTGTGGTGCATATCGTATAATCATGCCCACGGATACTTGAGGTGACAATGGAGTATCTAGGTGACATTAGGGTTTTGGTTGATTTGTGTCTTAAGGTGTTATTCTAGTACGAACTCTTTAATAGATCGATCTGAAAGAATAACTTTGAGGTGGTTTCGTACCCTACCATAATCTATATGTTTGTTCTCCGCTATTAGTGGCTGTAGCGACCCGACCCGAATGGATCAAGTCTCTGTGCTTAAGTGTCATCCCTGGATCGGTATGCTGACACACACAGTACTCGAGGATTTATAACAGAGGTAAATCACATGTATAAAGTAACGTAAATACTATTACCTCAATCCAAAATAGTGGAAGTAACATGGTTGTGGATTCCCATCAACGCCAACGGCAAAGTTGAGTGTAGGAATTGTAACCCTAACGTATCACTTACTCGTCGTAAGATCCTGCAACATGAGACGTTCCAGCCACAACGGGTCAGTACATTGAATGTACTGGCAAATTCACACTGTAGAGCAATGCTGAAATATGGCTATCACTACATGCATATATGGCTGGTGGAAAAGCTCTATGGTTATAAGGGTTTTGCGAAAATCCAATTTTTCCCTACTACAAAGGAATAAATTTATTTAACTATCATGGTGGTTGTTAAACATTGAGAATGGTTGATAGCATTCTCAATCCCAATTAAAAATATCATCATTAACCCAACAAATTATTTAAGTAACGTGATGAGATCAACAGGATAATCCAAGTACTATATACTCAAGATGTCCATAACCGGGGACACGGCTAACCATGAGTTTATACACTCTGCAGAGGTTTGTGCACTTTTCCCCACAATACTCGATCTCCTCCGTTTGATTTCTCACACTACATGCTGTTTGAGAAACGGATGATCGAGACATAGTTTTTCAGAAGCGCTTGCACCTTACGTATGGGTAGACCGTACCAACCTACAACCCCTACATCTGCTAGTCTACCCGTAAGAGTTCGCACAACTTAGTCAACTATGCTAGAGCCCATAGTAGCATGTGGATGCACACGGAAGTTTCTAGCATGAATAATCTCATGATCCCTTTGAGTCTGGGTGGCGGTCCAAAGAAAAAACAGGCAAATCCTGGAAACCAGGTACCTCAATCCACCCAGAAGTGTGTTTAAGTTGCCACCTTAAGTAAACCATTAATTAACAATCTCACATATGTCATGGATACACTCACCCAATCCACGTCTACTAGCATAGCATGGCATAATAAGCAAACGTAGAAGTATCTCCCAAAGGTTTGATAATAAACAGGTAATAGGTACTACCTCAAACTACTTCCCAAAACCCACAATTTAATTAGATCCTAACCATGCAATGTTTGAGGATTGATCTAATGCAATAAAACTGGGTAGTAGAAAAGGTATGATCAAAGTGTGAACTTGCCTGCAATGTTGACGAAGATGGTTTGCACTCATAACTCTTGATAGTTCTACTCGTCACACTCCGGTCAATATATCGTAATCAAGCAATAGTAGCCACACATAAGCAATCACTCAAAACATCGGACCGAACGAAGAAAACGATTCGAAAAACATCAAAACCAAGAAAATAAATCTTGCAACGTAAAAAAAATTCTAACAGTACCAAAATTATGTGAATTTGGCCTTATCAGAAAGTTCATGTCAAGAGCTTTAATTTGCAAAAAGAATCAACTAAATCGAGATTCTGAAACTCAAGTTATGATCAAACGAAGTTCAAATTCAAATCTGATCCAATTCAAATTTTAAACTTTCAAAAACATGTTTGAGTTGGATTACTGGATAGAGGAGATCATAACGAAGAAGTGGGCGTTGGTTTCGTTGGATTTGGACAAACGAGCAAAAAGTTATAGTTGTTTGAAAACCAGGGGCTGATCTGTAAAGAAAAAAAATTCACGGATGGGTCCCTGGCCGAAATCTAAAATAAAAAGAAAAAATCTATCGAGCGAACGCTCGCTAACAGAACCTAACGAACGAAAATCGTTCGCTACCCAACCTAACTAATGAACGCTCGCAAAATAACAAAACCTAATTTAATAAACCGAAAAAACAAACCGAAGGAAAATCGGGGTGGTTAAATCGGTTTATACCGGTTCGGGCGAATAAACCGCGGGCCGGCGTTCCCGGCGCGGCGGCGAGGCGGAGAGCGGGCGGGCGGGCTTGGTCCGCCGGCGCCAGGAGAGCGGGCGAAGGCACGTGAGGGCGGGCGTGGAGTGGTGGTTGCGGGAGCGTATGGCGGCCGACGACGACGAGGGCGACGGGCGTGAGGTGAGATCCGGGCGGCGGGCGTTGGCAAGGGCGGCGGCGCGAGAGGAGAGAGAGAGGGGCCGGGCTCGGCGGAATTTATAGGAGAGGGGGTGGGCGGCCTAGGGAGGCGTGGGGAAGGGGCAAGGAGAGGCTGGGGCGGACACGGCGACGGCGGCGTGGCGGCTCGGGACTCTGTCCCGAGCTCGGGGACGAGCGGCGCGGCTGGGCTGGCTGGGCCGTGGCCTGGCTGGCTAGCTGGGCCGGCCCAGTCGGCGGAAGTCTTTTTTTTAAACAGACAAACAAAAATAAAAACAAAAGAAATAGAAATATTATATAGGCATATAATATATCAAAATTTTCAGAAAAAGATTTTCTACAATGTGAACATTTTACTAACGTTAAATAAAATTCACACTAATTTAAATAAAGCAAAGAGTGCTACAACTCTAATAGAATCCAATAAAAATCATTTTAAAAAATACCAAAATTAATTCAAATTTATTTCTCTCCAATTTTCTTATGTAGGGAATCATGTTACCCTATTTTCCATATATTTTATTTTTGGAGAAAAATAATTTGAATAAAACTCAAATAACTCCAAATTGAAAATAAATTCAAAAGAACTTTGAATTTAATTCTTTGAAACTCCCAACTCATATTTCATATGTTTTGAAGAAGTCATTTTATCTTCTCTCATGAAAATCATTGAGTTGCATGAAGTTTATGAATTGGAAAATACTTTCCAAATGAAATTCAAATATTTTCAACACCCCTTGTCATTTAAATAAATGGAAGAAGTCATGTCATCTTCTCTCCAGGGTTTTGTATTTGAAAAGAATTTGAATTCATGAAGATCAGAAAAGAAAATGAAAGTTTGGGAAAGTCCTTTTATTCCCTCTCATTTAACTTTCAAAAAGTTCCAAATTTCACTCAATCAATCAAACAATCAATCAAATCTATCTATTTAGTATAACATTCCAAAATTTAAAATTTTGGGATGTTACAGTGGCTTTGGAGTGACTCTTTATTGCATGTTGAGGGATTGTTATATGATCTATCTATGTTATTATTGTTGAGAGAACTTGCACTAGTGAAAGTATGAACCCTAGGCCTTGTTTCCTATCATTGCAATACCGTTTATGCTCACTTTTATCATTAGTTACCTTGCTGTTTTTATTATTTCAGATTTCAAAAACCTATATGTACCATCCATATTGCACTTGTATCACCATCTCTTCGCCGAACTAGTGCACCTATACAATTTACCATTGTATTGGGTGTGTTGGGGACACAAGAGACTCTTTCTTATTTGGTTGCAGGGTTGCTTGAGAGAGACCATCTTCATCCTACGCCTCCTACGGATTGATAAACCTTAGGTCATCCACTTGAGGGAAATTTGCTACTGTCCTACAAACCTGTGCAATTGCAGGCCCAACAACGTCTACAAGAAGAAGGTTGCGTAGTAGGCATCATGGCATCATCAATAACATGCGACATATCAGAATTCATAGCAGTAGCAGGTTTAGGTGTAGCAAGCCTACTAATAACGGAAGGAGAATCTAGTGCAGAGCTAGATGGCAGTTCCTTACCTCCCCTCGTAGTTGAGGGCAAAATCTTGGTCTTAGCGTCTTTCAAGTTCTTCATAGTGATCAATGATATAAATCCCAAGTGACTCAAAGAATAGAGCTATGCTCCCCAAAGAACGGTGTTTAAATTGGTCTTGATAACCCACAAGTATAGGGGATCACGACAGCTTTCGAGGGTAGAGTATTCAACCCAAATTTATTGATTCGACACAAGGGGAGCCAAGAATATTCTTGAGTATTAGCAGTTGAGTTGTCAATTCAAACACACCTGGATAACTTAGTATCTGCAGCAAAGTATTTAGTAGCAAAAGTGGTATGATAATAAAGGTAACGGTAGCAAAAGTAAAGATAAATGTTTTTGGGTTTTTGTTGTAGTTGTAAAGAGTAGCGGAAAAGTAAATAAGCGAAGAACAATATGTGAAAAGCTTCGTAGGCAATGGATCGATGATGGATAATTATGCGGATCGATTCCTCATGCAATAGTTATAACATAGGGTGATATAGAACTAGCTCCAATTCATAAATGTAATGAAGGCATGTATTACGTAAAAAGTCATACTTGCTTAAGCAGAAGAACTAGTATGACATCTTAAGTCCTACCCTCCCGTGTGGCGGGGTCCTAGCGGAAACTAAGGGATATTAAGGCCTCCTTTTAATATAGAACCGGAACAAAGCATTAGCACATAGTGAATACATGAACTCCTCAAACTACGGTCATCACCTAGAAGTATCCCGATTATTGTCACTTCGGGGTTGTCGGATCATAACACATAATAGGTGACTATAGACTTGCAAGATAGGATCAAGAACACACATATATTCATGAAAACATAATAGGTTCAGATCTGAAATCATGGCACTTTCGGGCCCTAGTGAAAAGCATTAAGCATAGCAAAGTCATAGCAACATCAATCTCGAACATAGTGGATACTAGGGATCAAACCCTAACAAACTAACTTGATTACATGGTAAATCTCATCCAACCCATCACCCTCCGGCAAGCCTCACGATGGAATTACTCACGCACGGCGGTGAGCATCATGAAATTGGTGATGGAGGATGGTTGATGATGACGACGGCGATGAATCCCCCTATCCGGAGCCCCGAACGGACTCCAGATCAGCCCTCCCGAGAGAGATTAGGGCTTGGCGGCGGTTCCGTGTCGTGAAACGCCATGAAACTTTCTCTCTGATTTTTTTTCTCCCCGAGACGGAATATATGGAGTTGGAGTTGAGGTCGGAGGAGGTCCAGGGGGCCCACGAGATAGGGGGCGCGTCCCCTGTCTCGTGGACAGGCCCTAGGCCCCCTGATGTATTTCTTTCGCCCAATAATTCTTATAAATTCCAAAAAGTGCCTCCGTTGATTTCCAGGTCATTCCGAGAACTTTTCTTTTCTACACATAAAACAACATCATGGTAGTTCTGCTGAAAACAGCGTCAGTCCGGGTTAGTTTCATTCAAATCATGCAAGTTAGAGTCCAAAACAAGGGCAAAAGTGTTTGGAAAAGTAGATATGTTGGAGAAGTATCAAACTGCACCAACTGACAGCTCCACCGTTCAATGTAAACACGTATCCGGTTTGCGATTTAGAATCGTCCGGATCAGTGTCGAAGCTTGCATCGACGTAACCATTCTGACTAGCTCTTTGTCACCTCCATAAACGAGAAACATATCCTTAGTCCTTTTCGAATTATTACAGGATGTTCTTGACCGCATCCGATGATCCACTCTTGGATTACTTTGGTACCTCCTGCTAAGCTAATAGCAAGGCACACATCAGGTCTGGTACACGACATTGCATACATGATAGAGCCAATGGCTGAAGCATAGGGAACATCTTTCATTTTCTCTCTATCTTTTGCGGTGGTCGGGCATTGAGTCCGACTCAACTTCACACCTTGTAACACGTGCAAGAACCCTTTCTTTGCTTGATCCATTTTGAACTTTTGAAACTTTGTCAAGGTATGTGCTTTGTGAAAGTCCTATCAAGCGTCTTGATCTATCTCTATAGATCTTGATGCCCAATATGTAAGCAGCTTCACCGAGGTCTTTCATTGAAAAACTTTTATTCAAGTATCCTTTTATGCTATCCAGAAATTCTATATCATTTCCAATCAGCAATATGTCATCCACATATAATATCGTAAATGCTACTGAGCTCCCACTCACTTTCTTGTAAATCTGAGCTTCTCCAAAAGTGCGTATAAATCCATATGATTTGATCACACTATCAAAATGTTTATTCCAACTCCGAGAGGCTTGCACCAGTCCATAAATGGATCGCTGGAGCTTGCACACTTTGTTAGCTCCCTTTGGATCGACAAAACCTTCCGGTTGCATCATATACAACTCTTCATTCAGAAATCCATTTAGAAATGCAGTTTTGACATCCATTTGCCAAATTTCATAATTATAAAATGCGGCAATTGCTAACATGATTCGGACAGACTTAAGCATCGCTACGGGTGAGAAAGTCTCATCGTAGTCAACCCCTTGAACTTGTCGAAAACCTTTCGCAACAAGTCGAGCTTTGTAGAGCGATAACATTACCATCGGCGTGGGTCTTCTTCTTGAAGATCCATTTATTCTCTATGGCTTGCCGATCATCGGGCAAGTCAACCAAAATCCACACTTTGTTCTCATACATGGATCCCATCTTAGATTTCATGGCCTCAAGCCATTTTGCGGAATCTGGGCTCACCATCGCTTCTCAATAGTTCGTAGGTTCGCCTTGGTCAAGTAACATGACCTCCAGAATAGGATTACCGTACCACTCTGGTGCGGATCTTACTCTGGTTGACCTACGAGGTTCGGTAGTAACTTGATCTGAAGTTACATGATCATCATCATTAGCTTCCTCACTAATTGGTGTAGGAGTCACAGGAACAAATTTCCGTGATGAACTACTTTCCAATAAGGGAGCAGGTACAGTTACCTCATCAAGTTCTACGTTCCTCCCACTCACTTCTTTCGAGAGAAACTCCTTCTCTAGAAAGGATCCCTTCTTAGCAACAAATGTCTTGCCTTCGGATCTGTGATAGAAGGTGTACCCAACAGTTTCCATTGGGTATCCTATGAAGACACATTTCTCCGTTTTGGGTTCGAGCTTATCAGGTTGAAGCTTTTTCACATAAGCATGGCAGCCCCAAACTTTAAGAAACGACAACTTTGGTTTCTTGCCAAACCACAGTTCATAAGACGTCGTCTCAACAGATTTTGATGGTTCCCTATTTAACGTGAATGCAGCCATCTCTAAAGCATAACCCCAAAATGATAGCGGTAAATCAGTAAGAGACATCATAGATCGCACCATATCTAGGAAAGTACGACGTTCGGACACACCATTACGTTGTGGTGTTCCGGGTGGCGTGAGTTGCGAAACTATTCCGCATTGTTTCAAATGTAGACCAAACTCGTAACTAAAATATTCTCCTCCATGATCAGATCGTAGAAACTTTATTTTCTTGTTACGATGATTTTCCACTTCACTCTAAAATTCTTTCAACTTTTCAAATGTTTCAGACTTATGTTTCATTAACTAGATATACCCATATCTGCTCAAATCGTCTGTGAAGGTGAGAAAATAACAATACCCGCTGCGAGCCTCAATATTCATCAGACCACATACATCAGTATGTATGATTTCCAACAAATCTGCTGCTCGCTCGATTGTTCCGGAGAATGGCGTTTTAGTCATCTTACCCATGAGGCATGGTTCGCAAGTACCAAGTGATTCATAATCAAGTGATTCCAAAAGTCCATCAGCATGGAGTTTCTTCATGCGCTTTACACCAATATGACCCAAACGGCAGTGCCACTAATAAGTTGCACTATCATTATCACTCTACATGTTTTAGCTTCAACATTATGAATATGTGTATCACTACTATCGAGATTCATCACAAATAGACCACTCTTCAAGGGTGCATGACCATAAAAGATATTACTCATATAAATAGAACAACCACTATTCTCAGATTTAAATGAATAACCATCTCGCATCCAACAAGATCCAGATATAATGTCCATGCTTAACGCTGGCACCAAATAACAATTATTTAGGTCTAAAACTAATCCCGAAGGTAGATGTAGAGGTAGCATGCCGACGGCGATCACATCGACTTTGGAACCATTTCCCACGCGCATCGTCACCTCGTCCTTAGCCAGTCTTCGCTTAATCCATAGTCCCTGTTTCGAGTTGCAAATATTAGCAACAGAACCAGTATCAAACACCCAAGTGCTACTGCGAGCTCTAGTAAGGTACACATCAATAACATGTATATCACATAAACCTTTGTTCACCTTGCCATCCTTCTTATCCGCCAAATACTTGGGGCAGTTCCGCTTCAATTACCAGTCTGTTTGCAGTAGAAGCACTCAGTCTCAGGCTTAGGTCCAGACTTGGGTTTCTTCTCTTGAGCAGCAACTTGTTTGTTGTTCTTCTTGAAGTTCCCCTTCTTCTTCCCTTTACCCTTTTTTTCTTGAAACTGGTGGTCTTGTTGACCATCAACACTTGATGCTCCTTCTTGATTTCTACCTCCGCAACCTTTAACATTGCGAAGAGCTCGGGAATTGTCTTATCCATCCCTTGCATATTATAGTTCATCACGAAGCTCTTGTAGCTCGGTGGCAGTGATTGAAGAATTCTATCAATGACACTATCATCCGAAAGATTAACTCCCAGTTGAATCAAGTGATTGTTATACCCAGATAATTTGAGTATATGTTCACTAACAGAACTATTCTCCTCCATTTTGCAGCTGTAGAACTTATTGGAGACTTCATATCTCTCAATCCGGGCATTTGCTTGAAATATCAGCTTCAACTCCTGGAACATCCCATATGCTCCATGACGTTCAAAACGTCGTTGAAGCCCCGGTTCTAAGCCGTAAAACATGGCACACTGAACTATCGAGTAGTCATCAGCTTTGCTCTGCCAGACGTTCTTAACGCCGCCCGGTTACATCTGCAGCAGATCGGCACCAGCGGTGCTTCCAGGACATAATTCTTCTATGCAGCAATGAGGATAATCCTCAAATTACGGACCAGACCGTGTAATTGCTACCATCATCTTTCAACTTTGCTTTCTCAAGGAACGCATTAAAATTCAACGGAACAACAACACGAGCCATCTATCTACAACAACATATACAAGCAAAATACTATCAGGTACTAAGTTCATGATAAATTTAAGTTCAATTAACCATATTACTTAAGAACTCCCACTTAGATAGACATCCCTCTATGTCACGACCGGTTTTCAATAAAATACTTATTGAGAAACCGATCTTTTTGATTCCTGTATAGGAAGAATTCTCCTTACTGGTAGACAAATACTTGATACAGAAGTCCAGTAGCATTAAATATAATATGAGGTTGAGCTGAGGTTGCTCAACAATTTATTACAAACACGCCAATATTGTACATAAGGGCGGCTATGACACAAGGGTGTGGTGGCATACTACTGACTCGAGATAAAAGTGGTGGTGGATATGTCACAGTGGAGTGATCGACATGACTCCTAATCTAGCAGCTCATCGAGCGTCGAGGTGAGGCTCGATGCATTTATTCGGGTAGCGGAAGCGGGTATAATACAAGTGACCAAATCCAGGATCGCACGGATCGACCGACTCCTCTAGGCGTCGGACTCGCTATCAAACTCTTCATCCATGAGATCGCTTTCGTCAACATCTGGCCAAATCAACAAGCCAGGTGAGTACTTTGAAAGTACTCGCAAGACAGTTCGGACATAACATATAACAAATGCAAGCATGAATGCGCCATGAGCAAATAGCAATGCACACTCAAATAATAAATTTTTGCACGACATGATAAGTAAAAGGGAAGTCAGGCGGTAGTCCTCCCGAAATCTCAACAAAATAACTGAAAACCGATCGGGTGTCTGGAGCGACGCTTCGAAGGGTAAATAAATAAATTATCATGCCGCAGTCAGGCGTCTAAGCGACACCACATAAAGGGACTTTATTGAAAGTAAATAACAAGAGTGCCACAGTCGAACGTCTGAGCGACATCACATAAAGGGCTTATATTGAAAAGTAAATAACAAGAATGCCACAGTTGGACATCTGAGCGACATCACATAAAGGGCTTATATTGAAAGTAAATAACAAGCGTGCCACAGTCGGACGTCTGAGCGACATCGCAGAAAGGGCTTATATTGAAAGTAAATAACAAGCGTGCCCGCGATCGGACGTCTGAGCGACATCGCAGAAAGGGCTTATATTGAAAGTAAATAACAAGCGTGCCATAGTCGGACGTCTAAGCGACATCGCAGAAAGGGCTTATATTTCATTATTCATATCCGATAAATTCACGAAGATATAACCCTTACAGGAGATATTCAACACATAATAATTAATGGGTTAGTCCATCCACGGGAATAATCATTTAGCCGGACTTAACACTCATGTGGTTCACCGGAGTTTCGTTCACTGAGACTGACACTGACAAGGATGAGTTGAACACATTACTCGGACATGGACAAGATTATTTGAATGATTTTGACTCTGCAGAGTTTGTAGTAATTATCCGCAGCCAACGGATTTTCGTAGTCACGAAGGACTAGTTCCGTTTACGGTATTTCGGTAGAAACACATCTAACCAGTACACACCCATCCCACCTCACGATGCCAGGAATCATCCTAGACAATGTTCAAGAAAAACTTTGAGACGGGGAGGTCACAACCTCGAATAGCATGGGATCAAATTTATATTCGCGCGCTCTAAGGGGTGCCCCCCTCTCGGTCCCAACCGGAAACACCCATGCCCCCTGACCGGATGTCTGGCTTTAATCCAGGGCCATGGAACCCTCATCACGGCCTCTCTATTTGGTGTGTACCAGGAAAGAGGTTTGCAACTTACTAAGCCATATCCCTTGCGGAAAACATGTGGTAGTACAGGAAGGGAAAACGGATGGAAACGTGACTTGATTTATGTTGACACTGGAGTCAAATAGTCTGGCATAAGACTGGCATGCTTCAACACTGCCATCTTACCCCCTCTCATGCCATCACATGGTCATGCAAACTCATCTCCAACAACATAAGGATTTTCGAAGATCACTTGCCTCAACTTTGCATGTAATATAACACTCATCGAAATGCTCATAAACATAACATGAAACTACTCAATGCAAACATCCAAAAACACTCATCATATAAAAAGTTCAAACATGCTTGCCTGGTTCGGAGTAGTCGGAGTCTATCTTGGTGAAGTTCGCGGTTCCATCACCTCCTCCGGTATCTACGGTATACAGAAAATACGCACTAACGTAAATACCGTGTGTGCAAAAAAAAGTGCTCCAAATATTTTTCAAATAAATATGATTAAAAACTAGACAGAAAAATAAAGGTGACAGAAAAAGAATCAATCAAAAATCATTTTCTTTTTAAAAGTTATAAAGGTTTTAGTCCAGGGACTTGTCTGTAATGAAACAGAAAGTTCCCAGGGGCTAGCTTATAAAAACAAAACGCTTGACTAGAAACCCGTCAACTCTAAGGGAGGCGTATTCTGCCCGAAGGCGTTTTCAGAAAACGGTTCGGTAAAAGGGAAAAGCTGACGAGGGGTCCCACCCGTCAGGTTTGAATTTTCAAACAGAGAGAAGCAGAGCGCGCCGGCGCTCGAAGCTTGCGGTGGTCGCCGGCGACGATCCACGGCGAGTTAGGAGGAGCGGAGGGTACCTACGTGATCAGTGTGCCCTCCCGCATCTGTGGGTGGTGGAGGTGGTCGTCGGTGAGCACCACGTCGACGGCGGCCCTTACTCCGGCGGACGGCGGCTCGGGTGATGCTAGATCTCGTCGGGGAGGGCTGCGAAGGTTAAATTGGAGCTCGGGTTAGAGTACTGGGTGCATGAGAAGGCTACTGACGTGGTTTGGGAGGCGAGGATGGCCTCACCTGAGTGGATCGAGCTGGAGCCCGAGGCGGATCGGGGCGGCCGGAGTCGGGGGAGGAGACCTCCCCGAGGTCCTCCTGGTGGCTTGGCGGGGCTCTGGTGAGGTGGAGTGGTGGTGCGGGCTCGAGAACGAGCTCGGGACCTCCTTTTATAGGTGATCCGAGGCGGTGGCCGAATGGCAAATCTCGGCGTGATTCTGGTGATGCGGTGGATGGTCGGGTAGTTTAGGGGGTTCGGCATCAACGTGGAGATCCACTGGTTCCATTCAGAGGCTAACCTAGGTTGGATTAGGCGCGCTTGGTGGTTTCCGCAGAATGGAGCTTCGCGGGCCCGTCGGCGGCAGAGGGCGCGCCCTGTGCTTGCCGGGCCACGGCAACGGTGCTGCGGCATGCGCTGGCAAGAAGACGGCCACGCGGAGGCCTCGGGTGCATTGGGCGGCGCTGGGCGGCGCAGAAAGCTGGCGCTAGCTCCCGCTGGCCGCCACGGGTGGCTCTACCACCGCAGAAGATGCCGTCGTCGACGAGGCATGCCGCCACTGACACCTGCGCCCGTCCAAGAGAGTGTGTGGTGCTCTGGATAAGGAGGAGAGGCCGTGCGCAACGCGCCAGGGCGTGTACTGGTGATCGATGAGAAGTCTCTGACAAAAACGACACTGACTGTCGAACTGCAACTCTGAAATTTCTGAATATGCACAGAAACAGTGCAGGCCAAGTGTTCGATGAAATGATTTACGCATGAGGAGAGTTTATCTGGGGCTGATCTTTGGTGTGGTAGCCTCTCAAAGCACCTGGGGGCTGCCTGATTTTTGGTGGAATTTTTGGAGAAAAGAAAATATGAATTTCACCAAAAATGATGAATCTGGTCCAAACTTGCAGTGGTTGAAACTTGAAAAATTTGAATTGTGGAAGAGTGGATCTTGATGGATCTAGGTTGGGGGTGCTAGGGACTATCCAGAGGAGTTGGTTTGAGATCAAAATTCAAAGGAAATCAGGTACTTCCTTTGCAAAATCATCTAGGCTTAAAATAAAAGACAGAATTGTTTTTGGGGATAAAATAAATGAAATAAAATTCAAAAATGGGTTGAACTTGTTGGAACAGAAAGTTTGGGTTGCCCCAAAGTGGAGGGAGGGGTTTTGGGAGAAATTACCACATGAGGCATGGTAAAACAATGGGTGGTTCCAAAACAAAAGAATAGCCCCAAAACCCATAGGGTTTCTTTTTAATAGAAAATAAATTCCAAAAATTTATTTGAGATGGGTAAAAAAAATTAGAAGGAAGGTTTTTAATAAGGGTCTTTTACATCTGTGTCCCTAACTTGAACCCACTACTCACATTTGCCCCTAATTCGAAAGCCTGCTCAAAAATGCCCCTCCGCCGTTAGGTGCCCTTACAGAAATATCCTCCCGCTCCGTTTCCGTCTGGTCAAAGGGGTTTGACCGTTTACGGGGCGTTTACTGGACATTTTGCCCCTCTATTCACTTGTCACTTACACATGGGCCCTGCCCTAGGAAAAAAACTCTGGCTTATCCCCTCTCTCTCACTTACTAAAAAAACTCTCTCACTCCTTGACATGTGGTCAAGGTGGATGTCGGCGGGCAGCGAAGGCATGCACAGGGAGCGCCTGAGACATTCTGCGGAGGACGCCGTCGCCGCCCGTCATGATCGGAGGCTAGATCGAGACCAAAGAGCATGTCCTTGAACCCTGCTAGACGCCTCGCCTCTGCCCAGCACGGTGAATCGGGCCTATGGCCGCGTGTAGACGATGGCAGAGACTCCGATCTCTGCCACAGATGCGCCCTTGGCCTCCTAAATCCGATCGCCCGAGCCACCATTGACCTTCCCGACGTCCGTGTCGTTGTCCACGAAATCACAGCCCTACTCCTCTCTTCCCCGCTCGATTACATTCCCGGGCGCCTCGGCCGGCCGCCATGACCGACCTCTGGCTCGATGCGTGTGCACGCGCCACCTACCTACTGTCTGGCGGCTCCACCCCTCCGTCCAGACGACCCGAGCCTCCCACCATGGCCCTCCTGCACGCCGGGCGCTATCCTTCGCCGGGTGGCGACCACCGGCCGATCCGCCAAGCCTCGCCCGTGACCACGAGCAAACAGAGTTGACTGACGGTGGGTCCAATGGCCCACATGTCGGGGAGAGAGAGGGGGTTATGAGAGAGGTGGACATTTTTTAATGTTGGTGGGCTCCACGTGTAAGTCGAGATGGGATGAGAGAGAGGGAGTTTTTTCTTTTCTTTTCCTAGGTAGGTGCCACGTGTAACTGGGATGTGCATAGAGGGGCAAAATGTCGAGAAAGCGTGAGGAAAAGCGGTCAAAGGCCTTTGACTGTGAAACAGACGGAGGGGCATTTCTGTAAGGGCACATAACGGCGGAGGGGCATTTTTGAGCAGGCTTTGGAATTAGGGGTATATCTGATTAGGTGGTTCGAGTTAGGGACAGAAATGCAAATGGCCCTTTTAATAACCAAACACCAAGGTTGAAGAAGATACAAATTAAAATCCTTGCCATGGGGAATTTTTTTGAGAAGGAGGGGTTTTTGGAAAGATTTTAAATGGCCTCCTTCAAATCAAACAAAGTTTTTGTTGAAAACCAAATTAAATTTTTTGGAGTGTCACACTCTAATCATCTAAGTGATCACGTGATCCATATCAACTAAACCATAACCGATCATCACGTGAAATGGAATAGTTTTCAATGGTGAACATCACTATGTTGATCATATCTACTATATGATTCATGCTCGACCTTTCGGTCTCAGTGTTCGAGGCCATATACGCATATGCTAGGCTCGTCAAGTTTAACCCGAGTATTCTGCGTGTGTAAAACTGCCTTACACCCGTTGTAGATGAACGTTGAGCTTATCACACCCGATCATCACGTGGTGTCTCGGCACGACGAACTTTGGCAACGGTGCATACTCAGGGAGAACACTTTTACCTTGAAGTTTAGTGAGAGATCATCTTATAATGCTGCCGTCAAACAAAGCAGAATAAGATGCATAAAGAATAAACATCACATGCAATCAATATAAATGATATGATATGGCCATCATCATCTTGTGCCTTTGATCTCCATCTCCAAAGCACCGTCATGATCACCATTGTCACCGGCGCGACACCTTGATCTCCATCGTAGCATCGTTGTCGTCTCGCCAACTATTGCTTCTACGACTATTGCTACCGCTTAGTGATAAAGTAAAGCAATTACATGGCGATTGCATTGCATACAATAAAGCGACAACCATATGGCTCCTGCCAGTTGCCGATAACTCCGTTACTAAACATGATCATCTCATACAATAAATATAGCATCATGTCTTGACCATATCACATCATAACATGCCCTACAAAAACAAGTTAGACGTCCTCTACTTTGTTGTTGCAAGTTTTACGTGGCTGCTACGGGCTGAGCTAGAACTGTTCTTACCTACGCATAAAAACGACAACGATAGTTCGCCAAGTTAGTGTTGTTTTAACCTTCTCAAGGACTGGGCATAGCCACACTCGGTTCAACTAAAGTTGGAGAAACTGACACCCGCCAGCCACCTATGTGCAAAGCACGTCGGCAGAACCAGTCTCGCGTAAGCGTACGCGTAATGTCGGTCCAGGCTGCTTCATCCAACAATACCGCTGAACCAAAGTGTGACATGCTGGTAAGCAGTATGACTTGTATCGCCCACAACTCACTTGTGTTCTACTCGTGCATATTACATCTACGCATAAACCTGGCTCGGATGCCACTGTTGGGGAACGTAGTAATTTCAAAAAAATTCCTACGCACACATAGGATCATGGTGATGCATAGCAACGAGAGGGGAGAGTGTGTCCACGTACCCTCGTAGACCGGAAGCAGAAGCGTTAGCACAACGCGGTTGATGTAGTCGTATGTCTTCACGATCCAACCGATCCAAGTACCGAACGCACGACACCTCCGAGTTCAGCACACGTTCAACTCGATGACGTCCATGAGCTCTGATCCGGAAAGCTTCACGGAGAGTTTCACAAGACGACGGGCGTGATGACGGCGATGACGATGCTACCGACGCAGGGCTTCGCCTAAGCACCGCTACGATATGATCGAGGTGGATTATGGTGGAGGGGGGCACCGCACATGGCTGGGAGAGATCAACAGATCAACTTGTGTGTCTAGAGGTGCCCCTGCCCCCGTATATAAAGGAGCAAGGGGGGAGGCCGGCCGGCCCTCAGAGCGCGCCAGGAGGAGGAGTCCTCCTCCTAGTAGGAGTAGGACTCCCCTCTTTCCTACTCCTACTAGGACGGGGAAGGAAGGGGGAGAGGGAGAAGGAAAGGGGGCCGCCGCCTCCCCTCTCCTAGTCCAATTCGGACCAGAGGGGGAGGGCCGCGCGGCCTGCCCTAGGCCAGCCCTCTCTCTCTCTCCACTAAGGCCCATAAGGCCCACTATTTCTCCGGGTGGGGGGATGTTGGAAATATGCCCTAGAGGCAATAATAAAAGGATTATTATTATATTTCCTTGTTTGTGATAATTGTCTTTTATTCATGCTATAATTGTATTATCCGGAAATCGTAATACACGTGTGAATACTTAGACCACAACATGTCCCTAGTGAGCCTCTAGTTGACTAGCTCGTTGATCAACAGATAGTCATGGTTTCCTGACTATGGACACTGGATGTCGTTGATAACGGGATCACATCATTAGGAGAATGATGTGATGGACAAGACCCAATCCTAAGCATAGCACAAGATCGTGTAGTTCGTTTTGCTAGAGCTTTTCCAATGTCAAGTGTCTTTTCCTTAGACCATGAGATCGTGTAACTCCCAGATACCGTAGGAGTGCTTTGGGTGTACCAAACATCACAACGTAACTGGGTGACTATAAAGGTACTCTACAGGTATCTCCGAAAGTGTCTGTTGGGTTGACACGGATCGAGACTGGGATTTGTCACTCCGTTCCCTTGAACGCTTCCGCACGCGATATACAAGTGGTATGTAGATGCAATCTCTCTCCCATGACTCCTTGCTTAGATGAACTCATAGATGGATCTTGGTGAAACCGTAGGAAAATTTTAATTTTCTGCAACGTTCCCAACAAAGGTGGCATCATGAGCTAGGTCTATGCGTAGTTCTCTATTGCACGAGTATAAAACAAATTTGTTTTTGGCGTATATCTTGTCAACAAGCTTGCCGATACTAGTCTTTTCTTTATTCAGCGGGAGTGTGGGATGAAGCGGCCCGGACCGACCTTTCACGTACTCTTACGTGAGACAGGTTCCACCGGTCGACATGCACTAGTTGCATAAGGTGGCTAGCGGGTGTCTGTCTCTCCTACTTTAGTTGGGCCGGATTAGATGAAAAGGGTCCTTATGAAGGGTAAATAGAAGTTGACAAAATCACGTTGTGGTTATTCGTAGGTAAGAAAACGTTCTTGCTAGAACCCAATTGCAGCCACGTAAAAGATGCAACAACAATTAGAGGACGTCTAACTTGTTTTTGCAGCAATTGTCATGTGATGTGATATGGCGAAGTTGTGATGAATGATGAATGATATATTGTGATGTATGAGATCATGTTCTTGTAATAGGAATCACGACTTGCATGTCGATGAGTATGACAACCGGCAGGAGCCATAGGAGTTGTCTTAATTATTGTATGACCTGCGTGTCATTGATTCAACGCCATGTAAATTACTTTACTTTATTGCTAAACGTGTTAGCCATAGTAGTAGAAGTAATAGTTGGCAAGCAACTTCATGGAGACACGATGATGGAGATCATGATGATGGAGATCATGGTGTCATGCCGGTGACAAGATGATCATGGAGCCAAGAAGATGAAGATCAATGGAGCTATATGATATTGGCCATATCATGTCACTACTTTATATAATTGCATGTGATGTTTATTATGTTTTATGCATCTTGTTTACTTAGAACGACGGTAGTAAATAAGATGATCCCTTAGAATAATTTCAAGAAAGTGTTCCCCTAAGCGTGCACCGTTGCTAAAGTTAAATGCGTTTCAAGGACCACGTGATGATCGGGTGTGATAGATCCTTACGTTCACATACAACGGGTGTAAGACAGTTTTACACATGCATAAACACTTAGGGTTAACTTGACGAGCCTAGCATGTACAGACATGGCCTCGGAACACAAGAGACCGAAAGGTCGAACATGAGTCGTATGGAAGATACGATCAACATGGAGATGTTCACCGACGATGACTAGTCCGTCTCACGTGATGATCGGACACGGCCTAGTCGACTCGGATCATGTGACACTTAGATGACTAGAGGGATGTCAAATCTGAGTGGGAGTTCATTAAATAATTTGGTTAGATGAACTTAATTATTATGAACATTAGTCTAAAATCTTTGCAAAAATGTCTTGTAGATCAAATGTCCAACGCTCATGTCACCATGAACTTCAACGCTGCTCCTAGAGAAAACCAAGTCGAAAGACGATGGCTTTGCAACTATCTGATCGGGTCCGGAACACGAGGATCATCCTCATAGCAGCCAAGAAACAATATGTCCTAGAAGCACCACTAGGTGAAGCACCCATCCCGAAGAACCAAGACATTATGAATGCTTGGCAGTCTCGTCTTGATGATTACTCCCTCGTTCGATGCGGCATGCTTTATGACTTAGAACCGGGGCTCCAAAAGCGTTTTGAGCAACACGGAGCATATGAGATGTTCGAGGAGCTGAAAATGGTCTTCCAAGCTCATGCCGGGTCGAGAGATATGAAGTCTCCGACAAGTTCTATAGTTGTAAGATGGAGGAAAAAGTTACATCGGTGAGCACATACTCAAAATGTCCGGGTTGCACAACCGCTTTGTCCCAGTGGACATTAACCTCCGGACGAGGCGGTCATTGACAGAATCCTTGATCGCTCCACCAAGCTACAAGAGCTTTGTGATGAACTACAATATGCAGGGGATGGTGAAGACCATTCTGAAGTATTCTCAATGTTGAAGTCGGCAGAGGTTGAAATCAAGAAAGAACATCAAGTGTTGATGGTTAATAAAACCACTAAGTTCAAGAAGGGCAAGGGTAAGAAGAGCTTCAAGAAGGACGGCAAGGATGTTGCCGCGCCCATAAGCAAGTTGCCGGGAAGAAGTCAAAGAATGGACCCAAGCACGAGACAGAGTGCTTTTTATTGCAAAGGGAAGGGCCCTTTGGGCGGAACTGCCCCAAATACTTAGCGGACAAGAAGGCCGGCAACACTAAAGGTATATTTGATATACATGTGATTGATGTGTACCTTACCAGTACTCGTAGTAACTCCTGTGTATTTGATACCGGTGCCGTTGCTCATATTTGTAACTCACAATGAGGCTGCGGAATAAAAGGAGGCGGCAAAGGACGAGGTGACGATGCGCTGGCGTCGGGAATGGTTCCAAGGTCGATGTGATCGCCGTCGGCACGCTACCTCTACATTTACCTACGGGATTAGTTTTAAACCTCAATAATTGTTATTTAGTGCCAAGTTTGAGCATGAACATTGTATCAGGATCTCGTTTAATGAGAGATGACTAGTCATTTAAATCCGAGAATAATGGTTGTTCTATTTATATGAGAGATATGTTTTATGGTCATGCTCCGATGGTCAATGGTTTATTCTTAATGAATCTCGAACATAATATTACACATATTCATACTGTGAATACCAAAATATGTAAAGTTGATAACGATAGTCCCACATACTTGTGTAATCGCCGCCTTGGTCACATTGGTGTCAAGCGCATGAAGAAGCTCCATTCTGATGGACTTTTAGAGTCTCTCGATTATGAATCATTTGACACATGCGAACCATGCCTTATGGGCAAAATGACCAAGACTCCGTTCTCCGGGACAATGAGTGAGCAACCAACTTATTGGAAATCATACATACCGATGTGTGCGGTCCAATGAGCGTTGAGGCTCGCGGAGGATATCGTTATGTTCTCACTCTCACTGATGACTTGAGTAGATATGGGTTTGTCTACTTGATGAAACACAAGTCTGAGACCTTTGAAAAGTTCAAGGAATTTCAGAATGAGGTAGAGAATCAACGTGACCGGAAAATAAAGTTCTTCTGATCAGATCGTGGAGGAGAATATTTAAGTCACGAATTTGGTACACACTTAAGGAAATGTGGAATCATTTCACAAATCACGCCGCTGGAACACCTCGGTAATAACGGTGTGTCCGAACGTCGTAATCGCACTCTATTGGATATGGTGCGATCTATGATGTCTCTTACAGATTTACCGCTATCATTTTGGGGATACACTCTAGAGACAGCTACATTCACTTCAAATAGGGCACCGTATGAATTATGGTTTGGGAAGAAACCTAAGCTGTCGTTTCTAAAAGTTTGGGGATGCGATGCTTATGTCAAGAAACTTCAACCTGAAAAGCTCGAACCCAAGTCGGAAAAATGCGTCTTCATAGGATACCCTAAGGAAACCATTGGGTATACCTTCTACCTTAGATCTGAAGGCAAGATCTTTGTTGCCAAGAACGGATCCTTTCGGAAAAAGAGTTTCTCTCGAAAGGAGTAAGTGGGAGGAAAGTAGAACTTCGATGAAGTGCTACCTCTTGAATCGAGAAAGTAGTGCAGCTCAGAAAATGTTCTGTGGTGCCTACACCTCTTGGAGAGGAAATTAATTATGATGATCAAGGTACTTCGGATCAAGTTGTCTTGAACTTTGTAGGTCCACAAGGACACGTTCCACACCCAGAGTGGTATGGCAACCCTGTTCTGGAAATCATGTTGTTAGACAACGGTGAACCTTCGAACTATGAAGAAGCGATGGCGGGCCCAGATTCCAACAAATGGCTTGAAGCCATGCAATCTGAGATAGGATCCATGTATGAAAACAAAGTATGGACTTTGACAGACTTGCTCGATGATCGGCGAGTGATAGAAAACAAATGGATCTTTAAGAAGAAGACGGAAACGGATGGTAATGTCACCATCTATAAAGCTCGACTTGTCGCTAAGGGTTATCGGCAAGTTCAAGGGATTGACTACGATGAGACTTTCTCTCCCGTAGCGAAGCTTAAGTCCGTCCAAATCATGTTAGCAATTGCCGCATACTATGATTATGAGATATGGCAGATGGACGTCAAAACAACATTCCTTAACAGTTATCTTAAGGAAGAGCTGTATATGATGCAGCCGGAAGGTTTTGTCGATCCTAAGAATGCTAACAAAGTATGCAAGCTCCAGCGATCCATTTATGGGCTGGTGCAAGCATCTCGGAGTTGGAACATTCGCTTTGATGAGATGATCAAAGCGTTTGGGTTTATGCAGACTTATGGAGAAGCCTGCGTTTACAAGAAAGTGAGTGGGAGCTCAGTAGCATTTCTCATATTATATGTAGATGACATACTTTTGATGGGAAATGATATAGAACTCTTGGACAGCATTAAGGCCTACTTGAATAAAAGTTTTTCAATGAAGGACCTTGGAGAAGCTGCTTACATATTAGGCATCAAGATCTATAGGGATAGATCGAGACGCCTCATAGGTCTTTCACAAAGCACATACCTTGATAAGATTTTGAAGAAGTTCAAAATGGATCAGTCCAAGAAAGGGTTCTTGCACTGCAGTAAGGTGTGAGATTGAGCTCGGCTCAATGCCCGACCACGGCAAAAGATAAAGAAGAGATGAGTGTCATCCCTATGCATCAGCCATAGGTTCTATTATGTATGCCATGCTGTGTACGGACCTGATGTAAACCTTGCCATAAGTTTGGTAGGAAGGTACCAAAGTAATCCCGCAAGGAACACCGACAGCGGTCAAGAATATCTGAAGTACACGAAAAGGACAAAGGACATGTTTCTCGTTTATGGAGGTGACGAAGAGCTCGTCAGAAGGGTTACGTCGACGCTTAGCTTCGACCAGATCTGATGACTCTAAGTCACAAACCGGATACGTGTATGTGTTGAATGGTGGAAGCAAGAAGCTGGTGCTGCCGCAAGCAGAAGCGTCGTGGCGGGATCTACGTGTGAAGCGGAGTACATGGCAGCCTCGGAGGCAGCGCATGAAGCAATTTGGGTGAAGGAGTTCATCACCGACCTAGGAGTCATACCCAATGCGTCGGGGCCGATCAAACTTTTCTGTGACAACACTGGAGCTATTGCACTTGCCAAGGAGCCCAGTTTCACAAGAAGACCAGGCACATCAAGCGTCGCTTCAACTCCATCCGTGAAAATGTTCAAGATGGAGACATAGAAATTTGCAAAGTGCATAGGGATCTGAATGTCGCAGATCCGTTGACTAAACCTCTTCCATGAAAGCAAAACATGATCAACACCGTAACTCTATGGGTGTTCGATTCATCACAATGTAACTAGATTATTGACTCTAGTGCAAGTGGGAGACTGTTGGAAATATGCCCTAGAGGCAATAATAAAAGGATTATTATTATATTTCCTTGTTCGTGATAATTGTCTTTTATTCATGCTATAATTGTATTATCCGGAAATCGTAATACTTGTGTGAATACTTAGACCACAACATGTCCCTAGTGAGCCTCTAGTTGACTAGCTCGTTGATCAACAGATAGTCATGGTTTCCTGACTATGGACACTGGATGTCGTTGATAACGGGATCACATCATTAGGAGGATGATGTGATGGACAAGACCCAATCCTAAGCATAGCACAAGATCGTGTAGTTCGTTTTGCTAGAGCTTTTCCAATGTCAAGTGTCTTTTCCTTAGACCATGAGATCGTGTAACTCCCGGACACGGAGGAGTGCTTTGGGTGTACCAAAGCGTCACAACGTGAATCGGGTGACTATAAAGGTGCACTACAGGTATCTCCGAAAGTGTCTGTTGGGTTGACACGGATCGAGACTGGGATTTGTCACTCCGTATTACGGAGAGGTATCACTTGGCCCACTCGGTAGTGCATCATCATAATGAGCTCAAAGTGACCAAGTGTCTGGTCACGGGATCATGCATTACGGTACGAGCAAAGTGACTTGCCGGTAGCGAGATTGAATGAGGTATTGGGATACCGACGATCGAATCTCGGGCAAGTAACATACCGTCTGACAAAGGGAATAGTATACGGGATTGATTGAATCCTCGACATCGTGGCTCATCCGATGACATCATCGAGGAGCATGTGGGAGCCAACATGGGTATCCAGATCCCGCTGTTGGTTATTGACCGGAGAGTCGTCTCGGTCATGTACGCATGTCTCCGAACCCATAGGGTCTACACACTTAAGGTTCGGTGGCGCTAGGGTTATTAGGAAGACTTGTATGTGATTACCGAATGTTGTTCGGAGTCCCGGATGAGATCCCGGACGTCACGAGGAGTTCCAGAATGGTCCGGAGGTGAAGATTTATATATGGGAAGTTGTCATGCGGACACCGGAAAGTTTCGGGGGCATATCGGTATTGTACCGGAGCCACCGGAGAGGTTCCGGAGGTCCACCGGAGGCCACCCCTCTCGGAGGGCCTCATGGGCCCTGAGGGCAGGGAACCAGCCCCTGGAGGCTGGCGCCCCCCTTGGGCCCATGCGCCTAGGGGTTGGGGGGAACCCTAGTGGGGCGCCTTTGCTTGGGGGCAAGCCCCTCCCTGGCCGCCGCCCCCTCTAGATCTCATCTAGAGGGGCCGGCCTCCTTGCCCTTCCCTATAAATAAAGGGGTGAGGGAGGGCTGCAATACACTTCAAGGCGCAGCCCTCCCTCCCCAACACCTCTCCTCCTCCGTTGAGTGCTTGGCGAAGCCTGCCGAGATCTTGCCTCTCCACCATCATCACGCCGTCGTGCTGCTGCTGGAGCCTTCTTCCTCAACCTCTCCTTCCCCCTTGCTGGATCAAGGAGGAGACGTCGTCCGTTTCATACGTGTGTTGAACGTGGAGGTGCTGTCCGTTCGGCACTTGGTCATCGGTGATCTGAATCACGGCGAGTACGACTACATCATCACTGTTCCCTTGAACGCTTCTGCACGCGATCTACAAGTGGTATGTAGATGCAATCTCTCTCCCATGACTCGTTGCTTAGATGAACTCATAGATGGATCTTGGTGAAACCGTAGGAAATTTTTTAATTTTCTGCAACGTTCCCCAACAGGGGAGGGTTCCGGTAATCCTCCGACACTCCGGGTTTCTCCGAAACCATCCGGAACACTTCTGGTGTCCGAATATAGTTGTCCAATATATCGATCTTTACGTATCGACCATTTGGAGACTCCTCGTCATGTCCGTGATCATATCTGGGACTCCGAACTACCTTCGGTACATCAAAACACAAAAACTCATAATACCGATCGTCACCGAACTTTAAGCTTGTGGACCCTACGGGTTCGAGAACTATGTAGACATGACCGAGACATGTCTCCGGTCAATAACCAATAGCGGAACCTGGATGCTCATATTGGCTCCCACATATTCTACGAAGATCTTTATCGGTCAAACCGCATAACAACATATGTTGTTCCCTTTGTCATCGGTATGTTACTTGCCCGAGATTCGATCGTCGTTATCTCAATACCTAGCTCAATCTCGTTACCGGAAAGTCTCTTTACTCGTTACGTAATGCATCATCCCGCAACTAACTCATTAGTCACATTGCTTGCAAGGCTTATTGTGATGTGCATTATCGAGAGGGCCCAGAGATACCTCTCCGACAATCAGAGTGACAAATCCTAGTCTCGATCTATGCCAACTCAACAAGTACCATCGGAGACACCTCAGAGAGCACCTTTATAATCACCCGATTACGTTGTGACGTTTGGTAGCACACAAAGTGTTCCTCCGTGTCGGGAGTTGCATAATCTCATAGTCATAGGAACATGTATAAGTCATGAAGAAAGCAATAACGATAAACTAAATGATCAAGTGCTAAGCTAACGGAATGGGTCAAGTCAATCACATCATTCTCCTAATGATGTGATCCGTTAATCAAATGACAACTCATGTCTATGGTTAGGAAACTTAACCATCTTTGATTAACGAGC
This sequence comes from Aegilops bicornis, assembly GCA_021605145.1. Classification (NCBI taxonomy): domain Eukaryota; kingdom Viridiplantae; phylum Streptophyta; class Magnoliopsida; order Poales; family Poaceae; genus Aegilops; species Aegilops bicornis. The sequence goes on from CM038675.1 coordinate 638,247,631, forward strand.
TAGTCAAGTAGAAGCATACTAGTGACATTATGTTTGTCTATGTATTCACACATGTATTATGTTTCCGGTTAATACAATTCTAGCATGAATAATAAACATTTATCATGATATGAGGAAATAAATAATAACTTTATTATTGCCTCTAGGGCATATTTCCTTCAATGGATGAATCTTAGTATGTATAGGATCTAAAACGTTATATTGGATATGAGATCCTTTGTTGAATGCTTAGTTTAATGAACTTCGTGAATGTTGTCAAGGGGCCCCACTCGGCATTACCACCGAAAGGCCATGGAGTGTATCACAGTCGTTGTAAAGGTTAGGATGTGAAGGTAATTCGAGGTTACAGTAAAAGCCATTTCTTCTAGCTTTTGCAATTGATAGGGAATTTGCGGAGAACCCTTAGGGAGGTTGCGTGCACGGTGTAACCCTTAATTACCTTAATCGCAACCTGCAGGGGGAGACTACGGTAGTGGCGTGCATGTCACGAAGTCTACCTAGAGTAGAACATGTTCTTACCCGGCTCCGCCTGACATAGTCGTCAAGAGTGACTCAAGTATCCAGACCACACTATGCAGATGCATAGGTTGCGTTAGAAACATACCAATGGGAATTCTGGAGTCCCCGAGAATGTCTTACTCCTCTGTCATTTTCATTTGCTACTCGTGCTGCTGTTTTCTATTTACTTTTAGTTATTTACTTCTAGTTCGCTCTACACGAAAATCACTATTTATTTCCGCCCTTATTTTGTCTGGAGTCTACAATTACTTGGAGGCACAAATTCATAATTCACTACAAGAGGCAACGCTTAATTCATGTGCTCCCTGTGGCATCGATACTCTTATTTTGAAAATGCTAGAACTAAACCTGTGCACTCGCAGACCATCAAGCTTTTTCTGGCGCCGTTGCCGGGGAGCTAAGCGTTTTTGGGCTTTGCTTTGAGTTTTGAATGATCTTGTGTTCTAATAGTCTTTGAAGATGAAACTTTTATGGTGATTTTTTCTGGACTAGATGGGACCCTGGAGACAATGCACGCGAGAGACACAAGCGTAGGTGGTGCGCCCCAGAGATAATTACTCTGCCGCCGCAAACCTTTGTTCTCACCACAAAAAAGACACATTCGTGACATTATGGCCCGAACAAAAACTTTTTCTGTCATGGATATGCCACTTCTATGACGATAATTGGGACAAAAACACGTATCATCATAGATGTGGTCGGCTCATACTTCTACGACAAAAAGATATGTCAGAAAATGAGATTTTCGTCTTGGGCGAGCCGGAGATGCACCTGCGTGACATTCTTTAGGCCGTCCATGACGTAAAAAAATATGATAGAAGTGAGGCCGAGAAAAATCTCGAAGAGTTCCTAGTTATGGTGGGTGATGGGGCCAAGCGATGCAGAATTTTTGTTTGTTGCTACTTTTTTTTCTTGCGGAAAAACTTCCAATCTATTCATCTTCAATCATGATAGTACAAGGAACATCAGAAATAAAAATTACATCCAGATCCATAGACCATCTAACGATGACTACAAGCACTGAAGCAAGCCGACCAAGGATTGTTTGTTGGTACCTTAACCTCAGGGGGCTTGGCAACTCCTAGTGCCAACCAAGGATTGCAAATATTCATAGCTAGACATGGCAACTTACTTACATGGCAGCTACAAATACAACTCCGATGGCAACTAATTTTTAAATGTCATCACTCGTTACATGCACCGTGAGGAGTGGCATTTGTCACCGTAAGACTGTAAGTACATGGCAAATATAAGAACCGCATGATGGCAAATCGAATATTCCTTTTGGCCAGCAGGGATGGCAACCACTTCCTAAGTCGCACGGCTGTTTTGTGCAAACTATTTTATGGCAATTTCCATAAATTTCAACTAGGGAGTTTCATTTTTTTTTCTGATCAATCTTGCGTTGCTGATCTCTCATTTTTTTCCGCAAACATCAAGGAAACTACCCCAAATTCGTGGCAACTAGTTCACTGTAGACACTCCAAGGTTTTACCATGATGTGCATCAAATTTTTTGGACAAAAACAAGACACATCGCAATTTCACCCCTAGATGACAATTACGGTTCCATAGGCTTACGGATTTGTGGAGGGCAACGGCAGAAACAACTGATGGCAGAAATTATGAGGGAGGGGAGGGGGTATGACCCAAATTCATGGGAATATTTGACCTTGAACTAGCAGATCGTATCGTCGATGTCTTCGTTAAGATCTGGCTAGGGTTTGCCCTACGTTGCCATGGCAACTTGCTGGAAGGGGATCATGACAGTGGTGGGCGATGATCGAAACTAGGAGTGGCGAGTCGATGACTGCTTTTGCTCTGTAGGTCGGGAGGGGTTTAGAGATTTTTCGAAGCGCGGGTGGGGAAGGGGCCCACACGCGTTCACGCTCACGGGGTGAGGTGAGTAGTTGTTGTTGGTACCGCGTGCGGGCCATCGTGGTTGCACCTGACCTTGCAGGCAGCTTTTATGTTCGCCCGCACGGGGTCGTGCGGGCTAGCTCCCGTGTATAACCGGACGAGTCGTGCAGTCAGGTGTCTATTATGGCACACGGATGATGAATATCGAAGTCCAAATTCAAACGAGAACAACCATCGTCCTTCGTGCCATCATCGTTCAGGACACACAAGTCCCACAGTCCGTCAGCTGGAGCCGTGTCTCAGACTCCAGCTCCCTCACAATATCCCAATTCACCGACTCTACTTCGTTTAAAAAAGGAAAACATAACACTAAATCCACCGTTACCCACCTCGTCGATCGGATCTCGGAGATTGATCCCCCACTTCCGGATGCGAGCTGTAATCGGCCGCCCTATCATATGCATATATACAGTAGGTTTGATCAACCCACGATCGATACGCTGCGGGTCACAACATGTCAAAGCGCAAGATCTCGCTTCACAGCTGCAGCGCCGCCGCGAAACGGCCGGCGAATCGGGAGGTGCAACACCACCTGTACCTGGTGCTGGACGACTGGGAGGATGGCTACAGCGTCCACAAGGTGGACCTCGACGCCCTCGACTCCGACTCTGACGAGCAGCCCAAACCCTTCGCCGAGCCGCCGATCGCCCGCTTCGGCGCCGTGCACGACCACTCGTACGCCTTCCTCACCCACGGCACCAAGATCGTCGCCATGAAGCCCCCCGATGTCAGCCCCGCCATACCCGCCTTCGACACGGCCACCTCGGCGCTGGTCGCCTTGCCGTGGCCCAAGTTCCGCATGAACTTTGGCCGACCCATCCTCATCTCCATCGCAGGCAAGATCTTCCTGTTCATCAACGACACGCACTACCTCGGCGACCCACCCCCAGCCCCTCCCCTGCCATCGATCTGGGGGCGCATCTACCAACCGCACCAGCAGCAGGAGCCGTGGGTCTGGACTGCCGTCGGCACGCCGGAGGCGCGTCTGCCATTCACCGCCAGCAGCGGCCACTGCCACGCCGTGCACCCGGACGGCCGCACCTTATTCGTGTCTGCCAACTATTGGGCAGACGAATGCCAGAAGGGCACCTTCTCCGTCGACACCGAGCGCCTCGAGTGGACGCGCCACGGCGACTGGCAGCTACCTTTCGTTGGTCGAGCTTACTACGTGGCCGAACTGGACGCGTGGGTCGGGATCTGCCGCCACAAGGGCGGTGCCGGCCACCTCTGCTCCTCCGACGTCGTACCGGTCGGCGCTGGACCCACGACCCTGCCGCGTTGGAAGTTTGGGGAGGAGAAACTGTTCGACAAGGAGTCTCCGCGGCACCTGGGCGCTAGGCTCGTCCACATGGGCGGCACCAGGTTCTGCGTCGTTGAGTACATGTGGCACGAGGACGACGACGACATGCGGTGCAAGGGCGATCCGGACGGGTGGTACGTCGCACCTCCCCGTGTCGTGGTCCGCATGATCACGTTTAGTGTCAAGTACGCTGAGGATGAGGAGCTACAACTGGAGTCGCGACGAGCTCGCAGCTGCAACGTGTTCAAACGAGCTCATGGCTTGCCAGATACAGACCCTGCGGCATTCTGGATATAGGAGTTTAAAACATGCATCTTCAGCTTAATTGGAGTCACGAATAGGTCGCTTACTCTCCCATAGAAGAGAATCGGGGAAACTACTAGGTGCTCCCCCAGGCTTTCAACTGTCAAAAATCGAATCTAAACGTTTCAAGAAGTTCTGATTTTTTTTATTTGTGTGAATGTTCTAGAGCCATGTGCCTAGAAGCCCACAAAAATTTCAGATCCAAATTCAGAACAGAAACAGAGAAACAAAAAAAGAAAACAAATCCGAATGTGAACAGCGTAGTTCCTATCTTTTATCGTTGGTGCTATTCTTGCAAAATTCGTCTTTTTTTTCTCCGTGTATATTTAAAATTTTGATCGGACCTTTTCTGCATTGTAGACACATGTCATGTGAACATTCACAACTGCTTTAGAACTTCTTAGAACATTTAAAGTTGATTTTTTAAAAATGGGAGCAAAGACACGTATTTGTATTGTTGCCACAAAGGGACAAGACACGTATTGTTGCCACTAAAGGTAAAACGACGTGGTTTAATTATTCATATTTATTTGGTTGACTTTGTCTATGTCATGTCATCTTGCTTAAAGCATTACTCTATTTTTCATGAACTTAATATCATAGATGCATGCTGGATAGCTGTCGATTGATGAAGTCTCTACTCCTAATGGAGCAGTTGGTAGTCTCCGCCGGTCAATTTTCGTCCCATCACTTTCGTCCGGTTTTTTTCGTAGGTTAACCTTGGTAGATTTTTTTTCGTTCCGTCCACCAACTCCCGTCCGTTGGTTTTAGGCCCCTCCCAATGCTCCACCTTGTACATGTGCTAAGCCTTTCACGTAGGCAAAAAATCTAATGTGGCAGGTTATTTAAGAGGAGAGAGATGAGTGTGGTGACCCTAGGAAGAACCGTCTTAAGCGCGTGAGCACAGGCAAAACATTTAAAGGAAGGAAGCCCACCAATACATGAAAAGCTTTATTCTTCGTCGTTAAATGAAGGAAAACAGTTGAATAAAATTTAGCCAAGACTGTCGTTAGGAAGCTGATTCTTGGTATTTAATACGCTGAAGACCTCATCTAAGCACCCATGCATTAGCAGCAGCCTTACGGTCGCGACATATCCGGTGGACTACATGGCCGCCCCCATCCACCGCCCACCCCCGCCGCCGCTGCCCTCACCCTCTCCCTGCCCAGGCCCCACATCAAGCAGCGGCCATGGCGTTCCCGGCCGCCGTGGTGCGTGATTCCCACCTCTACCTCTGCCTCGCCGTGGATGGGAAGGAGATCGGAATCCTTCTCCACAACAACACAACACCGACCGTGGGGACTCCCGTTCTTCCACCCTGACGGCCTCTCCTCCGGCGCCCCTGTTCTTCTTCCACTCCGGCACGATGGTAAGCCACCGGTTCCCTCCTCTACTCCACTCTACTTGCAATATCTTTCAAGTTTCTATATCACCTAAAAAAGGCCGGTCTGAACCAGAGAAACACGTTTCAGTTCTGTAGGCTTTCAGTTTTGATAGCTTCTCAACAAGTGCTAAATTAGCCCTGCTCTTGTCTATATCAGCTATTCCTACAAGGGTTCTTGACTTCTTGTATGTGCCAAATTTTGTGAAAAAAACATCTGTTCTTGACACATCAATGTGTTTGCAGCTATTTACTTGATGAGACAAGGATGCGAAAGTGTTTGAAACTTGTCATGACATCAAAGCCTCTGCTGTACATGTGTCAAGGATGAGATTCACATGATAATTTGTTTTGTTTGGGCCTTATGCTGTACTGTATACAACTGAATTACTTTTTGTGTTTTATGATTTAGTCAGTAGCCAATCAATGTCAGTGGTAATATGTATCTTGTGATTCTTTCTTCGTGTGCCGGTCATGGTTCCCTGATGCGGTTTAGATTTGTGATTCCCTGACGAGGTTCCCTCACACACGCAGGTGCACGACAGAGCCGGCTGCGTGTGGTGCGTGCGGGGGGATTCTTCTTCCACTCTGGCAATCTGGTAAACCACCGGTTCCCTACCTGCTCTACTCTGCTCCACTGTTCTTGTACGAGTTTCAGTTTTTCAATGATTTTTTTATAACATAAAAAAGTCAGCTCTGAACAAATGCGACGTGAGACTCACACTCAATTTTTCTGTGTTTTATTTATGATTTAGAGAGCAGCCAAGCAAGGTTATTGAGATATGTATCTTGCGATTCTTTGTGTGCCGGTTACGTCTGCGGGTACGGCTGCACGAGTTCATGTCTGTCATTCACACATGCAAATTGTGATGCCTGCTGCTTGCGACAGTTTTGCCCCTGTTCTTCTTCTACTCTGGCAAGATGGTAAGCCACCGGTTCCCTCCTCTGCCTTGCTCTGCTCTACTGTACTTGCAATGCCTTTTCTTGTTTCTATCACCTAAAAAAGGCATCAGAGAAACATGTTTCAGTTTTATAGGCCCTCAAGTGCTAAATTAGCTCTGATCTTGTCCATATCAGTGATTCCTACAAGGATTCTTGTATGTGCCATAATTTGTAAAAAACTCTTCTTCACGGATCAGATTGTTTGCAACTATTTACTTGACGATTGACACATCAAGGCCTCTGCTGTACATATGTCAAGGATGAGATTCACATGATGATTTGTTTGGCCTTATGCTGTATACAACTGTTTTTTTTTGCGTGTGTTATGATTTAGTCAGTAGCCAATTAATGTTAGTGATATATGTATCTTGTGATTCTTCGTGTGGCGGTCATGGTTCGCTGATGCGGTTTCGATTTGTGATTCCCTGACGAGGTTCCCTCACACACGCAGGTGCACGACAGAGCCGGCTGCGTGTGGTGCGTGCGGGGGGATTCTTCTTCCACTCTGGCAATCTGGTAAGCCACCGGTTCCCTACCTGCTCTACTCTGCTCCACTGTTCTTGTAATGAGTTTCAGTTTTTCAATGATTTTTTTATAACCTAAAAAAGTCAGCTCTGAACAAATGCGACGTGAGACTCACACTCAATTTTTCTGTGTTTTATTTATGATTTAGAGAGCAGCCAAGCAAGGTTATTGAGATATGTATCTTGCGATTCTTTGTGTGCCGGTTACGTCTGCGAATGCGGCTGCACGAGTTCATGTCTGTCATTCACACATGCAAATTGTGATGCCTGCTGCTTGCGACAGTTTTGCCCTGTTCTTCTTCTACTCTGGCAAGATGGTAAGCCACGGTTCCCTCCTCTGCCTTGCTCTGCTCTACTGTACTTGCAATGCCTTTTCTTGTTTCTATCACCTAAAAAAGGCATCAGAGAAACATGTTTCAGTTTTATAGGCCCTCAAGTGCTAAATTAGCTCTGATCTTGTCCATATCAGTGATTCCTACAAGGATTCTTGTATGTGCCATAATTTGTAAAGAACTCTTCTTCACGGATCAGATTGTTTGCAACTATTTACTTGACGATTGACACATCAAGGCCTCTGCTGTACATATGTCAAGGATGAGATTCACATGATGATTTGTTTGGCCTTATGCTGTATACAACTGTTTTTTTTTTGCGTGTGTTATGATTTAGTCAGTAGCCAATTAATGTTAGTGATATATGTATCTTGTGATTCTTCGTGTGGCGGTCATGGTTCGCTGATGCGGTTTCGATTTGTGATTCCCTGGCGAGGTTTCCTCACACACGCAGGTCCACGACAGAGCCGGCTACATGTTGTGTGTCTTGTGGCAGCCTTGAGGTGGGGGGGGGTTCTCCTTCCACTCCGGCAATCTGGTAAGCCACCGGTTCCCTCCCTGGTCTACTCTGCTCCACTATTCTAATGGGTTGATTTTAGTGCTGACAAAAAACTTATATTCCTGTATGTCTTCTATTTTCTCCTTAAAACTTATATTCCTGGTAGATCCACTGATAGTCAAAAAGGAGGATTATGATAATTGAGCAGACTGTTTCTTCTCAATTATTTGCTAATTTTGTTTTTGTTTTGACAAATAACTTTCTTACATTTACTGTGGTAAATATTCACATTGGTATATTGCAAAATGTCATGGTAAAGGAAAACGTCCCTCCCTGATGAATCATTTCAGAGTTATCTAATTACTTATACAATGGACTTCTTTTCAGGATTCAAACTTGGTTCTGAAAAGCACACCACAGAGGTCACCGTGAAGAAGTCTGGAAGCCTGCTTATAAATTCTGGGATACAAGGATACTCCCTGCTAAAGACAACTCAGGTGTTTCTTTCACTAACTTGTCTTGGTCCTTTTGCCACCATTCCCAAAGAAACGGACCTTGTAGTTCCTGCTAAATTCTGGACTCTGCATATTTCTCCAACTCTGCTTGAGTTCTAATATGATAGGGATTTATAGGAGATTATTAAGTACGAAGGCATCTGTAGCCTTACCAGAAGTTTTTCCATGGTTGATGGGATATGAGACGGTCCTTGTAGAAGACCGTTGAAATAGGAATGGGCATGCTACAGCTATGTCAATATGTCATGTATTCATTCTTTTTCGGATCGAATGCAACATGTCAGCAGGCAGGAACTTTGTTAGATGTAGTGTCACATAAGCAAAATAATTTAATTAGTTTTAGCTGAAGCGGAACTGTTTTACTTTAGTATTACGGAAATAGGCTTCAGCTGCAAGTAATAAATACTGAATTCTCATCACTATCTTTCTCAGTCTGGATTTGAAGGATTCGTGAGGGATCGCTACACTCTTCTTCCTGAAACAAGAGAAAGAATTGTAGCTACAGAAGTAACTGCTTGGTGGAGGTTTGGGCACTCTTCCCCATCTGCCTGAAATGTTGCACAATACTGATGGTCATTCAACCCTTTTATTTATTGTCCATAGTAATTCTTCAATTCAAGGCGACAAATCAAGTGTCAGTATTACTATGATATTTTTAAGTTGGACTGTCGCTTGTTTGTCCAGTGGAGTAGCACTTCTATTGCTGTTGGTCTTGGACAAGCATAGTTCTTTTACAAATACTGTTGCCAGTATCTTTTGGGTTTTCAAGCTAATATGAGCCATGTTACAAGTTATGTAGAGGAGCTCATGACAAATTATTAGCTTTTAAATTGCATGTCTACTCCAATACATGTCAAAGTACTACCTTTTATATGCGCACAGTGTAGATTCCGCAGGCTGCACACATCTTAGAAACTTTCCGGTGCTTGCTTACTACTCCCTCTGTCCCAAAATAAGTGTCTCAACTTTGTACTAACTTTAATATAAAGTTATATTAGAGTTGAGACACTTATTTTGGGACGGAGGGAATACAACTTTGTCTAAAAGCTTCCTTCCCTGTACTTTTGGCATAGCTTAGATTTTTGTTGTCACCTCTCTTGGGCATTAGGGGATGTCCTACAGCTCAAAGCATTTCTGATCTGATCCTAATCCGCTGTGTTTTTGGGCTTATGGATTTCTTAAAATTTGTTTACTTAAGAATACAGTTTCCGGTGTTTACTGAATATAACGTGCTTTCTTTTGCATACTTTTGGTAGTTTTTTCGAACGATTGATCACATAGATGGTTCTGGATGGCCAGATATATCCACTTAATACACTTTGCTAATAGTTTTGCCTTATAGCACACTATCTATGCTAATAGTTTCGCCTTATAGTGCACTACCTGTGCTTAAATAGTTTTGTAGACATTTGAAGCCTTTTGGCTGAAAAAGTTCAATCTACAAGGTGCATGATGAAGGATATGAAAGCTGTAGCAAAAGGACTTGCTGATGCTTCCAATGATTTAAGCTAACACTATAAAGCATTGCATCTAATACATATTCTTTATAAATAAATAAGATTTGGTATTTGGTTTAAAGTCCAAAGTTTGCTTGAAAGAAGTTTTGGAAGCTGATTTTTTTCTGTCATGTCTACTAGGAACAAAAAGGAAATGCCTACATGTCAAATCCTCATATGCAACACGGATGTCTTGTATTTATGGGATTGTTCTCATGTGATAGTTTTTCCTATGTAATATGAACTTATATAATGGCACAAGATTGCTCTTCATTTTTTGCAGACCCAATAGAGGTGCATAGAGAAGAGACTTGATTAGTCTACACTATGTCTTGTTGATTGCAAATACCACTTTGACTCATCTCATCCCCTTGATTCATGCTCGTTTTCTTTATTTTGGTTGTTGATCCATATATTGGATGCCCTCAGATGTAGCACAATGTCAATGCTGACATATGAGTTTTTTTTCTCAGCAGATGAGAGTCTGGAATGTTCCATCCAAATAGTTTAATCAGAAACTGCACTGGCAAAGGTGAGTGAGCACTAATCCATCATTATATGCCTGCTGATATGAGTTGCTCAAATGATTAAAATTGTGTTTGCGCTCCAGGTCTAGAGGATGTAGAGGAGCTCCAGTTTGATCCTAAGGATGGCATTGCTTTTTTTCTTCTTATGCTCCAGTTTGCAGCAGCATCTCCGACACCCTCTCGACGAATTGCAGGTAGATTGTAGCTGAGGATGCAGCGATGACCACCGAGGTATGCCCTTCTCTCCTTGCCCTTCATGCTGGCTTCAACAAGGACGAAAGATCTTCAGTCTTTTACAAGGTCAACCCCGCCTTCCTTGCAATCAATCTGCTGGCGACAGTAGAAATTAACAGTCCTTTGTATGTGTTTCTACATGGTGGATATACGTGCAGGACCGGAGTGCATGCTCGGTGGCAGAAGCATCAGGGTGCTCCACGCTCAACATCTTCTCAGCATAGCTGCTCGATCAGTAGTTTTGATTGATCTATTTGATAATTTAAGCCATCCAGTTGATGTTCTTGGTTCGCTCATGCTCTTTTCTTATGTTGTTTAATCACTATTGGCTTGGATATTCTCTATAGCATCTCAACAATTCACTGCAATTGGCCAGGTTATTCTGTATATTTGATATTGTACGAGAGTAGCAGTCGGACTCAAAAAATCACAACATTCTGCAGGTACAGCAACCACTTGACGCCGAACCTTGATCTCATGTTATATGAGTAGGTTATAAATTTTTAGTAACTAAATTCACATTAGTTTTTGAAGCACAAATTGATGTCTGTAAGTTATTTAGGATAACATTTTGCTCCATTTGGTAGATATATAACAAGACAATATAGAGGGATGTAGAGAGCTATTTTTTTTGTTAAAATAAACAGTGGAAACGGTTAGCTTTAATCAGATATGTTTGCTGAAATCCATTTGGATATTTTTTTTCTCTTTTCTTAGTTTGGTCGCACATGGATCAGCTTAGTGTGTCTACCTTTTTCACTAAAGTGTGGTTATTTATGTATAGAGTAAAACGTGTCCATGCTATTTATTTTCCATAGTCATTGTTGCCTATACCATATTTAAATTGCTGTCTTTATTGTCCTTATCTGATGATAGCCCATTGGGAAATGAAAGAAAGTGGGTTAAATACTTTGTTTCTTTATTTTAGGTCCAAATTTACATTGATCGTTTAGTGGTTCATCGAAATTCTTCTGCCTATGACTTTGAAATTGGCCAGTAAAAGCCAACATCCACCCTCTTCACAGCCGCATTCAGGGATTCGTTCATTTTAGTGTGAGTAAGGATGGGAACATTGATCTATATATGGTAATATTTCATGCTGATTTCATTTCTCATTTCATTGATCATCCGTGTTACTCCTTTGACAAATGATATTTATAGTACTTCTGGATGACAAAGACTTTGAGTTCTGTGTGAAGCTCCAAAAGGAATACCTATAAGACTCCTTCATCAACTTAGTAAGATTGCATATGCCCTTTGCGTTGCACAGGTCCAACGCCTCGCTCCTCTACTCATAGTGAAAAAAAACTTAGGTACTCTGAAATTTATCTTTTCTTCCCCTCACGCTTTGTTAGGTTAGATCAATAGTTTTATCTTATTGGACCTGTGCATTTTGAGAGTCCGAAATGGGAACATTAAATTTACTTGGACCCTATCTTATTCTCATATCTGTAACTAACTTTGTTTGTCATTTAGAAGGGACGACCTAAGGAGTAGAGAGATTCGAGGCAATCAAAATCCTGCATATGTATGTTTACAGGCGTTTGATAATCCTACGCCAGGGCCACATATATAGGGACATTCAAAATTCTACACCAGGTTCACGTATATAGGGACATATTCAGCTGAGGTTCACGTATATACAAACCTGAAACTGTATGCTTCAAACCGGATGTGGCAGTAATCCACTCATCATGCAAAACAAAACAAAAATCTGTTACCTAGCATGTATTTGTTTGTACAGATGATGCCATGTACTACATTTTGTTTGCATAATCCATCACCTAGCATGTATTTGTTATAATCGAGCACCGCGACGAATCTGTTATTTACCTTAGGAGGGTAAGAAAAAACACAATCAATGATATTATACATAATTCTAGACATTGTTTTAGAGTATGTTCTGAAGTATATTTTTCTTCCAGTAAATGTTGGAAATGTCTATGTACTTTTTTCTCCCAATATGTTATGGTCATCTTCCTGCTATGCATATAAATTTCATGGCCAGCTTACCAGCTGGTGGTTGGCGATCCTTTCTATCTTCTTCCTCGCCGGCTCGATAAATCTCTCGGTTTCCCTCTCCTACCACTCTTCCTCCCTTGTGCTCTGTAACTCGACCATTGATGTGGCTGTTAGTAATAAGATGGTAATATTTGTTTTATAGAAATACTTGTTTGTTTGCGGGTGTTTAGAAATACTTGTTAGTTGCACAGGTGTACCCTGCAAGGAATAATTTTACAATGGAAATGCATATCTGTTGAATTGATGACTAAACAAGTTTGCGGGCACATCTCTGAAAATACAAGCAAATACAGACATAGAATTAAGGGTTCTCATTCATTTAAATCTCAATGTTGAGAGAAGCCGATCTCTGAATATGAGTATTTTCTTCCCTGTTTGCGTGATTGTTTAATTGAATGGATAACTGTGTCTCCTGAATATTGTCCCATATAATTTTTTTAAATCTACCGAATTAGTTCTCTAAATCAGTTGATATTTTGCAAAGCTTCATGCTTTAGTTTTTGCACTTCATGACATCAATTGTTTGTGCAGATTTAAGATTTATTTCTGTACTGGATGATAGCAGTGATTAGTGGATTACTGTCACACGCTGCTGTTGTCATCCATATCTCCTCAGGTGCCTTAGGTTTGTGATGCGAAAGTTGTTGTACATATGTAAATTGTTCTGTTCTTCTTTCGCCAAAACATTAATAAGCCCACGATACACTTTGCTTCTTTTTTATCTAATGTCTATTTGTAGACTAAGTGTTTTATTTATGATAGTGGATTTCTGGCGTACATGTGAATATCTCATGTATATACAATCAGTACACTCACCTGAACGAGAATGGTGGCAAGCAGAGCGGGGTTGCGTCTTGTCTTTCTAGCGTCGAAGGTCCAATGCACCCATGGGTGTGCATTTGCTGGTTTCTGACTGTCACAAAGAAGTCAGAGCTGTGGGCGGCGAGGCCACTGCGGCAACGATGACTATGAGGACAGTTTTCAGCAAGCGGTGCTCCCTGAATGTTGTGTTGAACTACGTCGTTGCGTGGCTTGCAACCTTCTCCTATGAAGCCCGTATGCAAAATCGAAACTGTCATGTCCTCGGTGTTGTGCTCGACTATTCATTGTTGCTTTGTGGCTCCGTGCTTCCTCTCCATAGTTATATCGTTTTTTGTGATGTAATCTTATTAGTGGTTGGGTCATCCATGCGAGCCCCTTCTGAAGTTTGTAGTCTAGGTTAGATACATCCGTATGTAGACAAATTGAAGACAAATAATATGGAAAGGAGGGAGTATATTATTTGACTCAAGCACTCACAACCAACGCACTACACTCATGCACGTGAAATACAATCGTATTTTGATCAATATCCCTGTGTAAGTTTGTTGTTCGGAGGCAATCACGTATGATTGAAGAGAGGTGAATACTTGATCTTCATGAGATCTTTCTCTCTAAAAAAAATGATATATTCGATTTTTTCTTCCCATTGCATTGGGTGTTTTAGAGTTTTCTACTGACACCAGGTTCATGGCATTGTAAAAGAAGTATTGATTTAAGATAAACCAAACTTTTTCTATTTACAATCAACTTATTATTGAAGGTTGCATCGATGATGTTATTATTGCTAAAATTAAGATGTGCATTACAAGTCTAAGCCATTGTAAGCTTTGTGTACCTTGTACTCCCTTCGTTCCTAAATAATTGTCTTTCTAGAGATTTCAATAAGTGACTACATACGGAGCAAAATAAGTGAATCTACACTTTAAAATATGTCTACATACATCCGTATGTTGTAGTCCATTTGAGATGGCTAGAAAGACAAATATTTGGGAACAAAGGGAGTACTATTTAATCATGGATGGTATATATTTGGTGGCGAGCGATACGGCTGGTTAAAGACACGAAGATTGTCGAGAAGAAAAGAAGTGGAATAGAGTTTCTATTTGTCGCTGTATGATGGAGAACAGATGCCACCATGCTTATAGTATTTATTGTTATTATTCTATGGTAATGCACAAGCATGGGACATGTGCCCGTAGCAATGCACGGGCATTCTACTAGTAATAGTAGTATATGTAGGTAGGAGTCGGTCTACTTGCCACGGACATGATGCCTATATACATGATCGTTGCCTTGAATGTCGTCATAACCATGCACTTTTCTATCAATTGGTCAATAGTAATTTGTTTACCCACCGTATGCTATGTGCTCAAGAGAGAAGCCTCTAGTAAAAACTATGGCACCCGGGTCTACTTTAATCATATATAAAATCCAAAAATACATTGCTGCAATTTTATTTCTTTTGTTTTGTTTTGCAATTTACTTTTCTATCTACCACTACCAGAACTAATCCTTGCAAGTAACGAGTTCAAGGGGATTGACAACCCTCTTGTCTGCGTTTGGTGCAAGTATTTGCTTTTGTGTGTAGGTGTTATTCACGAGGCTTTGTGTGATTCTCCTACTAGATTGATACATTGTGATGCGGTCACCCCAGGTACTCTTGTCGTTTCACCATTATCGCCAAGTAAAGTATTTTTCAAGCGAGAGTCTGGCTATGAAAATAAGATGCAAAAATATGTGATTCCCGCTCTGCGTCATAAGAAGATAATGTGTGCTACAAAATAGAGAGGAATCTTAGGTATGATGCCTCTTCCATATGCTACTGAAGTTGCTCTTCGGATCGTGCCTCAGGAGAAAGTGAAGCCTATGTTCAGAACACCTTGCCAATATTTGTACGGAGGCCAATATACATACATGGGTCCTGGATGAATCAAGCGTACAAAAATGCCATGATAGAGGAGGCGTGTCCTTTTTACTTGTTTTCTAGTTTAATTGGTTTTTGTAGGTTTTTTTTTTAGTTTCTACGTACAAGTTGTAACGTGAGGAGTCCCCATCGTTTTCCTAGTCCAGGTCGGTCTAGGCCCAATTGTTAGGCACCACCTATATAAGCAAGGGGCAGCGTTGTCTAGGTTTAGGTTGGAGTTGATACAGAAAAATATTTAGAAAAGTCATCTTATGATTGGCGCATATCTGAGTTCCTGCGTTCCATGATTTGGATCGTTGATTGCATGTGTTCTGGCTGACTTGATTCTCAGGGCGCTAGCTTCGTTTTGATTCTTGGTCAATCAGGGGTCAATCTGATCTCTATTTTGTTCAATCTGCTTCTATCACCTCACGTCTTCCATCTGCTAATTACTCCGTCGCCGCCGCCGCCGCCGCTGATCATCATTAGTCTAAACCAATCCATCTAGCTAGCTACTACTCGTTCACGTACAGAATCACCACTGCAGCTATATATATTCGGCCTGTTCTAATTCATCTTCTTCCGTTCAAGTTTTACTCTGCTAGCTCTTATCGTCAGTGAAAGATCAGGGCCACCCCATAAAATCGTCTCAAAGCTACTTGAGGCATATCAACTGGTATCAGAGAGCGCCAGGTTTATCACTGCGTGATGTCAACTGCAAGCAAGCGTGACGCGGATGAGGTGCAGGAGGATGATGGGCCGCCGCAATATGGTCCCGATCTGGACCCAGGTGTCCGTGCTATGTTCAAGGCTACATACCAGCACTTCGACAACCGCATGAAGGCCCTCGACGAGACGGTGACCGACGGGTTCCAGGCCATGCAAGCAGCCCTCCGTCGCCTAGAGGCAAGGGCAGCCGGCGCGGCTGCTCCAGCGAGGGAACAACATGCCCTGCAGCAGCGAGCACCTCGACATGTTCGTGACGCGGACGTTGCCAACGACGACAATGATGCTGAGTCCGAGGAAGGTTCTGATGCTCGCGGCGACTTGCCTCGCCGACCACGACAGGATGCTCGTCCCCGTGATGATGGACCAAGGCGGCGCCGCGATGAGGACGAGGACGGAGGTATTGGTAGAATAAAAATTACTATACCTTCGTTCACAGGCAAGGCCGGTCTCGAGAAGTATCTTGAGTGGGAGATGCGTGTGGAGCAGATTTTTTATAATCACCGTTACTCCAAGGAGCGGAAGATTCGTTTTGCTTCTCTTGAATTTTCAGGTTATGCATTAATTTGATGGGATCAGCTCAACCGCAATGGCGCACGACCAGAATCATGGCGTGAGATGAAGGGTACAATGCGTGCTCGCTTTGTGCCAGCTTATTTTCAGAAGGAGCAACACACAAAGCTTCGACGTCTTGTTCAAGGAGCCATGACGGTGGATGAGTATTACCAACGGATGCAAGTTCTGATGATCAGAACTAATGTGCATGAGTCTGATGATGCAACAATGACACGCTTCTTTGAGGGGCTGAATGAGGATATACGTGACCGTGTTGATTTGATGCAGTATAATGATATGCAAAAGCTTCTTCATCAAGCGGAGCGTGCCGAACAGTGGGTCAAAGCCAAGCAAGTTTCCAAAGGCCGCACCAATTTCAGCATGGGGCGACGTTCCTATTCACATGATGATGATAATGTCAAGCCAGCTTCATCCTATAGTCAGCTGCTACCGATCACAAGGAGATGAGCAAAGAATCTATAGCCGCGAGCAAAGTGGCTTCAAGGGCTGATTCAAGTGCGCAGTCTGCTACGCGTACTAGTGAGATTGTTTGTTACACATGTGGAGGTAGGGGACACAAACGCATCGATTGTCCGAACAAGAAGAGAGTGCTCCTTGTTAATGATGGATATGTTTCCGAAGACAAAACCGACTCAGAGTCTGATGCGCCCAAGGAAGGGGAAAATGAATCTAATCCTGTCATGTGCTATCCTTTAGATTATGATGATCTGCCATGCATCATGGTGCAGCGAGCTAAAGAGGATCAAATTCCAAGTTCGGGACAGCGGTGGAAATTTTTTCAGTCACAATGTAAAATCAAAAACAAGTGTTGCAAGTTGATTATTGATGGAGGGAGCTACACCAACATCATAAGCAAGCGTGTGGTGGATGCTTTAGGACTGAAGGCATGGCCACATCCGCAACCACATTGCATTGAGTGGTTGTACAACTCCGGACGTTTGAAGGTGACTCACAAGGTACGCGTAAAGTTCAATATTGGCACATATTATGATGAGGTCATTTGTGACGTCGTGCCAATGGATGTGTGCCAATTACTATTGGGTCGTCCGTGGCAATACGATCGCAACGCTATACATGAGGGGAGGTCGAACACTTACGTGTTCCGAGATGTTGGCATCAAACGTGTGCTGCAGCCCATGGGTAATAATGCTATCAAGGTTGATCATATGTTTGTACACAAGGATGTTTTGAAGGGTGCTCCGAAACCGAGGACGATTTCGTTTGAAGGGGGAGAGGATGATGCGGTCACCCCAGGTACTCTTGTCGTTTCACCATTATCGCCAAGTAAAGTATTTTCCAAACGAGAGTCTGGCTATGAAAATAAGATGCAAAAATATGTGGTTCCCGCTCTGCGTCATAAGAAGATAATGTGTGCTACAAAACAGAGAGGAATCTTAGGTATGATGCCTGTTCCATATGCTACTGAAGTTGCTCTTCGGATCATGCCTCAGGAGAAAGTGAAGCCTATATTCAGAACACCTTGCCAATATTTGTACGGAGGCCAATATACATACATGGGTCCTGGATGAATCAAGCGTACAAAAATGCCATGACAGAGGAGGCGTGTCCTTTTATTTGTTTTCTAGTTTAATTGGTTTTTGTAGGTTTTTTTTTAGTTTCTACGTACAAGTTGTAACGTGAGGAGTCCCCATCGTTTTCCTAGTCCAGGTCGGTCTAGGCCCAATTGTTAGGCACCACCTATATAAGCAAGGGGCAACGTTGTCTAGGTTTAGGTTGGAGTTGATACAGAAAAATATTCAGAAAAGTCATCTTATGATTGGCGCATATCTGAGTTCCTGCGTTCCATGATTTGGATCGTTGATTGCATGTGTTCTGGCTGACTTGATTCCCAGGGCGCTAGCTTCATTTTGATTCTTGATCAATCAGGGGTCAATCCGATCTCTATTTTGTTCAGTCTGCTTCTACCACCTCACGTCTTCCATCTGCTAATTACTCCGTCGCCGCCGCCGCCGCTGATCATCATTAGTCTAAACCAATCCATCTAGCTAGCTACTACTCGTTCACGTACAGAATCACCACTGCAGCTATATATATTCGGCATGTTCTAATTCATCTTCTTCCGTTCAAGTTTTACTCTGCTAGCTCTTATCGTCAGTGAAAGATCAGGGCCACCCCATAAAATCTTCTCAAAGCTACTTGAGGCATATCACATTGGTTCTCACTGAGGGAAATATTTATCTCTATTGTGATGCATCTCCTTTGCTCTTTAGGGAAAATCCCAATGCAGCTCACATGTAGCACCACAAAATGAAGGGAGTTAAGTTAAATTCTAAGGGGGTTAGCATCGAGGCATATGGGTAGTAGAGGAATTCCCAGATGTTTTCCTAGAGGAATTACCGGGCATGCCACCCGACCGAGATGTGGAATTTCTAATAGATTTGGTCCCTGGAACTGGACCGATAACCAAGAGACCATATAAGATGGTTGTCGATGAAATTGTGGAGATGAAGAAGCAGTTCAGGGAGCAGTTGGATAACGGTTTTAGGAATATCTTGATACCTTATTTCCCCTTTTCTTAGTTCATATCAACTTGTTATGAATTTTCAAACGACTTTGACCATTATTTGGAAACTTCATTACAAGTTGATCTGAACTCACAAAAATGCAAATGAGATATGAGAATGTTCAGAAAACACCACCTTATTTGCCTGTAATTTTTATTCATGGAAAAGTATTTTTTATACCTTTTTATTTTAATAATGTTAATAACATTAATAATCTTGGGTTTTTAAGCAATACTTTTTTCCTGAATGCAAATGACATGCACATAATGGTAATATTTTTCTGAACATTTTGATATCTTATTGCATTTTTATGAGTTCATATGATTTTTTTATGAATTTTCAAAGTACTGGTCAAATGGTCAAAGGGCACTTAGACGACCTCGGAGACAAATCCAAGGGCAAAATTGAGTAGAGCCTAAAAGTATGGGTGAAGCCCACAGGTGGCAAAACTAAAGGCAAAGATGTAACTATCCCTAAATTTAAATTCATTATGTTTGAATTTTAATTTTAAACTTTTCAAATTCCAAATTTAATTAGTCTAGGTGAAAGTATACTTCATAAGGATCATTTTGCAAAAAAGAATTACTCAATTTGGATTAACAGGTAAAAAGTTATTAGTGTTTGAAGTTCAAGGGGGTTTTCTATAAATCTGCCATTTAATCTAATTTAACAGAATTCTGCGGATAATCTTTTGGATAATGTTGGTGATGTGGCACTCTATTATTGGCTGGTACCGATTCGCATTTTATGTGGTGTGGGCGGCCGTGATTTTGCCACATGGCTAGGGTTAGGGTCCTCACCGATATCTCACTGGAGATGTCTCTAGAAAACGCGAGCATGGCGGCGCAACACATGGATCTCGGGAAATGGTGCTCTAGTGGTCGCCGGCCTCAGGTAGTGGACGACGAGGCCCGGCTCGACGAGGGGAGTCCTCTGGTGCTTGCGGTGGACGTCGGGGACCAATGGCAACGACGACTAGGGTCCGCCGGAGAAGACTACGGCGGCGGTTGTCCTCAGGTGTGCACGGGCTGCTCATTTCCATGCGCCCACCGATGTGCCAGTGGGTTCAAAATATGCGCACCATCGCAGGGAGTCAGAAGGACAAGGTTTGGGCCTCGGGTTCGTGCTTACCTCATCGAAGTGGTCATGGGAGTGGCGGGGAGGCTCGACCTCCGTGGTGTTTGGAGCTATGGGAAGCAAAGCTCGATGTGAGGATGTCTGGGAGGCACGTGGCATCGCGACGGAGCTTGTGGTGCAAGCGGCTCATCCTGGGGGAAGCTGTGGCTCATCGGAATTAGGCCGAGGGCGGTTAGGGCAGTGGCAGAGGAGGGGGTCGATTGCCGGCAGCCTGGCGACGCTTGAGCTCGATTGAATGGGGGAAAGAGAGAGCGAGGGGAGGAGGATTTATAGGGCATGGTGGCCGATGTTGGTGTGCACGATGGGCGTGTGGGGTGGATATCATGGTAGCGTCGCATAGCATTGGAAGCGGGAAGCGGTTGCGGGGAGGTTAGAATGACCACGGCGTGCGAGGCCCATACGTCGGTAGAGAAGAGAGTGAGAGAAGAATGTGGTCTTTGGGATTCTTTGTCTTGTATTTGTTGGGCGGGATTGGCTAGGTGGGCTGCGACCGTGATTGGCCTTTTCTTTTAATTATTTTATTTCTTTTCCATTTTCTCTTATTCTTTTATGTTTCTTTCTGTTATTTTCATTAGATTTAGAATTTACTTTTCTTCAAACTACAAACTTGCTCTAACTTCATTTGTGAATATTTGTGACTATGTCAACATTTTATTTAGCTCTTTTGAGCATATATTTTCTTCACTTTATTTGTAGGCTTGATTTAAATATTCTTTTTGAATATTTTTATTTTACAAAATACTTTTCTTCTATTTTTGTTTAAATTGATTCTCTTGACCCATCTTCAATTTTTTGGATATTTGTTTTTGGGCAATTATTTTCTGTTTAACCCCTTCAGGATTTTGTTAACTTTCTGTTTGTAGAGGTTTAGGTTTCAACCAAAGCATAACCTAGTTTCAACTAATTGCACAGGGCCTTTAACCCTCTAGGTTTATCAATCAAGTCATTCTCAAGCAATTCCTAGGCCATGTTAGCTAACTAGAGAGCAAACAAGGGATTTTCCTAGAAAATTTTAATTCTTAATGAAATTTTAACATACCAGATTGGGGGGAAATCTGGGATGTGACAGTAGCCGAGGCTCCAGCCTTCTTTGTTGCTCTGGTGTTGCGGCGAGGGGTGAACGGCTCCGGCTAAGGGTGGAGAGAAGTGGCGTGAACTTCCGTAATGAGAGGAGAGGCGAGCTTCTGAATGATGTTGAAAGATCGTGGATGTCGCCTAGAGGGGGGGGGGGGGTGAATAGGCGCTTTAAAATAATTACGGTTGAGGCTTGAACAAATGCGGAATAAACCTAGCGGTTAATTTGTCAAGCACAAAACCTACAACAACTAGGCTCACCTATGTGCACCAACAACTTATGCTAAGCAAGAAAAACTACTTAGGTGATAGCAAGATATATGGCAAGAAACACTATGGCTATCACAAAATAAAGTGCATAAGTAAAGGGCTCGGGTAAGAGATAACTGAAAGATTGTGGATGTCGCCTAGAGGGGGGGGGGTGAATAGGCGCTTTAAAATAATTACGGTTGAGGCTTGAACAAATGCGGAATAAACCTAGCGGTTAATTTGTCAAGCACAAAACCTACAACAACTAGGCTCACCTATGTGCACCAACAACTTATGCTAAGCAAGAAAAACTACTTAGGTGATAGCAAGATATATGACAAGAAACAATATGGCTATCACAAAGTAAAGTGCATAAGTAAAGGGCTCGGATAAGAGATAAGCGAGGCACGGAGATGACGATGTATCCCGAAGTTCACACCCTTGCGGATGCTAATCTCCGTTTGGAGCGGTGTGGAGGCACAATGCTCCCAAGAAGCCACTAGGGCCCGTAATCTCCTCACGCCCTCGCACAATGCAAGATGCCGTGATTCTACTAAGGGACCCTTGAGGGCGGTCACCGAACCCGTACAAATGGCAACCCTTGGGGGCGGTCACCGAACCCGTACACTTTGGCAACCCTTGGGGGCGGTTACCCGTCAAATTGCTCGGGGCGATCTCCACAACCTAATTGGAGACCCCTAATTGGAGACCCCGACGCTTGCCCGGAGCTTTACACCACAATGATTGGGCTCCGAATACCACCAACCGTCTAGGGCGCCCAAGCACCCAAGAGGAACAAGCTCAAGGGCACCAAGCACCCAAGAGTAATAAGTTTCTCAACTTGTAACTTCCACGTATCACCGTGGAGAACTCAAACCGATGCACCAAATGCAATGGCAAGGGCACCTGAGTGCCCAAGTCCTTCTCTCCCAAATCCCACCAAAGCAACTAATGCTAGGGAGGAAAATGAGAGGAAGAACGAAAGAAGAACACGAAGAACTCCAAGATCTAGATCCAAGGGTTCCCCTCACTTAGAGGAGAAAGTGATTGGTGGAAGCGTGGATCTAGATCTCCTCTCTCTTTTCCCTCAAGAACTAGCAAGAATCATTGGAGGGATTGAGAGTTAGCAAGCTTGAAGAAGGTCAACAATGGGGGAAGAACACGAGCTAAAGGGATTAGGTTCAATGGGGAAGAAGACCCCCTTTTATAGGTGGGGAGAAAATCCAACCGTTATCCCCTCACTCAGCCCGCACGACGCGGTACTACCGCACGGAGCTGCGGTACTACCGCGGTCGGATGCGGTACTACCGCTGCAAGTTGCGATACTACCGCATGAGCAGCACGGGCCAGATGAAGGCCTGTTGCGCAGGGCAACGAGCGGTAGAACCACCGGAGCGGTACTACCGTGCGTCCCTACGGTACTACCGTAAGGCAGGCAACACTAGGCGCAGAGAAAGCACGGAAGTAAAAAATTACTTCCGTACCTACTTCCGCCGAGGGAGGACCTACGCAAAAATCGATGCGGTACTATCAAGACACGAAGAGCGGTACTATCAAGATAGGGCGCGGATGTAAAAATTACATCCGCCTACTTCCGCCATGTCGCTAAGCTCGCAGAGCCGCAGATTACCGCGCTACGGCGCTAGATTATCACAGAGGGCACGGATGTAAAAATTACATCCGCCCTACTATCCGCCGAAAGTAAGCTGCGCTTGGTTTCGAGGACGGTACTTACCGCTTCCCACAGAGCGGTATTATCAGGAGCACCTGCAAGATTATCAAGAAGTGGATCTGGGTATTATCAAGAAGAGCTCAAGTACTACCGCTCGGAGAGCAGTACTACCGCATGCCCCAGATTAGCAACACTAGGAGTCCTTCATTTTGCAGAGAAGACAACAGAGGGAAACAATAAAACCAGAACTGCCATAACTTCTACAAATGAGCTCCGAATTGAGCAAACTCAAGCTTGTTGGAAACAAGACAACGAGTAGCATCAAAACAGCGGAGAACTCAAGAGTAATAAGCTTCTCAACTTGTAACTTCCACGTATCACCCAAGAGTAATAAGCTTCTCAACTTGTAACTTCCACGTATCACCGTGGAGAACTCAAACCGATGCACCAAATGCAATGGCAAGGGCACACGGAGTGCCCAAGTCCTTCTCTCTCAAATCCCACCGAAGCAACTAATGATAGGGAAGAAAATAAGAGGAAGAACAAGAAGGAGAACACCAAGAACTCCAAGATCTAGATCCAAGGGGTTCCCCTCACATAGAGGAGAAAGTGATTGGTGGAAATGTGGATCTAGATCTCCTCTCTCTTTTCCCTCAACAACTCGCAAGAATCCATGGAGGGATTGAGAGTTAGCAAGCTCGAAGAAGGTCAACAATGGGGGAAGAACACGAGCTCAAAGGATAAGGTTCATTGGGGAAGAAGACCCCCTTTTATAGGACCTCCTGAATCCAACCGTTATGTGCTTAGGTCGTGCACAAGCGGTACTACCGCTTAGCACGGTCAAAACAGCCCAACGAGAGAGAAAACACGAGTTTTTGGTCCCGAACGGAAGTAGCCACGGAAGTAGCCGCGGTAGTACTGCTCCAAGCGGTAGTACCGCTCCCAAGAGCAGTAGTAAAAAATTACTTCCGCTCCTGTCCGCGGTAGTACCGCTGCAGCCTTTTCAGAACACCAAAACTGACACAACTTCGCAAGCGGACTCAATTCGTGAAACCAAGTTTGTTGGAAAGCTAGCGACAAGGGCTAACACAATATTGATAGAAATATCAATAAGAAGCAAATGAGAAAAGGCCCAAAAGAAAATGGTGAGAACCCTTCCTCGGATAAGACCGGTAAAACCTCCAACACCGAAAACATCATAGAAGACGCATGCAAACTCCGTTTCGATGAACTCAAGCTTGTCATCAAGATGACCATAAGCTCTAAGACTCACAAGGAGAACCAAACAACAACCAAGAAACATGATGCAAGGATGCAATGGTTTGAGCTCTCGACGAACGATACGATCAAGCTACTCACTTGAGAGCCCCCCCTTGATAGTACGGCTATCGATCCTATAACCCGGTCTCCCAACTACCACCATGAGACCGGTAAAATAGAAAACCTATCAAGGGCAAACCTTTGCCTTGCACATGATCCACTTGAGCTAGATGATGACGATCTTGTCCTCCTCAAGATGGACCACCTTTCTTGATTGCGTTGGGTCGATGGAGACTAGATGATTGCTCCCCCATACTCCACTATGGGCGAGCCACTCTTCGGCACATCTTCACAAGTCCATTGACACCACAATGGATGGAAAGCTTCAAGCACTTGATCTCTTCGTGATGCTCCACTTGAACTTTCACACAACAATCTTGATGACGATCACCACTTGATGTCATCCTCTCCATGGGTTGAGTGATATCTTCCTCTTGACGCAAGCCCATGAACACGTACCTAACCCCACATAGAACTCTCACATAGACCATGGGTTAGTACACAAGGCACAAAGGACAATGCTTACCATGCCATGGGATCACTTGATCCCTCTCGGTACATCTTCCACTCTTTTTGAGTTGATCAACTTGATTCACTCTTGACTTAGTCTTGATCAACCTTGAATCTTTCCAACTCTCTTCATTTGGATGATGTCTTGAAGGTAAACATGAATGATAACACAATCTTCTTATTCAATACATGCTTTCAATAAGCTCAACTCTCACATGACCAATCTTTAGATAATTCCTTAATAGCACCTTGGTCAACACAAACTCTCATTGAAACCAACACATGTACTCCAAGAAAAGCCTATGGACAAAACCTTCAAATATAACTCAATGCAACCATTAGTCCATAGAGATTGTCATCAATTACCAAAACCAAACATGGGGGCACCGCATGTTCTTTCAATCTCCCCCATTTTGGTAATTGTTGACAATCACTTTCAAGAGAGTTTATATAAGGAATTATGCATCACCATGCAATGTAACAACCAATGATGCATGAGTAAGAGATGAAAATGCTTAGGAACAAAACCAAAGCAAGAGGAGAGAATTCTCTAAACTTCTCCACAAAACTCTCTGAAACTTCTCCCCCATTGGCATCGATTGCCAAAATGGGAGAAAAGCTTAGAAGGCCAATATAAATTGTGCTCCTCCATAATTTGTGTATTTCTCAACAAGAGAGTGGAATGCAATACACATATCCAACGGTAAATACTTGGAGGAAGACAAACTATATTGAGGTCCAAAGATTACAAAAGGAAGATATGCCACAAAGACAAGACAAAGAGAGAAAACAAGCAATCAAGTAATCAAAAGATACCTATTGAAGCAAGCTATCAAAAGATACCAATTGAATCAACTAGGCCAATGATCCTACGAGCCACATGAATAAAGGATATTATGATAAGAGCAAAGGAGTGATCTAAAGAAACTAGAGAATCTCCCCATGATTTGTGCACACATAAGAATTTTTGTATTAGGATACCAAGTGCACAAAATAGGATCATAGCTCCCCAAAATCAATAGAAACTTACAACAAGTGCAAGTGAGCATATAGGAAACTAAGCCTAGTACTTGCAACAAACACATGGTTGAGCAACAAGTAAGAGAGGCAACTTAAGAGTGGTCTCAACCAAAATGATGTGTGTGAGTCAAGGCAATGCACTTGAGAAGACTAATGTACGTATGATCATTAAGCATCAATAAAGTCTTGAAAGAATGAGGCACACAGTTGCAAGGCCTATCATTCCCACACACACCCACTAGCAAATGGGTTCACAAGCTCACTAAAAGATAACAACAAAGCTTGCCACAACCCATGGTGAAGATAGAAGATGAAAGCCTCATCAAGACGAGGGATACCAATTAAGATGGCAAAAGCCTCGTAGAGATAAGCACGAGGAAAATAATCTTCACCACACAAGAGTGCATCAAGATGCAATGAGATAAGACACGCACTCAAGGCAAAAAGCTTTCACGGAGCCACCAAAGAAATAACATAAGGAAGACAAGGTGGACGTGAAAGAAAGGATATCATCTAGAGATGTAGTTTCTCTCAAGTGTATAAGGTTCCAGGTAGATGAAATCATGATGATATATATCTACAAAGAAGGATGTACACCCAAAATAGCTACAACATGAAGGAACAATATATCCAAAAGGAAGTCATAGATATACCAATAAGATATTTGCTTGGAAAGCATAGCACATGGCTAGATATGGTCTTATTGTATATAAATGAATTCCTACCACACAACCATCAAAGACATCACAACTAGCAACATGAGATCATCGTTGAGATGCTTTGAGAAAGGAAACAAGTATCACAAGATGGAATGAATATCATGCCAAGATGCAACCTACACAAGGTTGAATGCAAGAAAAGAATGCATGAATAGATACTTGTTACCGAGATATCATTGGAAGGATGTAGAAGAAACCAATTGAAGGTAATAGATAGTAGTTCATTGAGTATCCTAGCTTGAATCCAATAAGCACATGGTGACACCACCTTCCTTGTGAATGAGCCGAGCATCCAATGCATCTCTAGTTGTTCCTAGAACAACAACACAAACAAAATGGTACCCAAACTCGTTGGGACCAAAGAGTTAGCAAACAAAAAATACATATGACAAACTCCACATAAATATGTGCATATAGATATGAAAATGAATTTCATGCACATCTCATCCAATTTTATACTTGGTGGAGTTTCCCCTATATATTGGGTCAAAGAGAGAAAGCATGCCAAGGAAACTACATGAAGTTAATATGCATGCTCAAGACTTTCAAGAACCGATACCAAAATACAAGGAAATACCAAGTGAAAAGAATACCAAAAGGAGAAATCATCACTTGGAAGATATCATTAAAAGATACATCAAGGAATGAGATATCCATTGGAACCCACAAAAGATATCAAACTCCCAAAAGAGAGGATGGTTCCAAACAAACCAAGCTCTCTACAAAGTTTCATGATGGCACAAGTACCAAAAAGAAACGGCTTGTCATTCCACCAACACACACTTAAAATGGATCACAAGTTTAGTGTTTTATAGAAAATAGGATAGCTCCCCACGAGGTTGTGCATTATAGAGAATTTGCATTTGAATACAAAATACACAAGGTAGGATCACCACGTTCACTATATCAAGGAAAACACTAGACAAGATCAAGAAAACAACAAGATCCTCAAGTGGCACGGAAGGCAATGGGAGTTGACACAAACTTGGCAAGAGATAAGGCAAATAAAAAGCAAACGCCAACATGAAGATGATCAATAATTTCTATCACACATAAGTGAGTACCAATTGTCAAAATACAAGAAGTATTTGGAAATAATTCCCGGTGGTAGATAGCAAGGATATCCGACATCATCTTCACACCAAACACAAGCAAATTGTAACTTGTAGAGCTAACATGCCACCTAGGAACAAGATAATTTACAATATCAATTCTAGGTGACAATATCTCAAATGTACACATTTTCTAGGCTAGTAATATAAACATAGAATATTACTCCCCCATAATGTGATACCAATTAAAGATAAACAAGAGGCAAAATAAAGACCCAACACGAGATAATTAATGGACAAATTAGAATTTGAATTTCTCATGAGAAGACATACCACATAGAGACTAGATAATCTTGTAATATAAATACTAGATGGTATTACTCATGTACACACATTTATAGGATTGTGAGGTGTACAAAGCACATCACTCCCCCATAATGGGATATTCCATTAATCTCTCACAAGAGCCAACTGAGATACAAACAAGATGCATAAAGGCTCAACGAACGACACACATGTACATGAAGTGCAAACCAACATACATAAACTTGATTACTCAAGAAAAGCAATTTGGAGACACAACACATACAAACACATGCAAGGAACAAAACCAAAACATGCAAAGGGGCAAGTAACTTTCAATGTAAACAATTTAAGTACAAGTTACCGCAAGGAGGCACATTGGATATAAACTTGATAACCCAATTGACTTGGCTTGAGACAGTAAGAATGATGAAGTCCCCTTAATTCTTCATAATGTAGCCAAATCTCCAATGACCTCCAACAACACCTATTGATCAAGTTTGAGCTAGTTGGTCCCCAACCAAGTTGGGTCCTAAGAGGTTAGTCACAATAGGCTTGGCTACCCAAATGGTTCTTTGCTTCAAACCGCTTTGAGTACCAACAAACTTGGCAACCACATTGCCAACCTTATCCTTCCCAAGAGAATAGACATCATCAATAATAATTGGGTTGGATAATTTACCACTAGTGCATGAAGAAGCGAGGTGACCTTTCTCACGACATATGTAGCAACGTCTACTCTTCACTTTCTTCTCACTTGATTTCTCAACTTGAGAAGCATTAGCTTGAGTCTTCTTGGGAAGAGGCCTTTCTTCAACTTGAGGTTGAGCATGAGAATGCACTTGTAGCCGCTTCCCTTGTTGCTTGTCACTAACCGCCTTCTTCTTCAATGGGCAAGATCTAACATGATGCCCTTCAATTTTGCACTTGAAGCAAATAATCTTGGCCGAATTCTTGACGTGTTCTTGGCCCTTCTTCTCGTTCATCTTGGACTTCTTCTTCTTGTTGGAGTTGAATCCAAGTCCAATTTTGTCATTGGGGGATTTTTGCACACTCAAGATATTGTTGAGTGTAGATTTACCTTCATGACACTTTTCCATGTCTTTCTTCAAGGAAGTGACTTGGGCCTTGAGTTCTTTGATTTCCTCTACATGGTTAGTCTCAACACATGTACTAGAGGAAATATAAGCTTCATCATTGGAGCAACAAGGCAAGGAAAGCAATTCATCACAAGATGTACCAATGTTATGCATAGACAAATTACGAGGACTAGCACAAGGCAATATAGCATTTTGACTAAAAGTAGTGCTAATGTCCACATGAGGCTCACTCGATGTTACCTTAGCAATCATAGCCTCGTGAGCTAACTTTAGCACATTATGGGATACTAGGAGATCATCATGAGAGCTTGTGAGCTTTACATGATTTTCTTCCAACATCCCATAATTGCTAGATAACAACTCAAGTTGAGCCCTTAGCTCAACATTCTCCTTCAATATGGATGCTTCACAAGAGATAGAGTTAGTAGCACAAGCATCATCATTAGCAACAAGAGGAGAAGACAACTTGGCAAGCTCTTTTGAATATGAAGCTTGAAGTTGAGCATGAGACTCGGTGAGTTTGATGAGCTCACCCTTAATGACCCTTCAACCATTTCGAGGTGCTCAAAGTCCTCAAGGAGTTTAGCATGCGCCACTTCAAGCTCCTCATTTTTAGTTTCAAAATCATTGGCCACCTCAAGAGCTCTATCACGAGATTCCCTCACTCTAGATAATTCTAGAGCAAAAGTCTCCTCAAGAGATTCCTTGGTGGTTTGTTCAAGTTCAAGAGCTTGAGAGAGGTCTGCAATCTCATTAGCGTAATCACGCTCATGACCTTCCATTTGATCAATGGTGACCTCATGCTCCTCAAGACGAGATTCCAACTCATCAATATATTTCTTGCCCTCAATAGCAATAGACATGATTTCCACGAAGTTGGAACGAGCAATTTTATTCTTAAGAAGAGCTTTAAAAATCATTTCCCACTTAATTTTTAAGGAGGCAACATTATCATTCTCTTCATCATAATCAACATCATCATCATTCTTGACATCATCAATATCATCACAAGATATATTGGGATTCAAAGTGGGAGATACCTTTGAAGCCTTGGCCATAAGGCAAAATGCAATAGATGATGATGTAGGATCCCTTGAAACACCATTCAAGACCACATCTTGTTCCATGGAGTGTTGGGTTTCCTCTACATTGTTAGCACAACAACTCGAGGAAAAACATGCATTTTTATTATGGCAACAAGATATAGCAAGCATATCATCATGAGATTTAGTCAAGCAATTTCTACATGATATGCAAGGACTATCAACACAAGCATGTGAAACATGTAAGGTGCTCGAAGTGTTAAAGTCCAAAGAGAGACCATTGCAATAAGATAATGATGAAGGATCACCAAGAACAAGCACACTATCATCATTGCAATGACCACCACTACTCACCCCAGCATTACCTTGTGGCAATCCACATGTAGGTGAAGTAGAAGAAGTTGAGAAGGCAACACGGCCGGAGGTGGAGGGAGAACAATCATCCCCACAAATCTTGGACACACCATATTTATCTTCAAGCTTTGTCCATAACTCATGAGCATCCTGGAACGACATGAGTTGAAATATAACTACATTGCTCAAAGCATCGAAAAGCACATTAGAAACTTGAGCATTGAGATAAGAGTTTTTCTCATCCTCTAAAGATAATCTTTGGGGATCCTTTGGAGGATAAAACCCATATCTACAATTCGCTCTAGATTTGGGTCCATGACCCTAAAGAGATTAAGCATGTGAATTACCCAAACATCAAAATTTGTGCCATCGAAACTAAGAGTGTCAGAGAATCCTAATCCACTAGTCGACATCTTTACTCTCTAGGCGGTTAAGCCTAACAAAGAGAGACGAGGCTCTGATACCAATTGAAAGATCGTAGATGTCGCCTAGAGGGGGGGTGAATAGGCGCTTTAAAATAATTACGATTGAGGCTTGAACAAATGCGGAATAAACCTAGCGGTTAATTTGTCAAGCACAAAACCTACAACAACTAGGCTCACCTATGTGCACCAACAACTTATGCTAAGCAAGAAAAACTACTTAGGTGATAGCAAGATATATGACAAGAAACAATATGGCTATCACAAAGTAAAGTGCATAAGTAAAGGGCTCGGGTAAGAGATAACCGAGGCACGTGGAGATGACGATGTATCCCGAAGTTCACACCCTTGCGGATGCTAATCTCCGTTTGGAGCGGTGTGGAGGCACAATGCTCCCCAAGGAGCCACTAGGGCCACCGTAATCTCCTCACGCCCTCGCACAATGCAAGATGCCGTGATTCCACTAAGGGACCCTTGAGGGCGGTCACCGAACCCGTACAAATGGCAACCCTTGGGGGCGGTCACCGGAACCCGTCAAATTGCTCAGAGCGATCTCCACAACCTAATTGGAGACCCCGACGCTTGACCGGAGCTTTACACCACAATGATTGAGCTCCGAACACCACCAACCGTCTAGGGCGCCCAAGCACCCAAGAGGAACAAGCTCAAGGGCACCAAGCACCCAAGAGTAATAAGCTTCTCAACTTGTAACTTCCACGTATCACCGTGGAGAACTCAAACCGATGCACCAAATGCAACGGCAAGGGCACACGGAGTTCCCAAGTCCTTCTCTCTCAAATCCCACTGAAGCAACTAATGATAGGGAAGAAAATAAGAGGAAGAACAAGAAGGAGAACACCAAGAACTCCAAGATCTAGATCCAAGGGGTTCCCCTCACATAGAGGAGAAAGTGATTGGTGGAAATGTGGATCTAGATCTCTCTCTCTTTCCCTCAAAAACTAGCAAGAATCCATGGAGGGATTGAGAGTTAGCAAGCTCGAAGAAGGTCAACAATGGGGAAGAACACGAGCTCAAAGGATAATGTTCATTGGGGAAGAAGACCCCTTTTATAGGACCTCCCGAATCCAACCGTTATGTGCTCAGTCGTGCACAAGCGGTACTCTCGCTGGAGGAGGCGGTACTACCGCTTAGCACAGTCAAAACAGCCCAACGAGAGAGAAAACACGAGTTTTTAGTCCCGAGCGGAAGTAGCCACGGAAGTAGCCGCGGCAGTACTGCTCCAAGCGGTAGTACCGCTCCCAAGAGCGGTAGTAAAAAATTACTTCCGCTCTGTCCGCGGTAGTACCGCAGCCTTTTCGAACACCAAAAGCTGACACAACTTCTGCAAACGGACTCGAATTAATGAAACCAAGTTTGTTGGAAAGCTAGCGACAAGGGCTAACACAATCTTGATAGAAATATTAATAATAAGCAAATGAGAAAATGCCCAAAAGAAAATGGTGAGAACCCTTCCTCGGATAAGACCGGTAAAACCTCCAACACCGAAAACATCATAGAAGACGCATGCAAACTCCGTTTTCGATGAACTCAAGCTTGTCATCAAGATGACCATAAGCTCTAAGACTCACAAGGAGAACCAAACAACAACCAAGAAACATGATGCAAGGATGCAATGGTTTGAGCTCTCGATGAACGATACGATCAAGCTACTCACTTGAGAGCCCCCTTGATAGTACGACTATCGATCCTATAACCCGGTCTCCCAACTACCACCATGAGACCGGTAAAATAGAAAACCTATCAAGGGCAAACCTTTGCCTTGCACATGATCCACTTGAGCTAGATGATGACGATCTTGTCCTCCTCAAGATGGACCACCTTTCTTGATTGCGTTGGGTCGATGGAGACTAGATGATTGCTCCCCATACTCCACTATGGGTGAGCCACTCTTCGGCACATCTTCACAAGTCCATTGACACCACAATGGATGGAAAGCTTCAAGCACTTGATCTCTTCGTGATGCTTCACTTGAACTTGCACACAACAATCTTGATGACGATCACCACTTGATGCCATCCTCTCCATGGGTTGAGTGATATCTTCCTCTTGACGCAAGCCCATGAACACGTACCTAACCCCACATAGAACTCTCACATAGACCATGGATTAGTACACAAAGCACAATGGACAATGCTTACCATGCCATGGGATCACTTGACCCCTCTTGGTACATCTTCTACCGTTTGTGAGTTGATCAACTTGATTCACTCTTGACTTAGTCTTGATCAACCTTGAATCTTTCCAACTCTCTTCATTTGGATGATGTCTTGAAGGTAAACATGAATGATCACACAATCTTCTTATTCAAGACATGCTTTCAATAAGCTCAACTCTCACATGACCAATCTTTAGATAATTCCTTAATAGCATCTTGGTCAACACAAACTCTCCTTGAAACCAACACATGTACTCCAAGAAAAGCCTATGGACAAAACCTTCAAATATAACTCAAGGCAACCATTAGTCCATAGAGATTGTCATCAATTACCAAAACCAAACATGGGGGCACCGCATGTTCTTTCAGATGTAGTAGCAGAAAGACTTGAGTCTTGCGTATGCTGCTGCTTCTTGTGGAGTCATGCCCGAGGTCGGGGTAGGCTCAACGTGCCTGCTAGCTATGAGTGGTTCATCATCCGAGTCAAGGAGGAGGTCGCATGTCATGGCGTAATAATGGATTCATGGGTTGGGGGTGCGGCCACAAAGCTTGGCCTGGTATCAGTTGGGTACGTGCATGAAATGCATGGCCCTGTCACATCCGCATTGTGCCCCTCCTCTCCTTGTGGGGCATTAGAAAATGCCTCCAAAGATTCTACTCCAGACCCCAGCATCTCCTGGGTGCATGCAGATACGGAAGAGATACGACTATGAAAGTAGACAAATGAGGGGTGCCCTGGCACGTCCGCGGGCATTTGAGGCCCCGGAATTTATGTGTCTGACTCTAGATGCTGTAATAAAGAAGACCTATTGTCATTTCGCAAATAAAACTCATTTTTCTATAAAAAAGACTGATATCCAAAGATTTTTTCGGAAAACAATCCACCTTTTTCTGGTTTATCAGTTTTATAATGAAAAATAGAGGGCCTTGTAACTTCGCCAACGACTTCTCCATTAGGTAGGTTTTTGTCGGCCCAAGCCTTTATTTGTTGAGGGGAAACGAGTCCAATTTAAAGTTGTTGATGGTTATATTGGTCAATCATAAAATAGAAAAAAGAAAAGAATTTATATTTATTCCGATCAAACTTCCTCCCTATTAACCTGGAAGTTCTTTTCAGGTACAAGGAAATGATTCAGTTCTAGAGCTAAAGATCGTAGTTCTCGGACAAGCACTTGAAAAGATTCTGAAGGATTCTCATGATTAAGTATTCTTTTCTCGCAGATCATAGTATTAAGTATTTCTTGACGAGCTATAAGATGGTCAGATTTATAAGTATCGAACGAAAGGTCGGCAGGTGTTTTATCCAGCGCAAAGCTGTTTGAGCCGTTTGATTTGATGGGCCGCGGCCTCGTGCGTGAGTGAATCTGACGTTGCATGACATCAGCACATAGTCACCGGTAAGTCGGTAACGTCCGTACGGCGTCGCACGCAACTACCCCGAAAAGAAAAGAAGGAAATCCCCGAAACCGACTTCATCCCGGAATCCAACTCGCCGCATTGCAAGACGAGCGCGGACTCCAGCAGCGTCGCCATCTCGGGCTATATTAGCAACCGCCCTCGACCTCGAGCGCCGCCTTCTGCTCCTTGTGCGCGCCTTCCCAAATCCCAAGTTCCCAACCTCCTCCTCTACTCACCGGCGGAGAGCCGCGGGAGTCCTTCTGATCGGTTGATCCTGTCTGCCGCATCTCCCCGTCTGCTCGCCGGCGGTCGAGCAATCCAAGAAGAGCCGCGGGAGTCCTTCTGACCGGCTGATCTTGGCTGCCGTATCCCCCGTCTGCTCGCCGGTGGTCAAGATATCCAAGAAGAGCCGGGCGTCCTTCTGACCGGCTGATCCTGTCTGCTCGCCGGCGCTCAAGATATCCAAGAAGATCCGCGGGCGTCTCGCCGGCGCGTAGAAGAGGCGTGGGCGTCCTTTCGATCGGCCGAGTCTATCGGCCGCATCTCCGTCTACTCGCCGGTGCGTCCGTCCGATCGGCTGAGCCTACGTGAAGAATATGAAGGCCTCATCTTCGGTGGTATGCAACTTTACACTTCTCGTGATCCTTCATAGTTCGCAGAGTAGTTTAGTAGTTTATCATTAATCTGTTGATCAGCTGGCCATTTGGTTGGGCGTCCGTGCTTAGATTTTCCTTCGGGTTCAATCACGTTTTGAGAGACATAGCCGAATACGGCTGTTTATATGGTGTACACAATAGCCGATTGGTCACATTGCCTGAATTTTTCTGATTGCCGAAGTAGTAACTGCAATTTCCGTCACTTTGGTAGCTGTACCCTATTCTTTAGAGTATCTTGTGAACCTGACCACACTTGGGATCTGCGAAAGAAAAGGAAAATATTATCTGACTGACGTTCGCTGGGAGGGAATTCCCAGCGAACGCCATGCCCGTTCGCTGCAGGTCGAATCCCAGCGAATGCAACGCTTTTTATTTCCTCAGCTACCTTATCTGTGTCTCTTTCCCTTTTCCATTCTCGCGAGTGATGGACCGGCGAGCTGAGAGAGAGAGAGAGAGAGAGAGAGAGAGAGAGAGAGAGAGAGAGAGAGAGAGAGAGAGAGAGAGAGAGAGAGAGAGAGAGAGAGAGAGAGAGAGAGAGAGAGAGAGAGAGAGAGAGAGAGAGAGAGAGAGAGAGAGAGGCGAGCGAATGAGGCGCTCGTCGCGGAGGTATTCTGCTCGCCGGGGGACGGGCTGGAGGCCTAGCGGTGTAGTGGCGACTGGCGAGCCAAGAGAGAGAGAGAGAGAGGCGAGCGGCGGAGGTGCTCGTCTCGCCGGGGGACGGGCTGCAGGGCCACTACCACCGCACCGGGTGGCTTCTTCGGGGACGGCACCGCCGCGAGGGGCCAAACTAAGCCGCTCGTCTCCATCCTCGGTGCCGGGGCCCTAGTCGACCTCCTCGCCACATCTCCCTTTGGTGCTTCACCCTCTCCTCCGTTTGGCGAGTGCCGTTTTTCTGAAGCTTTTAGTTAAGAGATATTGTCATCAGTGGCCTGATTTTGAGCACAGCAGGGGATACTAACCGATCTAAAACCTGGGGAATTTCAGATTTTTGGTTACTAGCACTCAACATGGCAATTTCAGTGTATACACACAGCACCTTAATAACTGATTTTGTTATTTTTACACATGGCAATTTCCCTATCTTGGCATGGCATTTTTTCTGTAATACCAATTCATGAATCATGGCAATTTTAGAAGTTTTTAGCTCACTCTCAGATTTTCTGACATGATGATTTTGGTTGTATCTTTCTACATTTTGAAATATTTGTAGCAAGAGAGAAATTGCCATAGGCCCCATAGCATTTTAACATGTCTCCCCGTAGCAGTTTAAGAATGTGTCACATGGCATTTTTTTCAAAAACTTTGCCATGTTTTTCTGTAGAGAAAAACCCCCTAACTATGCCTTTTGTTACCAAATTACCATGGCATTTTATATATTTATTAGACATGGTTGGTTTATCATATGTAACATGGCTATTATATCTATTTTCAGATCATGGCATTTTCACACGTAGCATAGCATTTTCTATGAATTAGACCCATGGTATTTTCATCATACTATGTAGCATGACATTTTTTATGAATTAGACCCATGGCACTTTTTACCCATGGCATTTTTTACTACAGGTAAAAAGGAAAACCATCGTGACCGATTCAGCATAGTTTAGTTTATCATTCTAGCGACCCTTAAGTTTATCAATTCAGTTCATATACTGCACTTTTCTTATAAATTTGACAACATAGGGTGAGCCTTAGTTTGCTGGTTTATCACTGTAATAACTTAGCATGTACAAGAGTTGAAATCAAACACAACCAATGTAGTACATTTCTCAGAAGAAGGCATATAGTACTGTTTTAGATATTCTAAAAATAAATCTGCATGGAGAATGTGTTGTTTCAGCTTGAACAATACTATATGTTCGTTAATATATTCACTTATTGTTACATCCTGATGTTGCTATTAACTCTGAACTTCCAGTTTGGTATGTGCTCTAATAATTTTTCTCCTTGTTTAATTCTGCAGCTCCAAAGGTTTCTGAAGCCTTTCAGGAAGAAGCGCCTAAGCGAAAGGAAACACCATGCATTTGTACTGTGCAAATATGACTCTGGTGTCCCACTGAGTGAACTTGTCAGGCATAGCAAGCTGACATGGGAGTATACACCAGCAGAGCAGAAGCCTAATTGCCACGTTGTGCTAACACGGGCGGCTCCTCTTGTCCGTGATATAGCAGCTGCGAATCTGCCGGAGCTTTGAAGGTAAGAGGCTGCTTTGCTTTCATCAGTTCTTTCAGTCAGCTTCTAATTGAATGATCCGAGTGTGTGCTCTCAATCAATACAGAACTTGATAGTACATGATTTCTTGTGGCTGCAGTTATACTCGCCCTAAGTCTGGTGGGGAGCAACGGTCGTTCTCAGTCCCTTCAGGAGAGCTTGGACCTACGGTCTGATCTTGTTGGTTCACAGTGGTGCACCTGCTGGAAGGAGTGCAGATTTTCGTGATATGGTGGTTTACAGTCCGTCTGATCAGGGGTGCTTGGTCCCTGCTGGAGGATCAATGTGAACGAATGTATGTGTTTTTGTAGGGTAACAGAATGTAGTGTTTGATCTCAGTACCCTTGTGTATGTATTAGTAGCAATGGTGTAGATCGAGACCTTACGCAGCCCTAGTGTGTTGATATTTTGTTAACACTGGATCTATTGCTGTCAGTTTTATCCTGGATACACATTTGCTCCTGCTTACTAGTAGGAGTATATCTTTTGTTGTTTCCTCTGTGTTTTCCTGTTAAATTCAGGCCTTTTTGAATAGCAGGATATGGCTGCTTACTTCAATAATGTTTTTGACCGGTTCAAGTGGAATTTTGGCCTATCCTACGCTGACACATGCCTTGAATCAATTCTTCGTTTTATCCCAGCTTCAAGAAATTTGACTGAAAACAATCTGAGTCTTGGCCAAAAATGCAAAATGGCCCGTTGTGCATCTCCACCCATCACCGTTCCCACGGGCTGATTCCAAACCGTTACCACACAAAAAGCATCGTTGAAAAGTTTTCTTTCTGTATTGCCGGGGGTCAGATGCAAGATTAGCTACTGTATATTGGTCTAGAAAAAGCCTGTTTTTAAATCTAGAGCTAATAAGATGCCCGAATAATCAATCCAGCGATATCCATAGTCAGGGTTTTACATGCACCTAGTTAATATCCAGAGAACACTTTTAACTCAGAAAGAGA
The DNA here is from genome assembly GCA_021605145.1 of Aegilops bicornis. NCBI lineage: Eukaryota > Viridiplantae > Streptophyta > Magnoliopsida > Poales > Poaceae > Aegilops > Aegilops bicornis. The sequence continues at coordinate 638,286,068 of CM038675.1, forward strand.
AATATTTCACAATTGTTTATTGTCAATCCCTAAGTTCTAGAAAGCCAGCACGTACGGTCCTATCAGGCTCTACAGTTTTCAGCAGCGCCATGACCCGCGATGCATAAAGAAAATTATTGGTCTAAAAAAAGCACAAATATTATAAGTTCTGGTACATACCAAATAATCAACCCCGCAAAAAAAAACCATGCCAAATAATCAGGATCAATAATATATCAATATCATAAGTTTAGTATATGCTTTATGACCAGGATCAATAATATCTCAACAGACACAGCTAGGCCAATAAGAAATTATCTACTGGAGCAATATAACCACTGAATTAACATCGTGGTTCCTTTTTCGAAATGAAAAGTTAACTGAAGGGCCGCCATGATGTTGCCCCAATTGGAATCATGTGTGTTAGGCTGTGGCATCCGTAAATCCAAGTCAAGAACATCTGCATCAAATAATTGCAAAGAAAACAACTATAACCATGAGACAAAGTTGGGTACAATAGGAAAAAATCGATGGATATGACTGATATACAGAGAGAAAAATAAAACTGAATGTATGAAGACTACTAGATAGCTAAATTCTCACGATTGAAAGACTGAAGAATGATGCAAGCTTAGAGACTGATATACATAGAAAAATAGAACTGGGTTTTTCCTATGTCGTTTGAACAAATATGGTAAATTATAGATTATGCCGATGCAAAATAAGAGAAGAAAATGCTAAGAAAGAAGAATGCGCAAAACTGTATATATGCACATCTCATCATAACACAAAGACTAAACAAATAAGTACAACCTCCCGACTGAGACTGAATATGACCCAAGAAAGAAGAGACGAAAGACAGAAATAAATAAGTGTACAAGGACTACTGCAAAACAGGAGTCGTTGTCCTAACAGAGCCATGCAAGCTTAACTATGCGTTCGTTTCGTGAATGAGACTTTGTTTTACTGAACGTGTATTGTGAGTACAACTGAAATGACAAAACACAAAGCATGGATGCGTGTATCTTGCCAACCGCTCATGTAATATTGATTGCTTACTCGATTATGGAAAGAAAATAACAAAAAAGGGTGTACCAAGATAGTGTACTTAGTACATCTCCAACGCAGACCCTCATACCACCCGCATACATCTGGACCATACGCTTCCGACCACAGAAGCCATCCAACGCGGGCCTGTATCAGTCCGCAGGGTGTTCCGAACGCATTTTCTCCCGCAAACATGAGACAAACGTTGGGGGGCTTTGCGGGACTCCGTACCGCTACCAAGCCCGCTTCTGACCATACTGGCCCACCCAAACTCCCCACCCGCCCTTGTCGGATTTCAGGATCCGCAAACCCTTGAGAGGTTCGAACTCTAAGGTGCGTGCGAAGGACTCAACCTCCCCAGTCTGCCAACCCAACGATCCCACGGCCTAGCTCGACGAACTCAAGGGAAAGAAGACACGACAGTTTACCCAGGTTCGGGCCACCTTGCGGTGTAAAACCCTACTCCTGCTTTGTGGTGGATTGGCCTCGAGGGGCTGAGGATGAACTAGTACAGTGGAAGAACGACCTCAGGAGGTGTGTTCTTGAGCTGGTGGGAAGAGAATGATCTGAATGATCCGTCCCTTCTATGGTGGTGGCTACGTCCTATTTATAGTGCCTTGGTTCTCTTCCCAAATGAAGGCGGGAAAAGATCCCACAACGGCCAAATTCAAAGGGAGACAACTAGTACATCTTATCCTGACAAAAGTAGTCTTCGCCTGCAAAGCCTCTGGTCATGACGCCGTGGTGGGCTCGGCGATGACCTCCGTCCTGCCGTCCTGGCGGTCTTGGTCTTGTTGCACGGAAATGGAAATCTTTGGCTGATTCCTCGGGACTCCGCGCCTGCGCTTGCTTCTTTAGCACCAAAGGGGAAACTGCTGCACTGCGCCCGCTGGCGCCCGCCTGGCCTTTGTCGTCATGGCTCGCGTCATCCGAACCTCGTGAGGTGAGGCTTGCATAGAAATCTCCGCTCCTCAGGAGCCAGCCTGAGGAGGCCGCTTCTTCTGGAGGTCTTGGTGTCGTCCGCCTCGCGAGGTTTGGCCCCTCGCGAGGGTCTTGAGTTGTTGATGCTGAAGCTGGGCCGCACCAGGCCGTTGAAGGAGCCACGCCGTGGGCCGCAGGCAGGCAAGTCTAGGTACCCTCGTTCCCAGAACGCCGACAGTAGCCCCCGGGCCCAAGGCGCGCTCGAACTTGGTTTCGAGGCGAAGCCAAAGGGCAAGTGCGGAGTGCTGCGGGCCCTAACCGCCTGCGGCCTTGGCCGACGTGTGGCGATTGATGAGACTTGGGTGTCTCCGCTCCCCCATGCAACCTCGGCAACTGTCCCGGGCTGACAAAACGGTTGGTGCCTGCCGCTGAGCCTTCATTGCCTTTCCTTTGCCTTGCTTCAGATCCCCTTCTCTCCCTGCTCCGTGCTCTGCCAGATCTGCTGAATCCTTTCCCTGAGCTCGCCGCTGATGGCCACTGGCAACGCGAAGTCATCGACCTCAGCCGCGCACTCGGCCTCCTGGTGCGAGCCTGCTCTGAGCACGTCCACCGTTGCTGAGGAGAAGCACCTCGCCGCCGTGCTCCCATTGACGGCAAGCATCGGCAATGAGGGAGGTGAAACGGCACTCCGGGCCGGCTCCACTAAGCTGGAGACCTTGGGAGAGACCTTCTACCCTTTCTTTTTGCACAGCGTCTTCGCGGGGCTTGTCCCCCCTTTCTCTAGTTTATTCTTCGCCATCCTCGACCACAAGATCCATGCCCTCCATCCTCATCCCAACTCTGTCCTCCTCTTGTCGATCTTCGCCTTCTACTACGAGGCGTTTGTGGGGGTGATGCCCTCCATCGCGCTCTTCCGCCACATCTTCTACCTCCGATGGGTGGCCCCCTGTGCTCCGGATGCGCCAGCTTCATCGTGGCCAACGAAAGCAACGCGATCTCGAGGACCGGGAAGAAGGTGGAGGGCTTCTGCCATAAGTGGATCTTCATGGACGCCCGACGCTCCCACGCCCGGCTGGAGCTGCCGACCGCGCTGCCGACGCCGCTAGATCGATGGGCTCACGAGAAGCTCACCGACCCCCGGGCAGAGCAGTTGCTGGAGAAGATGACGGCCGACCTGAAGGCGGAGAAGCTGACGGGGGCCATGATCGTCAAGGAGTTCCTGACGCAGTGCCTGGCCTCGCTCCAGGCGCACTCGCGCCCCCTGTGGAGCTTTAAGGGCGCGGAAGACGACCTCCGGTTGTGCCTGCGCGACATGTCTGACAAGGAGCTGAGCAAGGCCGTGCGCACCTTGCTCCAGAAGGACCAGGGCGGCCCCCCAGAAACCCATCTCCCGCTGTACCCCCGCGATGACAGGGAGGAGGTGGCCGCCGCCATGCCTATCTTCAACGAGCGGGGGCTCGTGCCGCTGAAGCCATACCAGCCCCCGAGCTCCCCGGTGCCGGTGTCCTCCGGCAACCTTGGAGGGGGCAGGGAGACCTCTCCCTCGCGGCAGAGCGAGCTCCTCCGCGCCTTCTCTGATGACGATGACGCCGGAGAGCGCCTGGCCGAGGGGTCGCCGTGTTCCACCAGGGTCTCCACGAGGTCCGGGAGTACCCCTCGGAAGAGGCTGAGGCAGGGGATCCCGAAGAAGGATAGGTCGACGCTGCTTCCCCGGGGAGGCGCCTCCACCTCATCGCCGGCAGCCGCCGTTGCAGAACCGGTCGGACGCTCGCCCGCCCCTGAAGATGCGGCGAAGCCTATGCCCAGGAAGCCCGTGGGGACTGCGCTCCTGGGCAGGAAGAGGGAGTACGTTACCAAAGACCAGTAAGTGTATCACCTTGTATTGCTTCCTGTTCTTGAAGCAGTACCCAACATTTTCTTCTTGATGACCAGGGTGGCATTGGCGGTGAAGAGGAAGAAGGAAGATGCTGGGCATCCGAGGCTAGGCGGTCCGCCATGGCCGCGGTGACTTTGGCATAGGAAGTCGAGGCTGCCCCGCGTCCTCCCACGGCTAGGTTGCCCTCTTGAGGCTCGGGGGCCCAGCCTCAGGAGGAGACTGCCCCTGCGGCCAAGTCGACCCCGGAGGCGCTCACCTTCAACGCGCTTGCTGACGACCCGAGGGCTCAGGAGCCCCCGGTCATCATTGCTGCTACTGCTTCACCAGTCTTGACGCCAGCGCCGTCTCCTCCCCCAGCCATCACACCGGCGGGCTATGGTTCTTTTGCTATGCCCGGCGCTCTGGAGGAGGCCTTCTCCGCGCTGGATTGGCTCTGAGATGATCTTCGGGGCCCCGACCGGTGCAGGGCGTCTGGGCGTCTAGAGCTGGTCTCGGGGTGGCTCCAGGTGGACTTGTCCGTTAGAGCGGCCTAGGGCCAGGCCGAGGCTGCCGCCGAGGAGGGCAAGAAGGTGGCCGGTGTAGCCGCAGCCTCTCGCGACGTGACGTTGAAGGACGCAAAGGCCGCCGAGGAGCGCTGCCGCGTGGCGGAGGTTGAATTGAAAATTCTCCGCGATAAGCAGGCCGCCCGGACCCGCCAGCTTGATGAGAAGGAGGAGAAGCTAAAGGCCCGGGAGGCTGCAATCGCCGACCATGACGCCGAGCTGACGCAGGCAGCCCAGGAACAGGCCACGGAGCGCGGTCCCCTGGAGAAGCTGAAGGAGGAGGTGGAGGCGTCCCAGGCGTCCCACACCAAGCTCGTCTCCGAGGACGAGGCTCGGCTGGAGGCCAGGGAGAAGCTCCTCGCCACTGCTGAGGAGGCGGCCGCCATGGGGCGCGATGCCTTCGTCTCCCTCGAGCTATCGCAAGGCGCTGCAGGACCTCTACGGGGATGAGTACAAGAAGCCGATGGTGACTCCGGAGCAAGGCCCCGCCGAGCTGCTCCCCAAGCTCGTCGTGGCACTCGAGGGCACCGTCGTCGGAGTAGGCACCATGGTGGAGGGAGAGGCCCGCACGCTTTCTACCTCGGCCGCGACGCGCGTCTTCAACCACCTCTATCTTCCGGACTCCATCTTCGACCTTGGCGCCTTGCTTGAGCCCGTGAACCCTGAGCTTTGCACTGCTGTTGCCAAAGCTGTGAAGGATCAGGTGGAGGCCTTGCTGCGGAAGTTCCTCGCTGTCGACCCCGTGACTACGGCTGATGGCAAGGGCGACGGCGACGTTGTCGATGGTGGGGCTCCTCAAGCGGGTGATGGCGGCGTCCAAGGATGAGGAAGAGGCTCGAGAGCGGCGCTTCCCCCTGTCCTTATCCTGCAACATGTATCATGCCTCGTGGAGGCGTAAGAACTTATGCTTGGAACTTTTAAGAGACAGTATGTTTTGTAATAATTTGCTAGGGTTCTGCGATTTCCTTTCCGTTTGTTCTGCATCGGCAGGGCCCGGCCCCGCGCATACCTCAGCCGCGTTGGGTCGTTCGAATCACCAGGACGAGACCAAGGGGGTGAGGGGCTACGTGACCAGTTAGGCTCCTGGGTCGCGATGCTCAGGAGTCCCCCTTGACGTATGAACAGCCCCCGGGAAGGAGATGCGGGAGCAGGTCTTAGCGTTCTGTGTCGGCAGGGCCCGGCCCCGCGCATACCTCAGTCGCCATTGGGTCGTCCAGATCACCAAGACAAGACCAAGGGGTGAGGGGCTACGTGACCAGTTAGGCCCATGGGTCGTGATGCTCAGGGGTCCCCCTTGACGCACGAACAAGCCACCATACCTTTCCTCGCCGGGCTCTCGCTCGGGAGGGGTGCGTGAAGACGAGATCCGTGGACCTGGCGAGGTGGCGTACACCAGGCGTGACCTGAGCATAGCCCCTGTGCCCAGCCCCCTCGTGCGACTCTCCCGAGGGGAAAGCAGCGTGGTGAGGCTGAACACCGAGCACAGTGGTTCACACGAGGTTCTGCTGACGTGAGGCTACCCTCGATTGTTTATCACCGGTGCGAGCATGGCGCTTCGCTCTTGCACGGGCATAGCTCCTCGACCGTGTCATCGCCAGTATGGAGCATGGTTCTTCCACTGGTACGTGGGTGGGGGCTCCCTCTAAGGAGAGACCCCGGGGCGTGTACAACCCCGCCGTGACACGTGGCTTGCACATCAAGGCTAGAGGAGGTGTGAATGGGCACCGGTGAGCTAGCGCGGGACTCACGAGGCTCTACCTCAAGGCGGGTTGCGCCTGAATTTGACTTGGAACACTTGTGATAGTCTTGCGAGATGGTTAGGTAACCTGCGCCGAGTGAATCTCCTGAGGTTATCACATGAGAAGGCCAAACACCAACTTGACCCGGGAGGTGGTGGCGTGAGCGGGCGGCACGCTGCAGGGCTCAGTCGTTGGGTTTGTCAACGCTGCAGGGACGGACCCGAGCACAGACGCCGTGCCCAGTCTTCTCATGCGAAAGTCCTTAAGAAAGACAGCCGACGCGTGGCTTGCTACCTCTTGAGCACTGCGTTGGATTTCCTTCAAGAGGAAAGGATGATGCAGCAAAGTAGCGTAAGTATTTCCCTCAGTTTTTGAGAACCAAGGCATCAATCCAGTAGGAGGCTACGCGCGAGTCCCTCGTACCTACACAAAGCAAATAACTCCTCGCAACCAACGCGAATAGGGGTTGTCAATCCTTCCACGGTCACTTACGAGAGCGAGATCCGATAGATATGATAGATAATATTTTTGGTATTTTTGTGATAAAGATGCAAAGTAAAATAAAAAGCAAAGTAAAAGAAAAGGCAATAATAAAGTGATAGAGATTAATATGATGAGGATAGACCCGGGGCCATAGATTTCACTAGTGGCTTCTCTCAAGAGCATAAGTATTTTACGGTGGGTGAGCAATTACTTGTTGAGCAATTGATGAATTGAGCATAGTTATGAGAATATCTAGGTATGATCATGTATATAGGCATCACGTCCGAGACAAGTAGACCGACTCCTGCCTGCATCTACTACTATTACTCCACTCATCGACTGCTATCAGCATGCATCTAGAGTATTAAGTTAATGAAAACAGAGTAACGCCTTAAGCAAGATGACATGATGTAGAGGGATAAATTCATGCAATATGATAAAAACCCCATCTTGTTATCCTCGATGGCAACAATACTATACATGCCTTGCTGCCCCTACTGTCACTGGGAAAGGACACCGCAAGATTGAACCCAAAGCTAAGCACTTCTCCCATTGCAAGAAAAACCAATCTATTAGGCCAAACCAAACTGATAATTCAAAGAGACTTGCAAAGATAACCAATCATACATAAAAGAATTCAGAGAAGATTCAAATATTGTTCATAGATAATCTTGATCATAAACCCACAATTCATCGGTCTCAATAAACACACCGCAAAAAGAAGATTACATCGAATAGATCTCCACGAGAGAGGGGGAGAACATTGAGATCCAAAAAGAGAGAAGAAGCCATCTAGCTATTAACTATGGACCGGAAGGTCTGAGGTAAACTACTCACACTTCATCAGAGGGGCTATGGTGATGATGTAGAAGCCCTCCGTGGTGGATTCCTCTTCCGTGAACTCCTAACAGCCCCAAGATGGGATCTCGTGGGTGAGAAGGTTGTGGCGGTGGAATTAGGTTTTTGGCTCCGTGTCGATCGTTTGGGGTGCAAATGAGGGTATATATAGGAGGAAGAAGTACGTCGATTGGAGCATCATGGGGCCCACGAGGGTGGGGGCGCGCCTAGGGGGTAGGCGCCCCTACCTCGTTCCCACCTCGTGGCTTTCTTGACGTAGGGTCCAAGTCTCCTGGGTCATATTCGGTGAGAAAATCACGTCCCCGAAGGTTTCATTCCGTTTGGACTCCGTTTGATATTCCGTTTCTTCGAAACAATCAAATAGGCAAAAAAAAAACAGCAATTCTGGGCTGGGCCTCCGGTTAATATGTTAGTCCCAAAAGTAATATAAAAGTGGAAAATATAGCCCAATATGGTCTAAAATAGTAGATAATATAGTAAGGAGCAATCAAAAATTATAGATACGTTGGAGACGTATCAGGCATCCCCAAGCTTAATTCCCGCTCGTCCTCAAGTAGGTAAATGATAAAAACAGAATTTTTGATGCGGAGTGCTACTTGGCATAATTTCAATGTAATTCTTCTTAATTGTGGTATGAATATTTAGATCCGAAATATTCAAGATAAAAGTTCATATTGACATAAAAATAATAATACTTGAAGCATACTAACTAAGCAATTATGTCTTCTCAAAATAACATGGCCAAAGAAAGTTCATCCCTGCAAAATCATATAGTTTAGCCATGCTCCATTTTTGTCACACAAGAATGCTCTCATCATGCACAACCCCGATGACAAGCCAAGAAATTGTTTCATACTTTAGTAATCTCAAACTTTATAAACCTTCACGCAATACATGAGCGTGAGCCATGGATATAGCACTATGGGTGGAATAGAATATGATGATGGGGGTTATGTGGAGAAGACAAAAAGGAGAAAGTCTCACATCAACGAGGCTAATCAATGGGCTATGGAGATGCCCATCGATTGATGTTAATGCAAAGAGTAGAGATTGCCATGCAACGGATGCACTAGAGCTATAAATATATGGAAGCTCAACAAAAGAAACTAAGTGGGTGTGCATCCAACTTGCTTGCTCATGAAGACCTAGGGCACTTGAGGAGGCCCATTGTTGGAATATACAAGCCAAGTTCTATAATGAAAAATTCCCACTAGTATATGAAAGCGACAAAACAAGAGACTCTCTATCATGAAGATTATGGTGCTACTTTGAAGCACAAGTGTGGAAAAAAAGGATAGTAGCATTGCCCCTTTTTATATAATTGTTTTGGGCCTTCTTTTTTTTTCTTTTGGCCTTTCTTCTCTTTTTTTATTGGGACAATGCTCTATTAAATGATGATCATCACACTTCTATTTATTTACAACTCAATGATTACAACTCGATACTAGAACAAAGTATGACTCTATATGAATGCCTCCGGTGGTGTACCGGGATATGCAATGAATCAAGAGTGACATGTATGAAAGAATTATGAATGGTGGCTTTGCCACAAATACTATGTCAACTACATGATCATGCTAAGCAATATGACAATGATGAAGATGTCATGAAAAACGGAACGGTGGAAAGTTGCATGGCAATATATCTCGGAATGGCTATGGAAATGCCATAATAGGTAGGTATGGTGGATATTTTGAGGAAGATATAAGGAGGTTTATGTGTGAAAGAGTGTATCATATCACGGGGTTTGGACGCACCGACGAAGTTTGCACCAACTCTCAATGTGAGAAAGGGAAATGCACAGTACCGAAGAGGCTAGCAATGATGGAAGGGTGAGAGTGCGTATAATCCATGGACTCAACATTAGTCATAAAGAACTCACATACTTATTGCAAAAATCTACAAGCCATCAAAAACCAAAGCACTACGTGCATGCTCCGAGGGGGATAGATTGGTAGGGAAAGACCATCGCTCGTCCCCGACCGCCACTCATAAGGAGTACAATCAAAGAACACCTCATGTTTCAAATTTGTTACATAATGTTTACCATACGTGCATGCTACGGGACTTGCAAACTTCAACACAAGCATTTCTCAAATTCACAACTACTCAACTAGCACAACTTTGATATTATCACCTCCATATCTCAAAACAATTATCAAGCATCAAACTTTTCTTAGTATTCAACACACTCAGAAGAAAGTTTTACAAATCTTGAATACCAAGCATATTGAGCGTATTAAGCAAATTACCATGCTATTAAGACTCCCAAAATAATCTATGTTAAGCATGAGAGATCAATAGTTTCTATAAAACAAATCCACCACCGTGCTCTAAAAGATATAAGTGAAGCACTAGAGCAAAACTATATAACTCAAAGGATATAAGTGAAGCACATAGAGTATTCTAATAAATTCCAATTCATGTATGGCTCTGTCAAAAGATGTGTACAGCAAGGATGATTGTGGTAAACTAAAAATCAAAGACTCAAATCATACAAGACGCTCCAAGCAAAACACATATCATGTGGTGAATAAAAATATAGCTCCAAGTAAAGTTACCGATGGAAGTAGACGAAAGAGAGGATGCCTTCCGGGGCATCCCCAAGCTTTGACTTTTTGGTGTCCCTAGATTATCTTGGGGGTGCCATGGGCATCCCCAAGATTAGGCTCTTGCCACTCCTTGTTCCATAATCCTTCAAAAGATTTCACCCAAAACTTGAAAACTTCACAACACAAAACTCAACAGAAATCTCGTGAGCTCCGTTAGCGAAAGAAAACAAAATACCACTTCAAGGTACTGTAATGAACTCATTATTTATTTATATTGGTGTTAAACCTACTGTATTCCAACTTCACTATGGTTTATAAACTATTTTACTAGCCATAGATTCATCAAAATAAGCAAACAACACACGAAAAACAGAATCTGTCAAAAACAGAACAGTCTGTAGTAATCTGTAACTAACGAAAACTTCTGGAACTCCAAAAATTCTGCAAAAATAGGACGACCTAGGAAATTTGTTGATTGATCAGCAGAAATTGGAATCACTATTTTATCACGTTCTGGTGATTTATAACAATTGTTTTTGTGAACAGAAAGTTTCTGGAAATTACAGCAAGATCAAATAACTATCATCCAAGAAGATCCTATAGGTTTAACTTGGCACAAACACTAATTAAAACATAAAACCACATCTAAACAGAAGGTAGATGGATTATTTATTCCTAAACCGAAGCAAAAAGCAAAAAACTAAAAATAAAATTGGGTTGCCTCCCAACAAGCGCTATCATTTAACGCCCTTAGCTAGGCATAAAAGCAAAGATAGATCTAGGTATTGCCATCTTTGGTAGGCAATCCATAAGTGGCTCTCATGATAGATTCATATGGTAATTTTATTTCTTCCTAGGGAAGTGTTCCATGCCTTTCTTTAATGGAAATTGGAATCTAATATTCCCTTCCTTCATATCAACAATTGCACCAATCGTTCTAAGGAAAGGTCTACCAAGAATAATAGTCATGAAGGATTGCAATCTATATCAAGAACGATAAAATCTACGGGCACATAATTCCTATGAAACAATAAGAACATCATTAATTCTTCCCATAGGTTTCTTAATAGTGGAATCCGCAAGGTGCAAGTTTAGAGATCAATCATCAAAATCGCGGAAATCTAGCAAATCACACAAAGTTTTGGGAATAGTGGAAACACTAGCACCCAAATCACATAAAGCATAAATCATGATCCTTAATCTTAATTTTAATAGTTGGTTCCCACTCATCATAAAGTTTTCTAGGGATAGAAACTTCCAACTCAAGTTTTTCTTCATAAGATTGCATCAAGGCATCAACGATATGTTTAGTAAATGCTTTATTTTGACTATAAGCATGAGGAGAATTTAGCACGGATTGTAACAAGGAAATACAATCAATTAAAGAGCAACTGTCATAATTAAATTCCTTGAAATCCAAAATAGTAGGTTTAGCAACATCTAGGGTTTTGCTTTCTTCAATCCCACTTTTATCAATTTTAGTATCATAATCTAAAAACTCTGAATTTTTGGAACGCCTTCTAGGTAAAGGTGGATCATATTCAGTCTCATCATTATCAAGATTCATATTGCAAAACAAAAGATTTAATAGGGGACACATCAATAACTTTTAGATCTTCATCTTTATTTTCATGAAAATTGGAAGAACACGCTTTAATAAAGGCATCTTCAGAGCACGCATCCTAGCGGTTCTTTCCTTGCACTCATCAATGGAAATTCTCATGTCTTTGAGAGACTCATTGATATCATGCTTAGGAGGAATAGATCTAAGCTTTAAAGAATCAACATCAAGATAAAATCTATCAACGTTCCTAGCCAATTCATCAACTTTAAGCAATTTCTCTTCAAGCAAAGCATTGAAATTCTTTTCTAATTCATAAACTCTTTAACACTAGTCTCAAATTCAGAGGGCATCTTATTAAAATTTCCATAAGAGTTGTTGTAGGAATTACCATAATTATTAGGGGAATTACTAGGATAAGGCCTAGGATTAAAGTTTTCTCTATACGCGTTGTTACCAAAATTATTCCTACCAACAAAATTCACATCCATAGATTCATTATTATTCTCAATCAAAGTAGACAAAGGCATATCATTAGGATCAGTAGAAACACCCTTAGTAGCAAATAATTTCAAAAGTTCATCCATCTTTCCACTCAAAACATTGATTTCTTCTATCGCATGCACTTTTTTATTAGTAGATCTTTCAGTGTGCCATTGAGAATAATTAACGATAATATTATCTAGGAGTTTAGTAGCATCTCCTAAAGTGATTTCCATAAAAGTGCCTCCCGCTGCCGAATCTAAAAGATTTCTAGAAGCAAAATTCAATCCGGCATAAATTTTTTGTATAATCATCCACAAATTCAAACCATGAGTAGGGCAATTACGTATCATTAATTTCATTCTCTCCCAAGCTTGTGCAACATGTTCATGATCAGGTTGCTTAAAATTCATAATATCGTTTCTAAGAGAAATGATCTTAGCGGGAGGAAAATACTTAGAGATAAAAGCATCTTTGCACTTGTTCCAAGAATCAATACTATTTTTAGGCAAAGACGAAAACCAAGCTTTAGCACGATCTCTAAGCGAAAAAGGAAATAGCTTCAATTTAACAATATCATTATCAACATCTTTATTCTTTTGCATATCACATAAATCAACGAAGCTATTTAGATGAGTAGCGGCATCTTCACTAGGAAGGCCGGCGAATTGATCTTTCATAACAAGATTCAACAAAGCAATATTGATTTCACAAGATTCAGTATTGGTAACAGGAGCAATCGGAGTGCTAAGGAAATCATTATTCTTGGTATTGGTAAAATCACACAATTTGGTATTATCTTGAGCCATAGTGACAAGCAAGCAATCCAACACACGAGCAAACAAAAAGGCAAGCGAGAAAAAGGCGAACGGAAAAGAGAGGGCCAATAAAACGGCAAGGGTGAAGTGGAGGAGAGGCAAATGAGAGGCAAATGGCAAATAATGTAATGCGAGAGATAAGGAATTGTGATGGGTACTTGGTATGTTGACTTTTGCGTAGACTCCTCGGCAACGGCGCCAGAAATTCTTCTTGCTACCTCTTGAGCACTGCGTTGGATTTCCTTGAGGAGGAAAGGATGATGCAGCAAAGTAGCATAAGTATTTCCCTCAGTTTTTGAGAACCAAGGTATCAATCCAGTAGGAGGCTACAGTGAGTCCCTCGTACCTACACAAAGCAAATAACTCCTCGCAACCAACGCGAATAGGGGTTGTCAATCCCTTCACGGTCACTTACGAGAGCGAGATCTGATAGATATGATAGATAATATTTTTGGTATTTTTGTGATAAAGATGCAAAGTAAAATAAAAAGCAAAGTAAAAAGAAAAGGCAATAATAAAGTGATAGAGATTAATATGATGAGGATAGACCCGGGGGCCATAGATTTCACTAGTGGCTTCTCTCAAGAGCATAAGTATTTTACGGTGGGTGAGCAATTCTTTGTTGAGCAATTGACAGAATTGAGCATAGTTATGAGAATATCTAGGTATGATCATGTATATAGGCATCACGTCCGAGACAAGTAGACCGACTCACCTTTGCATCTACTACTATTACTCCACTCATCGACCGCTATCAGCATGCATCTAGAGTATTAAGTTAATGAAAATAGAGTAACACCTTAAGCAAGATGACATGATGTAGAGGGATAAATTCATGCAATATGATAAAAACCCCATCTTGTTATCCTCGATGGCAACAATACTATACATGCCTTGTTGCCCCTCATCCTTTGGGAAATGACACCGCAAGATTGAACCCAAAGCTAAGCACTTCTCCCATTGCAAGAAAAACCAATCTAGTAGGCCAAACCAAACTGATAATTCGAAGAGACTTGCAAAGATAACCAATCATACATAAAAGAATCCAAAGAAGATTCAAATATTGTTCATAGATAATCTTGATCATAAACCCACAATTCAGGTCTCAACAAACACACCGCAAAAAGAAGATTACATCGAATAGATCTCCACGAGAGAGGGGGAGAACATTGAGATCCAAAAAGAGAGAAGAAGCCATCTAGCTACTAACTATGGACCCGAAGGTCTGAGGTAAACTACTCACACTTCATCGGAGGGGCTATGGTGATGATGTAGAAGCCCTCCGTGGTGGATTCCTCTTCCGGCGGAGCTCCGGAACAGGCCCAAAGATGGGATCTCGTGGGTACAGAAGGTTGTGGCGGTGGAATTAGGTTTTTTGGATTCGTATCTGATTGTTTGGGGGTACGTAGGTATATATAGGAGGAAGAAGTACGTCAATGGAGCATCATGGGGCCCACGAGGGTGGGGGGCGCGCCCTAGGGGGGTAGGCGTGCCCCCTACCTCGTTCCCACCTCGTGGCTTTCTTGACGTAGGGTCCAAGTCTCCTGGGTCATATTCGGTGAGAAAATCACGTTCCCGAAGGTTTCATTCCGTTTGGACTCCGTTTGATATTCCGTTTCTTCGAAACACTCAAATAGGCAAAAAACAGCAATTCTGGGCTGGGCCTCCGGTTAATAGGTTAGTCCCAAAAGTAATATAAAAGTGGAAAATAAAGCCCAATATGGTCTAAAACAGTAGATAATATAGCATGGAGCAATCAAAATTATAGATACGTTGGAGACGTATCATGGCTCCCGTGGTGGCGAGGCACCGGGTCACGCGCCCTAACTTACCCACTCCCGATTAGGTCATGCGAGAACAAGGCACCAAGGACCATGGGAGGTGACGTGCACGGGAGCTGGCTCGCGAGCTAGAGCTCAGCTACTTGGGTTTAGCGACGCTGCAGGGACGGACCCGAGCACAGACGCCGTGCCAGTCCTTAATCATGAGCGGTCGAGGGTGGGCTTGCAAGGGCGCACAACGTTCATGGCGTCGAAGCACCGACAGACAGGTGATAATCATAAAGTAACTCATAAGCAAAGGGCAGAGCTAGTTCTGATGGATGCAAAAATGATACATGCCGCAGGAACGGACCCACGCGACTTGGGGATGATGCAGCCCGAGGGGCGCCCCCAATTGAACAAACCAAAACATGTCACCTGGCACCATTGCAGAAGAAGTGTTGAGATAGCCGAAGTCGTGCGCCGCAGAAGTCACTCCTCACGAGTCGCCCAGGTCCTGAGCCTCATGAGGCTCTGGAGGCCCGGGGTGCTCGCGAGGATTCGCCGCCATCTCCTGTAGGATCACCTGACGCCTGGCCTCATGAGCCACCAGGACGCCCCGCATGTGGTGCTGGAACGTGGCAGCCGCGTTCGACAAGCCAAAAGACATGCGAACGTAGCTGTGAGGGGGTCCCTCGCAACGGTCAACGTGGGATGGCCAGAAGAGCTCCTGAGACGCAGCCCCGTTGAGCCCTGGGATGTTGACGCAGACGCGTAGCTAGCAGCCCTCGTCAGGGGCAGCAGCTATAGTGGGTGGTGTGCTACGGCCCTCGCCACGCATGGCTTGCGCCTCCTGAAGCTCCTTAACCTTCTTGGTGATAAACTCCTGAGCACCTGGCGCCTCGTGCCTTGCGCCCTCATGGTGGAAGTGCGCGCTGAAGCACGCCTCCACATGGTCCCTGAGCGCCTCCCTCGTGACGTTGGCTAGGTCAGAGGCCCTCCAGAGGAGAGCCCCCGAGCCCTGCCTGAGAGGGGCACTGGGCGCGCCTTCTTATGCCAGAGAGGGAGGCGCCCGTCGGTGGGCGCAAGTCCTGAGGCAGGGCCACCGGCTGCTCCATCCTCCTGAGGTCCATGATGGAGTAGCTACTTCTTCTTCTTGGGGACAACCTCAGGAGGATTGATAGCGCCATCGTCATCTGGGTTCTCGACTGCCCCAGCTTGGTAGGCGCGCACGAGAGAGCACACTGCGTCCTTCTCCTTGCAAGCGACCGTGATGATTCCGCAGCTCCCTGGCATCTTGAGGACATTGTAGCCATGGTGGGTCACAACCATGAACTTGGCCAGGGCCGGGTATCCGAGGATGGCGTTGTACGGGAGGCGAATGTGGGCGACGCCGAAGTCGATGATCTCTGTGCGGTAGTTGTCGCGCTTGCCGAAGGTGACAGGGAGGCGGATCTGCCCTATCGGGGTGGTGGAGCCGTCGATCACTCCTGAGAAAGGCTTGGTAGGCTGAAGCTGGTGGTATGGCACCTGGAGTCTGTCGAACGTCTTGACAGAGAGAACATTGAGCCCCACATTACCATCGATGAGTGTCTTGGTGACGAGGACGTTGCTGATGATGGGCGAGCAAAGCATCGGGAGTGCGCCGGCTGTGGCCGCACACTTGAGCTCGTCTGAGGAGTTGAAGGTGATGGCGTACTTGGACCACCTGAGAGGACGCGTTACCTCGAGCCTGGGGAGGGCCGCGTTCACCTCGTGAGCAAACTGCTTGAAGATGCGATGGGAGGCAGGGGCCTGAGCGCCCCCTAGGATGCAAGCGATGGCACGAGGCTCTTGGAAGCCCCCAGCCCCCTCGTCCTGGTGTTGGTCACCATTCCTTATTGGTGGCGGCGACAGCGAAGGAAGGCCAGCGTTGCCCTGGGGGCGATCCTCGCGAGGCTGGTCTCTCCACGGACCCTCACGAGGCTGGACCTGCCAGCGGTCCTCACGAGGCTGGTCGCACCATTCCTGGCGGGGGTCGCGACCGTCCCAGCATCCTCCACCTCGGCCACCTCCATGACTGTAGCCTCGGTCATTGCGCTCGGGGCGACGACCGAGGCGCCCGTCACAGATGCCCTGAGCTCCTGACAGTCATTGGTGTTGTGACTGTGCATGTTGTGGAAGAAGCAGAACGGGCGGCTGCCCTTGGATGACTCTGGGTGATCGTAGCCGTGCTTCATCTTTGATTCGGCCGTGAGCACGGCCGGTCCCTTGCACTTCACATCCTTGGTCTTGGCCTTCTTGTCCTCTAGGTCAACCTCCGGAAGTTCCAGAAGGGAGAGGCGACCTTCCTCAGCTCTCGCACACTTGGTTGCCATGTTGAACATCTCCAGAGCCGTGCACAGATCCTCGTGTATGGCGAGCTCCTCCTTCACCTTGAAGTCGCATACGCCATCGGTGAATGCCGAGATGATGGCTTCGTCTGATACCTTGGGGATCTTGAGTCGAACACTGTTGAAGCACTGGATGTACTTCTGCAAGGTCTCTCCTGGCTGCTGCTTGATGCATCGCAGGTCACCCCCGACAGGCCGGCGGTCGCGAGTGCCCTGGAAGTTGGCGACGAAACGCTCTCGCATCTCATCCCAGGAGGAGATCGATCCCACGGGGATGTTCAGGAGCCATGAGCTGTTGGGGAACGTAGTAATTTCAAAAAAATTCCTACGCACACGCAAGATCATGGTGATGCATAGCAATGAGAGGGGAGAGTGTTGTCCACATACCCTCGTAGACCGAAAGCGGAAGCGTTAGCACAACGCGGTTGATGTAGTCGTACGTCTTCACGATCCGACCGATCCAAGTACAGAACGTACGGCACCTCCGAGTTTAGCACGCGTTCAGCTCGATGACGCCCCACGAACTCCGATCCAGCAGAGCTTCATGGGAGAGTTCCGTCAACACGATGGCATGATGACGGTGATGATGTTGCTACTTACGCAGGGCTTCGCCTAAGCACCGCTACGATATGACCGAGGTGGAGTATGGTGGAGGGGAGCACCGCACACGGCTAAGAGATCAAGAGATCAATTGTTGTCTCTAGAGGTGCCCCCTGCCCCCGTATATGAAGGAGCAAGGGGGGAGGCCGGCCGACCCTGTAGGGCACGCCAGGAGGAGGAGTCCTCCTCCTACCTAGTCCCACTAGGAGGGGGAAGGAAGGAATGGGAGAGGGGAAAGGCAAGGGGGGCGCCGCCCCCCTTCCTTGTCCTATTTGGACGCAAGGGGAGGGGGCGCGCGGCCTGCCCTGGCTGGCCCCTCTCTCTCTCTCTCTCCACTAGGGCCCATCAAGGCCCAATACTTCCCCGGGGGGTTCCGGTAACCCCTCCGGCACTCCGGTTTTCTCCGAAATCACCCGGAACACTTCCGGTGTCCGAATATAGTCGTCCAATATATCGATCTTTACGTCTCGACCATTTCGAGACTCCTCGTCATGTCCGTGATCATATCCTGGACTCCGAACTACCTTCGATACATCAAAACACAAAAACTCATAATACCGATCGTGACCAAACTTTAAGCGTGCGGACCCTACGGGTTCGAGAACTACGTGGACATGACCGAGACACGTCTCTAGTCAATAACCAATAGCGGTACCTGGATGCCCATATTGGCTCCTACATATTCTACGAAGATCTTTATCAGTCAAATCGCATAACAACATACGTTGTTCCCTTTGTCATCGGTATGTTACTTGCCCAAGATTCGATCGTCGGTATCTCAATACCTAGTTCAATCTCGTTACCGACAGGTCTCTTTACTTGCTACGTAATGCATCATTACGCAACTAACTCATTAGTCACATTGCTTGCAAGGCTTATATTTATGTGCATTACCGAGAGGGCCCATAGATACCTCTCCGACAATCGGAGTGACAAATCCTAATCTCGAAATATGCCAACTCAACAAGTACCTTCGGAGACACCTGTAGAGTACCTTTATAATCACCCAGTTACGTTGTGACGTTTGGTAGCACACAAAGTGTTCCTCCGGTAAACGGGAGTTGCATAATCTCATAGTCATAGGAAAATGTATAAGTCATGAAGAAAGCAATAGCAACATACTAAATGATCAAGTGCTAAGCTAACGGAATGGGTCAAGTCAATCACATCATTCTCCTAGTGATGTGATCATGTTAATCAAATGACAACTCATGTCCATGGCTTGGAAACTCAACCATCTTTGATTAACGAGCTAGTCAAGTAGAGGCATACTAGTGACACTATGTTTGTCTATGTATTCACACATGTATTATGTTTCCGGTTAATACAATTCTAGCATGAATAATAAACATTTATCATGACATGAGGAAATAAATAATAACTTTATTATTGCCTCTATGGCATATTTCCTTGATCTCCCACTTGCACGAGTCAATAATCTAGATTATCTGATAATGATTCTAACACCCATGGAGTCTTGGTGTTGATCATGTTTTGCTTTCGTGGAAGAGGCTTAGTCAACGGTCTGCGCAACATTCAGATCCGTATGTATCTTACAAATCTCTATGTCTCCCACGGACTTGGTCCGGATGGAATTGAAGCGTCTCTTGATGTGCTTGGTTCTTTTGTGAAATCTGGATTCTTTTGCCAAGGCAATTGCACGATGTGCCACAAAAGATTTTCATTGGACCCGATGCACTAGGTATGACACCTAGATCGGATATGAACTCCTTCATCGAGACTCCTTCATTTCTTTGCTTCCGAAGCAGCTATGTATTCCGCTTCACACGTAGATCCCGCCACGACGCTTTGTTTAGAACTACACCAACTGACAGCTCCACCGTTTAATGTAAACACGTATCCGGTTTGTGATTTAGAATCGTCTGGATCAGTGTCAAAGCTTGCATCAATGTAACCATTTACAACGCGCTCTTTGTCACCTCCATATATGAGAAACATATCCTTAGTCCTTTTCAGGTATTTCAGGATGTTCTTGACCGCTGTCTAGTGATCCACTCCTGGATTACTTTGGTACCTCCCCGCTAGGCTAATAGCAAGACACACATCAGGTCTAGTACACAACATTGCATACATGATAGAGCCTATGGCTGAAGCATAGGGAACATCTTTCATTTTCTCTCTATCTTCTGCGGTGGTCGGGCATTGAGTCTGACTCAATTTCACACCTTGTAATACAGGCAAGAACCCTTTGTTTGCTTGATCCATTTTGAACTTTTCCAAAACTTTGTCAAGGTATGTGCTTTGTGAAAGTCCTATCAAGCGTCTTGATCTATCTCTATAGATCTTGATGCCCAATATGTAAGCAGCTTCACCGAGGTCTTTCATTGAAAAACTCTTATTCAAGTATCCTTTTATGCTATCTAGAAATTCTATATCATTTCCAATTAGTAATATGTCATCCACATATAATATCAGAAATGCTACAGAGCTCCCACTCACTTTCTTGGAAATACAGGCTTCTCCAAAAGTCTGTATAAAACCATATGCTTTGATCACACTATCAAAACGTTTATTCCAACTCCGAGAGGCTTGCACCAGTCCATAAATGGATCACTAGAGCTTGCAAACTTTGTTAGCTCCCTTTGGATCGACAAAACCTTTCAGTTGCATCATATACAACTCTTCTTCCGTAAATCCATTCAGAATGCAGTTTTGACATCCATTTGCCAAATTTCATAATCATAAAATGTGGCAATTGCTAACATGATTCGGACAGACTTAAGCATCGCTACGGGTGAGAAAGTCTCATCGTAGTCAACCCCTTGAACTTGTCGAAAACTTTTCGCAACAAGTCGAGCTATATAGACAGTAATATTACCGTCAGCGTTAGTCTTCTTCTTGAAGATCCATTTATTCTCTATGGCTTGCCGATCATCGGGCAAGTCAACCAAAGTCCACACTTTGTTCTCATACATGGATCCCATCTCAGATTTCATGGCCTCAAGCCATTTTGCGGAATCTGGGCTCACCATCGCTTCTTCATAGTTAGTAGGTTCGCCTTGGTCAAGTAACATGACCTCCAGAATAGGATTACCGTACCACTCTGTGCGGATCTTACTCTAGTTGACCTACGAGGTTCGGTAGTAACTTGATCTGAAGTTTCATGATCAATATCATTAGCTTCCTCACTAATTGGTGTAGGAGTCACAGAACCGGTTTACGTGATGAACTACTTTCCAATAAGGGAGCAGTACGATTACCTCATCAAGTTCTACTTTCCTCCCACTCACTTCTTTCGAGAGAAACTCCTTCTCAGAAAGGATCCATTCTTAGCAACAAAAATCTTGCCTTCGGATCGGTGATAGAAGGTGTACCCATGATTTCCTTTGGGTATCCTATGAAGACACATTTCTCCGATTTGGGTTCGAGCTTATCAGGTTGAAGCTTTTTCACATAAGCATCGCAGCCCCAAACTTTAAGAAACGACAACTTTGGTTTCTTGCCAAACCACAGTTCATATGGCGTCGTCTCAACGGATTTCGATGGTGCCCTATTTAACGTGAATGCAACCGTCTCTAGAGCATAACCACAAAACGATAGTGGTAAATCAGTAAGAGACATCATAGACCGCACCATATATAGTAAAGTACGATTATGACGTTCGGACACACCATTACGCTGTGGTGTTCTGGGTGGCGTGAGTTGTGAAACTATTCCACATTGTTTCAAATGTAGACCAAACTCGTAACTCAAATATTCTCCTCCACGATCAGATCGTAGAAAATTTATTTTCTTGTTACGATGATTTTCCACTTCACTCTGAAATTCTTTGAACTTTTGAAATGTTTCAGATTTATGTTTCATTAAGTAGATATACCCATATCTGCTCAAATCATCTGTGAAGGTGAGAAAACAACGATACCTGCCGCGAGCCTCAATATTCATTGGACCACATACATGAGTATGTATGATTTCCAGTAAATATGTTGCTCGGTCCATTATTCCGGAGAACGGCGTTTTAGTCATCTTGCCCATAAGGCATGGTTTGCAAGTACCAAGTGATTCATAATCAAGTGATTCCAAAAGTCCATCAGTATGGAGTTTCTTCATGCGCTTTACACTAATATGACCCAAACGGCAGTGCCACTAATAAGTTGCACTATCGTTATCAACTCTGCATCTTTTGGCTTCAACATTATGAATATGTGTGTCACTACTATCGAGATTCAACAAAAATAGACCACTCTTCAAGGGTGCATGACCATAAAAGATATTACTCATATAAATAGAACAACCATTATTCTCAGATTTAAATGAATAACCATCTCGCATCAAACAAGATCCAGATATAATGTTCATGCTCAACGCTGGCACCAAATAACAATTATTTAGGTCTAAAACTAATCCCGAAGGTAGATGTAGAGGTAGCGTGCTGACGGCGATCACATCGACTTTGGAACCATTTCCCACGCGCATCGTCACCTCGTCCTTAGCCAGTCTTCGCTTAATCTGTATTCCCTGTTTCGAGTTGCAAATATTAGCAACAGAACCAATATCAAATACCCAGGTGCTACTGCGAGCTCTAGTAAGGTACACATCAGTAACATGTATATCACATATACCTTTGTTCACCTTGCCATCCTTCTTATCCGCCAAATACTTGGGGCAGTTCCGCTAAAGTGACTAATCTGCTTGCGATAGAAGCACTCGATCTCAGGCTTAGGTCCAGACTTGGGTTTCTTCTCTTGAGCAGCAACTTGTTTGCCGTTCTTCTTGAAGTTCCCCTTCTTCTTCCCGTTACCCTTTTTCTTGAAACTGGTGGTCTTGTTGACCATCAACACTTGAGGCTCCTTGTTGATTTCTACCTCCGCAGCCTTTAGCATTGCGAAGAGCTCGGGAATTGTCTTATCCATCCCTTGCATATTATAGTTCATCATGAAGCTCTTGTAGCTTGGTGGCAGTGATTGAAGAATTACATCAATGACACTATCATCTGGAAGTTTAACTCCCGGTTGAATCAAGTGATTGTTATACCCAGACATTTTGAGTATATGTTCACCTTGTAACTATTCTCCTCCATCTTGCAGCTATATAACTTATTGGAGACTTCATATCTCTCAATCCAGGCATTTGCTTGAAATATTAACTTCAACTCCTGGAACATCTCATATGCTCCATGACGTTCAAAATGTCGTTGAAGTCCCGGTTCTAAGCCGTAAAGCATGGCACACTGAACTATCGAGTAGTCATCAGCTTTGCTCTGCCAGACGTTCTTAACGTCGTTAGTTGCATCTGCAGTAGGCCTGGCACCCAGCGGTGCTTCCAGGACGTAATTCTTCTGTGCAGCAATGAGGATAATCCTCAAGTTACGGACCCACTCCGTGTAATTGCTACCATCATCTTTCAACTTTGCTTTCTCAAGGAACGCATTAAAATTCAACGGAACAACAACACGGGCCATCTATCTACAATCAACATAGACAAGCAAAATACTATCAGGTACTAAGTTCATTATAAATTTAAGTTCAATTAATCATATTACTTAAAAACTTCCACTTAGATAGACATCCCTCTGATCATCTAAGTGATCACGTGATCCAAATCAACTAAACCATGTCCGATCATCATGTGAGATGGAGTACTTTTCAATGGTGAACATCACTATGTTGATCACATCTACTATACGATTCACGCTCGACCTTTACCTTTCGGTCTCAGTGTTCCGAGGCCATATCTGCATATGCTAGGCTCGTCAAGTTTAACCCGAGTATTCTACGTGTGCAAAACTGGCTTGCACCCGTTGTAGATGGACGTAGAGCTTATCACACCCGATCATCACGTGGTGTCTCGGCACGACGAACTTTGGCAACGGTGCATACTCAGGGAGAACACTTTTATCTTGAAATTTAGTGAGAGATCATCTTATAATGCTACCGTCAAACAAAGCAAAATAAGATGCATAAAGGATAAACATCACATGCAATCAATATAAGTGATATGATATGGCCATCATCATCTTGTGCTTGTGATCTCCATCTCCGAAGCACCGTCATGATCACCATCGTCACCGGCGCGATACGTTGATCTCCATCGTAGCATCATTGTCGTCTAGCCAACTATTGCTTCTATGACTATCGCTACCGCTTAGTGATAAAGTAAAGCAATTACAGGGCGATTGCATTGCATACAATAAAGCGACAACCATATGGCTCCTGCCAGTTGCCGATAACTTCGGTTACAAAACATGATCATCTCATACAATAAAATATAGCATCATGCCTTGACCATATCACATTACAACATGCCCTGCAAAAACAAGTTAGACGTCCTCTACTTTGTTGTTGCAAGTTTTACGTGGCTGCTACGGGCTGAGTAAGAACCGTTCTTACTTACGCATCAAAACCACAATGATAGTTCATCAAGTTAGTGCTGTTTTAACCTTCTCAAGGATCGGGCGCAGTCACACTCGGTTCAACTAAAGTTGGAGAAACTGACACCCGCCAGCCAGCTATGTGCAAAGCACGTCGGTAGAACCAGTCTCGCGTAAGCGTACGCGTAATGCCGGTCCGAGCCACTTCGTCCAACAATACCGCCGAACCAAAGTATGACATGCTGGTAAGCAGTATGACTTGTATCGCCCACAACTCACTCGTGTTCTACTCGTGCATATAACATCTACACATAAACCTGGCTGTGTACCACTGTTGGGGAACGTAGTAATTTCAAAAAATTTCCTAGGCACACGCAAGATCATTGTGATGCATAGAAACGAGAGGGGACAGTGTAGTCCATGTACCCTTGTAGACCGAAAGCGGAAGGTTAGCACAACGCGGTTGATGTAGTCGTACGTCTTCACGATCCGACCGATCCAAGTACCGAACGTACGACACCTCCGAGTTCAGCACACGTTCAGCTCGATGACGTCCCGCGAACTCCGATCCAGCAGAGCTTCACGGGAGAGTTCCGTCAGCACGACGGCATGATGACGGCGATGATGTTGCTACCGACACAGGGCTTCGCCTAAGCACTGGAACGATATGACCGAGGTGGAATATGGTGGAGGGGGGCACCGCAGACGGCTAAGAGATCAAGAGATCAATTGTTGTCTCTAGAGTTGCCCCCTGCCCCCGTATATAAAGGAGCAAGGGGGGGTGGGAGGCCGGCCAACCCTGTAGGGCGCGCCAGGAGGAGGAGTCCTCCTCCTAGTGGGAGTAGGACTCCTCTTTCCTAGTCCCACTAGGAGGGGGAAGGAAGGAGTGGGAGAGGGGAAAGGCAAGGGGGCGCCGGCCCCCCTTCCTTGTCCAATTCGGACTCAAGGGGAGTGGGCGCGTAGCCTGCCTTGGCCATCCCCTCTCTCTCTCCACTAGGGCCCATCAAGGCCCAATACTTCCTCGGGGGGTTCCGGTAACCCATTCGGCACTCCAGTTTTCTCCGAAATCACCCGGAACACTTCCGGTGTCCGAATATAGTCATCCAATATATCGATCTTTACGTCTCAAACATTTCGAGACTCCTCGTCATGTTCGTGATCATATCTGGGACTCCGAACTACCTTCGATACATCAAAACACAAAAACTCATAATACCGATCGTCACCAAACTTTAAGCGTGCGAACCCTATGGGTTCGAGAACTATGTAGACATGACCGAGACACGTCTTTGGTCAATAACCAATAGCGGAACCTGGATGCCCATATTGGCTCCTACATATTCGACAAAGATCTTTATCGGTCAAACCGCATAACAACATACGTTGTTCCCTTTGTCATCGGTATGTTACTTGCCCGAGATTCGATCGTTGGTATCTCAATACCTAGTTCAATCTCGTTACCAGCAAGTCTCTTTACTCGTTACGTAATGCATCATCCCGCGACTAACTCATTAGTCACATTGCTTGCAAGGCTTATAGTGATGTGCATTACCGAGAGGGCCCAGAGATACCTCTCCGACAATCAGAGTGACAAATCCTAATCTCGAAATACGCCAACACAACAAGTACCTTCGGAGACACCTGTAGAGCACCTTTATAATCACCCAATTACGTTGTGACGTTTGGTAGCACACAAAGTGTTCCTGCGGTAAACGGGAGTTGCATAATCTCATAGTCATAGGAACATGTATAAGTCATGAAGAAAGCAATAGCAACGTGCTAAGCGATCAAGTGCTAAGCTAACGGAATGGGTCAAGTCAATCACATCATTCTCCTAATGATGTGATCCCGTTAATCAAATGACAACTCATGTCCATGGCTTGGAAACTCAACCATCTTTGATTAACGAGCTAGTCAAGTAGAGGCATACTAGTGACACTATGTTTGCCTATATATGTTTTCGGTTGATACAATTCTAGCATGAATAATAAACATTTACCATGACATGAGGAAATAAATAATAACTTTATTATTGCCTCTAGGGCATATTTCCTTCATGAGCGCGCGCCGTCCTTGAGGGCCATGGGAAACCAGTTCGCCATGACCTTCTCGTCGCCGCTGGCCGCCTCGATGCTCAGCTCGTATAGCTGCAGGAACTCAGCGGGGTCGGGGGTGCCGTCGTAGCGTGGAGGAAGGTCGGGCTTGAACTTCCCCGGCCAGGCGATGCTGCAGAGCTCTGGAGTGAACGCACGGCACCCTGCTGTGGTCACGGGAGGCCGCTGTGGAGGTGGAGCCTGGTCTTGGCTCTTGCGCACCACCACCGCGGGTGGCACGCTGTCTTGACGTGGCGGTGCTGGGAGCGCACGCGCCTCTCCTTGTGGCCGCTGCACCACCTGGCAGCTTTCTTTGTCGCGCGCAGGCGCCTGTGTTGCGGATTGCGCCGAGGAGCCTCCCGCCTTGGCTCAATGATGGCGTCCTGCCTGGGAGGTGGAGGAGGTGCTCCGTGGGCTACGTCGCCCGCAGCAGGCGGTGGTTGAGTGTCAGGACCCCGATTCCAAGTCACATCGATCTAGCCGGTAACACCTCATATCACTTTGCGGCCTCACGCACGGTATTCCCACGGGTGTCGCCTTACCATGGGCCGGGACCGTTTGCGTCTTTTGGCTCACGTATATGATAGTGTCACTAGCATCCATATGACAGAGAGAACCGGGCCGACATGGCTAGTCGTGAACCCAAAGCGGCACTAACCCATGGGGACGAGCATACATGAATCACATCGAGCATGTCGGTCATCAACGTGTGAATCCGGGCTGTAGCCTTTGGGCTAACAGGACTCCGGTATCCCGGGCTGTAGCGAGCTAGGCAGGACTCCGAATATCACCGCGTGACATTTCCCGAAGGGAGACATATAGGGACGAAGTGAAACACATGCCGGCCAGTCAAGTGTCCAAAGCAGTAGTCTTTGGGCTAGCAGGACTCCGGTGAACCGGGCTGTAGCGGACTACTATCGCTCAGGAAGCACTAGACTACATTTCCCCATATGAGAGACTGCCAAGGATAAACAACTAGATTGTCGGATCCCACACATACCAAGCATTTCAAACATACACACAATATGCTCAATATGTGTAAATACAACATGGCATCACAACATAACTCTACGACTCAAATATTTATTCATTAGGCTCCGAGGAGCGAGATATTACAAACATGGGTCGCATGACCCAACACTCGAGCATACAAGTCAAAGCACAAGCGGAAGCTTAACATGTCCGGTACAGAGACATCTACAAATGAAAAAAGGCTGAGAAGCACGATTATCTACCGAGATCTGCCGAGGGCACAAGATCATAGCTGAGGTAACAAGCTAAATGTCGAAGTCCAAGCGGAACTACTAGCGAGACTGACGTCTCTCTGCAAAACATGAAATAAGCAAACGTGAGTACAAATGTACTCAGCAAGACTTACATCAGATTTAACTACATATGCATCATTATCAAAAGGGGGTGGTGGAGTTTAACTGCAGCAAGCTAGCTTTGACTCGGTGGCTATCCTGAACTACGACTGCAAGTAACTCTTTTGGGGTGGCGCACACGAGTCCACATATTCACCATATCAATACACCACTATGGATCCGCTCCCGTCTACCTACGAGAACGCCATCCATAGCACTCACGCTTATCTTGCGCATTTTAGAGTATCCACTTTCACTTGTCTATGAACTATGCAAGGGGTCCAAGTTTCCATATCCGAGGAATCCGGCTATTCGAATAGATGATGTTAACCTCAGGGGTGTACTTCTTCACACACGCTCGCCACTTATCGCCTGTACACGTCATGTACCTCGGCAACCTTCAAGCGGAAGCCGGGCGAGGAGTCGGCCACGACACGACTAACCACACAAGTCTCTCGTCCAGGTTTATCGCCTATTCGGGTTCCATCCGCAAGGAGAGATCCGTCCGGGTGTCGCTCACGGCCCCAAACGATGTGAGCAGGGTTCCCAAGCCCACCAACCGGGTGCCACTTGGTACACCGTACATCAGGTGCCTAGTCTGTCCCAAGCCCACTGCATGCGGGTGCCACTTGGTAGACTACTAACACTACCTACAAACACCGAAACTAGTTGCAACTCCCGGACAGAGATCAAGTTGATTAATAAGTCGAGAGGGGTCGAGTTACGGAACCCAATGTGTGGTAGTAACTGTTCATGGATCACAAACACAGAACTTCAGTTCACGAGGACGGCTGCAATGAGACAACCCACCATGTACTCCTACATGGCCTCTCACTGCTACCTTTACCAAATCGTGTTCACACACTTAGCTCTCACACGGTAGGACATGTTCACCACTTTCCAATTCATTCCCGATGAATCAGACCTGACACAACTCTAAGCAATAGCAGGCATGACAAACAAGCATGAATGAGTAGGCACATCAGGGCTCAAACAACTCCTACTCATGCTAGTGGGTTTCATCTAATTCTTGTGGAATGACAGGTCATGCAGAGGGTAAAGGGGTTCAGCTACCGCATCAAGTAACACATGAGTCGTTGTTGTCCTAATGCAGTAAAATAGAGCAGGAGCGAGAGAGTGGGATTATATCGGAATGAACAAGGGGGTTTTGCTTGCCTGGCACTTCTGAAGATAATATAGCTCTTCATTAGTGTCATCGATCTCATCATCGAAACGTCGTCTACTGAGAGGGGACAAACACCGGCAACTGAGAAAGAACACCATCAATGCAATGCACATTCATATGAATGACATGTCATGTTAAGGTACTGAATTCACCTAATGCAATATCTAGCCAAGTTAATTGAAGTGGAACTCAAACAAGAACAAATTCCAACTCCAAATGTTATTTCATAATTTGCCCTAATCATCATTTGTCCTATTCAGTGAGGTTAACTTGTTCAAACATGCATGATCATGGCATAAACAGATTCCTCATATTTTTCTGATCATTTTTCATATATAACTTATTTCCATTGGAGTTACGGTTGAATTTCTATGAATTTTAGAAGTTTTGGATATATTCTGGAATTTCCTGAGTTATAATAAATCCAGAAAACCTATTACTGCGTCAGCATGACCTCACGGTGACGTCAGCAAGTCAACGGGCGCTGTCCAGGTCAAATTTGACCTGTGGGTCCCGATTGTCAGTGTCTAACTAAACTAACCTAGCTTAGTTAGTACTAACCTAACTTAACTAACCGGGCGGGGCCCGCATGTCAGTGGGTCAGGGGGTAATTAAGTTGGTCATTAGCACCTAATGACGATGCCACGCCATCACCACCGGCGTGTGATCGTCGGCGACCAAATCATGGCGGGTGTGCACCGGAGTGGCTCGGGTTTCGCCTCGGTGCACCATTTTGCTCGGGGTTTTGCGGCTCTGGCGGTGGAAGACTCGCGCATCTAGTGGTGGTGGCGGCAATGCGGTGGTCGGAATCGGCGGCCGAGCTCAAAGCGGCAGCCGGAGTTCGGCGGGATCGGGTTTGACGCTACGGTGCACGGGAGGAGGAGAGGGTGGTGGCTACGAGCTCCTGGTGCTGCGCTGAGCACAAAAGTGGGGTTGGCTTCGAGCCATTGTGGCTCTAGCCACGACGGCGCCATGGCCGGCGGCGGGGAGTTTTTGGGTGAGGTGGAAACGGCGGCTACGGAGGCCAAACAAGCACGGGAGCTAGGGGGAGAGGAAGAGGAGCTCACCGTGGAGAGGGAGAGGTGGTCGGCGGCTCGGGGCGTCCGGAGTTCGACGAATCGAGGCGGCAGTGACAGCGGGTCCGAGAAGGGGAAAAGCGGCGGGGCGGCGCCTCGGGGCTTCTCCTGTCGCGTGAGCCGTCGGGGAGGACGAGGGAGGCACGGCGGGTCTCTAGGGCATGTTGGATGGGCGAGGGAGGGCCTGTGGTCGCGGTGGTGGCGAGCGGCGGCGACGGTGTGTGTTCAGGAGAGAGCCAGGGAGAAGCAGAGGGGGTCCAGGGGGTCCAGAGCGGCGCCGAGGAGGGCTTCGAGGCCCTTCGGTGAGGCAGGCGAGCAGGGAGGAGGCATGGCGAGCTCGGGCGCGTCTTGCGTGTCCCTCCTCGCCCTCTTGGCAGAGGTAGGCGACAGCCCGACACTTGCCCGGTGGGCTGGGCAGTTGGAGGAGCTGGGCAGTAAGTGGGCTGCCGATGGCAGCCCAAGTGGCTTCTCTCTCTCTCCTATTTCTATTTAATCCTGTTTTCTATTATTCTGTAACTGTTGGGCTTTATTAAAAATACTAAATCAATCCCAAAATTCATGCCACTGCTCATGACCACTGTTGGAAATATATCCTCTGATAAACATTTCAGTTTGGGATTATTTGAGCATTTAAATTATTTATTAGCATTAAATGCCCAAATGCAAATACTTTATGAATTAATCCGGTGACCAAATATGACAAGAAAAATGTGCAGCACCTCTGGTTACGGTTTAAGGCATTTTTCGTAAATGATGAACATTTTCTAAAGCCATTTGAAATCACTGAAAAATATTTTTGGTTGAGCCTATTTGAATTCCTTTAATGCTAGGGTTTAGGCAATCCCCATTTCAAATTTCATGAAAATTAAACATGATGCATGGATGCAATGCCACTAGTTACAAGCAAGCTCTAGGGCTGTGACATTGAGGCAGCGAGCGATATGGTGCAATAGACTGTCTGGCGGTGTTGACGAGCTTTGTGATGCGGTCCAGCCAGTCCTCGTAGAGGTCGTCGACCGGTCGATAGCGCAGAAGCTCGCGCGCCATGAGCAGCCCAGCCCGCGCGTTCGCCGGACCGCGACGGGCATGGGAGGACGAAGCAGCTGGAGTCAGCAACAGGGTGGCGGTGCGTCCGTCTCGCCGCATAGAAGGATGCAACAATGAAGCTTGCTGCTCATGGCCCGCGGGGCCGGTGGCGGCGTTCACCGCTGGCAACGGGGGACGGCGAGGGCAGCCGTCACCTGTTGGCGCTGTCTGAGCGACGTGGGCGGGGAGGGCGGCCCGGTGCTCAGCAAGAGCTCAACGAGCATCAGCCATGGAGGCGGTGGAGCGATGGCGAGTCGACCGGCGGAAGAGAGGCTCCGACGCACCCCTACCCGGCGTGCCAAATGTAGGATTTCGGGTTCTACAAACTGTTGAGAGGTTCGAACTCTGGGGTGCGCGCGAAGGACTCAACCTCCCCAGTCTTCCAACCCGACGATCCCATGGCCTAGCTCGACGAACTCATGGTAAAGAAGACACGACAGTTTACCCAGGTTCGGGCCACCTTGCGGTGTAAAACCCTACTCCTGCTTTGTGGTGGATTGACCTCGAGGGGATGAGGATGAACTAGTACAGTGGAAGAACGACCTCAAGAGGTGTGTTCTTGAGCTGGTGGGAAGAGGATGATCTGAATGATCCGTCCCCTTCTATGGTGGTGGCTAGGTCCTATTTATAGTGCCTTGTTCCTCTTCCCAAATGAAGGCGGGAAGGGATCCCACAACGGCCAAATTCGAAGGGAGACAACTAGTACATCTTATTCTGACAAAAGTAGTCTTCGCCTGCAAAGCCTCTGGTCGTGACGCCGTGGTGGGCTCGGCGATGACCTCCGTCCTGCCGTCTTGGTCTTGTTACACGGGAATGGAAACGTTTGGCTGATTCCTCAGGACTCCGCGCCTGCGCTTGCTTCTTTAGCACCAAAGGGGAAACTGTTGCACTGCGCCCGCTGGCGCCCGCCTGGCCTTGGTCGTAATGGCTCACGTCATCCGAACCTCATGAGGCGAGGCTTGCATAGAAATCTCTGCTCCTCAGGAGCCAGCCTGAGGAGGCCGCTCCTTCTGGAGGTCTTGGTGTCGTACGCCTCGTGAGGCTTGGCCCCTCGCGAGGGTCTTGAGTTGTTGATGTTGAAGCTGGGCCGCACCAGGCCATTGAAGGAGCCACGCCGTGGGCCGCAGGCAGACAAGTCTGGGTACCCCCGTTCCCAGAACGCCGACAACCCTTCCCGCGCTTTCCATCACACGCCCCTCGCCGCTTGCCATGCCGCATTCATGCTGATCTAGAGCATGCAGCGGCTGGCATTGATGTTGCGATTTGACAAGATGGGAAGGCGGCGCGGATGGATGCGACCTCTCGGGTGATGCCACTTCAATGCGGACGTCGCGTCCCGAGAAACCAACTCCGGCCACCGCGCCGCATTGAAGTAGGTTGACCGCCCCTCCGCCTGGCTTGGCCACGGCTATTAAGATGTGCTCCGGCGCCATCCAGATCCGCACCCCCCTCCCGAGCACCGCATCGTCCTCCTCCCCCTCGCCGAGCCCTTCCTCCTCTCCGAGCCCAACGATGATGCTAAAGTCCTGGTTCTCCATGCCGGCAGGCAGCACCGTGCGAACTCGTCGTCAGCCGAATCATGGCGTTGCCGCCCTCGCTCACCGTGACCATCCGCATCCAGAGCGGCGGGCTCCTCCGGCGACAAGGAGGACCAGCCGCATCAGCGGCCCTGTCTTCTCTCGAAGGCAGCTGACGGAGGAAGAATTTGTCCGTCAGATGGAGATCATGACGAAGTGTTCGCTCCGTCAGATGGGCCCGACGCCACCGTCGCTGGCGCGCGTTAAGGAGGAGCTACCGTCCCCAACACAGATTCACGTTAAGCGGGAGCTGACATCCCCACTCCAGTAGGTGAAGGACGAGCTGGTGTCCCCGCCCCACAACCGCAGCCTCCACATCCGCGGTTGCATGAAGCAGGAGCCGGGCGTCCCCCCTAGCGCCTCCACCGCATGAAGGACGAGCCAGCATCGTACCCACCGCATAGTCGCTACGCGCGGATCGACGAGCCCTCCTCACCACCATGACACCACCGCCGCCCGGCAAAGTTGGAGCTACCGCCAGCAATCACCAAGGCATGTGGCCACATCCTCCTCTACCTCGGAGGCGGCGGTTATGATAGTGCCTCCGACTCTCGGGCCGTGATATCCGAGGCTGAGCGCGTAGCGCGGATGCAGGCGAGGTACGACCGATGCAATGTCAGTTGCCGCTCTGCTTCACCAAGACGGACGTTGTGCCGGAATGGGTCCGCAATGACTCGGACCTCAACGCGGCATTAGCACTCGACTACTTGTCACCACCGCAAACACGGCTGCCAGGCGCCGCCGCCGCCTTGACGGCGAGCTTGCCAAGATTGACGAGGAGTGGCCACTAAGCGACTGCTCCACAAATGCCGGAAGGGGCAAGGCCGCCACCCAGGCGCCGCCAGCGCCGTCGATGGCTAGGCAGCGGCGCCTTTGCATAGCGAGGAAGCGGGCGGCTCCTCCATGAGCATCAGCGACCACCACCAGGGCTGCCACAGCCCTCTAGCATCCTTGCGCTGCTGGAGATACATCTCCAACATATCTATAATTTATGAAGTATTGATGCCTTGTTTACAAAATTTTTATATGGTTTTGGTATGATTTGGATGGAACTAACCTGGACTGACGCTGTTTTCAGCAGAACTACCGTGGTGTTGTTTTTTGTGCAGAAATGAAAGTTCTCGAAATGAGCTGAAATTTTTGATGATTTTTTGGGAACAAAAGAGAACCCCGAAGCTCGTGGGAGGGCCAGAAGAGCCACGAGGAGGGCACAACCCACCAGGGCGCGCCTGAGGGGCTGGCCTTGCCTCGGTGGGTTGTGCTCACCTTAAGGCCCATCTTCGCGTGAAACCAACGCCAAAAAATCCTATAAATAGAGAAACCATCAAAAATAACCCTAGATCAGAAGTTCTGCCGCCGCAAGCCTCTGTAGCCACGAAAAGTCAATCTATACCCCGTTCCGGCACTCTGCTGGAGGGGGGAATCATCATCGGTGGCCATCTTCATCATCCCGGCGGCCACCATGATGAGGAGGGAGTAGTCCACCCTCGGGGCTAAGGGTTTGTACCAGTAGCTATGTGTTTAATCTCTCTCTCTCTCTCTCTCATGTTCTTGAGATGTCACGATCTTGATGTATTGCGGGCTTTGTTAATATAGTTTGATCATATGGTGTTTTCCCCTCTCTATCTTGTTGTGATGAATTGAGTTTTCCCTTTGAGATTTCATTTTATCGGATTGAATACTTTTATATATTTGAGAGCACTTGATATATGTCTTGCATATGAATACGCGTGGTGACAATGGGGTATTGTTTCAATTCACTTGATATATGTTTTGGCACTCAACTCGCGGATTCCCGAGGTGACATTGGGGTAATCTATGCATAGGGGTTGATGCACGTTGTCGTCTTTGTTTCTCCAGTAGAAATCTTGGGGCACTCTTTGAGGTTCTTTGTGTTGGATCGAGTATTATGAATCTGAAATTGTTTGATGCGTATCGTATAATTAACTCACGGAGACTTGTGGTGACATTGGAGTATCTAGGTGACATTAGAGTTGGTTGATGCATATCATATGGTATTATTTTAGTACGAACTCTTGTATAGATCGAACGGAAAGAATAACTTTGTGTTATTTTAGTACGAACTCTATTGTTATTTTAGTACGAACTCTTGGATAGATCAAACGGAAAGAATAACTTTGTGTTATTTTAGTACGAACTCTTGAATAGATCGAACGGAAATAATTAAGGTGGTTTCGTACCCTACAAACAATTTCTTCTTATGTTCTCTGCTAGATAAGAACTTTGGAGTGATTCTTCGTTGCACGTTGAGGGATGGTTATGTGATCCAATTATATTAGCATTGTTGAGAGATTGCACTAGCGAAAGTACGGACCCTAGGCCTCATTTTCAAGCATTGCAATACCGTTTCTGCTCCGTTTTATCAATTGCTACCTTGCTGTGTTTATTGTTCATATTACAAAAATCAATATCTACTATCACTACTATGCTTGTATCCCCATATCTTCGCTGAACTAGTGCACCTATACAAATTGCCATTGTATTTGGTGTGTTGGGGACACAAGAGACTTTTTTATTATTTGGTTGCTGGGTTGTCTGAGAGAGACCATCTTCATCCTACGCCTCCCACGGATTGATAAACCTTAGGTCATCCACTTGAGGGAAAATTGCTATTGTCCTACAAAACTCTGCGCTTGGAGGCCCAACACAAGTCTACAAGAACAAGTTGTGTAGTAGACATGAAGCTCTTTTCTGGCTCCGTTGCCGGGGAGGTGAGTGCTTGAAGGTATATCTTCAGATCTTGCAATTGAATCTTTTAGTTTCTTGTTTTATCGCTAGTTTGTTCCATAAAAGAAAACTACAAAAAATGGAATTGAGGTGGTCTCATATTGTTCATCTTTATCATGTCTTTCATGAAAATGATGGAAAAGAAAATTGTGCTCAATTGATAGAAGAAGAATTCTATAAAATATTTGAAAAAAATTCTTTGAATGATGAGCATGATTGCAATGTTGTTGGTATGAACTTTTTGAATATCCATGATGCTAATGACATGCAAAGCTACAAGCTTGGTGATGCTATGTTTAATGAAGATGATATTTTTACTCCCCCATGTTTTGATGAGAAAATTTATTATAATGAAAGCATGCCTACTATTTATGATGATTATATTTATGAGTGGGTTTGGAAGAGTGTCAAATTTAGATAATCTTTGTCCCACTATTTTGGAGGGTGTTAAATCTTGTCACAATATTGATGAAAGTGGATTTGGAGAGGTCATGACTTTATTTAATGATGAATCCACTATTTTGGAAGAGGTTCCAATAGATTATGACAATAAAGTTGTTATCTATGATGATTATGGTGATGACATGTATGCTATATTGAATAATAATAACCATGAAACTTGTCATCATGATTTTAATTTTCAATCACATGATAATTATTTTGTTGAGTTTGCTCCCACTACTATTGATGAGAATAAATTTGCTTATGTTGAGAGTAACAAAATTTCTATGCTTATGCATCATGAAAAGAGTGCTTTATGTGATAGTTATATTGTTGAATTCATTCATGATGCTACTGAAAATTATTATGAAGGGGAACATATGCTTTTACATATTGCAAAAATATCAAGTTTCCTCTCTATGTGTTGAAAGTTTTCAAGTTGCACTTCTTTTGCCTTCCTATGCTAGTTGATTATTGTTCCCATAAATTGTTTGCTCAAAAAATACCTATGCATAGGAAGTGGGTTAGACTTAAATGTGCTTGCCATGTGATTCATGTTGCTCTTGTTATGTTTCAATCCTTATCTTTTATGCGAGCATCATTGAACTCATCATGCCTAGCTAAAAGGCATCAAAGAAAAGCGCTTGCTGGGAGACAACCCAACGCTTTTACCTACTGTTTTTATTGCTTTTGTTTCAATAAAGTGCCAAGTAAAGCCTTTGGGATAGTGTGGATGATAGTTGACTTGAATATGTGCAAAAATAAAAACTTTTGTGCTCAGTCCAGGAATTTTCAAAATTCATTGGAACGTGATTTTGATCTGAATTTTTACAGGTGATATATATACAAATTCCCTATGTTTTCCTAATTTTTCAGAATTTTAGGAGTAGCAGAAGTATGGTTGTTTTCTAGATCATTACAGACTGTTCTGTTTTTGACAGATTCTGTTTTCAATGCATAGTTTGCTTGTTTCCTAGTTTCTATGGCTTATATTGCTCAATTTAAATTGTGTAAATGATAAGGTACAGTAGGCATTGTGTGAGAACAATTATGAATCTTGTCTTTGACAGTACCGAAGTGAATGATTTGCTTTATCATACTAACCTATCTCATGAAGTTCCGTTAAGTTTTGTGTGATTGAAGATTTCAAGTTTTGGGTGAGATATCAATATGAGGAGAATAAGGAGTGACAATACCATAATATTGGGGATGCCCAAGGCACCCCAAGTTAATATTCAAGGAATATCCAAGCAACTAAGCTTGGGGATGCCCTGAAAGGCATCCCCTCTTTCGTCTCCAACATTATCGGTAATCTTACTTTGGGCTATATTTTCATTCATCACATGATATGAGTTTTGCTTGGAGCGTCATTTTATTTTGTTTTTATTTGCTTGCTGCTATCTATAAAGAATGTTTTGCATCTTTTACTTTAATAAAAATGTCAAGTATAGCCTTTGCCATGCTTATTTTGCAAGTATATGAGTTGCTGTTCCAAAACAGAAAGTTTATCGCTGTTGCAAAAATTCTCTAGAAAAGTCAGAATGTGATAAAATGTTGAAACTTTTTTCACAATAAGATATGATAAATTTTCTAAAGTGTGGTAATTTTTTAGATTTCTTTAAGTTGAATAAGTATGGATCCTTATTGCATCCTTTACAGACTGTCCTGTTTAGATAGATTGCTATTGTGTTTGCATTGTTTGCATATGTTTGCTTGTTCAATGATTCTATTTGAGGATATGAGTATTAAATATGCAGAGGAATTTAGTATGCAATGTTAAATAATAATTTTAGTGATTTTTTACAGTAGAGAATGATAAGGTTACTGCATTGATTTATACTAACGTATCTCACGAGTTCTTGTTGAGTTTTATGTGGATGAAGTTTTTGAGATTTAGGGAAACCGCGATATAAAAGGAATTAAGGAGACACAAAAGCTCAAGCTTGGGGATGCCCAAGGCATCCCAAGATAATATTTCAATAAGTCTCAAGCATCTAAGCTTGGGGATGCCCCGTTAGGCATCCCACCTTTCATCGACAATTATCGGTTAGTATTAGTTGAGCCTAAGTTTTTGCTTCTTCACAAGAGTTGTGCTATACTTGGAATGTAATTTTATTTTGTTTTGCTTGCTGTTTTAATAAAATACTTAAATCTGAAAGTTTTTAAATAAGAGATTCCACAATTAGCTACCTAATTACTTAACTGCTCGTTTGATCTTCACTTATATCTTTTTGGGAGTAGTTTGTCATTTACTCTCATTCTTCACTTAGATTATTTTGAGAGTTGAAAATTCTGAGAAATACTTATGCTCTTGCGCTTCACTTAAATTTATTTTAGAGCTTGTTAGTAGCAATGGTAATATATAAATTTAGTCCCAAAGTGATGGATGTTCAAGAAGGATATAATAAAAACTTTCATTTAGATCATTGGATATGATAAATATGATCCCTTGCAATAGTATTGCGATATGGAGATAATAATATGTGAGTCATGTTGGTGAGTAATTATGCTTTAGGAAGAATATTTGTGTTAAGGTTTGTGATTCCCTATGCAAGCACAAAAGTCAATAGTTAAGAATTGAAATTACATCCTACTTGTGGTGCATTCTTCGGTGTTAGTTATGCTCAATGCTCGTGTAACGCCCGAGTCCGATGCGCCATGTGTCTTGCAGTTATTCGTCGTCGTTGCCATGTCATTTGATTGCGTGTTGCATTTTCCATGTCATCATGTGCATTTCATCTTCATGTTTTTCAAAACTTGCATCCGTCCGGGTTTCCCAGCTTTCTCCGTTGTCCGTTTTGGAATCCGACACTCTCAGATGCACCCGTTGCACTTCTTAGATCTTGTTTCGTGAGTGGGAGAAAAACCTTCTCGGAATGGGCCGAGCGTTGACTTGTGGCCTTGGTACATCACCTAGACCGCCTGTCAAATTTCGTTCCATTTGGAGGTCGTTTGATGCCCCAACGGTTAACCGCGTTAACCGCCGGACCTCTTTCTCCTTGCAGCCCAGCTGTGACGCCCGGATAATTAAGCTACAGTGAACCTCCCCTAATGATGCCACATCACCTCGGTTACTGTTGATAAACTCGCGTCAGTTCGAAACCCAGTTCAAATTTCAAATTTAGAATAAAGACAAACAATAAAAGTTTCCAAACATGAAAACTAAAATGTTCATCCTGTGGCAAATAATCCCTAACTTATTTTGGTGTTGGAACCAACCTTTTTCAAAATGTTTAAATGCCCTAAACTAAATAAAAACAATGGCTGAAATAACAATTTAATTGCTTTTTAAATTATAAAAATATTAAACTAACTTGTTTTGGTATCAAACTAGGTTTGGCAGTGGCCTATATTAATGATACTAATTTAGGTGATGACTCGGTATATTATAAAACTAAAATAATTAGGAACTAAAAGAAAACAAAAAAAGTAAAATAAGAAAAGGAAAAAGAAAACAAAAAAAAAGGAAAAGGAAACCCTCTCGGCCTAATTGGGCCACGGCACGCCGGCTGGCCCACCGGCCCACCCGCGCCCCTGGCCTATATGGCCTGCCGTGCCTGAACCCTAAGCCACGACCCCTACAATCCCACCCCACTTTCCCCACTCGCTCTCTCCCTTCCCTCCCGATATGGATCGGGGGAAACGGCGCCCCGACCCCATCGCGGCGACGCGCATCGCCGCCCCGCCGTCGCCGGCACCCGCCTCCTCAACCCTCCTCCCTGACCGGCCTCCTGGCGCCTATGCTTCCTCCCGACGCCAGCCATCGCCATGGATGCCGCGACTCCCCGTCCTCGACCTCTTCTCCAACCACGCCCGGACACCAACGCCGTTCGCCGTCGCCGCCTCCTCACCCCCCCGTTGTCGATCTGCCTCGCCGGACCTCCCCGAGCCCACTGCCTTTGCCCTAAGGCCTCGCGGTGAGGCCCCCGGCCTTCGCCTTCCCTACTTCTTCGTCCCCCCTTTTTCCTCTCTGTCACCGCGGCCACCGCGCTCGCGACGGGGTCCGGCCATCCCCGCGGTCACTATGCCCCCCCGCTCCTTCCTACCCGCTGTGGCAGCTCTAGCCACTACCTCGGCTCTCTTCTTTGTGGGCTGCCTCAATTGTCGACCCATACGAACACCCCGCACCATCTGCGGCCGTGCCACCAGCAGCGCCCATCCGCTGCGCCAGTAGCTACGCCAGCGCTGGCCTCGTCCGCTGCAGCTGCGTCCGCGCCTGAGGCAGCGCCCTGCCGCCGCTCTGCATCGCCCGTCACTGCGCAGCGCCGCACAAGACGCGTGATGTCGCCCCACTCCCCTCCTACGTGCGGACTGCCCAGCCACCCGTCGATCGCCCGCGACCATACGCACCCGCCTCGGCAGCGCTGGCCCCGCTCCGATCCCTCCCGCCGCCCGTTGCCGTGCGCTCACGCCCACGCCCGGCGAAGTCCCGTTCTGGCCACGGCCTCGCCTTGCCCCCGGGTCGGCCTCAGCGCGGGCGACGCTGCGCCCAGGGCCAGCCGTCCGCACGCCCGTGCCCGCTAACGCCGGCCCTTTATGGCCCCTGGGGTCTGTGACAAATGGGGCCCACGCCCCCAGAACGATAAAAAAAGAAGAATAAAAAATGTTAGAATAGATAAATTAATAATTAATTAAGGAGTTAATTAAGTTAATTAATCATGTTTAGCTAATTTAATTAAAATAAATTAGCCTAATTACTTAGTTAGTCTAATTAACCCGGGTTAGTTAACCCGAGTCTATGACCAGTGGGTCCCACGTGTTAGCTTGACCAGTCAACGGTCAGAGTTGACTGCTGATGTCATGCTGACGTCATAAATGCAATTTCAAATTAAAATAATCTGTAAATGCTAGAAAATGATTTAAAACTTTAAAAATTAATATAAAATAATCCGTAAATCGCATGAAAATACTTTGTACATGAAAGTTGCTCAGAACGACGAGACGAATTTGGATATGCAGCCCGTTCGTCCGCCACACATCCCTAGCATAGCAAACACACAACTTTCCCCTTCCGGTTCACCTGTCCGAAAACGCGAAACACCGGGGATACTTTCCCGGATGTTTTCCTCCTTTGCCGGTATCACCTCCTAACGCGTTAGGGCACTACTAGCACCGTTACTTGACATGTCATGCATCGTTATGCATCTGTTTGCATTGTATTCATTGTTTCTTCCCCCTCTTCTCTCCGGTAGACTACGAGATCGACGCTATTTGGTGCCCGACCGACTACGTTGTTGACGACCTCTCCTTCTTGCCAGAGCAACCAGGCAAGCCCCCTTGATCACCGGATATCGCCTATTCCTTCTCTCTCTTGCTTGCATTAGAGTAGTGTAGCATATTCTTGCTTTCGGTTAATCCTATTCTGCTGCATAGCCTGTCATTGTTTCTATAATTGTTGATACCTTTACCTGCTATCCTAATGCTTAGAATAGGATGCTAGTGTTCCATCAGTGGCCCTACACTCTTGTCCGTCTGCCATGCTATACTACTGGGCCGTGATCACTTCGGGAGGTGATCACGGGCATATGCTATATACTTTATACTGTTACATTACTTATGATACTGTTCGGAGATGGGGGCTGAAGGGGCAGGTGGCTCCATCCCGGTAGAGGTGGGCCTGGGTTCCCGACGGCCCCCGACTGTTACTTTGTGGCGGAGCGACAAGGCGGGTTGAGACCACCTAGGAGAGAGGTGGGCCTGCCCTGGTCGGCGTTCGCGGTTACTTAACACGTTAACGAGATCTTGGTATTTGATCTGAGTCTGGCAATTGGCCTATACGCACTAACCAACTACGCGGGAACAGTTATGGGCACTCGACGTCGTGGTATCAGCCGAAGCCTTCGTGACGTTAGCGACTGAGCGGCGCGCGCCGCATTGGACCGTAAGCTTGCGCTTGTATTAAGGGGGATAGGTCTGCTTCCAGCCGCGTTCGCAACGTGCAGTTGTGCAATGGGTGATGGGTCCAGACCTCTGCGCCATAGGATTTAGACCGGCGTGCTGACCTCTCTATTGTGCCTAGGTGGGGAAGCGACATGTTGATCTTCTGAGGCCGGGCATGACCCAGGAAAGTGTGTCCGGCCAAATGGGATCGAGCGTGTTGGGTTATGTGGTGCAACCCTGCAGGGAAGTTTATCTATTCGAATAGCCGTGATCTTCGGTAACAGGACGACTTGGAGTTGTACCTTGACCTCATGGCAACTAGAACCGGATACTTAAATAAAACACACCCTTCCAAGTGCCAGATATAACCCAGTGATCGCTCTCTAACAGCGTGACGAGGAGGGGATCGCCGGGTAGGATTATGCTATGCGATGCTACATGGTGAACTTACCATCTACTCTCCTCTACATGCTACAAGAGGGAGGCTGCCAGAAGCGTAGTCTTCAACAAGACTAGCTATCCCCCTCTTATTCTGGCATTCTGCAGTTCAGTCCACCAATATTGCCTCTTTACACAATTACCCATGCATATGTAGTGTAGATTCTTGCTTGCGAGTACTTTGGATGAGTACTCACGGTTGCTTTTCTCCCCCTTTTACCCCTTTCCTTTCTTCCTGGTTGTCGCAACCAGATGCTGGAGCCCAGGAGCACTACACAAAAAGACACATCCGTGACATTTTGGGCCGAACGATTTTTTTTCTGTCATACATATGACACTTCTATGATAATAATTGTGACAAAACCCGGTATCATCATAGATGTGGTGGGCTCCTACTTCTATGACAAAAAATCATGACAGAAAATGGGCTTTTCGTCCTGGGCAGCCCGGAGACGTAGCTGCATGACATTCTTTGGGCCGTCTATGATGGAAAAAACCATGGTAGAAGTGAGGGGGAGGAAAATTTCGGGGAGTTCCCGGTTACGGTGGGAGGTCGGGGGCCGAGCGATGCGCGTGTGTGCGAGGCGTTGGCTCTAACTGAACCCGAGCGAGGCGTTGGGCTCTAACTGAACCCGAGCGATTACCGCAGGCTACTGGCCACTGAACCCGAAGCGATCGATCGATGGCTGTTAATTGAACCCGATCGGCGATTCCTTAGCTCTGCTGCTAACTGAAGCCAATCGATGCTGCCTCACGGGATGAGCGATGGCGTTGTGGGGGGGTTTGGATGAAGTGAGCGCTGCCGTTTGCCTCTGGATGAATAGGGACCCGTGGTGTGGTGGAGGGCTGGATGAGCGATGAGGCGGTGGAGGGGTGCTCGTGGAGGGTGGTTGAGCAGGACCCCGAAGTGGTGTGGAGGGCTGGATGAATAGTAGAGGGTGGAGGGTGCCCGTGGAGGGTGGTTGAACAGGACCCCGTGGTGTGGAGGGCTGGATGAATAGTAGGCGATGGAGGGTGGTTGAACAAGAGTGGTGGAGTAGCGCGCGGTGGAGGCTGGATGAACAGGAGCCCGTGGAGGCTGGAGGAGGTCGACGGTAGCCCATGGAGGCTGGAGGAGGTCGACGATGGAGATGAACAGTATCCCGTGGAGTCTCGTTTTGTGGTACGCCACACCCCTCCCGGTGAACAGGACCCCCGTTTCGACCGTAGGAGGTCCGTTTCATCCGTTTTGCGGTACACCACACCCCTCCCGATCAACAAGACCCTGTTTCGACCGTAGGGAGAGTCCGTTTAAATCCGTTTTGCGATGCGCCCACACCCCTCCCGATCAACAGGACCCCCGTTTCGATCGTAGGAGGTCCGTTTCCTCCATTTTGCGGTACGCCACACCCCTCCCGATCAACAGGACCCCGTTCTGAACGTAGGAGGTCCGTTTCCTCCGTTGTGCGGTACGAGGCCTCGTTTCCATCGCATGTTCCGTACAAGCCCTCCCGATGAACACGACCACGCATTCCCTTCCGACCCAGCAGGTTGGCTACCCATGAACACGACGACGACGCTGTTTCTCTGTTCCGACCTAGCCATGTACGTATGCGCGAGTAGGCGTTCGAGACCCTGCCCGTATGTACACATACGTGGCCGTATTTTCTTTCTTGCACCATGGCCGCTGTACGTACGTGTACATGCTACGTGCGCGCCTCTACTATGACACGTGCGCGCCTCTACATCGACCAATATATATGTACGTACACGTTCACGACTAGAATGACAACGCTACGTACGCTTCGACCAGGTGGTTCCCGACTGTCAGGCACTTCCTTGCCTGCGAAGATGTAGCTGGTGGGTCCCAGCAGTCAGGGGGGCGAATCATTTGTTTGTTTTTTTGCCCGGACGCACTTCCTTGCATGCGAAGATGTAGATGGTGGGTCCCAGCAGTCAGGGGGGAATGT
This sequence comes from Aegilops bicornis, assembly GCA_021605145.1. Classification (NCBI taxonomy): domain Eukaryota; kingdom Viridiplantae; phylum Streptophyta; class Magnoliopsida; order Poales; family Poaceae; genus Aegilops; species Aegilops bicornis. Next base: position 638,329,828 of record CM038675.1, read on the forward strand.
TTTTTTTCATGAAATACAGTGGCCCGTCTGGTGGGTCCCTGCTGTCAGGTGGAGGAATAATTATTTTGCGCGTAATAAGGAGGCACTTCCTTGCGGCCGCCGTGGACCCAACTGTCAGCCTCTCCACGCACAGTACTCTTCCGATGGAAGTCGGTCGTTGACCACATTGGCCACGCCGCACCGAGAGCACCACGGCGGTGGACGCATCATGAGGCCTAGGAAGGGGACGGACGGAGCCGGGAAGACGCAGAGGTGGATGCCCACGCGAAGAGGAGTACGAGGGTGAGGCTGCCGTCGCCGTAGAATGACAGGGGGTGTGGGTGAGTAGAGGGATGGCCTGGCCAGCAGTGGGAGTAGTAGGGGCGTTGTCGGTGTCAAAACCGGCGGATCTCGGGTAGGGGGTCCCGAACTGTGCGTCTAGGCGGATGATAACAGGAGACAAGGGACACGATGTTTTTACCCAGGTTCGGGCCCTCTCGATGGAGGTAAAACCCTACTCCTCGCTTGATTAATATTGATGATATGGGTAGTACAAGAGTAGATCTACCACGAGATCGGAGAGGCTAAACCCTAGAAGCTAGCCTATGGTATGATTGTTGTTCGTCCCACGGACTAAACCCTCCGGTTTATATAGGCACGAAGAGGGTTAGGGTTACCAGAGTCGGTTACAATGGTAGGAGATCTACATATCCGTATCGCCAAGCTTGCCTTCCACGCCAAGGAAAGTCCCATCCGGACACGGACGAAGTCTTCAATCTTGTATCTTCATAGTCCAGAGTCCGGCCAAAGGCTATAGTCCGCTATCCGGACACCCCTAATCCAGGACTCCTCGGTAGCCCCTGAACCAGGCTTCAATCACGACGAGTCCGTAGCGCATATTGTCTTGACATTGCAAGGCGGGTTCCTCCTCCGAATTCTTCATAGAAGATTTTGGACACAAGGATAGTGTCCGGCTCTGCAAAATAAGTTCCACATACCACCATAGAGAGAATACTATTTACACAAACTCAATCTGCTGACGTATTCCGCATCGTGACATCACACCATGGCCAAGCCTTTATTCGAATCGTTTTCACTATCCCACCTCAGCGCGTTTAGCGAGGCGGTTTCCTTGGCACATCTTGTCAAAGCAGAGATCGTGTCCCCTTATTTCGGGATTCTCATCAATACAGGCATGGGTAACCCAACCGCGCCATTGATTACGGCGCTTGGGAGATAAGCGAGTTTTATCAGGCCGGTGGGGACGCATGGCTTTGTCCGTCCATATAAGGGGATAAGGATCCACTTTTTCACACACGCCTTCTTCCTCCTTTGCTCATCCATTTCCGCGCACTTGAGCTCTAGCGCCCAAGTCCGCACATCCCACCTCAACCTTCTCCAACTATGTCCGGAGCGGGAGGCAAGTGGATGGCCTCCTCCGTCACGGAGGGGCACATCAAAAAGCTGCGAAAGGCCGGATACTTGTCCGACGACATCGCACATTGGCTCCCCGACAAGGGGCATCTCATCCCCACCCCCAGGCCCCATGAGAGGGTGGTGTTCCTCCCCCACTTTCTCCGCGGACTAGGTTTTCCACTTCATCCATTTGTCCGGGGGCTCATGTTCTACTACGGCCTAGATTTCCATGATCTGGCCCCGAATTTCATCCTCAACATCTCGGCGTTCATCATAGTGTGCGAGGCCTTCCTCTGCATCCAGCCCCACTTCGGCTTATGGCTGAAGACCTTCAATGTCAAGCCGAAGGTAGTGGGCGGCCGCCAAGCGGAGTGCGGAGGTGCCATGGTGGGAAGATGGCCAACGTCCTATGGCTCGAGGGCTCCTTCGTGGAGACCATAAAGGGGTGGCAATCGGGGTGGTTCTACATCACCGAGCCGCGCGACCCTAAATGGGCAGCGGCCCCCGAATTCCGATCTGGCTTCCCTACACGGCTCACCTCATGGAAAGAGATGGGCCTGACGTGGGGTAATTCGGAAGAGCTGAACAGACTCCAAACCTGCGTCCGAAACCTGTTGGACAAGAAGCTCAAGCTTGTCAACGTAGTCCAGGTTATGCTCATCCACCGGATCCTCCCATGCCAGCAACGGGCCTTCAACTTGTGGGAGTTTGATCCGGCACAACATCAAACCTTGAGCCCGCTCTTCGATACTACATACGAAGATGCCTGGAAGGTGTTGTTCAAGGGCGCTGAGGCTCCCGCATCCGCTACCGAAGATCGCGGATTCAGCTCGCGGCATCAAGCCAGCGAGGTAAGCTATTTTACCCTTTACGGGACTCTTTATTTCATAGTTTGACTCTATGCGGGATCTAAAACTGTCGGGGAAGCTGATCGTGGCCCACGGACACCTATGGGACGGGGGTCCCTTACGGTTCGGTGGGAGGCGGAGATCGCACGAAGAGCAGATCGAGGCGATGCACACAAGCGGATTTACCCAGCTTCGGAGCTCTCCGGAGAGATAAAACTCCCTCTGCTGCTTGTATGCGATTATTTGTGTTCTTGCTAGGGAGCAATGAGAGCTACAAAACCTAGCCTGAGTGAGTGTGGTCTCGAGTGAACTGACCGGAGCCGAACCCTTTGTACGTTGCACTTGGGCCTCCTTTTATAGGCTCAAGGGGTCACCGACAGGTGGCAACTAGACAAGGGTACAAATGTAAAAACAGTGGTTGGTACACTGCTTTGTACAGTGTACAGTGGTCTATACCTAACTCTGACGGCAAGGGACAAAATCAATAAATGCCCGTCCCTGTCGCCTAAACAGTGCAACAGGGACCGTCAAGTGCGCCTCCGTTTGCCACGATGGTAGCTTGTCAGCGCCGCTTATCGCTGCTCCCCGCTGGCTGCACAGCCCTTTGACACGCGTGCCTGGAGCAGCCCCACGGCGACACGTTGGCGGATGAGCTGGAGCGGAGATGAAGAGAGTTGCTTGCCGCGGGAAGCGCCTTGCCGCGGGCGAATCCTTGTAGCGCTCGGGAGCTTGTCGCTCACCAAGCCTTCCCGGCAAGCTCCTCTTGCCGGGGTCTTGTTTCCTTTGTGCCCTGAGTGGCCTTCCCGGCAAGCTCCTCTTGCCGGGGTCTTGAACACTTTGTTCTTGAATGGCTCCAAAGGAGCCGCGGAGGATCTTGGCGGCCACTAGGCAAGCCTTGCCGCGGGGTGCTGCGACCGCCCGTGCACGAGTTCGGGACACTAGGGTACCCCTACTCTAGTACACCGACAGGAGCCCCCGGGCCTGGGCCATACACGGTGCCGAGTGCTGTTGGGCCAGGCCCAAAAGCATCTGCAGCACGCAGCCCTAGATCGCGCCGTTACTCGCTCGGACCCACCACGTCCCCCACGAACGGCACGCACCGGACGTGGCGTCGTGGGAGAGATCGTGGGGGCTTTCTTTGATGGGAAAAACGGAACGTCCGCCCCCTTCTCCCTCCTTATAAACAGAGGAATCAGGGGCATGACGCCCACTTGCCATTGCTGTCACATCAAAAACCACTGCTGCTCCTCCCCTTTCTTCTCAAGTCCACAGAGAGCGACGCTCCGCCCCCTCCCCATTGCCACCGGCGCCACCAATGCCGTCGACCCCCTCCACCACCTCCCCCCATGGCTCCGAAGGCCGACAAGGGGAAATGCGTGAAATCGGCCGAGGCGCAGCGGCTCGCGGCGCTGCGGAAGGAGCGGGCCCTCTTCGATCCCCTGCTTGACAGGAAGGAGCTGCGGGAGCTGTATTACCTTTTGGTCGACGGAGGCAGGCGCACCAGCGACGAGGGTGATCTCCGCCGCCACATCCGAGAAGGTTTCCATCGGGTACCCTTTCTTGGCGCTTTTCTTCCCGCGGGCTCTGCCGCCCTTTTCCGAATTCTTTTGCGATGTCATGAACACATATGGCCTCCGCCTCCTTGATTTCACCCCCAACGCCGTCCTCACCATGGCCGTTTTTGCACACCTCTGCGAGAACTTTGTCGGGGTCCACCCAAATGTCGCACTTTTCCGCCATTACTTCACGCCCCGCGTAGAGAGAGGAGAGCCGCTTGCCGGAGGAATTACATGGACCTCCAGGATCGGCAAGAAGGAAGCATATCTTGACGGAGAGCTGCGCAGCAAGTGGGAGGAGTGGAGAGCTGACTGGTGTTGGATTTTAGAGGAGGAGCCACAGGCTTTTACTGCCCTGCGCCAAACTCCCATAGTGCGCGGCAACGATTGGAGCAACTTGGCGCCGGAGGATGCCAAGTTGAAGATTGCCGTGACTAGGATCTTGCGCCTCAGGCATGCCGGGCTTACTGTAGGAGCAGTTGGCGCGGATTTCGTTTGCCGCCGCATTGCGCCCTTGCAGGAGAGGGGGAGGCCTGATTGGGAGTTCCAAAACGCGGCGGACATCATGAGGCTGCGCCCGGGTTTGAACTGGAACTTTACTGTCTTGGAGCTGGACGGCATGCTGCGGGAGCTGTTCAAGCCTGATGCAGAACACCCGAGTGGTTCATGTTGCCGAGGAGTCGTGCCCTTGTGCAACAACTTCGTCGCTTGACCGCATCCAGCGATGATGCCGTTATGCGATTCCCATGGAATCATTCCAACTTGGCAAGAGCCCGCGCCGACATCGTCGGCAGCAGTTCTTGACGACTTGGCAGAAGTGCCGATCCGTGCCGACGAGCAGAAGCGGCTCACCCGCGACACCACCGAGCAAGAGATGGCGCGCATCGCCACAAGGTTGGAGGAGGCGGCAGAAGCTGCCGCCGCCGGCGTGTTTGGGTTCACCGTCGAGGAGGCGGAAACAGCCGAGGCGGCAAGCCTCGCCGACCGAGAAGAGCTCGCCGAAGAGGAGGAGCAGGCCGAGCCCGACGCCGACCCGAATGAGCCTGCCGGGGGCGCCTCCCCTCCGCCGTCAAGTAGCTTGCCGCGGGAGGAGCCCGCGGCCCCGCCAAGAAGACGTCTCCGCAAGACCGGAGAAGTTGCCGGGCGGCGGCGGGCAGCCCAACAGCCGCCTCGCCGCCGACGGCTCCACTCCGACAAGCCTTGTTGCAGCTTGAGGCGCCTCGCCGCCACTGCAACAGAACGGGAGGCGGGGCCTTACAGAGCCACGGCCTCCGCACCGCCAAGCGTCCGAGGGAGCCTACTCCTCCAGCTCGTCGCACCGGAGCAGAATTTGACTTCTCCGCTCTTAGCTCCAAGGAAGAAGAGGAAGAGTAAGTTCTTGTCGCTGCTACTTGTAATTCTTCAATTTATTGCTTTTGTCTTGTATTTGACTTGCTTCATTCTGAGCCTTTTCCTTCTTCAGGACGCTGGCTCAGAGGGCGTCGAAGAGGGCCAAGACTCCGGTGGTCGTCGTCGAAGACGATTCCCCTGTGGCGACAGGAGGCACGTCTGAGACTCCCTTGCCGGATCCGGCAACCCTTCAACAGAGCAGCCCCCAGCACAGGCCCCAGGGTAAGAATTTGGTTTACTTGTTACTGCAGGGTGTGCGTGGGTGCTTCTTCTATGCTGATATCTGACTTGTTGAATTGTGTAGGAGCACAGCAGCCTCATCAGGAGGCCCCGGAGGTCACTCCCGAAGTTCTGTCTGCTTTAACTACGCCACCGAGGGAGAACTCTCCGCCAAGGGAGCGCTCTCCGGCAAGGGAGGCCTCTCCGACAAGGGGAGCTTCTCCGACAAGGGGCAGCGCCGACGAACCTCCGGTGGTGGAGACCGCGGCAACATATCCCATTGCAGGTAATCTCCTTGACTGAAAATTTCCCTTGGGTCTTTTCTTTTCTGTTCTTCTTTTTGAACATTTGCTTGACTTGTTCTTTTCTTTCTCTGATCATCAGATCCACCCGCCGGAGAGCCGATGGAGACTGAGGTCGCCGGCGAGGAGGACGTTCGCGGCAACAATGACGACGCTGCCAACATGGAGGAAGAGGTCGGCACCGATGGGTCCGCCGGCGAGGAGGCCGCCAAGGCTGCTGGCGCAGAGGCTGGGGAGGGATCTGGTGATCGTACTGACGGCCCTGAGGCCGCAGGAGCGCCAGGCGCTACGCCGACTGCCGATCCCCCCGCCACCGATGCCGCACCAGGCTCCGAAGAGCCCTAGCCCGGCGCCTATCTGAAGGCCGGCGACGGCGTCTTCATCAAGCTTCCATGGGCTTCGAGCTCCAGGGCGCCGGTCGAGGGAGAGACCTTCGACGAGGAGCTGCTCGCCTCTGCTAGGCTGTCACTAGTTGACGCGCCAAGCAGCAGCAGTGGCGAGTCTGAGGAGGAGCAGCTGCTGAAGAAGCTGGTGTCACTCTACCGCGCCCGACAAGCTAAGCTGGAGTCCAGGGAAGCACTTGTCGCGAGGGCGGGAGCTGATATGGAGAGGCGCGCAGAGGAGCTCCGGCGTGCCAACAAGGAAACTCTCCGGGACGTAGCAGAGGCGCGGGAGCAGCTTGCTGAGGAGCGCACGGCCTTTATCCTGGAGAAGGCCGAGGTCGAGAAGCAGCAAAGGCTTGCTGGTGAGAAGCTCTCTGCGCAAGAAGGTGAGCTGGCGCAACGGAAGATCAACCTCGACAGCTACGAGGAAGATCTTGCCGCGCGTGAGCAATCAATTGGCGGAGCACTCAAGGAGGCAAAGGACGCCGCCGCAGCTGCTGAGGCCGCCAAGAAGGAATTGGAGACGAGGGTGGCGCAGCTGGAGGCCACCCTCCAGAAAAGCGACGAGGAGGTCACCGGGCTGAAGCGCGAGCGCGAGAAGGACGCCCATACTCTTGGTGAGTTGCAGGGTCGTTTTGCTGAGAAGATCAAAGAGCTCGCCGCCGCCAAGGACTCCAAGGCGGATCTGGAGCTGAAGCTGACCACCTTGACGGAGACGCTGGACGGCGCCAAGGAGCGGGAAGCGGGCCTGTTGGAGAAGATCAAAGCCAACGAGGAGCTGCTGGCGAATGCCGTGACCGCCCAGAATAACCTCAGAGATAGCGTGATGCACTGGACGGATGGTCTTGTGGATATCGCCGCCTCCATCCACAATGAGCTGATGGAGCTGGGGATGGTGGACCTCGGGTACTCCACCGACGAGCGCCTCCAACCCAGCGCCAAGCTCAGCCTGTTCTTCAAAGGCGTCTTGTGGGTCTCCGGCCCGGAGGAGATCCCAAAGCAGCTGGCCGACGAGTCGCGCCAAATCTGCGCCGGGCTCTCCAGAAGGTGTTGATGAAGGTGGCCTTCCGCAATCCAGGCGTCAGCTTCGCCAACGTCCTCAAATCCTTGCCGCCAGATGCTGACGTTGAAGCGCTCAAGACCCTTGTCGCACCCATTGTGGACAGGGTGAGCGGAGTGAAGAGGGTTGACGGCGACCGCGTGGACTAGGCCGCCAAGTTTATCTTTCCTTTGTCGCTATTGAGCATGTTTAGAACAATTCATTAGATATGCGACAAGTCATTTTGTAATATACTCTATCTTAGGCAATCGAATGCAATGTTATTTCCTTTACTCGATTTCTTCCTTTGTACGTTTGTGCCCTACGCTTTTGGGGAACTTGTCGGTACAGGCACCTTTGCCGCGAGCGCTGAGTGCGGAACTTCAGCTGCCTGCTGGCGATGCCGCCTCCGACAAGCAACCTTGTCGCAACTAGTTGCAGCTCACTTAAATTGTTGAGCGGACTCGAAACAAAGTAAGGGCGCAAACTAGCTACGAGTTGGTTCCTCCGCCGCTGGAGTTATCCATACAAAGTACTATCGTTCGAGGAAGATAACTTAAAAATTTAAAAACTGATTGCTCAGACTTTGGCAACTTAGCTTTTCTGTCGTTTGCTTCCCGGCAAGGCGATACTTCCTCGAGCGACATTTGGCGGTCCACACCATTCTCTTCTCCTCCCCGGTTAACTTGTGGGTGGATGAACCTTCCCTTCTTTGAGAGAAGAAAGAAGAGAAAATAAAGTTATGGAGTCTAGTGGCTCGTTATTGCTTACCGGGTGTGGATGCTGCACAAAATGTCAGATAACACATGCAAAATGATAATGAAAGCATGAAATTGACAGGTTGTGCGCAACACATAGGCTTTACTGATGCACGGGGTCTGCGCCCGGCTTTGTACAAAGGATTACATGCAACAGCGGCAAGACTTGTACAAAAGGGTGGTTGCGGGAACGGGTTCCGGCAACCGCGCCCTATGGGTAAAATTTGCGAAGATGCTCTATATTCCAGGAGTTGCTCACCGGAACGCCATCTTCGGTCTCTAGGCGGACAGCGCCAGGCCTAGTGACTCGTTTCACCCGATAGGGGCCTTCCCACTTCGGCGTCAACTTGTTGGAATTCTTGGCGGACTGAACTCGCCGAAGAACAAGGTCGCCTTCCTCGAAGCTTCTGGCACTAACCTTGCGGCTATGGTAGCGACGCAAGGCTTGCTGATAGCGAGCGGCTCGCACAGCGGCCTGAAGACGATCCTCCTCAAGGAGCAGCGCGTCATCTTGTCGAAGCTGCTCTTGCTCAAGCTCATCATAAGCGAGCACTCGAGGTGATCCGTATACGAGTTCCGTGGGGAGAACTGCCTCTGCTCCATAGACTAGAGCGAAAGGTGTCTAGCCAGTGGCTCGATTTGGCGTCGTCCTGATCGACCAAAGAACCACCGGCAGCTCCTCAATCCAGCTTTCTTCCGCACTTGTGCAGCACGTCGAAAGTTACGGTCTTGAGTCCCCGCAGCACTTCAAAGATTCGCCCTCTTCGCTTGACCGTTGCTTCTCGGGTGAGCAACAGAAGCAAAAGCAGATCTTGGCGCCAAGATGTTGGACGTCTTGCATGAAGGTGCTTTCGTGGAACTGTGTGCCGTTGTCGGTGATGATCCCGTTAGGTATCCCAAAGCGGCAAACAATTGACTGAAGAACTTGATCGGCCGATCGTCTTGTCACCTTCCTCACCGCCTCCACTTCCGCCACTTTGTGAACTTGTCGATTGCTACGCATAAGTACTCAAAGCCCCGACTGCTTGGGGGAAGGGGCCGAGGATGTCGAGCCCCTGCACGAAAAAGGGCCAAGATAAAGGGATCGTCACGGAGAGCTTGAGCTGGCTGGTGTATCTGTTTGGAATGGAACTGCATGCTTCACACTTGGTTACTTGTGCAACAGATCTGGAGGGCTTCGGCGGAAGAAACCTTGCCGAAAAGCTTTGCGGCAAGTGCTCTCGCGCCAATGTGGTGACCACATATGCCTCCGTATCTCTCGCCAACAGCTTACATCCATCTTCCCGAAAATGCACTTCAATTTCACACCGCTGAGTCTTCTTCGCATGTGATGTTGTCAACAAACTGGTACATACTTGACTGCCGGGCTACTCTTTCCGCTTCTTCTTGCTCATCGGGAAGTTCTCCTGTCTGAAGGAAACAGACGATCTGCTGTGCCCATGCTGGAGCCTGCGGCTCGACAACAAGAACTAAAGGCACGTTTGCCGCTGCGGGAACATCAGCTTCTACGGCAAGAACCTGCGGCTCTGCCGGAGCTTGATGATCCCCGGCAAGCTTGCCGGAGCAAAGCTTGTCGGGAGCGTCTGCTTCAACGAAACAAACCCTGGGGCTTGTCGGAGCAGACTGCTCCTCAGCGATTTTTGCGTTGATTTTGGGGACTTTCTTTGCGACGGCTTCTGGAAGCTCTGCCGGAAAGTAGTCACCAGAAACCAATTTCCTCTTCTTTCTCTGCCCAGTTGACGGTGTTACGGTTGGTTGAGTCAGCTTGAGCACAAAAATCCCTGGTTCCACAGGTAACTTAAGTGCAGCACACTTTGAGAGGCCATCAACAATATCATTCTGAGCTCTTGGAACATGTTCCATTTGCAGGCCTTCAAAGTGCTCTTCTAGCTTTCTCACTTCATCGACGTAGGCTTCCATCAACGGACTCTGATAATCTTTGTTTACTTGGCGGACGACAAGCTGCGAGTCCCCCCTGACAATGAGCTTCTTGATCCCAAGGTCCACCGCGATCCTGAGGTCGGCAAGCAAACCTTCATACTCTGCAGTATTGTTTGTTGCTTGCTCCTTGGGCAAGTGCATCTGGACTATGTACTTGAGGTGTTCTCCGGTGGGTGCGATAAGCAGCACGCCGGCACCGACGCCTTGCAGCGAGAAGGCACCATCAAAGTACATCAGCCACTCTTTGCTTGCTTCCTTGACGGGGATGCTCGTCTCTAGGATTTCTTCATCTTGCGTTGGCGTCCATTCTGCTATGAATTCTGCCAATGCTCTGCTTTGGATAGTTGAAGTTCTTTCAAACTTGAGGCCAGAGCTTGACAGTTCCAGTGCCCACTCGACAATCCTGCCTGTTGCTTCTGGATTTTGCAATATCCTCTTCAGTGGAAAGCCAGTGACAACTGTTATCTCATGTGCTTGGAAGTAATGGCGTAGCTTTCTCGAGGCCATGAGGAGGCCGAAAAGCAGCTTCTGCACACCAGAGTACCTTGACCTAGCTCCCTGCAAAAGGGAACTGACAAAGTAGACTGGGCGCTGCACCATCCTTTTCTGAATCTTCTCGCAATCCTGCGCAGATCCGTCCTTGTCGGGACCAGAGCTTGACGGCGAAGCCCCCTGCTTGTCGCTGGATGCACCTGCCTCGGTTGCCGGCTCATCGTCCGCCCCCTCTCCGCTACTAACGCACCACTAACCACTTGATTGGTTGCTGCTATATATAGCAGCAACTTCTCTTGTGGCTTAGGTGCGACAAGTATTGGAGTGGAGGACAGGTACCTCTTCAAGTCTTGCAGCGCAGCCTCCACTTCGGGAGTCCATTTCATTGGACCTGCCTTTTTCAAAATCTTGAAAAATGGCAGGGCGCGCTCAGCAGACTTAGAGATAAACCTGCTGAGAGCAGCCACGCAACCAGCAAGCCTTCGTACATCCTTCACGCGCTTTGGTGCTTCGATCTGCTCAATGGCCTTTATCTTGTCGGGATTGGCTTCAATTCCCCGCTGAGACACGAAGAACCCGAGAAGCTTGCCGGAAGGGACTCCAAACACGCACTTCTCGGGGTTGAGCTTGAGGTTGATCTTGCGCAGATTTGCAAAGGTCTCATCCAAATCTTGAATCAGAGTTGCTTTGTCCTTGCTCTTGACCACTATGTCATCCATGTAGGCTTCTACATTTACGTGCATTTGCGGCTCAAAAGCATCATGGACTACTCTTGCAAGCGTTGAACCAGCATTCTTCAAACCGAAGGCATCCGTATGAAACAAAGAAGTGCCACATGGTGTAATGAATGCGGTTTTCTCTTCATCCTCTTCTGCCATGAAGATCTGATGGTATCCTGAATATGCATCAAGAAATGAAAGCAGATCACATCCAGCCGTGGAGTCAACAATCTGGTCGATACGTGGTAGAGGAAATGGGTCTTTGGGACAAGCTTTATTAACATCTGTGAAGTCAATACAAAGTCTCCATTTCCCATTTGCCTTGCGTACAACTACCGGATTGGCCAACCACGTGGGATGGAGTACTCCTCTGACAAGGCCTCGCCGCTTCCAACTTCTTGATCTCTTCGCAATGAACTCTTGGCGCCCAACGCCGCTTCCTGACTTTTTTCTTGACGGGCCGCGCGTGAGGACAGACAGCTAGGTGGTGCTCAATTACTTTCCTGGGAACACCGGGGATGTCAGACGATTGCCATGCAAACACATCAACATTCGCCCGCAGGAAACCAACGAGCTCGCCTTCCTATTTAGGGTCTAGTGTGGCACTGATGGTGAAGGTACCACCAGTGCCGCCCTCCTTGGCGGGCACTCTCTTGGTCTTCGGCGGAGCTGCCATCTTCTTCTTACACTTGCCGGTGGAGCTCGATGGTGCATCCTCAACGGTAGCGCAGCACTCCGAAGAGGTGCGCTTGCCGGAGTGGGCATCAGAGCTCTTGCCGGACTTGGTCGTCTTCTTCCCCCCGGGAGCTTCAGCGGCAAGTGATTTGCTTTCTGTCGCTGCTGCTGCATCCCGGTAAATCTTGTCGGCGCAGATAAGCGCATCCTTCTTGTCGCCATGGACGGAGATGACACTTATCGGGTCGGGCATCTTGAGCAGATTGTAGGCGTAATGAGAGGCTGCCATGAACTTGGCAAGTGCTGGACGGCCAAGTATGCCATTGTAGGGCAATGGGAAATCGGCAACGTCAAATGTGACCCTCTCAGTTCTGAAGTTGAGCTCGCTGCCGAATGTTACCGGCAACGTGATCTTCCCTTTGGGCTTGCTCCTTCCTGGGTTGATCCTTGGAGCGTGCCGGTCTCTTGAGCTCGCCGTCAGGGATTTGAAGCTTCTGGAGCACTGCAGAGGAGATCAGGTTCAGGCCGGCCCCGCCGTCAACCAACATCTTAGTGACCTTGAGGTTGCGGATGGTTGGTAAAACCAACATCGGCAAGCACCCGACCGCAGTTATGCGATCAGGGTGGTCCTCAATGTCAAAGACGATGGGCGTGCTGGACCACTTCGTGAGGCTCGCGTGACTCCACGGATGGTTCTCGCCGCATTAACCTCTCGCATCCATCGCTTGAGTTGGCGGTGCGAGGTATGCAGAGAAGCACCACCGCCAACGCAGAGAACCTCTGTTGCCTTCCTCAAACTCCTGCTCATCGCCTTCATCGCCTTCCATATCTTCATCATCGTCTTCGTCTTCGTCCTTGTCGGCGGCCCGGCGGGGAGGTCATCTCCTTGTGCTTTGCCTTGCCATGGGCGCCTCCCCGCCGGTCTCTTCTTACTAGCTGCACCTGCACCTTCCTGGGCCTTCTCCTTGTCTCGCCGCTCGTACTCTGCTTTCTGCAGTTCAACAAGCTGCTCGACTTTCTTGCAGCTTTGGAGGTCGTGGCCCTTGGTGCGGTGAATCTTGCAGTACTGCTTGTTGGAGCTATCCCGCTTGTCGGCGGCTGCCACAGCTTGGCGGTCAGTGTCAGCGGCAACCTCCTTGCCGGAGCCACTAACTTTAGCCTTGCCGGCGCCACCTCCGTTGCCGGATTGCTCGACAACTAGTACTTCCTTGTTCTTCTTCCTTCTGTTGTTCCGCCACCGGCTCTTCCTTGCCGGGGCGGTCTCCTCACTGTCAGATCCTGCTTCAACATTCTCTCTAGGGAGTCTCCTCCCTTCCTCAAGACGATGCACACTTGTCGGCCAGTATGAGAGCTCACCGGGACGTCTTTGACTTTGCACATCGCCATCTCTCCCTCATCCTGCGGTTCCGCGACGCTACGATGGAACGACCGATCACCGCAGCAGGGTGGACATCTGGGATGTTGTAATGCACACGGCTGAATCTTCGGATGAACTTGCGCAGGGACTCTCCTTCCTTCCGGGCGAAAGCAGTGAAGGTCACTCTCTTGGCCATGAGGCTTGTGGTCGCTGTGAAGGCGCCTAACAAACCGATGGCACATATCCGCCCAAGAAGAAATGGAACTGTCCGGCAAGTGCATGAGCCAAGACCTGACGTTGGGCTTGAGTAAATGGGAAGTAGTTGGCGAGGATCTTGTCGCCCTGCCCCCGCAGCCTGCACCGCAATGGTGTAGATGCTGAGGAACTCCGATGGGTGTGTCCTGCCATCATACTTCTCTGGCACATCTGGTTTGAAGTTTTTCTTGTCGGGCCACTGGACTTGCCGCAGCTCACGGGTGAACGTAGGACAACCTACCGCGTACGGCAAGTCACCTGGTTCCCCTGGCGCTTGCATGTCGACAGTGGGCCCAGCGCTGATCGGTCGACGCCGCTTCTCTTGGCGCTCGATGCGGGTTCGAGCGTCTTCTTCTTGTCGTTCCTTAAGAACTTGGCGCTGATCACGGCGAGCTCGTGGATCCGACGACGCGGTGGAGTCGCTGTCGAGGTGGATCCGAGGAGCTGGTGATCTTGGCCTTCTGGATGGAGAGTGCATGGTGGTTGCACCTCCAAGGGTTTCGTCGCCACCGGCTCGTGCCTTGTCGTCTCGCCGCGGCAAGGATGTAGTTGCTTGCCGCGGGAAGTCGCCGTTGGCAAAGCCGATGAGACTCTGGATGGTGGCCCTCCACTCGTCGACCTTGTCGGCCGTTGGAGGGTAATGTAGAAGCAATTGAGCTATCGCCAAGGCTTCTGCTGGAGTGGTGGGTGGCAAGGGCGTACGGAGCGAGGAACGGGATGTGCTCGGACTCCTAACCAAGTTAGGAGGAGCAGCATCCCGCCCAAGCGATCGTGCCGCATTCATCTTGACATCTTTGGCGTGCATGCGGGTCTTGAGGGCCTCGGGATCCTCCAGCTTGGCCTTGATCCAACGAGCGCATGGCGTTGCGAGCACCATGACGCTGTCGATCCCGGTCCTCCTGAGATGGACGCGGTACGTATCCGGACGCCGAGGTCTGCGCCGCCTTGTCCTTGGACTTGGCAGCGTTGTGGGTCCTCTCGACGATGCCGGTTCTTCTGCCAGCGTCTTCCCCACCACTCGTCAGCTCCGGTGGCGGTGGGTTTGACGCGGACGGCTCTGCTGCCGCCGAAGACTTCTTCTTCGGCGCCATTGTCGATGAAGATGTTGAAGATGATGACGATGCCGCTCGTGTGAACGCCGGAGCAGGTTCACGCAGCCTCGACGCCCCCTACCTGGCGCGCCAAAGATGTCGGGGAAGCTGATCGTGGCCCACGGACACCTATGGGACGGGGGTCCCTTACGGTTCGGTGGGAGGCGGAGATCGCACGAAGAGCAGATCGCGGCGATGCACACGAGCGGATTTACCCAGCTTCGGAGCTCTCCGGAGAGATAAAACTCCTACTGCTGCTTGTCTGATTATTTGTGTTCTTGCTAGGGAGCAATGAGAGCTACAAAACCTAGCCTGAGTGAGTGTGGTCTCGAGTGAACTGACCGGAGCCGAACCCTTTCTACATTGCACTTGGGCCTCCTTTTATAGGCTCAAGGGGTCACCGACAGGTGGCAACTAGACAAGGGTACAAATGTAAAAACAGTGGTTGGTACCTTTGCTTTGTACAAAGGTACTGATGGTCTATACCTAACTCGGCGGCAAGGGACAAAATCAATAAATGCCCGCCCCTGTCGCCTAAACAAAGGCAACAGTGGGACCGCTGCGCCTCCGTTTGCCACGATGGTAGCTTGTCGGCCGCTTATCGCTGCTCCCACCGGCTGCACAGCCCTTTGACACGCTGCGTTCGGAGCAGCCCCACGGGCGACATCGTTGGCGGATGAGCCGGAGCGGAGATGAAGAGAGTTGCTTGCCGCGGGAAGCGCCTTGCATGGCGAATCCTTGTAGCGCTCGGGAGCTTGTCGCTCACCAAGCCGTCCCGGCAAGCTCCTCTTGCCGGGGTCTTGTTTCCTTTGTGCCCTGAGTGGCCTTCCCGGCAAGCTCCTCTTGCCGGGGTCTTGAACACTTTGTTCTTGAATGGCTCCAAAGGAGCCGCGGAGGATCTTGGCGGCCACTAGGCAAGCCTTGCCGCGGGGTGCTGCGACCGCCCGTGCACGAGTTCGGGATACTACGGTACCCCTACTCTAGTACACCGACAGGCTCCCTCTCCTTTGACAGGACTGGCAGAAGACGTCCGGACAGGTTGACTGTCCGGCTTCCTTGCCAGAAGACCCAGCAGACGCCCGATTGACGGGGCTGCTGGTTCCGGCACCTTACGTTGTGCCGGAGAAGAAGGCCAAGAAGAAGGCCACGGGAACTCGAAGGAGTTCCCGGCGCCAGGTGTTGTCGGACTCATCGTCCGATGACTCCGAGGCGGACTCCTCCCGCGAAGACGAGGAGGAGGAAAAAGAGGCCTCTCCCCCAGCGGGGGGAGAGAAGAAAAGGAAGGCCGCCCCAACTGGGGAGGCCGGAGGGTCCAAGAAGGGAAGGACCCTTCCTCCGGACTACACTACCCACGCCGACGACGGCGAAGAGGAGTGGCCACCAAGGACCAAGCCCCTGGCGAAATCGTAAGTGTCCGGACACCAGAATAACTCATGGCGTTCCATTTGTCGCACAACATCTTCTAACGCCGAATATAACCATGCAGCCCGCCCAAGGACGGGCTCGGCGCTTCGATGAGCGGCTCCCTGGATTCGTCGGATGTGAATAGCACCTCACTTCCGACCGCCTCGTCTCCTCCCGCCATGGATGACGCCGAGGTGGAGTCCCAAAAGGCCCAGCCAGAGGAGGTGGTCTGGAGGCGCCAAGAAGGCACCTCCGGACTCCGGCAAGAAGGGATAAAACCCCGAAGGGCTTTAAGTCCGGCCCTGTGCCGGAATCCGTACCAGAACCTTCAGTGGTTCCGGAGTCCGGTAGGCGACCCCTTCGTAAGAAGGGCAAGACAGCGACACCGGTGACCTCCGTCCAATCGGAGGCACCGAATAATTTGATGGAGGCGCTTAACGACGCTTCCATCGACGAGGAGCACCGCACTGTTATGAGTGTGGTGATCCAGAAAGTTCAGTCCGCCAAGGGCGGTTTGATCAAGCCCGTACAGCCTTCTAACATGCTTTGAGGTATGTATTTAAGATATGTAAAAATATTACAAGATAGACAAGAGCCTCGATGCTCGCTTTGGTGTTCGGAAAGAAAAGCCAAACCGAGGATCTAAAAGATATACACAGGAGTCTAAGATAAGTATGTCAATATGGGAATGCAAAGGCGCGGCTGCCGACCTCCTGCCAAGACCGGGATCATGGAGGTTGATGCATTGAAGCAGAGCCTCGAGCGGTCCGAGAACGAGCTCGGCCTTGCCAAAAAGCAGCTCGAGGACAAGGAAGGTAAATAGTACCTTATGGGAGTATATAAAAGTTGTGGTTGCAAAAATGACAGGAATAACGTGGGTATTGAAGGGGCCACGAACGAGGTGGCGACCCTGAAGGAAGCGGCGTCCAAGGCCGAAAGCAATGCGGCCGCGGAGCGCACCGAGCGAGAGAAGCAGGAGGTGCGGGTGGAGGAGGTGCGGCAAGAGGCTCCAGTGCTCGTGGAAAAACACGAGAGTTTGGAGCGTGACTCAAAGACTCGAGAGTCCGAGCTCGCCTCGGCCCTTGAGAGTGCCAAAGCCGCTAATGCCGAAGCCTAAAAAGCCCTCCAGGAAATTGAGGCGATGAAGAAGATAGCAGGGGGTAAGGCATTCTTTATGCAAAGCAAGCATGTGAAAGTGAATTATTTGTTACTTACCCGGATCCGGAGCTCTCCAGGAGCATTCGCAGATCTGCCCCGCAGTGTGTCCGATGCTGCCGCATTCTACCGAGCAGAGGAGGGAAGCTCGACGGAGAAGGTGTTCTGGTCTCAAGATATCGAGGCCGGACACTCGGTGCCCTTAAGCGACCAGTTGAAGCAGCTGGTCGAGCTCCATAAGGTGGCCGAACAGGCCATGAAGGGCCTCATAGTTCGGCTATGGCCTAAGGAAGCCATGCCTGGGAGCTACTTCAGGCTGGTGAGGCGGCTGGTGGATGCCTGTCCATGGGTTGAAGTCGTCAAGCGCTCCGCCTGCATCGAAGGTGCCCGTAGGGCCCTTGCCCGTGCTAAGGTGCACTGGGCAAGATGGACGCCGAGAAGCTTGTGACGGACTTACCACCACCGGCAAGGAGCATCGCAAGCCCGAAATGCATTATGAGGGCATCTGAAGGGTGCCCGCTTTATAGCGGTGAATGCTCCAAAGATGTAATTTTGAGTAGACTCGCATTTGTTATCCTCACGCTGAAAACTTGTTCATATGCACTAAGCAACACTTTTGAATTTAAAATATTACCTTACATGCGGCCGTGTATTAAATTTGAGAGATGGCGAGTCGTCGGCTTGACCCCTCATGCCACGAAGTCTTTGGGGTGTTCGGGATAAACTTGAGCGCTCTTGTTCCCATTCTTGGGTCCTTCGAGGGAGGCGCTCAACGCAACGAACAAGACAACCGGACTATAATGCTTGAACACTCTCACTTAGCCATAGAATTTTATAATTTTAAATTTGGTGAAGCCCCGGTACTCGGAAGATCGAGTTCGGGCGCTATCCACGCCTAGTCCTGCCACTGCCGACTCCTCGCTCTAAGCGGCATAAGTCTTTAGGGACTCGAAAACCTCTCGAACAGCGACCGGCTCTCGCCCTATCATGACGGTCAGTTTTAGCTTTCTCCGCTGAGGTGCTTAACCCAGCTCAACCGGGGCACAATCGCAGTGGTTCTCCCAGCGCTACCTTAGCCGATATAACGGAACATAAGGTACCAAAACATGGGAGCTGGGCAAACCCAACTATTGACCCAAGACATGATTCGAGCCGATGCATATTATGCTATAAGTTCGGGGTGCTGCAATTGTGAAAGTGTTCGGACTTATCACACCATATTGTGGGGTACTTAAGCCCCTGGTGTATTGCCCGTACCAAAGTGTACGGTTGCACAATGTCATAACTGAACATATATATATATATTATATATATATATATGTATATATAGAAAAAAAGGAATTCAATAATAGGCAGAAGCTATGTATTGTTTATTGAAAAGGGCTGCAGTAAGAGCAGAACGATACAAATAGTGCGATAAGCAAGGGACGGGACTTTTTAACATTTCCCCTCCGTGGGTAAGCTGCGGGATGGTATGTAAAACAGGTATACTGCTTGTAATAGAGACCACCTAGAAACTTCGACGTAGCTTTCGCTTCCTGGCTGTTGCATCGTGTGTTCGGCGATTCTCTTTGCCCGGACGGGTGGCTTCGTGAGAACGGAGTCCCGAAAGTAAAAAGAAAGAAGAAAAGAAAAGAATGACACAATCAGAGCCCACAGTGCGGTTGGGCGCGATTCAGGCATGCCGTGGTCGTGCCCCTCCCCCTATGCTCATGGTATTTCCAGAGCATAATTATGTCCGCGGGGGACTGGTTTCGCAATTTCGCGAGGGCTGGGGTTTGGGCCGCATTGCTATGCGTGCTCGGAACGTGCCAGCGGTCTTGTTGTAGGTTACCGGCGGCAGCTTGACGGTGTCCGGACGTTTAATAGCCGGACTCGAGAATTGCCTTAAAAGGCTGCTTTGTACTTCCGCCGCGAGGTGCCGTATGCTCCTCCGTCCGGAGAGAGCGTTCGGTGTTTCCATTGACCGTAATGACTCCTCGAGGACCTGGCATCTTGAGCTTGAGATATGCATAGTGCGGCACCGCATTGAACTTTGCAAATGCGGTTCGTCCGAGCAGTGCATGATAACCGCTGCGGAACCGGACTATGTCGAAGATTAACTCCTCGCTTCAGAAGTTATCCAGGGATCCGAAGACCACTTCAAGTGTAACTGAGACTGTACAACCTCTACACCTGGTATGACGCCTTTAAAGGTCGTCTTCGTGGGTTTAATCCTTGATGGGTCTATGCCCATTTTGCGCACTGCATCCTAATAAAGCAGGTTCAGGCTGCTGCCGCCGTCCATTAGGACTCTAGTGAGGTGAAATCCATCAATGATTGGGTCTAGAACCAATGCGGCGAATCCACCATGGCGGATGCTAGTGGGGTGGTCCCTTCGATCAAAAGTGATCGGGCAGGAAGACCACGGGTTGAACTTTGGGGCGACTGGCTCCATCACATATACGTCCCTTAGTGCACGCTTCCGCTCCCTTTTTGGTATGTGGGTTGCGTATATCATGTTCACCATCCACACTTGTGGGGGGAAGCCCTTCTGTCCTCTATTGTTCGGCGGCCGGGGCTCCTCCTCGTCATCGCTATGCAGCCCCTTGTCATTGTTTTCGGCATTTAACTTGCCTGCCTGCTTGAACACCCAACAATCCCTATTGGTGTGGTTGGCTGGTTTTTCGGGGGTGCCGTGTATCAGGCACGAGCGATCGAGTATTCGGTCCAAATTGGACGGGCCCGGAGTATTTCTTTTAAATGGCTTCTTCCGCTGCCCGGGTTTAGAGCCTCTGAATCCGGCATTGACTGCCGTATCCTCAACATTATCGCCGTTAATGCGGCTGAGGGAGTTCCGGACTAGGGGGTGTCCGGATAGCCGAACTATCATCATCGGCCGGACTCCAAGACTATGAAGATACAAGATTGAAGACTTCGTCCCGTGTCCGGATGGGACTTTCCTTGGCGTGGAAGGCAAGCTTGGCGATACGGATATGTAGATCTCCTACCTTTGTAACCGACTGCGGTAACCCTAGCCCTCTCCGGTGTCTATATAAACCGGATGGCTTTAGTCCATAGGACTAACAACAATCATACCATAGGCTAGCTTCTAGGGTTTAGCCTCTTTGATCTCGTGGTAGATCTACTCTTGTAACACACATCATCAATATTAATCAAGCGGGACGTAGGGTTTTACCTCCATCAAGAGGGCCCGAACTCGGGTAAAACATCGTGTCCCTTGTCTCCTCGTTACCATCCGCCTAGACGCACAGTTCGGGACCCCCTACCCGAGATCCGCCGGTTTTGACACCGACATTGGTGCTTTCATTGAGAGTTCCTCCGTCGCCACCGATAGGCTCGATGGCTCCTTTGATCATCAACAACGACGCGGTCCAGTGGTGATACTTTTCCCCGGACAGATCTTCGTGTTCGGGCGGCTTTGCACTGCGGGCCAATTCGCTTGGCCATCTGGAGAAGATCGAAAGCTACGCCCCTGGCAGTCAGGTCAGGTTTGGAAGTTTAAACTATACGGCCGATATCCGCGGAGACTTGATCTTCGACGGGTTAGGGCCGCAGCTGCGCCGCCAGACCGCTCCTCGATGGGCATGATCTAGCTCGCAGCCGAATAGTGCCTCGGAGGCCGCACGAGAATCCGCCCGACCCTTAATCCGGAGCCGGATTCCCTATCGAGGACGAGTGGTTGGACACCGCCTCGGGGCTTCAATCTCTACGGGCGATCGAAATAACTCCATCCCTGTCCTTTGCGAAGACCTCGACCTGTGGTGCCGGACTCCTCTCCGGACTCGAACCTCCGCTGCCCTGCTAATCGAATCCGATCGGGCGCCCGTTATGGAGTTCACGTCGGACATCTTTTCAAAGACTTCGCCCTTTGGCGAGATCCTGAATTCACTAAAGTCTCTCTCTTTATCTCGGAGAGCCACTCGGCCGGATCGGTCCCGGGGAAGGTTGGGATACGGACGACAAAGAAATTCAATGCCCACCCACCACCCACTTCATAGCCACTGTCGATAGCCTACACGACGTGCTCAATTTAGACTCCGAAGACATCGACGGTATGGACGACGGTGTAGGAGACAACAGTGAACCAGCACCTATAGGATGCTGGACAACCTCACCCCATGATATATACATGGTGGATACACCTAAAGCAAATGAAGACGAGGAGCAACGGGACGCTACGAAGGATAAATCCCTCGAAAAGCAGTCAAAACGGCAACGTAAACGCCGAACAAAGTCCCGCCTCAACAAAGACCCAGCCATAGAGCAGGGCAAACCGGTGGACAACGAACAAGCTATCGAGCAATCGTCTGAACAAGACAACTTGGATAAACAATCTGTCCCCGGCGAAGACAACAGTCCAGACGACCTCACGCCGGACAAACCATTGGAGCAAAATGACCTCCAGGAAAGGCTCGTCGCCACTGCGCGTAGCCTGAAAAAGCAGAAGCGAAAGCTCAAAACAGCGGAAGATGCACTCAGGATTAGATGGAGCAAAGTATTCAGCACCGCAGATAAGTACGACGACAGTAGCCGAACAAAGAGCTACCTGAAGAGAAAGCTACTGCCCGAATTCGACGAGGAGGCCTTAGAGCCCCCACAATTAAAAAGCAAGAAGGCCACCCGTTCGGATGGACGACCACGGCAAGAAAAGAGATGCGAATGGCGCCAAGACACAAGCCAATATGCGATCCGCATAAGGATTCACATCAAGAGGATGGCCCATTAGGTCCATCTATGGGCCAAGAAAGCAGGTTCACAAAGCAATGCAATACGCCAAAATTCAAGATCACGGCACACCCAAATATGGGCGCCAAGACACCCCTATGTTTCACCGATGAGGTGCTGGATCACGAATTTCCAGCGGGATTCAAACCCGTAAACATAGAGGCATACGACGGAACAACAGACCCTGGAGTCTGGATCGAGGATTACATCCTCCACATACACATGGCTAGAGGAGACGATCTCCACGCCATAAAATACTTACCCCTTAAACTCAAAGGGCCAGCTCGGCATTGGCTTAAAAGCCTCCCCGAAAATACCATCGGAAGCTGGGGAGAGCTCGAGGATGCATCTCAGGCAAATTTTCAGGGGACTTATGTCCGCCCTCCGGATGCAGACGATCTAAGTCACATAACTCAATAGCCCGGAGAGTCAGCCCGGAAATTCTGGAACAGGTTCCTTACTAAAAAGAACCAAATAGTCGATCGTCCGGACGCCAAGCCTTAGCAGCTTTCAAACACAACGTCCGAGACGAATGGCTCGCCAGACACCTCGCCAAGAAAAGCCAAGAACAATGGCCGCATTGACAAGCCTCATGACCCGCTTATGCTGGAGAGGACAGCTGGCTGGCTAGATGCAGCACTAGCGACCCGAGTACATCCGAGATCAGGGATGGAAATGGGAAATCACGACGCAGAAAAGATCAGCGCCAAAATAAGGAAAATGGCCCAAATAGTAGGGCGGTCAACGCCGGATTCAAAAGCTCTCGGCCGAACAACAAAACACTGCCCCTAAAGGATAACAGTGACGAGCTATGCAACCTAAACAAGATTCTGGATAGACTGTGTCAAATACATGGTACCTCCGGGAAGCCTGCAAACCATACCCATAGAGATTGTTGGGTCTTCAAACAGTCCGGTAGACTGAACGCCGAACACAAGGGGCTCGACACACCAAGCAAAGATGACGACGAGCACCACAAGCAGAACCCCGGAAAACAAAAAACTTTCCCACAGGAGGTCAAAACAGTAAACTCACTTCACGTGATCAAAAGGAAAAACAAAGCGGCACCCCTAAAAAGCGCGCCGCACACTGGTTGTCAAAACCAATCACCTTCGACCATCAGGACTATTCCGATACTATCCTAACGCAGGATGGACTGCCTTGATATTGGATCCTATAATCGACGGATCCAATTTACACATGTCCTCATGGATGGCGGCAGTGACATAAACCTGATATATGTGGACACAATCCGCAGGATGGGGATAAACCCAACCAAAATTCGCCGTAGCAACACCTCCTTTAAAGGAGTAACGCCCGACCCATACGCCTCGCACGGGCTCCATAACGCTTTCGAAGTTGTGTTTGGTTCATCCGACAACTTCTGTCACGAAGGTTACTCTTTCATGTCGCCCGCTTAAAAGTAGCCATCAAGCACTATTGGGACGCCAAGCTTTCGCCCGCTTTTAACGCAATACCGCATTATGCATCTCTAACACTTAAAATGCCCGTCCACGCGGCATCATCTTGTTAAAAGGAAGTATTAAGTGTTACTCGAGCACGGAAGAAAGGGAGACTGCCTTGACAGCCCCACAGCTATCCGGCTCGCTAGGCAAAGAACCCGAATTGGTCATTCAAACCCCGCACTGCTAGACGAGTCCGGCGCTTACTAGCGGCATACCCCCATACGAGGGGCCGCATGCATGTATAACAAGAGACAATAAAGCTCAATTTTATTTCATTCTTCAAACCGTACTCTGTTTATTTAATATTAAGTACACCTTTCGCACAATCCTTTTTTCTTTCAAACTAAGTTCCTCTCTTTTACAGATGAACAACGTGCTACAACCGCCCGTGATACTAAGCACAACGGAGATACAGCGACGTGCGGCAGGGGACCCGTTGCAAGGATTCTTTTCAGATTAAGACCTCACAGAAATCTTTTTTCACTGCTCTCGTTGATATACATTCCCCGGTTCCTTAATATAACCGAGGAGGAGGCTGGTGCTTTGGCATTGGCCGCACCAGAATTTTTGCGCTGCACTGACACAAAGGGCTTAGGGCCTTATTTTGCCCATCTTCATAAAGACCGAATACCTTAGGGAGTATTCGGCGTCTCAAGTTAGGCCTTATATGCATCAGCTCCGAATCATGTCTTTGGTCAAATGTTGGGTTGCCCGGCTCCTGTGTTTTGCTGCCTTTACGTTCCATTTTCACGGCTAACGCGGCACTGTGGAGAACTATCATGACAGTGCCCGGTTCGCCGAAGTAGCACCTCAAGAGAGAAAGCCGAAACTGACTGTCATGATATAGCGAGAGACCGGTCAACCACTCGATGACTCACAGGAATGTTTAGAATTCCTCCGCATTAACGAAGGACCGGTTTTCGGTCAGGCACAGACGCACCCCGAATTCGGGAGAGTGCGGTGCCCCCAGGGGCTATATAGTAGCCCCACCCTCGAACTCCTATGGCTAAGTGAAAGTGATAAAGCATTATAGTCCGGTTGCCTGGTTTGCTATGCTATCACCTCCTTAACAGGACCAAGACGTTGGATTAAGTGTGAAAAAGCGCTTTAGAACACCCCGCACTATGTGCGTGGGGGGCTGAAACCAAGGACTGCCATCTTTCAGGTTATATCCAAATATACATAAACGGCCGCAGAGGGAGTAGTTTACTACTTGAACGCACAAGTATAAAAAGCACTTATATTACATTGAAAACATTGTTTTCACAAATCATACATGTCATTTAAACATAATATCCTTCGAGCACTGCGTCTCTATTAAACGAGCGCCCGACAGGACTTCTTCAAAGTAGTGCTCGGCAGGTACTCGGCCTCTGTCCGAATCCTGGGATGCAACGTTAGTGGCCTTCATCTCTGCCCAGTATGTCTTGACACGGGCAAGAGCCATCCGCGCTCCCTCAATGCACACCGATCGCTTCATTGCGTCAATACGCGACACCGCACCAAGAAACTGCTGCACTAAACCAAAATAGCTCTTCGGCTGGGGTCCGTCCGGCCACAAGTGAGTCAAGACATGCTTCATGGCAAATCCGGACAATTGATTCAGCTCGGCCCATTCGGCCAACCGATCGGTCACCGTGGCAGAGGACGCCCGGACTATGGAATTGCGACCAATATAGCTCTTCCCTTCGTGCCCCTTCCGCCCCGGAAGTGCTCAATCGCGTCCTGGCCGCCGCCGCCAAGTACGTATAATCATCCTCTGAACTCCACAATTTATCCAACGGAGCATACTTTGGATCTGTATATTTCCTCCGCAGCAGAAACGGTTTTCAACCGCAATTGCCCTGGCCTGACTCAGCTCCTCCTTGGCAGCTCTCAAAGCCGATTGGGCATTCTTGGATTCGGCAGCGGCCTTCTTTAGGCCCTCTTGTTCCGCTTGACGCTCTTTTTCAAGAACCTCGCAGCGATCGGTAGTATTCCTTAACTTTTTGGCCATATCGCCATCTCCTCTTTGCTTCGGCAAAGGAGCAGCCCGTTCAGCTTCTAGCTCTTCGCCGCCTTTTTAAAGCGCCGCAGACATCGATTCTCGGCTTGCTCTTTCGCCGGGCAAGTTACGCCCGCAGCTCTTCCACGGCAGCGGCACCATCTGCATTAAGCATACAAACAAGAAGACATGGGCGTCAAGCTCCCTTACCAGTGTCCGCATAGAAGTCGAATACCTTGTGACTCGTCAAATCGCTTATTGACCAACACGATGTCGCATCCGCCTCATCAAGCTGCCGCTTTAGTTCGGCATATTCATCGATCCGGCTGGCCTCCGGACGCCCGCCACCTGTTTAGGAGTGGTGATATGTTAAATCGAGATTTTGATCCTCGACACGTCGTCAATTTTGACAACATGCCGAGTCTCGTGGGCTACTATCTATACATGGCGCATTTTATATGCATAAGTGTCGAAGGTACATTATTTTTGCGTACCTCAAACCCCCGGCCAAGAAGCTTCGACGGCCAGGTAATCCGCTCTCTGCGGATGCAATCCTTTCAATCACCGTACCCATTAGAGCACGGTGATCTTCTGAGATAGCCGCTCGCCCGAGCAAATCCTTCAGCTCCTCCGACCGCACACCACTCGGCGCCGGACCTTCCGCCCCCGCCGGACTTGGGGGAACCCTCTGCGACGACACCTCCGGGTCGTCCGCTTCACATGAGGGTGCGACAGGTGGAGGCGTTTCGCTCTCCATCATCTCCGAAGAAGATCCCCGAGGACGAGCTCACGAGAAGGGCTGAGGTCCGAACTACAAGGTACAATTTCGTTACCTTCATAAATAAATACAGGGATGCTCCTTATTTACAAGACCCCTTCTTTCTACTTACGGCTCACCTTTGGAGGGCTGATCCCTGGGGAAATAATGCGGCTGGGTTACTTCCCGGCGCGGACTCTCCGTCAAGATTCCCTTCCTTTCTTTGAGGCCTTGACCTCCGGATCTTACAAGCGGTCATCTTCTCTCCTCGGAAGGTGGGACTCTTAATCCCTCCTTCCTT
This sequence comes from Aegilops bicornis, assembly GCA_021605145.1. Classification (NCBI taxonomy): domain Eukaryota; kingdom Viridiplantae; phylum Streptophyta; class Magnoliopsida; order Poales; family Poaceae; genus Aegilops; species Aegilops bicornis. Next base: position 638,356,042 of record CM038675.1, read on the forward strand.
GATAGCCTCCTTCGCAGAGGCGCTTGCTCCCTCTCCTCCCTTCGCCTTCTTCAAAAGGCGCGACCTTCAACATCTTGGTCAACATGGGATCCGGCGTGGTCTCTGGGAGGGGAGCCGGACACCTTATCAACTTTGCCTTGGCTATCCACTCCTGTTCAAGAAACGGCTCCTTTAATGGGCATATATATAATAAATGAATGAACAGCTTGTCCGGTTACAAGACTACTTACTTGAGCATCTGGGCGATTGCAGCTTAGTCCTGCATCCTCGGTCAAGTCCGGACACTTCTCTTGTGATCCGAAGAACAGTTTATACATCTCCACGGGCGTCGTGCCCATAAAATTTTGGAGAGCTTGTGGTCCCTCCGGATTGAATTCCCACAAGCGGAGGGGGTGACGTTTGCAGGACTGAAGGCGCCAGATCACCATAACCTGCGCCACTGCAACCAGATTGATCCCTCTTTCCTGGAGGTCTCGAATACAGCCCTGCAGCAGGGGAACATCCTTGGACGACCCCCACTCGAGCCCCTTGTTGACCCATGACGCCAGCCGCTGTGGTGGACCTAAGCGGAAGGCAGGGAGCGCCGCCCATTTGGTACCCCTGGGAGCTGTGATATAAAACCACTCCCGTTGCCACAAACCAAGCTCCTCTTGAAAAGAGCCCTCGGGCCACGGAGCATCAGCACATTTTCTTATGATCGCCCCTCCGCACTCCGCTTGCTGCCCCTTGATCATCTTTGGCTCCACCTTGAAGGTCTTGAGCCACAATCCAAAGTGGGGGGTAATATGGAGGAAGGCCTCACATACGACAATGAATGACGAGATATGGAGGATGGACTGGATTCAAGTCATGGAAATCCAGCCCATAATAAAACATGAGCCCCGCACAAAGGGATCCGTCGGGAAGCCTAAACCTCAAGGAAGTGGGACACGAATACCACGTTCTCGCCGGGCTCGAGTGGGGAGTGGCCTGCCTCGAGCAGGCAGCCTATGCGAGATCTCGCCGGTCGACACTGGCGTCTCGCAGCTTTTAGCACATCTTCTTCGTGGATGGAGGAAGACATCCATCGGCCCGGTGCTGGTCGGAGCCGGACATCGTCGAAAGTCCGAAGCGCTGAATCAAGCTTTGGGTGTTGGAACTCAAGCGCGAGGCGAACTTCGATGGAGGGTGTAAAAGAAGAGGGCCTTGGTCTCACTATAAAGAGGTTGAATACCAAGAGCCCACCCGTGGTCGATTAGGACTCGCCTTTGATAGAGAAGGCAGGCCAGCAACGCACGGTTGGGTTACCAACGTCCGTATTGATGAGAATCCCGGAATAAGGGGGCACGATCTACGCTTTGATAAGACGTGCCAAGGAAACCGCCTCGCTAAACACGCTGAGGTGGAACAATAAAAAATGATTCATATGAAGGCCTGGCCGTGGTATGATGTCACGCCGCGGAATACGTCAGCAGATCTGTGCAAAAATTATTCTCTCTACGGTGTTATGTGGTACTTGTTTTGCAGAGCCGGACATTATCCTGGTGTTCACAATCTTCTATAAATTATTCAGAGGAAGAACCCGCCTTGCAATGCCGAAGACAATATGCGCGCCGGACTCGTCATCATTGAAGCCTGGTTCAGGGGCTACTGAGGGAGTTCCGGACTAGGGGGTGTCCGGATAGCCGAACTATCATCATCGGCCAGACTCCAAGACTATGAAGATACAAGATTGAAGACTTCGTCCCGTGTCCGGATGGGACTTTCCTTGGCGTGGAAGGCAAGCTTGGGGATACGGATATGTAGATCTCCTACCTTTGTAACCGACTCTGTGTAACCCTAGCCCTCTCCGGTGTCTATATAAACCGGATGGCTTTAGTCCATAGGACGAACAACAATCATACCATAGGCTAGCTTCTAGGGTTTAGCCTCTTTGATCTCGTGGTAGATCTACTCTTGTAACACACATCATCAATATTAATCAAGCATGACGTAGGGTTTTACCTCCATCAAGAGGGCCCGAACCTGGGTAAAACATCGTGTCCCTTGTCTCCTCTTACCATCCGCCTAGACGCACAGTTCGGGACCCCCTACCCGAGATCCGCCGGTTTTGACACCGACAGCGGCGCTTGTGCTTGTTGCGACGCGACCTGCCATTGCTGTCCTTGGTATCTGAATTACCAGGGATCTTGGTCATGTTGTCACTACGAGCTAGCCAGCTGTCCTCTCCCGCGCAAAAGCGGGTCATGAGTGTTGTGAGGGCTGCCATGGATTTCGCTTTTCCTGTCCCTAGGTGCCGGGCAAGCCACTCGTCATGGATGTTGTGTTTGAAGGTTGCAAGGGCCTCTGCATCCGGACGGTCGACGATTTGATTTTTCTTGGTTAGGAACCGTGTCTGTAATTGTCGGCCGATTCCTCCGGCTGCTGAATTATGTGGCTTAGGTCATCGGCACCGGTGGTCGCATATATTTGCCCCGAAATTGTCGAGGAATGCGGCTTCTAGGTCTTCCCAACAACCAATTGACTCACCGGGCAAGCTGTTAAGCCAATGCCGGGCTGGTCCTTTAAGCTTGAGTGGGAGGTATTTGATGGCGTGTAGATCATCACCGCGGGCCATGTGGATGTGAAGGAGATAGTCCTTGATCCACACCGCAGGTTCTGTTGTGCCATCGTATGATTCAATGTTTACGGGTTTGAAACCCTCAGGGATTTGATGATCCATCACTTCATCTATGAAGCATAGTGGGTGTGCGGCGCCTCTGTATTGGGCTATATCACGACGCAGCTCAAATGAGCTTTGTCTCATCGTGGTTCGGCCCGGCAGGAGTTGCCATATCCGGCGTGACGGTTATCGTCACGTGTCGTGGGGCGCCCACGCGATCCGTAGATCGATCTTGTTTGCCTTGCCTTGTCCTCCAATATATCTCGCAGGTCTGGCGCATTTCCCCACGCCTTGGTATTTTTTCAGCGGCGTCGGGGTGCGGCTTGAGTTGAGGGCCGAGAGGCCTCTCTGTCGCGGCCACGAGGGGGCTGGTCAGCCGTATCATGCGCTGGTGATGTAGGTTTGGGTGCTTCCTCCTCTAATCGGGGTAGCAGCATGTGTTTTGGGTAGCTCTTGGAGGGGCGCTCGAGTTCATACTCTTCGGCCGCAAGGACTTCAGTCCATCTGTCAGCTAGCAAGTCTTGGTCAGCTCTAAGCTGTTGCTTTGCTTTCTTGAGGCTGCTTGCCGTGGCCATGAGCCCGCGTTTGAAACGCTCTTGTTCGACGGGATCCTTGGGCACGCATTTAATTTGTCGTCGTCGAGGCTTGCCTCATCTTCGGAGGGAGGCATGTAATTATCGTCCTCTATCTCTCTTTCTGCCGCTCTCTCATGAGGGCTGGCTTCTCCATCCTCCCGCGCTGAATCCTGCTGGAGGGGGTTGTCTTCGGCACTATCCAGGGTGTTATTGTCTCCCGTGCCGGAATCACCGTTTTTACTGTGGCGAGATTTAGAGCGGCGCCGCTGACGTCGACGCTTAGGCTCTTTCTTGGAGGGGTGATCCTCCACTGTTCCCTCGCCATTCCCATCTTTTGGGATGTCCACCATGTATATGCCGTATGACGAGGTGGCCTTCCAGTGCCCTGTGGGCGCTGGTTCTTGGTCGTCTCCTGCATTGTCGTCCATACCGTCGATTTCTTCGGAGTCGAAGTCGAGCATGTCGGTTAAATCATCGACAGTGGCTACGAAGTGGGTGGTGGGTGGGCTTCGAATTTCTTCGTCGTCCACATCCCAACCTTCCTGACCATAATCCGGCCAGGGCTCTCCTGATAAAGAGCAAAACTTTAGTGAATTCAGGATGTCGCCAAAGGGCGAGTGCTGAAAGATGTCCGCGGCAGTGAATTCCATGATCGGCGCACAATCGGATTCAATTGGCGGGGGCGCGGAAGGCTCGGAGTACTGAGAGGAGTCCGGCACCTTGGAGTCACAAGCTTCGCAAAGGACGGGGTAGGTGTACGGCTCAATCGCCGTAAAGATTGCAGGCCCCGAGGCGGTGTCCAGCCACCCGTCCTCGATCGGTGCAGTCGGCTCCGAGCTAAAGGTCGGAGCGGACACTGGTGCGGCCTCCAGGACACTGTTCGGCGGCAGAGCTAGATCATGCCCCTCGTGACAATGCGGCACACTTGGCTGTGGCTCGAACCTGTCGAAGATCAAGTCTCCGCGGACGTCAGCCGTGTAGTTCAAACTTCCAAATCTGACCTGGTGGCCAGGGACCTAGCTTTCAATCTGCTCCAGATGGCTGCTTAATTGGCCCACAAAGGCAAAGCCGCCGAAAGTACGAAGATCAGTCCGGGAGAAAAGTCTCACCGAGCGCATCGTTGTTGATGATCGGAGGAGCCATCGGGCCTAAAGATGACGACAGAGGAACTCTCAATGAAAGAACCAATGTCGGTGTCAAAGCTGGCGGATCTCGGGTAGGGGGTCCCGAATCGCGTCTAGGCGGATGATAACAGGAGACAAGGGACACAATGTTTTTACCCAGGTTCGGGCCCTCTCGATGGAAGTAAAACCCTACTCTCGCTTGATTAATATTGATGATATGGGTAGTACAAGAGTAGATCTACCACGAGATCAGAGAGGCTAAACCCTAGAAGCTAGCCTATGGTATGATTGTTGTTCGTCCTACAGACTAAACCCTCCGGTTTATATAGGCACCGAAGAGGGTTAGGGTTACACAGAGTCGGTTACAATGGTAGGAGATCTACATATCCATATCGCCAAGCTTGCCTTCCACGCCAAGGAAAGTCCCATCCGGACACGGGACGAAGTCTTCAATCTTGTATCTTCATAGTCCAGGAGTCCGGCCAAAGGCTATAGTCCGGCTATCAGGACACCCTCTAATCCAGGATTCCCTCAGGCGGTGAGGCCTCCACGGCATCACAGCCGGCCACGAGAGGCAGGAGCATGCAACACGACCGGCGCTGCTTTGGGCGGCTGGAGCACGAAGACCAGTGGTTGAAGAAGCACTATGGCCGTTGGATGGACATCGTACGGTCACTGGAGCTAGAATCGTTCATATTGACTAAGTTGACAAAGCCCTCCATCCCCGTAAACTTAGTAGGCCCACAAGTCAGCCTCCGACCAAGGTGAGTCCCAGCTAGCAGGGGGAGTATTCATTTTTTTTCTGCGTAATAAGGAGTCATTTCCGGTGGGTCCGAGCTGACAGCGGGGGGAACGTTTTTTTGCGAAATACAGAGACCCTTCCGGTGGGTCCCAACTATCAGGTGGAGGAATCATTATTTGCGCGTAATAAGGAGGCATTGCCCCGTGTCGGCCTCTACTGTTAGCCTCTTCCGATGGCTGTTGTTTGTTGACCATGTTGACCTCGCCGCACCGAGAGAAAAACGCGTTGGACAAGGGCGAGGCCCAGGAAGAGAACCACCCGAAGCCGGCAAAGCCACCGCAGCGGATGCCCATGCTGAGGGGAGAACGAGCGCTGACTGGTCGGCTGCGGGGTGAGGCTGACGTCGCCGGAAAATAATAGGATATGTGGGTGGTTAGAGGGATGGACTGGCGGCAGCACAGCCAGCCACGGAGGAGGAGCGAGCAGTCCCGGGCGCTAGTTTGGGCGGCCGGAGCAGGAAGATCAGAGATTGAAGAAGACGGGCGGCCGTTGGATGGACATCCAACGATGCTTCTTGTGTGTTGACTAAGTTGACAAAGCCTTGCATACGCGTCAAAAAAAAATTTAGGACAACGTCATCGTCAACCTAGTAGGCCCAGAAGTCAGACTCCAAATCTGTGAAAAACAGCATACAACCCATTAGCTCTTATTTTCAATAATTTACATCCCATTTGCTAATTCTTAATGATATTTGAAGCCCATATTCTTTTTATTAGCATTACAGACCATATATTCTGGGCACTGCTAAAAAATTCAACGAAATTTTGCATATTTCGGTGGGGTCCGAACTCTTTTAATCACAAAATTTCGAGTCACATTAAAAATAATTTTCAAAAAATCATATCAAAATAAAATTCAAAAAACATTTCTCCGCAAAAAAATGAATGAAATTTAGAATCTTAACTAGCAAGATGCCCGTTCGTTGCATGGAACATGAAGATGCATTTGTATGAGTAATTTATCTTGTGGGAGAAAAGATGATATTTTAATGTAATTGCCAGTTGGCTTTGGTTTTTGTAAGAGCAGAGAGTAGAGAAATCCTGAAAAAAAAAGATATTTTAATGCAATTGCCGGTTGGCTTTGGTTTAAAAATTTACAGCCCATTTCTTACAACTTATAGCTAGAGAAATCCTGAAAATATGATATTTTAATGCAATTGCCGGTTGGCTTTGGTTTAAAAATTTACAGCCCATTTCATACAACTTATAGCCCATTTTCTGGGGAAGCCCATTTCTTACTACTTACATCCCTCCTCGTTTTGAAAGATTTACAGCCCAACAGGGCTGAGAAAAGCAAGTAGGCCTCGGATTTGGTATTCTCCAAAAAAAAGAACCGGGCTAGCCAATTTCAGAAAGAAAAAATATATCAACTGGGCTCTTCATGTGCTTAATAAAAGCGTAAGCGTGGGCTAGACGGGCCACAACCTCAAGACAACAAGACAGCTTGAGCTCCGTCTCAAACTGAAAAACAATCGGGCGAGCTGCTTTGGGTCCTCGTGTTATCCGCTCGTTGTGTAATTTTCGTTTATTGACTAATTAACAATGGCGTGGAACCTAGTTGTCAAACAATTAGGAGGAAGTATTTTTTTGGCTTGTAATAACGAGGCACACCTTGCGAAATGCAATGAACCTGGTGGGTCCCTTACCGTCACCTCCTCCTCCACGTAAAGTCATCTCCTGATTCCTCTTGGTTGTTGACCATGTTGACAACGCTGCATCGGCGGCGGCACATCAAGCTAACCAAGGCGGAGAACGACGGCAAGGCCTCGGACGGGAACGTAACAGCAGCCATGGAAGATGCGGCGGTGTAGTGGCGGTGGAGGGAGTATGAGGGCAACAACATGCAAGTCAAGCATACAAATGATACAAAAAGCCCAAGGATTAATTGTTCATCAAATTTTTAGACAAAACCCAAATTGAACATGACAGTAACATCTAACCCAACCACTCTTTTTTGCAGTCACAAACAAATGGATCGGTCTGATCCATAAAATCAACATCCTATGCAAAAAAATTTATTTCAGGATGTCTACAACTTATTGTAAATATAAGACGAGCACGTTTAGAAGCCCATTTGTCCACCTGAAACTTCTTTTTTTGCTGTTCAACATGTTCGTCCGTGAGAAATCTCTTGCTGTAAAAATTAAGCCTCATGGACAATAGTAACCTCGCGTTCAACAGGAAGAATGTGACAAAGCTTCTGTTTGCCTGGTTGGATGCATATCGTCCCATCGTTATCGTCCTCAAATGAATGTCATGAGCACTGAGAAATCCTTGTGCTTATTACGCCAACGATTGGTTATATGTTTTTCTCCATGTGGTTCTCCCAAAGTAGACATGAAGATTGAAAACAGTTAAGGTCTGAAAAAAGAGTATGTTGAAAGAACGACAGCTGAACAGTTAATTCTAGTACAATATATACGGGCTTTCAATGTGCATGAAATCATCACCTCTATGTATAAATTCTCCAGAGATCAAAAGCATCGCAGCAAGCCAATAATTATGTCCAGATCAAAACTATACATTACGATATATATGATCTTGACAGAATCCAAGCAACATTGATAGGCTATCAATGGACGAACTCTTCATTGAGCATATAACATAATATTAGTACCCAAAGTGTACTCCAAGATGATATAAAACTTATGCGCACAAATGAAAAATGCAGCATATGATTACAAATGTGTAGATGATAATATACGGTACCTGAAAAAGTGAGGAGCCAAACACCAACTCCTTGTGATTATTAAACGGGTCACGAATTACACCCAAGGTCTCCAGTTTGGGCGCAGAGACAATGGTTATGTCTGAAGGTGTATAAAAACTATGAAGGAGCAACCTTTCAAGTGAAGGGGCATCTTCGATGATGAGCTCCTGTCGTTTAGTAACGACTATTAATCAGTTCAACAAATGAGGTTGTTAACAAGCCCGTTAACGCTAAAATGAAGTCAGCTAATAACTTACAGTCCGAATCAAATTTCTGTGTTTTGAAGCAGCAACAATAGTCGGACTGAGGGAGACATCCATGGGGGATATGTAGTTGAACTTGCATGATGTTCAAATAACAACATGACTTCTGTACTTACTAGATGAGCAAAACTTCTGTGCTTACTAGATGAGCAAGACTTTTGTACTTACTAGACAATACTACACGAACAAGTATAATGCTACGTGAACTTTTGTGATGGATGACCATTTAGTTTTTATTACCAGTACTTGTTGAAAATAAATATCTAAACCACCACACTTGGGTCCGGGAACCAAAATTCAGAAGAGTAGCATCTCTACAGGGATTACACTAGCTTTCACATTCTGACAATAGTGACGGCTCAAATGCCAAGTAATGTACAAGAATGGCGAAAAGGCATCATTTTTTGACATTCGATTACGAAACTATGTGGACCTAAGTAATTATTGGCAGTCAAGAAATGTACAAGTTGCATATATTTCTACCTAGTAAATTATGCTACCAAGCTTACCAAGTCAAAACAATTTTCTTGAGAATAATCTGGTCAGGATCCAAACTTTTTCAATGAACATGCAACACAAATTGCAGGCTGCTCCCATTTCTGTTCTCCAAAAGAATCATAGGGACGGATGAAAAAGGAAACCTGCAACAAATAAAAGAACTTACGTAAGGAAAAATAATCAGGCAAAGACACAGACTTTCAACAAGAAATGTGTAATATGTGTTTTTTTTCAACACATGCACACCAAAATTACTGCAGTTTCAACATGTACACTGAAACATGCAGGTTTTAGACTTAGAAGTGCCATTGGAGGTTTCGTAAGCTTCATCTAGAGTAGCACATGTAGTTCTGCAGCTATAAAATTTATTTATATAGGAAAATAAACTTATTCCGACAAAGCTGGATGAGCTAGGAACACAATATTTATCTTTCGTGCATAAGTACATACACCCACAGGCAGAAATGCTATTAAACTTTTCGCTCCCCTGCATTAATATTTGTACACAAAGACTTGTAGTCCTGCCAGGAGCATTCATACTCTTTGAATCTTTTTTTGTTCACTGTATTTTCATGTGGTTTCTTATATGGACCTTTTTAAAAATTTGAATTACTCGTGATGATATCTGCGAACCTTTCTTAGACGATGATGTTGAACTTGCGCTCAATTGCATATGTAATTGAAGGGATTTTTACTAAACACCACAATCATCTACTTGTATTCTTACTGCTATGACTAGTTGGAAGGCCCATTAGTTATGGTGGCCCATTACACATATTATTTCAGTCCACTCGATCTTCATCAGTACTAGAATGACTAGACAAGAAGTTTAGATTTGTAGCAGCACACGCACCAAACTTATGATTTTTTCTTCAACGCTTTTTAGGTGATTGCATCAAGATTAGTATGATTGGAAAAATATTCAGATTTTAGCAAAGACACACATGAAACTTACAGAATTTTATGGAAATGGACGAGTTCTGATTTTTGAACTCCCCAATGGTTGCACATGAACTGAGCAATATAGCGATTAACGGTACATCATTTTTGATCTGAAAAGCTACTTGACTGAAAATTGACATACACATCCAAAAGTTCAAAACTGCAAGACATGCCCTATGTTTTTCTACTACCATACTATCAAAACTTTTATTCAAAACGTCTCTGAACTTTAACCCTCAATCTTCCTTCAACTGTAATTTTCATTTTGCCCAACAAACTAGATGCACAGTAACTACAAAAGCAGAGCAATCTTCCTCATGTGCGCTGCTTGGTGCCCAAAGCATGGAAAAATACGAGTAGCATACGGAGTTCGACCGCCGGAAGCAGAGATCCATTTGGTGTGCTCGCGACAAGAAGAAACCAACTTGTATCCTCAACTTGGAGGCGACCAGCCAGTGTGGCTGCTAGCCAAGAGCTACATGTGTGGTCGCACGAAAATGGGTCACTCCCATGTCACTCCCGAGGGCAAGTGACAGAGATGGAAGGTTCAACAAGGGTGCTCGGCGCGGTTCAGGGAGTTGGAAAAAGGCGGTTCAGCTGGCTAGGGAGGGGAACACGGGTAGGAAGCAAGCAAGGGGAGCCTAGAGGCGGAGGGCCATAGCGACAGGGGAAGAAGCAGAACCTTGTGGCGGCGTGTTGGGTGTGGGAATTCCAGAACCTCCACCAATGGAAGCATCAGTCCAAATTTCGAGAGGGAGCAAGCCGGAGGAGAAGGTGTTGCAGTAGAAAGGTGTGCAAGAAGACCTTACCACTGTTGCCCACCAGCTCCCTCGGAGAACCAGAGGTGGGGAAGGTGGGTGAGAACCTCGTGGCACGACGGAAGTAGTCGGCAGGACAGCTAGCGATGCGTAGATCCAGGGGTGGACGCGGCACACGGATCCGGTGGTCGGGGCGGCGAGCGAATCCAGGGTTCGGGCGGTGGCGCTTGCAACCGGAGGTGGGCGGCGGCGTGTGGTTGGGGCCGGCCGTGGGCGGCGACGCGCCGACGGGGGTGGAAGGAGGCGGCGCGCCAGCGGGGGAGGAAGGAGGCGGCGTGCTGGCGGGGAGGGGATCTTTCTTGTTTGTCATCGGGCTGAAAAGTTATCCGACGGGTGATCGCGCCCTTATAGAGCCGAGAGTAACAGAATATTATTCTGTTACTAGTAACAAAATAGCTCTGTCATATATATATATATATATAATAAGGAGGCACTTGCGTACGTGAGGCAATGGATCTGGTGGGTCCCTATTGTCATCCTATCCAAGTAAAGTCATCTCCTCGCCCGCGCGCGTTTTCCGCCCAAAACAGTCAGCGCCAGCCGCCCTGCTTCCCAGTGTAGGCGATTGCTCCGCCTTCAAACGACACAAGTGCCGTCCGTCCGTCCATCTGCCGCACACATTAATGATACGCGGTTGCCGAGGCGGCTACTCAGGCGCCACACCTCCATCCCTCCACCCGCCCACCATTGCTATATAAACTGCTGCGCCGGCCATAGCCGCAGTCATCCGCATCCGTTCCCTTTATCCTATCCACACAACTACTGCCCACCATGGCTTCCTCGCGCTCCAGCGCTCTTCGGGACAGGCGGACGACGGACCACAAGGAGATGGCAGCCATTGCTGCCGACCGGCTGGCCGGCAGGCAGCCGGAGGACGACGACGTCCTAATGGAGAACATGGTAGTCGATGATCCGGCGCCAACCCCCTCCTCCACGCCATCCTCGCCGGTGCATTGCACCATGACCATCGGCGAGGCCCGTTCCCAATATATGGACAGGGTGAGGCCGATGCGTGAGGAGCAGTTCCGGGAGGCGCAGGCTGACACCGCCTACAACCACCATGTCCTCTAGGAGCACCTGCAGGCAGAGGAGCAGACCGCCGCGGAGCGGGCGGAGCAGGAGGCCCTGCTCGACTCGTACCGCTCCGCCCGCAAGGGCCGCTTCAAGCGCTAGCGGTACCGCATGCGGGTGGCGGAGGCTGCGGCCGCCTACAACGAGGCTAGCAAAGAGGGGGATGAAGCGGGGGAGGCGCTGTTTGGCGAGACCGAGGACGAGGCGGAGGACAATGCTGGCTCCGATGTGCCCCCGCTCTGCTAGCGTCGATGACGCCCTGCTCCTCCGAGGCCCCGCGACGCCAACAACGAGTCAGAGGACACCGCCGGCTCCGCCGAGGCCCCGCCCAGCCAACAACGAGGCAGAGGACATCACCGGCTTGGCCGAGGCCCCACCCTGCCATCAACGTGGGGGGGGGGGGGGATTTCCACCGCTCCGCTGAGGCACCGCCCGCCGGCAACGAGACAGAGGACCTCGCCGGCTCTGCCGAGGCCCCGCCCCGCTGCCAACCAGGCCTCGCCACACAGAAAACAAGGAAGAGTAGAACACGGTAGGTCGCCGCCGCTCGGGTCCAAGTAAGGCCACCACTGCTACCCTCCGGTTGAAGCCAAGCTAGGCGGGTAGACCATTAACGGTCGGTTAGCTTCTTGGCGGCGACGTGGAGTTGGAGAGCTGCGCTGGATAAGAACGCTGCTTCTACTTAACTGCTGGTGCAGTTGGCTGACTGCCACGTGGGCCCACCAGGCCACATGTCGATTCAATCGCACCTGCAGTTAAGTCATCAAGCTTCTGCTCGCCTCAAAGGGCACAGGTGGGTAACCGGTTAATTAATTATACCTCCAAATACACTTTTTAGTTTTTTGAAAAGGAGGATGACCCCCGGCTTCTGCATCTGGGAGATGCATTCGGCCACAAACACCCCTTTTTAGTTGAAGAATGTATGAAATGTAATGAAATCCGACATGTTTATATGAAATCCGATCGTGTATGAATGAATTTATTTCGGTTAGTTCGAATTCCTGTATCACTGGCATAGGATGAAGATGCAAAACAATACGTACTAGCATTATTCCGTGGTGATCACCATGTTTGCAAAGATTTCACATGTACTCCCTCCGGTCCTTTCTAGTCTGCATACAAGTTACATGCGAGTCAAAGTATCTCTACTTTGACCAATCTTATACAAAAAAGTATGCACTTTCACAATGTGCAAAGTAAAAGGAATAGAAGGAGTACAAAGAGTTTGAGCAGCTTTTAGCGTTTACGTACATTGCAATCAAACACACAGGCCTGGCAATTCATAGAGAACATTCAAAACAATCGATGATTATGCATCTCAGCGACTCACATGTCAGAGGCAATATTTACTTCACAACTAAATAATAAAGAAAATATTAATCGCCGCTGCTGACAGCAAAGGGCGTCCCAATCGAAAATATCAAATGCATATCTTGCTAAAATCAATGAGCAAAATTTGACAAGGTTGTCCCATTCCAAAATATCAAATGCCTACGATTGTGGAATGGGCAGGGTTTACCATCAGTTCGGACATTGACATGGCACCTCGTGCTAAATAAACCATTTGTTCTTTTTGTGCAGTTCCACCAAAATCAACTAAATTCACAGTAGCTTGTATGATTTCGCCCTTATATGTTGCAACGCCTTGAACTTATGGGCACCTCCTTTCTTGTGGTGGAAATGAATGACTCAATGTATTCATGAACATTTTGTGCAGTTCCCATTGAAATCAAGCTGAGCACCCCTATTTGCACAATACAAAAAAGTGATTAGTATAAAGCAAACTGTACTATGCATTGACAGTTTCAACAGGCACATATATGGTCCATGTAGAGCAAACTTTTAGAAAAATGGAACTCACCAGAAAGAATCCTAGAACAACATTGTACTCACGCATCACAGCAAAAAATGGAGATTTGTCAGTCCTTCTGAGCTGAAGTTAGTTTGGTCTTGTGGGGAGTAATGTAACCATCCTTCAACTGCTCCTTCTCATGAGAAGATAGATGTGGCTTCTTCATCACGGCATAATCGGAACTAGTCACTTCACGTACTCCATATTCTTCTTGAGAGGAAGATGATCCTGTTTGCTTTCGAAAAAGGAAAGGAAATATTTAAAACAGCACAGATGAAGCACTTCTCAAGGACAATACCACTTTTTCATGACAAGATCTAAACAATAGCACAACACCAATAGAGATGACAAAGCTCAATCATATGGATGAAATCGGTGGGTATTTGTCGAGGCTGATTGTGTAGAGCATACAGATGAAGCACTTCTCCGGAACCATCTGTTGCTATCTACGGGGTGGCCATGCTTACTATATACTCCTCGATTAGTTAAATGTTTCCAACATCTTCTTGTGCAGTTCCACTAAAATATATGGTATCTTCAAAGAAGATCCCTGTTTGCACAAGTAGAGATAATTACGTATGGCATCAAATCAGTGGCAAAACAATTGCTCGTTCCAGCCATAGCAATAAATTAAGATGCAAAACTATATCATTACTTGTGTCATCACAGTTCCAATGCTTCATTACAACACCGACAGTTGATTTTTGTTTTTCTTCCGCTTCTTCTTACCCTTCATCAATTGGTTCAATAAAAGACAAACTTCGCCTTCAATGTAAGATTTGGCATGTCAATTAGGGAGCAAAAGTATAGTACTAAACTTAATTTTCTGATGAAAGTGGCAAAATACAGGCCGGCAGTTGTGAAATATCCTTATCTTACCTCAATGGGATATTACGGTGCATACATCTGATTGGAAGTCTTGTCTCCATTTGTGCAGTTAAATATAATCAAGCTAAATTATCGTACAAGTATCACAACATTTGAAAGCACACTGCAGAATCATGTGAAAGAAGGCTAATCTTGACCTCTCATGATGCGGAATTCAAACAACTCACAAGAAGAAGATCTGAACCAAATTCGCCTTAACGGATAGGAAGTAAGATCTCCTCTTGTGCAGTTCCACTAAGATAAAGCAATCAAGCAACGTTGTTGGTGTGACATTTTGGTTGAACTGCACAAAACACTCTTAAAACAAAAGTGTTTTGTGCAGTGCAACAAAAGGTCACCATGGCAATGAGGTGAAGTAGATAACCCTGTTTACACAGAGGTGCAAAGGAAACAATTAGTGGTCAATAACGGTGGATGACACAGAAGCCAACAAAAATAAGCATCTACATTATCTAAATGGGAAAGAAAGCAAGACAGTAGCATTTCTCAAACGATGGCATTGATTAATATTAACATAGAGATTATATTAACAATAAAATTCGTTAAACATGTAATTTGCTTTTAACTGTGGCATTACATCAATTTTCCAGCGGCATTATTAGAGGGTGTTTGTTTACAGGGACATTTTGGTGTAGGGACTAAAAAAACTCCGTGTCAGTCACATCTAAACCAAATAGGAGGGACTTTTCGGGACTAAAAGTGGGCATTTGGGACTAAAGAAAGAAGACCCCAAGGGAGTCTTTTTGGGACTTTTCCAACAGTTTCCCCTACCACGCATCGCACCTTGTTTCTATTAGTTCATTACTAGGGGTAACATGGTCTTTTATCATGTCATTTAGTAACCTCTAGTCCATGTTTAGTCCCTGGAACCAAGCAGGTAGGGACAAGGGAGTTTTTAACCAAACAGGGCCTTAGATTAACAACAGCTAATGAGTTGCGCGGGACAGTGGATGCACCAGCACCATGTGCATCTACCGATGTCTTTGTGGTCATGCAGATCTGTTGCAACAAAGAACAAACAACCAAGGAGCATATTTGTGTTGGTCCCTGTTTTGTTATCTTTTGACACCTTTCCCTATGTGAGCGCAGCAAATCTAGTCCTGCTCAAACTCTACAGCCTTGTCCCTTCCCTTGGTTTTTGAACTAGTACTTTTGCCCTTCCTTTCCTCTTTAAACCACGTCCTAGATTTATGCGATACAACTTTCCCCACTACTTTCCCCCATTCTGTTCCTCTTTGAACCACGTCCTAGATTCATGCTATACAACTTTCCCCCTTTATTTCCTCTTTGAACCACGTCCTAGATTCATGCTATATACAACTTTTCCCACTACTTTCCCCCACTCCTTTCCTCTTTGAACCACATCCTAGATTCATGGTATACATGCAGCTAGAGCAATGCATGTGGAGTAAGTAAAATATACCTTAAGGTTCTTGGGGCGTGGTTCGGTGGGCGACGGGACGGCTGCGAAGAAGAAGGAGTCAGAGGCCCTCCCACGCCGCTTGTTGGGTGGAAAGTGAACAGCGGCACTGTCGTGGATTCCCTCCTCGCCGACAATGACAGCGTTAAGCCTCCTTCCCTTCCGGTGGGCCGGATCATGCCGGCTCTTTGAGCAGCAGTGAGGGGAGAGAGGCCAACGAAGTCTTGTTTAGATCTGGAGAGGGCGAGAGAGTGTGAAGAGAGCAACTACAAGCGCTGAGGCTCCAGCGGGAGAGGGCGAGAGAGTGTGAAGAGATCAACTACAAGCGTTGAGGCTCTAGTGTGTATATATATACTGGAGATAGAGTGTGAAGCGTGCAAACCCTAGAAAACATTTTGTCCAGTCAAAGAATCCTCCTGGCAAAAATTATGCTCAAGTGTAGTTATCGAACCCGAGACCTCAAGTTTGATGAGCGAACAGGCTAACCAGCTACACAACCCTCTCGTTTTGTTCAACAAGAGGAAAACAACCTTTTATACATTCCTGCATTCGTGTGACAGGCATGCCGTGTTTTGTGTGTGTGTGTGGGACTCATTAGGATTTCAATCATAATTGTGTCATGTGGGTTTGGTGGTAAGACTATCCACAGTGGTGTAGAAATAATGCAGCCTTAGTCACCTTACCTCTCTCCATGTAGTACGTTGGGTCCCACCAGTCAGAGGGTGAAACAAACAAATTAATAAGAAAAACTAAAAGCGCCAACGGTGTATCTTACTACCTCACACATCTCGCTACTGCTCGGGAACACTGTCCAATTGATCCCTCTGTTTGATCACGTACTATTTTAAGTGAATCCTTATTATAACATGCACACAAATTTTGGGCACTTGTATTCAACTTAAGTCAGTGTGCCACCGTATCTCGTGTACTTACTACTCCCTCCGTCTAGGTGTAATAAGTCACGTTAGAAGGTGCAACGGGACCAAGGTGCGTGCGTGTGCGTGTGTGTGTTTAACAGCATGTGTGTGTTACAGAGTGCGACGGATCGACCTACTCCTACAGAGATATGGTGTGTAGTGTACGATTTTAGCCGCGAGAGTCGGTGCATCCTCTCGTTTCCGGGCATGTCCGGTAGGGACATGCGGACAGCTGCCACGCCCGCTCCTCACCAGCTTGGCCCACCCAAAGCCCCTCCATCGCCCTCGCGCGCTTCCCGCCTGAAATGGTTAGCGCCGCTCCAAAGAATCGGTGCCGCATTCATGCCCGGGCAGAGCGGACGCGACCTCTCACTGGCGCAAGAGTGATGGTTTCTTCGTTCGTCCAACTTACTGCTGGGTCTATGTGATTTGACGGCTCATTGGTCTTTATTACTGAGGTGGTAGGACTGCTGGATGTCCCACGCTTTCGGCAAAAGGAGGTAGTAGATTACAATTTTCTCCATTCTTACAGCGGAGGAGTGCAAGAGCAGTGAAAACACGCAGGCTCAGTGATTACATAGCCCACCTCACACTATCACTGCACGACACCTAACTCTTTACATAGTACTCCATCCGTTCCTAAATATTACTAGATGAGTCCCCGTGTGTTGCCGCGGAACAGCGGTATATCTCTCTGCGCAAAATTATCGATTTCATAGAACTAAAAAAAATCTATAACCGCATGACAAATGTGGTAGCCAAACTAAATAAACTCACATCATCATTTAGATCATCCCACGTAAGGAAAAAAGATCATCCAACTCCTACTGCATAATGGGATTATATTTTTCTTTTGGACATGTTAATGGGACTTAAAATCTAAATTACATGCATGCTACCAGTTAGTGCGGAGCCTCTCAACGTCTAGATCAGACGGCTATTATGACTGATTTACTTCATCTAACGGCTACGTCAATTTTGATGATGTGGCTCAAGGAGAGGATAGAGAATTCCTAGTAGTGGGGGCTAGCTATTACTAGTAGATAAGTCTTTGTATAGATTCCACTAGGTGAACTACATACGGAACAAAATGAATGAATCTACACTTAAAATGCATCTATATACATCCGCATGTGGTTAATGGTGAAATCACTACAAAGACTTATATTTAGGAACGGAGGAAGTACTAGTATAGTACTAGTAATGCATCGTAATTTATCAATGAGATAAATTTGTACAATGCTATGAAGCTTCCAGCTCTGTTACATGTATCTTGCGTCCAAGGTTGCCCGTTGCAACATTTCATCAAATACAAAGGAGACTAACATGCATGCTATTGCATCTCAATGATTGACAGATCATAGCAAATATGTACTCCCTCCGTTCCAAAATGTCTCAACTTTGTCCAAACTTTAGTACAAAGTTGTACTACTACTAAAGTTGACACTTATTTTGGAACAGAGGCAGCTAAAGAAAAAAACGATCCATGCAGTCCCCAGCCCTTGAACCGTGAACCCTGACCAGGCTTCAATTTGCTGGCAACGTTCGAGCTTCCTAATAAATGAAGTTTGCAACCTTTTGACCATCGGATCATTTTGTGCAGTTTCAATAAAATCGAGATGAGCATCCCTGTGGCAAAGAAATTGAAGAAGCGTGATTAGAATAATATTACTAGGACTAGTTGATAAGATCACAAATACAGTACGTAGAATCCAGTAGAGGTATCAGGTATGTGCGGGGCAAAGAAGTAGAGAAATATCCACAGGGAGTGATGTGGTCAAATTTGGAAAGCGATGGTGCAAGCCAGCTGTAAAGGGAGTTGTACCTGAGGGACGTAGCTCAACCTTGAGGAGGGCGGCGGGAGGCGGCAACTGCCCACGTCGCGGCAGTGAGCAAGGGACGAAGGCAAGCTCACCGGCTTTGTGAGAGAGAACAGCGGGGGCCCCTGATCGGGACGTGCCGACAGTGGGTTTTTGCCGTCGGCGACGGCCACCGCCTCTACACTAAGCATCCACCCCTTCCCAAGCGGACGTGATCCGCCGGGATGTTAGAGATGTGGCCACAGTCGTTTAGTGCAAGAGAGTGTGAAGAGAGCAACCCTAGCAAGCAACCGTGTAGGCTGGCCCGTCCTGACTATGTATATAGTGGAGCGGTTTCCTTTTCTCTCCATATGAACCTATCATACGTGCCACTGAAGAAGAAAAAACTATTTATAGATGATGCGGCACCTACTAACCTTGCTTGGCATCTCCAAAATATTAACCTTGCGATTGTCTCTTCGCCTCTTCGGGAAGTCGAGCAATAATGGTAGTGCAGTACATATCATTCTGGCTATATGAGACCGAATGAATTGCTGCACGTCCACCACGTGGGCGAGGGTTGAGGGGCGAGGGAGAGTGCTACTACATACCGAGCAAAATGAGTGAATGTACACTCTAAAATACGTCTATATACATCAGTGTTTGGAGTATGTACTAGTAGTTCATATTGAAATCTACTAAAGGACATATATATTCCAAACAATATGATATAATCTCTATAACCAAGGTAGTAGGGACGAGGAGTAAACAGAGGGAGTAGTAAATTTTTCTCCTCGTCCTGCGAGCCATCAGCGCATGGGCGAGGGAGGAGCAAGCTTCACCTCATCCTGTGAGCCACCGCGCGTGGGCGGGGAGACGACGTACTAAGCAAGCTTCTCCTCGCTCATGCGAGTTGACGGGACACATCAAAAGTACTCCGGTGTATAGAGCCTTGCCTCTAAGGTAGGCCCCACATGGTTTGCCTCTTTTTTAATTTAACATAACGTCAAGTCGCAATTTGTTTGTTCACCCGTGGTAGACGATCCTCCCTCCACCAAGTGGACAACCAAGATTACGTGCCAAATTACCACGTGGGCTTCCTTTTTCGTCTGTAAATGAGCTCCACCGTGTACCCGTCTTGGTGTGCTTGGGAAAGAGGCAGAATGCGTCGCCGTGCATGCACCTCTTCTCTTCGTGCACGTACCCCACCTACGTGGGTGTGTGTGAGAGATACAAACCGCGTTCGTGAGTGTTTTTTGTTTTGTGGTGGGGGTGGGGGTGGGGTGGGGGTTGATTTCTTGAAGTATTTGTGGGAATATGTGTCGATGACATCTCAAACAAAATTTTGCATGCAATGTGTGTGAAATGGAGGCCTATCCATATCATACATAGAGGGTCGGGCAATCCACGAGAAGAGAGGGAGGGGTCATAGCTATCGATAGAGTCGAAGAGAGGATCAAGTGGGTGGGTGCGAGATCGATGAAGAAAGCCATCGAAATTGTGTGTGTGTGTGTGTGTGTGTGTGTGTGTGCAAGTCAAAGATATAGGGCGACTGCCTGCGGAGCGTTAGAGGGCACTGTCAAGTTTGTGTGTGGCAGGGAGACATGACTAGAACGCTTGATGTATCGGTGTGTGTGGGGGGGAGGGGGTGGGGGGAGGGGTAGGCAGAGGCCTAACTATAGAGGTAGAACGACTCGTATATGTGTTGAGAAGGAGAGACCCAGCTATGTCTTGAGGGAGATCGGTCGACATCCATACATAACTAAAGGACGGGAAATATGATGGGACGGAGAGAGAGAGGAGAGAGAGAGGGAGGGAGAGGGAGGGAGAGGGGTAGAGTGTTGGATGGGTGATGGAGTTGCTTGTCGGGGATGTTGGGACAGGCCTACTAGACAAACTGAGGGTGGAACTGCAATGTTATCAATAAGAGTGGGGATGTGTTTCTGTGTGTGCCTGTGTGTGATAGATCTGTCGGGACGCATCCATTGATGATGAAGGGGAACCATGTGTTTGGTAAGCAAAGCTAACTAGATCGGTAAATCAATTGTTGTTTGTCGGAGGAAAGGGAGAGACACAACTAATGAGGTAGATCGATCAATGTGTGGGTAAAAACAAGTTATAAGGACCTAGCTGGCTATATGTATAGCGAGAGATCGGTCGGTGTACATCCATTTGTTAGAGGCAAATAAGGCCCAGCGAGACGGGTAGACAGAGAGAATGGAGCTAGGAGGTGGTGCGAGAGGCCCAACTACTAGCTAGATAGGGCGAGGAGTGTGCGGTTGTGAGATCGATGAAAAGAGGGGCGAGAGTTTACACGTGTGTCTGACCATATGAGAGACACGAGGCAAGGACACATAAAGGAGGAGATTGAAGCTGTGAGTGTATGTTGTAGGCAGGCATCGCTGGAGAGGTTTATCGATCGGTGTGTGTCGGAAAGGAGTTGTGGAGACTCTGGGAGAATGACCTAAAGAAAAAATGAATGTGCCCGGTGTATAGAATGCCGAGGGAGGAGGAGGGCGAGGAGGGCGTGTGCATGCACGAGAGAAAGTTAGTGGTAGCTACAAAGGCTAGAGGATTGTGTGGGTGTAAGAGACTAACAAAGATCATAATTTGATATGAAAGCGGATTCATATATTTGAATAGGAGATCATAGTGTTTTAAACATGGCATGCATGAATATAGCGGTGATACACGTGTTGCGCACATGTTATACCATAATGTGATAATGCATGGCGTTTGCAACTCACAACTAAATGTCAAACAATCTAAACCATACTATACATCAAACAATCTCACATTTTATTTGAATTTGTGATAATGTGCGGCGTTTGCATCTTACAACTGAATATCGAGCAATCTAAACAATAATATATATCGAACATTCTCACATTTTATTTGAATTTGTGGTAATGTGTGGTGTTTGCAACTCACATCAAAATACTTGTAGGCGTAGGGGGCGGGGCACCATACATAATGTGATAAACACATTATACATATGAGAGATGGTTTAGATTATGAAGATCTAGCTAGAGCTAGAAATGTAATGTGATTTGAAATCAAAATAAAGTGGATTCAAAATCTAGTTCGAGTTCATATAGTACACATAGTTCATATGTAACTCGAGACTAATCATGTGGTGTGCTGTGAAGATAATACACAAACGATGGTTTAACTTGACAATAATGATGATTGTAGATCTTATTAAAACAGAGAAACGAATTCAAGTGCTTTGAATTCACAACAATCATCACTGTAGATCTTATTCTAATTTAGTTCATATTGAAGCGGTAGTATATACGTTTGGAATGCACTAAAACGTTTATTTGAGTAGTAGGTTGCATGCATTATACACGTAGCAAAATATTTTAATTGAACATAACATGAATTCAAAGTTTTGAATGACATTTGTAGTGCACATTGATTTGGTACAGTACACGTTAGGATTGTCCGGAAATTTCAACCCGCGCCTTGTTAGCCCGAAATATTTGAGATATATCTTTGTCTCGTTGTGCTCCGACAACTCCCTCCATCTCAACCCGCGCCTTTCTATTCCGAAATTACAACGCGCGCGAAAACTCCCACCTCCTGTGAAATCCCGACACGCGAAATGCCCGTGGTACCCCTGAACCGAAAGAACCGCCTCAAATCGGTGGGGGGTACTTTCGTAACTTACCCCACATTTCGGACAAGCGCATCTCTAAGCCATGGTTCCCCACTACCATGCCATCCGCCCACCCATTCGTACACCGAGGCCGCGAAAACCCGCGAAGAAACCCCACACCCTGCTCCGTCCGCCACCCAACCGGAGCCTCTTCCCCGACGACGTCGTCCACAGCAACACCGCGACGTCCCTCATCCATCGTACCGGATGAGGATCCGTCGTTGATCTCATCGTCCCGTCGATTCAGCCACCCCGTCCTCAACCTCCAAGGAGCTGCCCCGATGTTCCCCTCGTCTTTCGCGCCACCCCCATTCCCACACCGTCGTCTTCACCTGCACCACCGGAAGAGTATCATCATCACCATTTCCTCGGATGAAGCTGCGGCCTAATCGGCGCCACCAAAGAGGTTGTACACTAATCGCCGCATTTTCTTCTTGATTCGATCTCACGGTGCTGCCGGTGCTCAGCCCCGAGCCAACACGGCGCGGCTCCATCCACGGCGGCGTCGCCAACCACTTCCTCCACGGTGTCGCTCCCTCGGCGGCGACGTCCACATCAGTAGGAGCTGCTGCTGCTTTAGCTCTCGCCGCTGCTGCTGCTGCTCTTGCTCTCGGTCCCTGCCTGGTACGCTCTTGCTATTGCTCTTGCTTTCGCTGCTGCTCTCACTCTTGCTCTTGCTTGCGATGCTGCTCTGATTTGGCTACACTTCAGTCGACTGAATCGACTTTTGGGTCAGTCGATTTTCGAGGGGTGGGATCGCCGGGGTGAAGGAAAAACCAGCAGCGGGGAGGGGGCTCGCCGGAGAGGTACCACACTATCTATCTTAGGGTTCAGGATGGGGGCGGTGGTCGCCGGCGGTGGCGGGGCGTTGGCGGGACAGTGGCATGGGGATCGCCGGAGAAAAAGCTCGGCACGTGGGGGCCTAGAGGGATGGCCAAGGCGGCGGCGGACTGGCGGTGGGGAGTGTTTTCGGGCGGGATGGGCGACCGCCGACCCAGCAAGCGGCGGGAGGCTGCTATTTGGCCGGTGGTCTTTGGCGGCTCGGGGTGGAGGTTGAAGATGAACCGCAGGCCCTTGATTTCGTATCCAATCGATCGCAAAATCGGTGACCAGAGATGAAAAAGTCGATCGACCGACGTGTAGCCTCACCTTGCTAGTGCATTCGGTTTCAACAGCAAAATTCAGTTTCGACAAAGACAAAATTCAGTTTCGGCGATTAGGTTCAGTTTCGACGGTTAAGTTCAGTTTCGACAGTTAAGTTCTGTTTCAACAGTTAAGTTCAGAGATGAGCAGCTGATGTATTTTACATCTAGCACTTTGTGGTTATGTATTTTACGTCATGTATTGGAGATGCTATTAGAATTCCACTCAAGTTAACGTTGTTCGTTGTCTCTCTTGTCCTGCTTCAGCCTCGGCGTCGTACAACTCACCGGAGCTGCTCCAACGATGAAACCCTCCATCACAGCGGAGCAGTACCTCGGGCTCCATCTCCAGACACCTAAGATCTTCTTCCCCTCCTCCGACAGCAAAGTCAGCCGGAGCATCCTCACCGGCCAACCCAATCACACTGAGATCGACATGGCTTCACCAAAGAGGTTGTAGACTTGTTGCATCTCTTTTTTACTCTACATTTTATATATATTGTCCACTGAGCACACGGATTTGTTCCTTTAGTGTCTCCTCGAAACAAAAAACGTAGGAATTTTAATTTTCACTTGTCCTCCTTTTCAAATTCCTATTCATGAAGCACAAGACTAAGAGATAGTAGCATAATAGCATGATAACTGTACATTTTCTTGTGGCTTGACTTAATCTCACCATGCTTCTTTGCATCCTGTGATCTTCCAATTTTTGTGAATCAAACACCCAGATTGGCAGAAATCCTGTGTTTTTAAATTCT
This sequence comes from Aegilops bicornis, assembly GCA_021605145.1. Taxonomy (NCBI): domain Eukaryota; kingdom Viridiplantae; phylum Streptophyta; class Magnoliopsida; order Poales; family Poaceae; genus Aegilops; species Aegilops bicornis. Next base: position 638,379,922 of record CM038675.1, read on the forward strand.
CTGTTTTGCACGTGCATTCCTATCCTATTCCTGTCTATTTCCTATCCCTGCATTGTTGGAATCCTCCAATTCAAACGAGCCCTTACAGAATTACTTCTCTTATAGATACTTGTTAAAGAAAATCTTGCGTGGTTTGTCCTACTCCTGCTGCACCGTCATCCACCCCAGCTCAGCTGCTCCAACAACAGAAGGGTCCAGCACAGCAGGGATCCAGCCTCCGGACTGTCTTTTGCCACCTCAAATCTTCTTCCCCGCCGCTGGCAGCCATGAAAACTGCATTACCATCATCAACCGAGCAGATGACCTCGAGGACTACACGGGTCCGCAAGAGAGGTCGCACTCTTTCGTGTTCCGCCACGTTATGCATCGCTTAATATTACGTGCTACTTTATCATCCTGTTCACCGATTAGACTCTGAGTCAGCTCCAAACTAATGGTTAAACTTGAGTTTTTAAATGGTTGTGGGGTACATATCGGGGCTGCTATCAATAGTATCTATCTACTATCTGGTTAATCTCCGGTGTCTACTATGAGTTTCATGTTGGGTGGGAAACAAATAGTAAAGAAGCCATTATCTGTATTTATTAAATGAAGCTATTATCTGCCTGCTATTATTGGTTTTGGATCTATCCACAGGTTGCTACCATCACTCTGGATTTCTGCATGCACTCCTTACATAATCTCACTATGTTTTATTCCTATGCATGACAGTTATTGTAAACAATGGAACTAAACATGTAGATCAAAAGAGACGAGCCTTGCGTGGCAATATAATTTCATGCAGACGTTGCTCCATGGTAGGCGCAAAGGCAGCCCCCCTCCATGCATTTCGGATTGTAATCGAGAGGAAGATATCTGCTCGAGGGATTCGAAGGAGAAGATAACTCCTATTTACCCCCGAGGTCTTCGCTCTAACTTGGCATCTTGATGTTGGTTATATCATGCATATGGTGTCTTGCATTGCTTACTTTATACATCAAATATGTCATCTGCTTAGTTTAGACATCCTTTGTGCGAATGCCATCTGTTTAGTTTATTCATCGTTTATGTGAATTATGCAACGCCACCTTGTTTAGCCAGGCATCATATATGTGAATTTTGCAATGTCATCCTGCTTAGCCAGTCATCTTATATGTAAATTGTATCAGGCCATCCTTTTTTTTGTTACATATTACATTTGTCAACAATGTTAGTACATTCAACTACTCTTCGTGTGCATCAGCCATTTGACACGGTGATGGAAAATGCTAGAGTGAAAACAAGGTCTTTTGAGCAGACTATGCTATCTGACGACGCGCATATCTCGCTGGTTACGGATAGCTCCTCAGAGGAGGATTCAGAGACAGATGACCAGTCCTATCCCCCCCCCGAGGTGTATGCTCTAACTTGGCAGGGTTATGTTGCTCATATCATGCATATGGTGTCTCGCATTGCTATGCCATTTGATTAGTTTAGACATGCTTTGTGTGAATGCCACCTGTTCAGTGTCTAATTACCATATATGTGAATTATGCATTGCCATCTTGTTGCAAGACATTATATATGTGAATTATACAATGCTATCTTGTTGCAAAGGCATTATATATGTGAATTATGTAATGTCATGCTGTTTAGGCAATCATCATGTATGTGAATTATATCATGCTATCATTTTTTTGTATTACGTGTTCCATTTGTCGACAACGTTTGTATATTCAACTACTCTTCCTATGCATCAGCCATTTGAAGCAGTGATGGAAGTATGTGGAGTGAAAACAAGGTATTCAGAGCAGACAATGCTACCTGCTGAAGCAGACATCTTGGTGGCTACAGAGAGATCCTCAGAGGAGGATTCAGAGACTGATGACCAATCCTATTTCCTCCACGAGGTCTATGCTCAAACTTGGCAGGGTTATATTACCCATGTCATGCATGTTGTCTTGCATTGCTTAGTTTTTACATCATATATAGATTGCCATCTGCTTACTTGCTTACTATATAAATCATATATTTGAATTATATCATGCCATCATGTTTACATAGTACATACACATCATCTATCTGAATTATGGCATGGCAACCCATTTAATAAAGACATCATATAGTTATATCATCTCATCTTGTTTAGTGTTTACGGTCATCATATTTAGAATTATGGCATTCTATCCATGAATGTATGTGAATTATGGCATGCCAACCTATTTAATAAACACATTATATAGTTATGTCATGTCATCCTGTTTACATAGTCTCATATTTTGAACTATGTCTTTCCATCTTTTTTAGTTAGCCATCATAATTTGAAACTGTGTCATGCTATCCTGTTTAGTTAGCCATCATATATATGAAATTGTGTCATGCTATCCTGTTTGGTTAGACAACATAAATATGAATTATTTCATGCCCTCTTTTATTCCCCACTATCCATTGCACCTGTCTATTATACAATGTCTATACTTTCAATTACTTTTCTTGTTTATTAGCCATTTGAATTGGAGAGCGTGATGGCAGTATCTCAAGGAGTAACAACATGGTCTTCAGAAAAGATAGTGCTACCAGTTGATGCAGATAGAACCACGGTTGTACTTGCCCAAGGACCAGATCCACCACACATAACCTGAGACTCATGATTGTACCCCTACCCAGTTGGACAGAGAACCAGCTACACCCCTTCTAACCCCAACCCGGCAGATAGTAACCCAGTTCGATTGACACAACACCGTCTCCACCACAGAGCACCCAAACACGGCGGTTAGTAAGGGAACTGCAGTGCCCAAAGCACGAGGACCACCACTTGAATCCCAACTCAACGCTTAAAGGAGAAGAAGATTTGTTCTCGAGGTCAGTTACGTAGCTATGGTTCATACTCCTTTGCTCTTGCATTACTGTATTTACTCATACCAACTATTTTCAAATTTGAAGGATGGAATTGAAACTCCAATGGTGCAACAGGTATGTTTTAAACCTGTTTCTTTAACTGGTTTGCTGTTTTAACTTGCTCTATGTTGATTTCAGTTTCAATTGAATAAACAGTTATGTTCTCATGTCATGCACATTACAAGTGTTGTTATTGCTCTATAGTTACCCACACTTATATTCTGTCTATTCTGCTTTGTCTTGAACAAATATTATTTGAACTGTGTCTCGATCTTGATTTGGCAACAAAAACTAGAATGATATAGACCATAAAGTGACCATGGTACATAGATATATCTTGACGACAGTGAGGGAACCCAAAAGTCCTGTCTTGATGTAGTGTTCAAGTTACTGGCCACTACTGCTGGCACAATCTCTTCGAGCTCGCTGCCTGAATCAGTTCGTCTACTTGAGTCTCCACTTCAAGTTGAAAGACATCGATCAGATGTGCTGCGACAGGAAGCTGAAGGACTGAGGAAGTCCCTACAGAATTCAGATGCATATTTTCTGGTGCAACAGCAAGCGTTGGAGGATTTAAGCGGCAAACAAGAGAAAGTTAATAAGCTTGCTAAGCATCTTACCAGCATTATGGGTACCCAGGATATTGTTTCTTGAGATCTTCTGAAGTGGTTTCAGTTCTGGATTTGTTTTGTCATGACGTTTGTTTATTTGGTCGCCAACTTTGACAACGATGTATATGATATGCTGCTTTGTTCCCTATATTTGCCTTTGGTGGCGAAGTTTGATGCCCGATGGATGTAATATGTGTAACAACCGTGATAGCCTAGCATAAGTTGCTTGCTTATTTATTTCCTTGTTGTCTTGTTTATTTGTTTGCTTGTAGTCGTGCAGATTATTTTTAAAACTAGGCCACAATAACCATGGGCTAATATTTATTGTAGTGACCTTTGGGCCTCCTACGGGCCGTAGAAACAGTGGGCCTTCTACGGGCCGTAGAAACAGTAGACCTGCTATGGGCCGTAGAAACAATGGGCCTTCTACGGGCCGTAAAAACAATGGGCCTACTACGGGCCGTAAAGACAATGGGGCTTCTACGGGCCGTATCATCAATGGGCCTTATACGGGCCGTATGACCATAACGGGCCATCGTTAATAGGCCGTATTTGATGACGCTATGAAAACGGCCCAACGTATTAAAGGATCACAAACGGGCCAATGTAACCACAGGCTGAATTTGGCCCACAAGCAGAAAATAGCGATGAACGGGCCGTAAGTAAGCGAATCTTTGAAATGAGCCCAAGAATAAATGGGCTCGAGAAGGCCGAAAGATAACATTCTGGAATCGGCCCAACTAAATAATGGGCCCTTAATGGGTATAAAGTGATATCTTGTTCATTACGGGCCGATTTCACCACGGGCCGTTAATGGGTGTAAAGTGATACACTGTTCATTGCGGGCCAGTTTCACCACGGGCCGTTAATAGGACAAGAGTTACATAGGGCCTCATATGGGCCAAAAGACATCATGGGCCATACATGGACCAGAAGTGAAAACGGGCTGGAACCATATTGGATGGCCCAGATGACGCTACTGGGCCTAATTCGGATAGGGCGTAACGGGCCTTGGGTTAGCGGGCCGTAAATGGGCTATATGCGAACAGGCCGTTAACAGGCTTTCCATGGGCCGGCCTGCCACCTTTTGACCAAGTCAAACAGGCCGGCCTTTTCACAGGAATGGGCCTCTGTTGGGCCTGCCACATGTCGACGTATCATAGGCGCCTTCTGTCCAATGAGTGGATGACATCTGTCCCAACGATGAGTCGACACGTGTTTCCTCCAGCCAATGATGATTTTACACGTGGAAAATCCCCATTCGTCGGGGCCATTAACGGGTTATCGGATCCAAAACCCGACCCGATAGCTTAACGGTGTTGTTCGATGCGGTGGATGCCACATGTCGGTCACCCTTGACGAAAAGCACTTCGCGGACGCGCGATTTATCGTCATGGAAGTGGACACTTCCTGATGATAATTTTGGTAATGTCATGGAACACTTCTACGACAGCATAGGTATGACTATCTTGATTCTGTCATAAATTTGTCATGGATGTACATGCATGACAAAAAACGCGACCTACTGTGACAAACACGTATCATCACGGAAGTGTATTTTTTTTGTAGTGAGAGAGGTCGATCTCTTGTAATGGACGGCGGCGTCGGGGTATCAGCTCCGGCATGGTGGAGGAGGACGGTGGTGGATGGGGTGGCGGCCGGCGGCGGACGGAGGAGGGTGGGGTGGAGAAGGTGTTTTGGCGCCCACGGAGTACGAATGGGGAAAAGGGAGGTAGAGAGGAAGGGGGGAACCATGTATTTAGGGCGCGCTTGTCTCAAATGCGAGGAAATTTACAAACTTAGCCCCCGTTTCAAATTTCTACTACATCACAGCAACATTAGTCAGTTGGGGATAGGACGGTAATCTCGCATACACCGAATATTTGTCGACGAGAGTTTGTTTTTGGCGCCCACCGTGTATGAATATGAATTGGGGAGGGAGTCAATTTTGGCCGAGGGCACACTATGTTTTGGCACCCACCGTGTATGAATCCGGTGAGAGGCGGTTACGTCACATTTGGGTGAAATTACAAACCTACTCCTATCGAAACCTATAGAAATCCAGCAGATAGGCTTTGCGTGGCAGGGATAGGCAGTAGTGATTTCCATCTCGCAGATTTTGGTTTCGGACGTGGTTACTGCGACTTTCCCTGCTTCGTTCAAATTTTGCACAGTGCATGTTTACCGTGCCAACTCAATTCGAATACCGTTTGTATTCTACTATTTTTTTCGGGCGGGATCCATTTTAAATTGGAATTACATTCTATATACATCATTTTTTATATATACTTTCAAAAGCAAAACAAAGAATTCTGCTCCTTTATATGTATAATATGATTTACAAATACAACGATCTCGAAATCTTAAGGTTGAATTCGAAATTTTTTAACCAAATTATGTTCTACTCAAATGTATGGATCAGTAATATCTACATTTTAAATAACATAGATGTGCGTGAATTCATATGAGTATGCATGTTTGATAGATCAATTTTGGTTCGAGTATGGCTTACATGTATCATCATCTCGAATTCAAATATTTGAATCCCTTTTTTGTTCACTCCTTTCACGCCCATCTCTCTCACATGCATGCTCCTTGGTAGCTATCACTCTCTTTTCTCCAGCTCACCAAGACGCTCACTTCATGTTTCTCCTATCCTCGCAAACATGGTCTCTCGGCGTCTCCCTTGAGAAGTGTCACACTCTCCCTATCATTATACATTACACGGTTTTCATTATCTCTCACGTCTCTACTGTTCTCTGGTATCACTCGGTACCTAAGCTTTCTTTTTCACCGCCACACACAATCTCCACTCATCTTTCACTTTGTCTTTCACTCTATGGGATTCTCTCACACACCCTATATGTCTCTACATATGACTCATACCACTAAAATTACTCTCTCTCTCTCTCTCTCTCTCTCTCTCTCTATCTATCTCCTGTAGACACAACATTTGTTGCTGTCTCCATTTCGACTCCATCCCAGACTGACAATATTCATTTGTTTACCTATCAGACAACCCCGACTCACCGTCTCCTCTCTCTCTCATGCACACACACACACAACTCCTGCTTCCACTCCCCTTCCCGACTCACCGTCTCTCTCTCACACACACAAATCTCTCGCTTTCGCACCCCGACTCGTATTTCTCTCACAAACATTTATCGACTGGCTAGCCTCTAGATAGGTTTATACACCCGCACACTCATGCTTCCACCATCGCATACATGTCTCTCTCCCACTCCTTGTATCTCTGTAGTTTTTTCTTCCCTTCTTGAGACACGCCCTCTCGACCGTGCACACACACACTATCGCCTCATTTTAAGCTGATACCTATCACACACACACTACTTGTGTCTTTGTCACACATGCACTCCGCCCTCCTCCACTCTCCCTCTCTCTCACACACATGGGCCTTTTGCAACAACTAGCAAGATGCCCATGCGTTGCACGAAACATCAAGATGCATTTGTATGAGTAGTTTATCTTGTGGGGGAAAAGGATGAACGAGGGAAGGCCTTATTTGCAAATGTGGAGAGGGGTGCTGGTATCTTTTTGTAAAATTGCCATAGTTTCATTCCTATCCGTCAGATATAGATCGAACGGCCTATATTGCAGGATGGCAGGCACACGATCATCACCGACAATGCTTTTTATAAGAGTAGGGATAAAAAATAGAGTTGGTGATGATGGTGTGCCTGCCATCCTGCGATGTAGGTCATCCAATTTATATCTGACGGATAGGAAGGAAAATATGGCAATTTACCCGCACTCTTCACCACATTTGCAGATAAGCCCTTCCCTCATTCATCTTTTTCTCGCACAAGATCTAGATGTTCCGTGAAATGCACGGGCATCTTGCTAGTAAGAGTAGAAATTAGACATATACCACTTCTCGAATCTTGAAACCAACAACATTCCTCCCTTATCTCATCAAAACCGCGAAAGGAATATATTTTGAGTGAAACATAACATATTTTTAGTGATATATGTATTTCAAAACTAGACTTTTTTTTCTATCAAACCGGTGAATATGTATTAATCTACTTTGATCGTGTGGCAACGCATTGGCACATTGCTAGTAGTTTTTATAATTTTTTGGACACCAAACAAACGGTGGAGTACATATACGAAGAGAAGAGGCGACGCATGCGATCGACCTCTCGCTGTCATCTCGCACACATGAGTGTTACGTAAAGGCGACGTTAATAAATAAACCCTAAAACCCTAGGCGCACGATTGCTGCATTCGTGGGTACCGGGTACGTGGTGGAGCACCTTTGTAGGAGTTGATGGTCGGGACCACAGGTGAACGACATGGAGCGCGGTGGCTCGCTTGATTGCCACGGTCGAGTAGCCACGTTTAAAATATCGTTTTTTAGCGGGGTTAAGAGTTCCAATTTTCAATGGCATGTTATAAGTAGTAAGTAATTTTTAGAACGATTGGTATGGAGCGAAAATGGAATTCATAGTACTAGGTACCTCCTTGGCGTATGGTTGTATGGGTTTCTGTTGCGAGATGTTGAACCTGGTAGTTCTAGGGCAAATACTATGGTTTAGATTTAGATGCTGGTTTTGAGTAATCGGAAGGAAACCCTTCTTTGATTAAAAAACTACTACCTCCATTACGGTTTACTAGTCCCCATCGTACTTTGGGTCATAGTTTGTCCATGAATTTTACTTGTAAAATGTGAATGGAAAATGAGATTTTGTTATACCCATAAAAAAGGACTTTGGAGGGAGTGATTGCTCGACACAGACGCGACCTCTCATAGCAGGCATTGAACCAGCGCCCGACCAAGAGGGCACTTTTCGCTGAGCCCGGTGAGCACGCCTCCTCATGGCGTGCAACCAGCTTAAGACTGCCCCGCCTGCCTTCATTGAATCCGCGCGTGTGCCGGCAACACGTCCTTCCGCGAGCCGGCAGGCATTTTAGAACAGAAAACATGACTAAATAATACTCATGGTTTTGACTTGTTGTGCTCGCACTTGTAGCAGGAACTAGTAGAGGTTTTTCTTTATTTATAACTCTCCTCACATTTTTTTTGGCTTTGAAGTGAATCATGGTTGTGGACATTATGTATGAATGTGCAGATATCTGTGAACATGAGTTTGATGTGGAAGTTGAACTTGGAATGTAGGGCTTCTATGGCGTGAACTATACCATGTCCAATGCTTCATCTGTTATTGTTTGGAAAGTAATTGCTGTTATTACATGACCCGAAAAAAACATTTTGTGCCACATCGGTAGATGCACAGACATCACAACAGTGCATCTTGTTGGATAAACATTTGAACCTAGCTATTATGAAGGAAATTTTGTATTGACAACAGTTTTAGATAGCAGGAGACGCCTAGCTTGCTCTACCTCTGCTAGCTTATTTCTGGCTTCTTTCGTCTCTTCTTTGGCTTGGGTGAAGAGAGCATCTGATTGCTCTTTTCGCTTCTTCAGGAACTCAGCTACATTCTCAAGGGCTGCTGCACGCTTTCTTTCAGCCTTTACTAATGCCACGAGGACACGAACATTTGACGACTCCACACGGCTTGTGTGTAATCCAAAGCATCATCGGGAATTTGCACCTTGTGTCTAATCCAGCATCATTAGGAAGCGGCACCTTGTGTGTAATCCAGCCTCATTTTGGAAACATGATCTCGAGGTTGACCATACTTCCCTCCACGCAGGAACTACATCCTGACATGAAGTTACTTCTTTTTTAGATCAATACTCAGAGAAACCTAGATCCATTTAGTAGAAGCCAGATAAACAGAACTCGGAGAAATGAATTCAAAAGGAAAATAAATATAAAAACAGACTACAAGGTGAGAACACCCACTTCCTGCATCAAGTTAAAAACGAAAGCATTAGGATGATTAAGACTCTTCTTATTACACATCGAAGAACATCACGCTTAAGAGAAACAGAAACTACAACATATACACATCGAAGAACACGAGGCTAAACGAAAGTAATTGAAAGGGTGTTACTTACCAAAGCTCGTTTTATAGGTTCGGTGCAACTCCTCTTTAACTTGCCACGCTCCTTGAAGTTGTCCCGAATATTCCGTCTTTGGTCTTCATTGCTCCTCTGCATGTTCACACTCGTGGTTTTAAAATCTCAACATGGCAAGAAAAATACTACTAGTAATACTCGCGCATCTTGTGGGCAACATTAAAGCACTCGTCTGCCATGTTAGAGCATCTCCAACAGAATGGCAACACGCGGCGCTTTAAAAAAGCGTTCTGATCTTGAGATCGAGAAGTAGATACTCGAGAGTAGAGGATAGTTCTCAGCATAGATAGATAAAAAGATAATTCAACTACTCCTCGTCGTCCGACTCCTCCTCGGTGATGTCCTCCTCCGACGCGTCGATTGTAGGCGTGAAGATACCGACCGTCATCGGATTCCCAGGGCGACGCTGCTCCTAGCCTCATGTTGAATTGAGAGTCCGCTTTTCGCCTACGCTTGTTCTCGCGATAGGCGGCTCGCTCCACCCTCCTCTTATCCCTCTCCGCCCTCCTTTGCGCATAGAACTCGCGCTCGTTGATGATGTCCTGCGGGAAGTGTTGGCGCCACAGCGCCATGGCTTCCTCGTCCATCTCGGCGATGCCGAGATGGTGCTCCCACCTCCGGTTGTCGCGACGATCCTCGTCGGTGCTAAGCCGCGGCAGAGGCGCGAGCTCCTGCGCCCGCTCCAGCGTCGGCATGTTGGGGAAGTTCAATGTTCTATGAGGCCACCAGAGGTGCCATGCCACCGCGTCGTACGCGCGGGCGGCTTTGTTGGCGGTGTGGAAATTGCCGAGGCTGAGGCGCATCCCGCGGAACCGGATCTCGGCGGAGAAGGCGCCGGAGGGGCACACGCGGACGCCACGGTATCCCCAAGTTTCCTGGCGACGCGGCGGCATGGTGGCGCGGCGGCGGCGAGGCGAAAAAGTGCGGGGAGAGAGCGGTGGCGAGGAACAGAGCGGTGGCAAGGCATAGAGCGGTGGGAGGGCGTTGGATTTTATAAAGCGCGCCGGACGCCGCGCGCCAAAACTAGCGCACGCCCGGCCGCTTTTTCCCGCGCGCGCGATCCTTTCCCGACGTCTCTGCTATCTCTACTCTCTTCTCTACAGTTATATTTACTTAATATTTAATATTTATCTCTACTTCCTTTACTGTCTACTTTTTTTCTTGCAATATAGGCCATCCGATTTATATCTGACAGATAGGAAGGAAACAAATGGGAATTTTGCAGAAAGATACCCATACCCCTCTCCAGATTTGCAAATAAGGCCTTCCCTCGTTCATCCTTTTCTCCCACAAGATAAACTACTCATACAAATGCATCTTGATGCGTGCAACGCATGGGCATCTTGCTACTTCTAAGAACGTTTCCATCATTTGCCACACTACAGGTTGCTGATGAAAAACATTCCCAAGCACATCGTGATACAGGAGCGACGCACAATTACCAGCTGATATTCTGTTGGACAATGGAGGCTATAACCAATTACTTTTACGGGAACAATAGCACCCAGGAAAATTGAAGGGTAGGTATGAACAAAATTGTAACTGCACATGTACTGCTAAGTGATTCAATACACACGTTACCAATCGAGGAGGAGAACGATGGTCGCGGCGGCCTCTGTGAGTCATGGTCGGCAATGGGAGTCAGTTCATTGTCCACGACGGTGGTACTTCTGCGCTTGGCATCGGCTTCCGAGAAGCAGATCCGAGACCGTGGAAGACGATGCCAGGGAAGAGGCTCCATCTACGTTGATGACGGTGGACCGGCTCCAGTGTGGCGTACGAGGTCGTCGATGAGGCAGATGCGCTGCGGTGGACGAGTGCGCCGATGTAAAGGGGAGGAGCATGAAGGCTGCGGTGCCGTGGAGAAGTCTATTTTGCGGTGGGGATAGAAAATGGGGAATATTCAGGTGTAATACTCTGGGTGCCGGGGTGGGGTTGGCTGGGTAGGGTGAACACGAGTTACGAAAACAGCCCCCTACCAAGCGTCGTCCGTAGGCTTGTTCCGAAGGCTATGATGGTAACTTCCCACTGCTCGAATCAGGGTCGCGGGAGATTTTCCACCGACCTCAAAATTTTGTGACATTGGACTCCCCGTGTGGCGTGTTGAGTGATTCGGCTAAGCAACTAGCGAGTAGTAGTAGTAAACTCTGCATATTAGGTTTGATCAAAGTCAAACTTCCTAAAGTTTGACCAAGTTTATATAAAAATATAAACATTTACCATAACAAATATGTAAGATGTGGAAGTACATTCAATAATGAATCTAATGGTATTTATTTGTTGTTGTATATGTTAATATTTTTGATAGGGAAAACTTTGTTTTGCCACTCTAGTTTTTGCCAACTTTGCTTATGCCACTCTAGAATTTGACATCTCACTTTTGCCACTGTTAGCTTTTGATAATACATCACAAATGCCATTCCGTGGCAAAAGCGATAATTTTCATTTCACTTTTGCCACTCTTAGCATTTGACATGTATCACAATTGCCACTTGGAAAATTTTGTTTTTGCCACGGAAGCGCAAAAGTGATATATTGTCAAAAGCTAAGAGTGGCAAAAGTGAAATGTCAAATTCTAGAGTGGCATAAGCAAAGTGGGCAAAAACTAGATTGGCAAAAACAAAGTTTTCCCTTTTTGTTATAATCTTTATGAGAGTTTACAAAACTTGACTTTGACCAATGCTAATACGCGGACTTAAATAAAGACGAAGGGAGTACACATTTGTTTTCTTAGTTTGTAGTGAACTAATCATTTGTTGAAATTGTGAAATAAATATATTAGGCTATTGACTTCGAATGTAATGGTCTATACAATTCAATAGTTACAATCATTGTCGAATCCCAATATGTATACAAGGTCTATAGTACTTCACAACATGCTCAAACTCACATAATCCCAGTCAAATGAGAATCTAAATGCATTTCATAGTTATTACTTTGTAGGATGCAACAAAAACAACCAAAACTCTACATCAGCCATTATAGAAGCAACATTTTGACATATCCCATTGTGTGAATGAAACATGCAGAGAGAGCTTTTGAAGATGGAGCAGATAGGCGGGAAAGATTGTATGTATGTGGACGAGAGAGTAGGAGACAAACCTAACGAGAGAGAGAGAGAGAGAGAGAGAGAGAGAGAGGAAGAAGTTAGGTCTGTGAGAAAGATGGAGACATGTAATATACATGAGATGCGTGTGCATCCGGATTCTGTATACGTGGAAGGATAAGAGACAACATGTTTGATGAGAGAGATGGAAAAACATGGACGAGAGGGGAAGGATCTCATGGGTTGAGGGATTGACAATTTTGTGCGGGGAGAGAGGGATTGGTAATTTTGTGCAAGAGAGAGAGAGAGAGGGTGGGGGGAGGAGTCAGTCAGCCGTCGTCACATCACCCTGCTTCCAAATAACCCCGCATTCTCTAGCGCGGTGTGGTCACCGTCTTCGATCTGCTCGATGCCCTGTTTGAAGATTGAGGTGTTGTGCATGTTGGGGTGCAAAGAAGCACAAGCGAGAGTGGTCACCGTATAACCTTGGATGGGGATGAATTGTGTGCTCGGGGGAGTGTGCGTGTGCGTGTGTGTGTGTGTGTGTGTGCGTGCGCGCGTGTGTGTGTGTGTTAGATATTGAGCGAAAACAAGCCTAAGGAGAGAAACGGGTATTCACGAAGAGATTGTGCGGGCCTTGAGGTGGGCAGGGGCCGAGTGAGGGTGTCAAAATGTGCGTGTTGATGCATGTGTTGCATGCGATCGTGTGAGGGAGATGGTTGTTGTGTTACAGATGCTTCTCTCTCTCTCTCTCTCACACACACACACATACACACACACACACAAGTAAAATAGAAGACCGTTCTCTCATGTATACACAACGTATCGGCATCTGTCTATGTCTCACTCATGCATGATCATTTGCACATTCACACCTCTCTATGTCTGTATCACACGCACACCGTCTCCACATTGCCCTTCCGCCACAACACACATATGGACACATACACACGTTCTCTCTCAGTTACACACACAAAATAAGTATTAAGAAAAACTAGGGCGCACCTAAAACGTCCAAATCCAAATAAACACAAACTGGAGCTAAATTCAAATATATGGAAATATTGAAGCGCCAAGAACTTTCCCAGGAAAAAAACTTGAGTAATATTTGAGGATTGTTTTCACACACACAAAAAGGTTCGATGGATGTCCTTCGAGCGCGACACGGTGACGCACCGTTCGATCGACTGCACGACCGCGGTTCACGCGCTTGCACAGGATTCTGTATCGTGGCTGTGGTACTAACTTAATTTTTTTAATAAAAGCGCTGCCTAAGTCTAATGTTTACGTGTACTAGTACGGTTTTCTTTTAAGTTTGACCAACCTTATATAAAACTAAAGTAAGCTCCCTGATACGTCTCCAACGTATCTATAATTTTTGATTGCTCCATGCTATATTATCTACTGTTTTAGGCAATATTGGGCTTTATTATCCACTTTTATATTATTTTTGGGACTAACCTATTAACCGGAGGCCCAGCCCAGATTTGCTGTTTTTTTGCCTATTTCAGTGTTTCGAAGAAAAAGAATATCAGACGGAGTCCAAAAGACCTGAAACTCCACGGAACATGTTTTTGGACCAGAAGAAGCCCATGGAGTACCGGAAGCTCACCAGGGGAGTCCCGGGCTGCCCACGAGGGTGGGGGGCGCGCCCCCCTACCTCGTGGCCAGCCCGGAAGTCCACCGACGTACCTCCTGCACCCATATATACTCTCGTACCCTAAAACTTCCAGAACAGAGATTGGATCAGAAGTTCCGCCGCCACAAGCCTCTGTAGCCATGAGAAATCAATCTAGGCCCTCTCCGGCACCCTGCCGGAGGGGGCCATCATCATCAGTGGCCATGGAGGAGTATCCATGAGGGGTCTTCATCATCATGAAGGCCAAGGACCAGAGGGTGGAGGCCATGGAGGAGGAAGCACAAGGGGGAGAACCTCTCCTCCTCTCTTCCGGTGGCGCCGGAGTGCCATCGGGAGGGGAATCATCGCCACGGTGATCGTCTTCATCAACATCACCATCATCATCACCATCTTCATCTCTTTTACGCGGTCCACTCTCACGCAAACCGCTGTAATCCCCTACTTGAACATGGTGCTTTATGCCACATATTATGATCCAATTATGTGTTGCCATCCTATGATGTTTTGAGTAGATATCTTTTGTCTTTGGGTTGATTGATGATCTAGATTGGTATGAGTTGTACGTTTTACTTTGGTGCTGTCCTATGGTGCCCTCCGTGTCGCGCAAGCGTGAGGGATTCCCGCTGTAGGGTGTTGCAATACGTTCATGATTCTCTTATAGTGGGTTGCGTGAGTGACTGAAACACAAACCCGAGTAAGAGGGATTGTTGCGTATGGGAATAAAGAGGACTTGATGCTTTAATGCTATGGTTAGGTTTTACCTTAATGATCTTTAGTAGTTGCGGTTGCTTGCTAGTGTTCCAATCATAAGTGCATATGATCCAAGTAGGGAAAGTATGTTAGCTTATGCCTCTCCCTCATATGAAACTGCAATAGTGATTACCGGTCTTGTCAACAATTGCCTAGGACAATTCCGCACACCGATCCACCATTATTCCACACTCGCTATTTATATTATTTAGTAATACATTCTAACTTTATGATAACAGCACCTACTTTTATGTTTTAGCTCTCCGCTGTCATGCAAAGTTATCCTCTTCATACCCACAATATAGTTTTATTTCTAGTTGCTAGTTGGAAGCAAACGTTCGGTGCACGTAGAGTCGTATCAGTGATAGATAGGGCTTGAGAGAATATTGATCTTACCTTTAGCTCCTTGTGGGTTCGACACTCCATACTTATCACTTCCACCTTTGGAGAGTGCTACGATGATTCCTTGCACTTGGGGATTATCAAGCTCTTTTCCGGGCGCCCGTTGCGGAGCAATAGCGTGGGGTTGATATTCTCGTGTGTGCTTGTTTGCTTTCTTCAATAAGTAGATTTTGTTTTTCCTTTTTGTTTCTGTTTAGTTGTGGGTGAAACATACAAAAAAAATTAAAAATTAAAATACAAAAATTTTATTACTTGCCTTTCTTGCCTAAAAAGTTTTTCAAAAAGAGAAGTGATTGGAAGGTTTTGCATTGAAGAAGTGAGGGTCGACCTTGAGCACTTGTGCTCATGCTCACGGAAACAATGTAGAATTTTTCATGGAAGTTTCTCTGTAAATAATCATCCCCTTGTATATATTCCTTGTATTATAAAAATAATATGCCAAGCTTTGGTTTTAGGATGATTAGATTGCCTGTTTGTTTTGTGCAAAACAAAAACAGAAACTTTGGCTGTAGTGCATGAATTTACATTTTTAACTGTAAAGTAAAATGGTTATGATTCGTCTTTCACATTACTTCTGTACAAATGTTTCAAATTTTCAAATTTATTTTAGAATTTTAGGAGTTACAGAAGTTTGCCAAACTTCCAGATTACTACAGACTGTTCTGTTTTTAACAGATTCTGTTTTGCATGTGTTGTTTGCTTATTTCGATGAATCTATGGCTAGTATTGTTGGGTATGAACCATAGAGAACTTGGAATACAGTAGGTTTAACACCCATACAAATAAAGAATGAGTTCATTACAGTACCTAAAGTTAGTGATTTGCTTTATTACACTAACGGATCTCACAAGTTTTTGTTAAAGTTTTGTGTGGATGAAGTGTCCGAAGGTCGAGGAGCTATCAATATGAGAAGAATAAAGAGAGGCAAGAGTTCAAGCTTGGGGATTCCCAAGGCACCCCAAGTAAATATTCCAAGGATACTCAAGCATCTAAGCTTGGGGATGCCCCTGTTGGCATCCCATCTTTCTTCTTCAACAAATATCGGTATACCTCGGTTTTTGCTTTGTTCACATGATTTGTGTCCTTTGTGTTTTTGTTTTTCCTTTAAGAACCATGCTAGTATGAGATGTCCCTTCATCAATTTATAGAATACTTCATGTGCTTCACTTAAATCTTTTTAAGTATGATCTTATAGAATTGCTCTTTGTGCTTCACTTAAATCTTTTGAGTATGGTTTTATAGAATGCTTCATGTGCTTCACTTATACATTTTGAGCTTGGATATTGGTTAGTTGTTGAATGCTCCATGAACTTCACTTATATCCTATGGAGTATGAGTAATACTATCACTTAAAAGTGGGTTTGGAAGAGTTTCAACTTTAGGAATTAGTGATCCCACTATTTTGGAGGTGTAGAATCTTAGTGTGATATTTATGGAAGTGGATTTGGAAGAGTGTCAACTTTAGCTAGTAATGACTCCACTATTTCGGAAGAGGTTCCAATTGAGTATGACAACAAAGTTGCTATCCATGATGCTACTGAAAATTATCATGAGGGAGGAATACATGCTTGTAGGAGTTGCAATAATATTAAGTTTCCTCTCTATGTGCTTAAAGTTTTGAAGTTATACTTGTTTTGCCTTCCTATGCTAGTTGATTCTTGTTCCCATAAGTTGTGTGCTCACAAAATCCCTAGGCATAGGAAGTGTGTTAGATTTAAATATGCTAGTCATATTATTCAAGATGCTCTCTTTGTGTTTCAATTCCTATCTTTAAAGTGAGCATCATTGAAATCATCATGCCTAGCTAAAAGGCATTAAAGAAAAGCGCTTGTTGGGAGACAACCCAATATTTACCCTTACTGTTTTTGTGTGTTTACATGATTAAGCTACTGTAGTAATCATGTTTTATTGATTTTGTTTCAATAAAGTGCCAGGTAAGACCTTTGGGAAAACTTGGGTGAAAGTTACTGTGATCTTGCTGTAAAAAACAGAAACTTTGCGCTCACGAGAATAGATGTCATTTTTTACAGAAGAGTGATATTGATTTTATTATTTTTGAAGAAGATTAATAGACAAATTTCTCACGTCCACCAATTTATTTCATAATTCTTGGAGTAGCAGAAGTATGGTTATTGTTCAGATCATTACAGACTGTTACATTTACGACAGATTCTGTTTTCATTGCATAGTTTGCTTGTTTTCTAGTTTCTATGGTTTATATTCCTCAATATAAATTGTAGAAATGATATGGCACAGCAGGAATTGTGTGAGGACAATTTTTAACCTTGTCTTTGACAGTACCAAAGTGAATGGTTTGCTCTTTATCATACTAATCTATCTCACGAAGTTTGGTTAAGTTTTGTGTGAGTGAAGTTTTCAAGTTTTGGGTGAGATACCGATATGAGGAGAATGAGGAGTGGAAAGACCCTAAGTTTGGTGATGCCCAAGGCACCCCAAGGCAATATTCAAGGAAGACTCAAGCTCCTAAGCTTGGGGATGCCCCGGAAGGCATCCCATCTTTCGTCTTCAAAACTATCGGTATACCTTACTCGGAGCTATATTTTTATTGATCACATGATATGTGTTTTGCTTGGAGCGTCAATTTATTTTGCTAGTATTTGCTTGCTGTTATGTAGAATAATGTTTTGCATCTTTATTTTCAATAAAAATGTCAAGGATAGCCTTTTACCATGCTTATTTTGCAAGTATACATGTTGCTGTTTGAAAACAAAAAGTTTACCGCTATTGCAAAAATTCCTTAGAAAATTCAGAATGTGCTAAAATGTTGAAACCTTTTGCATAATAAGATCTGATAAATTTACTACAGTAGGAATTTTCTTTCATAATTTTGGAGTTAGGGAAGTATGATGAATCTTGCATTCTTTACAGACTATACTGTTTTGGCAAATTGCTGTTATGGTTGCATTGTTTGCATATGTTTGCTTGTTTAATGATTCTATTTGAGGATAGGAGTGTTAAATATGCAGAGGCATTTAGTATGCAATGTTGAATAATAAGGTTTTGCATTGGTTTATACTAACCTATCTCACGAGTTCTTGTTGAGTTTGCTGTGTATGAAGCTTTTGAGATTTAGGAAACCGACGTATAAAGGAATTAAGGAGACACAAAATCTCAAGCTTGGGGATGCCCAAGGCACCCCAAGACATTATTTCAAGAAGTCTCAAGCATCTAAGCTTGGGGATGCCCAGTAGGCATCCCACCTTTTCTCTTCAACAACTATCGGTTAGTATCGGTTGAACCTAAGTTTTTGCTTCTTCACATGAGTTGTGCTATCCTTGCAATGTCATTTTATTTTGTTTTACTAGATGTTTGAATAAAATCATTGGATCTGAAATATTGAATGAAAAAGAATCCTCCCATGGCTAGTTAATAATTTTACTACTCAGTGTTCTTCACCCATATCTTTTGGAGTAGTTTGTCATTTGCTCACATGCTTCATGTCTATCCTATGAGTAAATGGTTGAATGAATTGAATGTAATAAATCTGAATTTATATATGTTTCATATGCTTATAACATGGTTAGTGATGACTTCACACATAGAAAGTATGAGGCATAAAAGTTGTTGAGAGTTGGTAAACGTAGTTTTGGTCATTGTTGCAATTAATAGGAAGTAATAAGGAAAGAGAGGTTCACATACAAACATATTATCTTGGACATCTTTTATGATTGTGAAGCACTCATTAAGTATGACATGCTAAAAGAGTTGACGTTGGACAAGGAAGACAACGTAATGGTTTATGTTTTCTGACATCTCAGTTAAAGTATATTGTCATTGACTTTCCAAACATGTTGAGCTTGCCTTTCCCCCTCATGCTAGCCAAATTCTCAAAGCACCAAGTAGAGATACTACTTGTGCTTCCAAATACCCTTAAACCAGTTTTGCCATGAGAGTCCACCATATCTACCTATGGATTGAGTAAGATCCTTCAAGTAAGTTGTCATCGGTGCAAGCAATAAAAATTGCTCTCTAAATATGGATGACTTATTAGTGCAGAGAAAATAAGCTTTGTACGAACTTGTTGTGGAAGTAATAAAAGCGACGGACTGCATAATAAAGGTCCACATACAAGGGGCAATATAAAGTGACGTTCTTTTGCATTAAGATTTTGTGCATAAACCCTAAACGCGCATGACAACCTCTGCTTCCCTCTGCGAAGGGCCTATCTTTTACTTTATACTTGAGTCAAGGTGATCCTCACCATTCCCTTTTTCATTTTATCCTTTGGCAAGCTCCTTGTGTTTGAAATATCATGATATATATATCCAATGGGATGTAAGTTAGCATGGGCTATTATTGTTGACATCACCTAAAGATGAATACATTGGGAGGCAACACAATAAGCCCCTGTCTTTCTCAGTGTCCGGCTGAAACTCCATAACCACAAGTATTGCGTGAGTGTTAGCAATTGTAGAAGACTATATGATAGTTGAGTATGTGGACTTGCTGAAAAGCTCTATTCTTCACTCTTTCTGATGTTATGATAAATTGCAATTGCTTCAATGACTGAGATTATAGTTTGTTAGTTCTCAATGAAGTTTCTGAACCATGCTTGACATTGTGAATAGATTGTTACTTGATCATGAAAAGTTTTATGAGATAAGCCGCTATTATGACACATATTGATGCTAGAAAAAGTGATTGGAATTATCATCGATCAAACTTAAGCACTTACTAGCATTCCACAGCAAAAATTATCTTTTTTATCATTTACCTACTCGAGGACGAGCAGGAATTAAGCTTGGGGATGCGTACGTCTCCAACGTATCTATAATTTTGATTGCTCCATGCTATATTATCTCTTGTTTTTAGGCAATATTGGGCTTTATTATCCACTTTTATATTATTTTTGGGACTAACCTATTAACCGGAGGCCCAGCCCAGATTCTTGTTTTTCCTATTTCAGTGTTTCGAAGAAAAAGAATATCAAACGGAGTCCAAAAGACCTGAAACTCCACGGAACCTGTTTTTGGACCAGAAGAAGCCCATGGAGTACCGGAATCGCACCAGGGGAGTCTCGGGCTACCCACGAGGGTGGGGGGCGTGCCAACCCCCCTGGGGCGCGCCCCCCTACCTCGTGGCCAGCCAGGAAGTCCACCGACGTACCTCCTGCACCCATATATACTCTCGTACCCTAAAACTTCCAGCAGAGATTGGTTCGGAAGTTCCGCCCGCAAGCCTCTGTAGCCACGAGAAATCAATCTAGGCCCTCTCGGCACCACAGCCGGAGGGGGCCATCATAACCATGGAGGAGTATCCCGGAGGGTCTTCATCATCATGAAGGGCAAGGACCCGGAGGGTGGAGGCCATGGAGGAGGAAGCACAAGGGGGAGAACCTCTCCTCCTCTCTTCCGGTGGCACCGGAGTGCCATCGGGAGGGGAATCATCGCCACGGTGATCGTCTTCATCAACATCACCATAATCATCACCATCCTCATCTCTTTGTCGCGGTCCACTCTCCCGCAAACCGCAGTAATCCCCTACTTGAACATGGTGCTTTATGGCACATATTAATATCCAATGATGTGTTGCCATCCAATGATGTTTTGAGTAGATATCTTTTGTCTTTGGGTTGATTGATGATCTAGATTGGTATGATTTGTATGTTTTACTTTGGTGCTGTCCTATGGTGCCCTCCGTGTCGCGCAAGCGTGAGGGATTCTCGCTATAGGGTGTTGCAATACGTTCATGATTCGCTTATAGTGGGTTGCGTGAGTGACTGAAACACAAACCCGAGTAAGAGGGATTGTTGCGTATGGGAATAAAGAGGACTTGATGCTTTAATGCTATGGTTGGGTTTTACCTTAATGATCTTTAGTGGTTGCGGATGCTTGCTAGAGTTCCAATCATAAGTGCATATGATCCAAGTAGAGAAAATATGTTAGCTTATGCCTCTCCCTCATATGAAACTGCAATAGTGATTACAGGTCTTGTTAACAATTTCCTAGGACAATTCTGCACACCGATCCACCATTATTCCACACTCGCTATTTATATTATTTAGTAATATATTCTAACTTTATGATAACAGCACCTACTTTTATGTTTTAGCTCTCCGCTATCATGCAAAGTTATCCTCTTCATACCCACAACATAGTTTTATTTCTAGTTACTAGTTGGAAGCAAACGTTCGATTGCACGTGAGAGTCGTGTCGATGGCGGAATAGGGCTTGAGAGAATATTGATCTTACCTTTAGCTCCTTGTGGGTTCGACACTCCATACTTATCACTTCCACCTTTGGAGAGTGCTATGATGATTCCTTGCACTTGGGGATGATCACTCCCATACGCGCACTCATCAATATGCCGCCGCCGCCGTTGCGCATGCCGGCGCCCGCCTGCTCTGGCCAACAATTTCTCGCCCATCATCGCCGTGTCGCCGCCATCCCTGTGCCATGAAGCCGAAGGCTCGCCCGCTCACATCGTCTGCAGTCCCTCCTCGCCATGCCGCCGCGCTGCCAAGCACGCGAGCAGCTGGTGGAGCCGCGTCTATGCACACAGCATACGAAGAGGAGGACGAGCGCGTGCTCTAGCACGCCGGCGAGGAGGAACTAGCGTGTCATTGTCGTCTCCGCCAGCGAGGAGGCGCTTATGGTGGCTGTCGCGGTGGAAGCCCGGTCAGCCTTGTCGAGACGGCAACAAAGCGGTGCGGACGCGGAATCTACCTTCGATACCTTGAATGCCACGTGGATCCTGCAATCTGAAGGAGCAATTTGGGTCAGTCGACTCATGTGAGCCGTTTGATGCAACATGGATGGCTAGAAGGGCTTCTTCCACCTCTTCTGTCGTCTTCTTCCTTCGCTCCGTCGAACTTCTTTCACAAATTGACTGACCCAAATTATGCTACTAGTACGAACGTATTAAGTACAGTAGGAACACAAAGATACGAGCAGTAGTACCAACTTCAAGAAGAACAGTAGTAAGACATAGTACTAGTACTACTCTACGTACTGAAGAGTTCAAATAACAAGAAAGAACATAAACATAGTTCTTCTGGGGCCTCAACACAACACACCCTTGAAAATAAACAAAGCAACTAGTCCGCTTGACACTGCAGTAGAACCAGCATGAGCGACGGCACTGCCACCTACTCGGAGTCCGAGTCCATGTCCTCGACTTCATCCTCGTCCCTCTTCCTCTTCCTCTTCGCGGCCTTCTTTGCTTGAACAGGACACTAGGCTCGCTTCTTCATCCAACCCATGTAGATATTTAAACAAAGGTAGGCATCCATTGCTGCGTACAGGATGTGATCTTCATCTAATGTCTTTGACTCCCATGCATGATGAAACTCATGATGAGGTTTCTTCAGTTTAGCATACGAAGGATCAATCATGGATGCTGCCAGGGTCAGCATTGAAGGTTGAGAGGAGGACACCAGGCTTGCCTTATGGAGGTCGAAGGGCTGGCCTACAACAAAGACCTATCCGACGCAGGACATCTCTGTCGTTCTTAAAGCCTCTGATTAATTTCACTCTTTTGTCCTTGAGGAAGTTCTTAAAATCCTGGCACTCAACGTCGGCATGGCATATGTGGTAGACCAAGCAAACGTTATGTACGCAAACCTGGATCACGGCGGGCTTCTTCCTCTCTTCATCCTTTAGATCCTTCTCTCGTCCTAGGACTGTGGTGTACTCAACATCTAGCCCAGCGACCCACTCATCCGTTGAACTGTTGAACATGCGTAGGAAGCGAGCAAGCCATGCTTTCACCGTCGCGGATCCATGTGTGTAGGTGACGATGAACTGATCGCCGGTGATGGCTCTAATCTGGTACTCAGCGGCGACCATGGAGATTTGGGAGGCCATGGATTTTGGAGGAGGGTTAGGAGAAGTTGAACTATTGTACCCCGCAAAAACTGGGAGCGAACTAATGTGAAAGGACGGGATGACTGGGAGAGAACTGTTGTGAGGTAGAAGACGGGGACGAGTAGGGCATGCAAACGGCATGGGGTTGCTGGCTTGCCCGGTGGATAAATGGCTGCAAGCCCCCAAAGAGTTCTCGAGAACTATGCGGGACCCACTAGATGTCATGTCTACTAGACCCATATCGTAGGCCTGACGGTATAGCTTCTGCCTGTTCGCACACCATGCCGGCGCATGGATTTAACTTCACTTAATTCCGTCAACCGTGGCGCCTCCCACGACCTTCGCCTCCCTCGCGCGGTCGCGCCCTTTGAGACATCGACCGGCTATAAATGAGCAATTTTTTTTGCCTACTCCGTATGCATGATACTCCCTCTGGTCCTTTTTACTCCCGTCAACCGTTTGCAAAGTGTTTGACCAAATATATACTTTTTTTTGAACACCACCTTATATTAATTAACAAGCCACACCAGTACACTCATTCGATACAATATTCACCACACAGGGCGGTACGTTATTTACAAGAATACCATCTAATCTATTGTCAAAGCTATACTTAGCGATTAAGTGTGCCACCTTATTGACCGAACGGCTAATCTTTGACAATTGAAGATTGTTGATCAATTTCGAGATGCTCAACGCTTTCATCTTCAGGTCACGCATAGCACACCTGTCATAGTCCCCACGATGCAAGAGACGCTACCACAAAAGCGCAATCAGTCTCTAAAATTACAGGATTATGAAGAGAAATACCTGTGTAGAGACCGGCAATGCAAGACCTAAGCTCCGGTTCCTCCACGCTTTTACATGCATCAATGAAATCCCACGACCAAATTTATACTAAAAATATCAATATCTACAATACTGATTATAATGAGTATACGAAATACATTTTATAATGAGTGTAAAAATATTGATTTGACATTGTGAATGTTGATACTCCCTCCGTCTAGGTGAGTAAGTCATCTTAGGCTGTGCACCGTGACCAAGGAGGAGGAGAAAACGAGAAATGTTAATGTTTATTTTCTAATTAACAATATTGCATGCAATGAACTAACCACTGCATGTCATGTTTGATAGTCTCAGGTCATTAAAAGCATGCACACCCTCATCTCTTATTGGTTGATATGTCAAGAAACAAGAAACGAGGTAGAAGTTAATGCACCGCGCCTACGTGTTTTGGGATTATTTGGTTTTCGTAAGATGACTTACACACCTAGCTATTATAGTACCACTACCTCCCTTCTAGTTTAAAGGGCTCGACTCAAAAATTTCACCTACTCTTAGCAAGATAGTAGAGGCGGTGGAATAGTTTTTGAAGTCTGCAAAAGTACTCAGCTAATGCTGTCGTTCTTCACAAAAAAATGTGTTTACCAATGCATGCATGAACACTAGTTACTCTAACCCCTCTCTCTTCTTTAATTCTTTGCCACATCAGCATGTTTGCTATTCCCGTGTGCATGATACCAGCTAAGATACCACCATTATGGCCAGCCTTAATCATCGCATGCAATAATTTAGTGCACCTTGAAATATGAACATGTGTGGGGCATGTATGTTTTTAATGACTTGAGACTATACCTAGCCCGGCATGCAAGATGACTTATTATGCACCGTTCCCCATACCTACAGGAAGCCCGTTCGTCTCCAAATCTTTTCCTCTCCATATGTGGAAACAATATGCCTGCCAAACTCTCCTTCTCTCTCCGGCGGTCCCACCACTCCACCACAATGTGAAAAAATCTGCATGCATGACCCTCCTCCCCCACGCTCATCCAATCTGTTGTGACCAGCAATATTTCCACCCCTTCGCTCCCCGTAATTTACTCCAACAAATATGCCCACGTAGCTTTTACTTAACCCGGTTGCATTGGGTCATCGACATACGGGCCCAAAGCGGTGTCTTGGTCCACATGTCGGTGGCGAATCGACCTGCGATTAAGTCGGTGCAGCTTCGATCCATATCTTACGTTGGTGTGCCATTGCTCGCTATAAATACTGCGCCTCCCACGAAATCGCTATCTCCTCCCCCTCACGTTCACGTTCATCGCTATCTCCTCCCCCTCCTTCTCACGTCGACCACCATGGCATCGCCCCTCCCAAGCCCTAGGAGCCCCTCGCTGCACCGCGCGGACGGTCACGCGTCTGCCGTTCCGTTCCTCGCCACCACTAGTCGAGGAGGATGCGTCGGCGTTCAGCTCCTCGCCGCTACACGGCGCGTCGCTGTTCCGTTCCTCGCCGCCGCTAGTCGAGGAGGACGCGTCGGTGTTCCGTTCCTCGCCGTGACGCGACGCGTTGCCATTCTGTTCCTCGCCGCCACTAGTCGAGGAGGACGCAATCGGTGTTCCGCTCCTCGCCGCGACGTGCCGAGGTGGATGCGTCGGCGTTCCCAATCTCCCCAGCACGCGCGTCGGAGGACGCGTTGGCTCCCCGCTACGAGGAGAACGCCGCGCCGCCCGCCGAGCCCCCCCCCCAGCCTTAAGGAGCTTTGGCAAGAAATCGATGTCGCCTTGTGGGAGGCTTTGCCTCCAGCAGAGCGCGCCAAAATAGAGGCGGAGAAGAAGGCCGAGGAAGAGAAGCGCACCGCGCAACAAGCTTTCTGGGAGATCTATGTCGCGTCCGGGAGAGTCAAGCAATTGGTTCTTTGGTAGAAGGCTCGTGCGAGGGCCATGAGGGTGGCGGAGGACGCCCGTGCCGACGCCCTGAGTGCAGTCGGGCCCAAGCTCCTCATCTACGCTTGGCGGTACATGGACCGGGTGCACGCTTCCAGCCAGGAGGAGTACCTGTTGGCGCCGGATCACCAAACCAGTGAGATCGCGCTCGCCCGCCAGCAAGCCGCCAATCAGCAGCTCGTGAGTTGCGAGGCTGAGGAAGAGGCCTAGTGTCGGCGCGCTGGGAAACAACCGCGCACCAGGGCACTCGTGGCGCGCCGCAAGCACTCCTGCGAGCGCCGTGGCTTTTAGGAGGAGTATAATTTTTGTTTCGTAAGGCGATCTCATTAGTTTTGGGACGCAAATGATAAATCCCGAACGTTCAGGAATTTTTAGCGTTCTTAATTAAGTATGTAGAAGGGAAAGTTTGGAAACGTTGTGTATTATTACGCATTTTGCAAGTACGTGCATATAGCACAAACTTTACTATAGACTATCGGACTACGCGTCTCTCTCGATATATGCTTGCAGACTTTTTTACTCCCTCCGTCCAGGTCAATAAGTCATCTTTGGTTGTGCACGGTGACCAAGAAGGAGGGAAGATTTGTACATCTAGATGGAGGGAGTACTACTATTACTTATGTACGTGCAAATGCACGTTTAAACATTACGATGCGGTTTTTGTAAGAAAAACAACACTAGTCAAGCTTGTGAAACGATTCCGACGTGAGTACTACTACTAGTAGGAGTACCAGGGGCCAGTTCTTTTAGGCTTCTAGATTAGTAATCCCATAACTACTACCCATCCTGGTTTATTGGTCCCCATTGTAATCTGTGTCAAATTTTGATCATAAATTTAACTAATGAAATGTTATTGCATGTCACATGCACTACTCCATCCGTCTAGGTGAGTAAGTCATCTTAGGCTATGCACCGTGACCAAGGAGGAGGAGAAAACGAGAAACGTTAATGTTTATTTTCTAATTAATAGTATTGCATGCAATGAACTAACCACTGCATGTCGTGTTTGATATCTCACGTCATTAAAAGCATGGACACTCTTTATCTCTTATTGGTTGATATGTCAAGAAACAAGAAAGGAGGTAGAAGTTAATGCACCGCGCCTAAGAGTTTTGGGATTATTTGGTTTTCATAAGATGACTTACACACCTAGATGCACCGCGCCTAAGTGTTTTGAGTATCATTTTATCAGTTAAATCTTTGGTCAAAAATTAGCACAAATTACAATGGTGAGGAATAAACCAAGACGGAGTAGTAGTTTAGAAGCCTAAATAAATGAGTGAGGCGCCTTATTGTTACTCTCCACTGTGACTAGTCTTGTGGGAAAAGCTGGGGAAGCCGCCAAAAGAACTGGCCCTAGGAGTAGTAGCTAGGGATCGAGTGTGGGAGATAAACCGTAGAAAGTAAATGCAGAGAGATGAAATGCAAAAAAGACGGAGGGATGTGATGGTTGCTTGTCCGTTTATTTTACCAGGCCACTTATTACTGGGAGTGGTTTGGTTTTGTGATATGACGGCTTTACTGCCGCGCCACGAGTGAGAGGTGAGACTCCCGTGCAGCGCCGCCCTCTACACTTGTACTACATCGATCGTGGTTTATTAGTCCCCCATTGAATTTGACCGAAGATTTAATTGACAAAATGTTAGTGCATGTCAACAAAAACTATATCGTTCGATTCGTATTTGAACATAGTTTTGAATGATATAATTTTAGGTGACATGCATCAGTATTTATCATACTATATATAATGTTAGTTCATTTTTTGGTCGTACTAATCTATAGTAATAAGGTGCTGTATGCTAAATCAAGAGTGAAATGCATTGATCGGGGAGTTGTTTATTTTGACAAAGGATGTGGGGGTCATCTCATGTGTAACGGTATCGATAGGTTTCTTGAATATTATCTCATCTCTAGAGCTCACAAACATCCGGGTGAAATAGATAAAAAGGTATCTTTTGCAAACAAAAGCGTTCAACTATTCAACTTTGCATCCAAAACTTGTGAAGAAATAACACTTATTGTGCTTTGCAAGAAATGATCTTTAAGAATTAGTTTTTGAGTGTCGATTGTTATACATGTTGGCTACAGATGACATGGAACTTTCTTATAGTCAACAGTTGGCTATACTATTAAGTAATATTAACCATGCCCTTATACACCTAGACGGAGGGATTAAATAAGGATGACTTGCAAGGGGCGAGAGGAGATGTAAGAAATGGTTCATCGTAAGTCTTTCACCAAAGATTGTAGTAAAAATTCATACATGGAAGATTCTAGACTAAACCATAGCGAATACACTTTTATTCATGCGCGATACTCCAATAGAGCAAGATCCTGCATGGAAGTCTCCACATGCTTAGACAGCGGATTACATTGAGCGAAGACTAATGATCAACATTTAACTTGATAATGCGTATTTTTTTTACAAGAACAGGGAGGCTCCTCCCCGGTTCCATTATCAAATGAAACCCAAAGTGTCTTACATCAGCTCACTGGGAGGAGCAGTTCAAAGGAAGGACTGCGGCGAAAGCCACTCAAGTTTAACGACAAGCTTACAGAATCAAAAGCGGCAAAGACACGGGCCGTAAGCGCCCACACACACACTACATGTTTTCTAAGTGCACTTGATAATGCGTATGTCCAGGTGAACCTCCTTGGAGTCCCCGTGCACCGAGTCGGCAGGTAAAGGATAGAACTGATGCCATGGGTTTTCCAAGTCCACATTGGCGGGATAGTCCCAACTCCTTAGATTCCAAGTCTGTCCGATGAGGCCGGTTTCGCCGCCCACGTGACCCGGAGGGGTAGTAACATTGACCTCGCACCCGTACCTCTGCCTCGTGTCAGTGTCAGCGTCAGCGGCGACGCCCCTGACGCACGCTACAAAGACAGGGCGGCGGCCTGCGCGGGCCTCGCCGATGCCCACGATCAAGAGGAAGACGCTGCCGTCCTCCTCCGAGACTAGCAGGTGGCGGTGATCCTCCAGCGACTCCGGCATGGTGAACATGTAGCATGTGTCGTACTTGATGTTCTCCGCCAAGGGCCAGCAGTGACCGCTGCACGCATCCGTGAGCTGATGCACCATGTCCGCCGGCGAGCCACAAAACGGCATCGGGCACTCATAGCAGTGGAAGAAGTGCTCCTTGGAGGCATCGACCAGGGCGTCCATGAAACGGGAGTGGTTGTAGGGGACGTTGCGCCAGTTGAAATTGTGAGCAAGTAACTACGAGATTTAATCCGAATAAGCACAAAATAAATCATGACGGCTATAACAGAGGTGAAACTAATCATGTGGACTAGCATAGTAGTAGGATACAGAGTAGAAACATGAATTCTACCACAATATCGAACAGGAAGGACAGAAACACATACGGTGCAACAGGAGCAGCACCGTTGGCATTGAGGTTGTCGCCCATGTCATTGAGGAAGAGGTCGCCGAGGTCGGGGAAGAAGTCGTCGTCGGTGAAGTCGTGTCTGCCAGCAGTCGCTAGAGTGCGCTCCCCAGATTTCAACAAATACGCCCGAATGGAGCGCAGGAGGGAGTGGCTGTAGGGGACGTTGCAGCCGCCGAATGGAGCGCAGGAGTAGCACAGGAAGCAGTAGATGGTGTCCTTACTAGTACTCCCTAGTCTCTATCTATCTATATCTATATATATTTACACTTATAGAAAACCGAGTTGGTGATGATGGTATGCCTGCCATCTTGTAATATAGACCGTCCGATCTATATCTGACGGATAGAAAGCCAACTATGACAATTTTACAAAATATACCCGCACCTCTCTCCACATTTACAGATAAGGCCTTGCCTCGTTCATACTTATCTCCCACAACCTCGTGCTCCTCCCTATGTCTCTATCTCTACTACTTTTTTTAACAACAAATCGAATAGTGCTGCGCCGTCCGCTGCACGCCCGACTGAACACGCCTCCTCGCCTCCATCATCACCAACTGAGTCTTTTATAGGAGTAGGAGTAGAGAAAAAACTGAGTTGGTGATGATGGTGTGCCGTGCAATGCACGAGCATCTTGCTATTTTTTTGCATACAAGTCCAAACACCACGTAGACACGGTCTTTGAGCACGGTTCATAGTCGTTCCATGCTCGGGCATTGAAGTTTGTAACTATTTTAGATTAGAATATACTACTCCTCCGGTGCTAGTAGTAGAGCAGAGTCCTACTCTACTACTCTACTCTAGCAAGCTAGGGCATAATCTTAGTAGGTAACTTGTAGGGAGTACCGATCTTGTGATCACTCAAGCAAGTTGTCTGGCATCGATATGACCCTACGCTGCTGGTATGTGTCTCGTAAGTCAAGTGGCATGCTGTAGTCATCATCATCTATCCACTTCCCGCAGCACATATTCGCTTCTCCATCTTTGTCCGCACATAATCTCGTCCAAGCTTCCATCCCCGCTAAGGCGCCTCCCCCCTCGTCCGAAACCCAAGCACTACAATGGCAGAACCGAGCAGCGTCCGCCGAAAGAGTGGCTGGAATTCGCTCCCCATAGAGGTAATCAAGCTCATTGTTTTGCGTGTGGACA
This sequence comes from Aegilops bicornis, assembly GCA_021605145.1. Taxonomy (NCBI): domain Eukaryota; kingdom Viridiplantae; phylum Streptophyta; class Magnoliopsida; order Poales; family Poaceae; genus Aegilops; species Aegilops bicornis. The sequence continues at coordinate 638,410,330 of CM038675.1, forward strand.
ATCTCAGTACCATGCCGCTCGTTGCGTGCTCGTCGAGGCTATACCGTTTACTCAAAGCCCTCAGGCCGGAGCTTTTTAAGCCAGCTCCTTGCTTGCTTATGCCGGCTGATCTTCAGAAACGGCGTGTCACGCAGCATAAAGATCGTAGGGTGGCGAGCATCAACCCCCTTCACTGCAATCCGATCCCCGTCAGCCTCAGCTACATTAACGGTATGTACTGGGTCGGCATGAACATCGTCTTGGATGGTGCTGCGTCGACGGTCGCGGCACACTGGATGCTCGTGGAGGTCTACACCGGCGATTGATCCCCTTCCTTCGATTAACACTGCCTTTGCTTTGGCACCACGACCCAGAATACTCGGAATCTTACAGTAGCCAACATGATACCAAGTTTGATTTTCTCAAGGTTGTAATCTGCCAAGTGCCCACAAGATCTGCGAATTATAAAGATTTCAGGCTAATTGCGTTCTTCAACCGCGGTCTCGCCTATCTGACAGGTCACTGCGGTAAGTGGATAATTCTGCACGTCCATCGCAGGATCGTACATCCTCCATGGTTCTCTGATGCCATTGAACACAAGGGCTTCATTTACGCTGCCGACTCCTTCTATGGCTGGACGTATTGCTGGCCTACTCGATCATCGCTACAAACGGCTGTTACTGAGTATGTTACTTTCCTATGATATCATGATGGCTTGCTTATATTATCATCAACATTCTTGAAAAAATATTCATGCTCATAACATGTTGTTCTTAAGATTGACTAAATCAAGAGCCCTATTTTATTTGACTCCAACTTGATATGATGTTGAAGGCAGCATGGTGTCCCTACCCTTCCTAATCCCAGAACCTTTCAAAGAAAAGCGGCATGGCAGTTGCAGGTGGTTCCTGGCTCGATCAGACGACGGCGAAAGATTGATGATCGTTCGCACGTACCAGACGTGTTGTTTCACGGAATACAATCACAGTCACCGCCAGGTCTTTGAGCAGCATCCCAGCTTCTCTGGGCCTTCAGCAATTTTTGACTGGAGGCTGGTAAGTAGTCTTGGTACACGCTCTCCGTTTGTCGGACTGAATTATCCGATTAACCAGGAGATAACCGATGGCAAGGATCATGATGGCAGCGGTTTCGTTATCGAGCAAAACTGTGTGTACACAGTGCACCATGCGTCTCTCGCATGCACCATACCGATATGTGCCGCCACGCTCTGCAGCCCAAAGTAGGAGAGAGGGTCGCATAAGTATCGAGAATTCGACCTATTTGGCGGAGTTTCCCCGTCGAGCACCCATCTGGTTCAAGCCGTCACCAATCTCCACGACTTAATAAATAGTAACGTCTAACTGAGCCAGTTAGTTAGATGCATACACTTGGTGTAGTTGGATCTTTATTTAGTTTGATGCATACACTTTTTCTTTTTTGGTAGCCCTTTTGTAATGATGGCTGATGTTTGGTTTGGAAGAGAGAGTTGCGTCTTCACTCTTACGGCACCTTCTTGGTTACATTGCACCCCCAGCCCTGGTTCTTTGCTGCTCCTGTTTTCAATGTACAATCAGTAGTATATTTAAATGCATTGGTTGAATAAATGTGTTGTTTTGGAAGTCGTTTCACGGTTCGATCCTTTAGTGCCCCGTACCGTACGTAGCTCATACTATTTTTCGTACGGAACACATTTTCCACTTGTTGATTACATGCAGCCCACTAATGAAGGCCCAATAGAGAAGCCCATAATTAACTGGAAGGGAGGCTCTCACATGAATCTGGCCCAGGTACATGCTCATGGTCCCCTAAACATAAATAAGTAAATAAATAAATAAAGCTAAATGCTCATGCACCAGTTCTTTGGGAAAATAGGTAGCCTAGTATTTCTTTTTGAAGAATACCCAAGATAGGCCTATTTGTTTTCTCCAATTCTTGGGCTGCAAATCTTTCAAGACGAGGAGGGATGCATTTCGTCCTGGCCAAAGAGTATGGTCAATGTCTGTTAAAAGTAATATCAAAAGGGGTTGAAAATTCCAAAAAATTTATAGCAAATGGGATATTTGTTTTTTTGAATTTTGTTCTTCACTGATATTTTATACGTATTTCATTGGATTTAACATGACATAGTACTCATTATAAAAGAATGTTTCGTTCCCCAGCAAAAATTTGCAAATTTTCAAAATTTACCACATATTTAGTTGATTTTTGACCCTGGTATTGACCAGAAAATGGCCGGCAATTCTAAAAATGGAAAACGGGCTGCAATAAATTCCATATGAATTAGAAAATGAGTAAAACTTATAAAAATAATAGCAAATGGGATGTACACGCCACAGATTTCGAGGCTAACTTGTTTATGCAAGGCTTTATCAGTGAACACACGATTCTAGCAGCAGTGACTGTTGGATGTCCATCCAACGGCCGACGTGCTTCTTCAATCTCTGATCTTCCTGCTCTAGCCGCCTAAACTAAGCGGCAGGAACTGCTCCCTCCTCTTGTGGCCATTGTGATACCGGGCAGGCTTCCCCGGCCCACCCTACTCCCTCCGCTGGCCTGGCCGCACGCAATCAACTGCCTCCTTATTACGCGAAAAAAATGATTCCTCCCATAGACATCTAGGGCGCACCGGTTGGGAGGCTGACCTGTGGGCCTACTACGTTGACGCGTACGCAGGGCTTGTCAACTTAGTCAGCAAACGATTCTAGCAGCAGTAACCGTTCCGCTCGTCCCCTTCCTAGGCCTCGCCGTCATCCACCGCCTTGGTGCTCTCGACGCGGCGTGGTCAATGTGGTCAACGACATTCCATCGGAAGAGTACTGTACGTGGAGAGGCTGACAGCTGGGTCCACGGCCACAGCCCAGTTTTTTTGTGATTTGCCAAGTAAGTCGCTTTGTCAGGCCTGTTGGGCTGCAAATCTTTCAAGATGAGGAGAGCTTTCATTCGGCTGGCCAAGAAAATGGCCCATCAGTAATGAGAAATGGGCTGTACATTTTTGAAACACATCAAACCGATAATTAGTTTCAAATATCTTTTTTTCATTTTGAGATTTCAAATTGCATTAATTTTTATGCGTGGAGAATTTGTTGGATTTTATATTGATATACATTTATTTTTAAAATCAGTTTGCATGTGAGTCGAAATTTTGGGATTAAAAACAGTTCGGACCGCACCGAAATATCCAAAATTTCATATAATTTTTTAAACGTGGCCACAGTATGGGCTGTAATGCTAACAAAAAGAATATGGGCTCCAAAAAAAACCTTAAGAATTAGCAAATGGGCTGTAAATTATTAGAAATAATGGCAGATGGGCTGTATGATGTTTTCCATAGATTTGAGGCTTTCCTAAAACAAAAGGTTGACGACAGCAAAGTTTGTTGGATGTCCATCCAACGGCCGTCGTGCTTCCTCAATTTCTGCTCTTCCTGCTCCAGCCGCTCAAACAAGCGCTGGCGGTACTTCCTGCTCCCTCCTTCCCGCGGCCGGCTGTGCTGCTGAGCATGCCTCACCGCCCCACCGTACTCCCATCGCTGGCCTAGCCATCCCTCTACTCACTCACACCTGCTGTTATTCTCCGGCGACGGCAAACTAACCAGTAAAACCTAGTACAGTCGTACTCCCCTCCGCGTGGGAAACAACTGCCGAGTATTCCCTGCCTCCGTGTCGTTCCCTTCCTAGGCCTCGCCGTCGTCCACCGCCCTGGTGCTCTCAGCGCGACCTGGTCAACGTGGTCAACGACCGACATGCATCTGAAGTGGAATGTACGTGGAGAGGCCGACAACTGGTTCCACGGCCGCACGCAAGGAAATGCCTCCTTATTACGCACAAAATAATGATTCCTCCAGCTGACATCAGGGACTCACCGAAAGGGCCTCTGTATTTCGCGAAAAAAACGTAACCGCCGCTGACAGCTCGGACCAATCAGATATATCTTCGCACGCAACGAAGTGCCTTCTTATTACGCACAAAAAAAATGAATACTCCCCCTGTTAGCTGGGACCCAGTATAGTGGTAGGCTGACTTGTGGGCCTACTAAGTTGACGGGGATGGAGGGCTTTGTCAACTTAGTCAATATGCACGATTCTGGCTCCACTGACCGTACGATGTCCATCCAACGGCCGTAGTGCTTCTTCAACCTCTGGTCTTCTTGCTCCAGTCGTCCAAACCAGCACCAGTCGTGCCTCGTGCTCCTGCCTTCCGTGGCCGGCTGTGATGCGGCGGAGGCCTCACCACCCCCTACTACTCCCACCATTGGCCAGGCCATCCCTCTACTCACCCACACCCGCTTTTATTCTGCGGCGACGGTAGCCTCACACTGCAGCGAACTAGTGAACCCTCGTACTCCTCTACGCGTGGGCATCCACTGCCGCGTCTTCCCCGGCTCCGCGTCGTCCCCTTCCTAGGCCTCGCCGTCGTCCACCGCCCTGGTGCTCTCGGTAGCGGCGTGGTCAACGTGGTCAAGGAACGGCTTCCATCGGACGTGGACTGTACGTGGAGAGGCTGATAGCTGGGTCCACGGCCGCAGCAAGGAAGTGCCACCTTATTACGTGCAAAATAATTATTCCTCCACCTGACAGCGGGGACCCACTAAACGGGCCACCATATTTCGCGAAAAAACCGTATCCCCCCTGACTGATTGGACCCACCAGCTACACCTTCGCACGCAAGGACGTGCGTCCGGGTAAAAAAAACAAAACAATTCACCCCCCTGACTGCTGGGACCCACCAGCTACATCTTCGCGCGCAAGGAAGTGCCTCCGAGCAAAAAAACAAAATGATTCGCCCCCCTGACTGCTGGGACCCACCAGCTACATCTTATGAGCAAGGAAGTGCACGGCGGTCGGGACCCACACGGTGAAGTGTGCGTAGTGTTGTCATTCGTGCAAGCGATATGCGTATATATATCTTTGGTGGATGTAGAGGCGCGCACGTGTAGTAGTAGAGGCGCGCACGTAGCATGTACACGTACGTACAACGGCGAGGGTGCAAGAAAGAAAATACGGCCACGTATGTACATACGGGCAGGGTCACGAACGCCTACTCGCGCATACGTACATGGCTGGGTCGGAACGTCGAAACAGCATCGTCGTTGTGTTCATGGGGAGGCAACGGAATGCGTCGTGTTCATCGGGAGGAAATGGAATGCGTCGTGTTCATCGGGAGGCAATGGAACGTGTGGGAGCCAACCGGCTCGGTCGGAACAGAATGCATGGTCGTGTTCATCGGGAGGGCTTGGACGGAACAGGCGATGGAAATGAGGCCTGGCGTACCGCAGAATGGAGGAAACGGCCTTGTGTTCGACCGGCCACGTTCGGAACGGGGTCCTGTTGATCGGGAGGGGTGTGGCGATTGCGAACGGAGGAAGCGGACCTCCTACGGTCGAAACGGGGTCTGTTGATCGGGAGGGTGTGGCGTACCGCAAAAGCAGACGAAAGCAGACTTGTGTTGGAGCGCCACGGTCAAAGCGGGGTCCTGTCCATCGAGGAGGTGTGGCGCATCGCAAAAAGCAGGACTCCACGGGATACTGTTCATCTCCACCGTCGACCTCCTCCAGCCTCCACGGGCTACCGTCGACCTCCTCCAGCCTCCATGGGCTCCTGTTCATCCAGCCTCCACCACGCGCTACTCCGGCGGCTATTGTTAAACCACCCCTCCACGGGCACCCCTCCACCATCTACTGTTCATCCAGCCCTCCACACCACGGGGTCTTGTTCAACCACCCCTCCATGGCCACCCCTCTACCGTCTACTGTTCATCCAGCCCTCCACACCACGGGTTCCTGTTCATCCAGAGGCAACGCCACCGCTCACTATTCATCCAAACCCCCTCGCAACGCTCATTGTTCATCCAATCGATCGGCTTCAGTTAGCAGCAGCAGCGAAGGAATCGCTCCATCGGGTTCAGTTAGAGCCCGACGCCTCGATCGGGTTCAGTTAGAGCCAACGCGTCGCACACACGCGCGTACGTACGAGAGAAACGCGCATCACTCGGCCCCGACCTCCCACCGTAACCGGCAACTCCCTGAAATTTTCCTACCCCTCGCTTCTACCACGGTTTTTTCGTCATGGACGGCCCAAAGAATGTCATGCAGCTGCGTCTCCGGCCCGCCCAGGACGAAAAACCCATTTTCTGTCATGATTTTTTGTCATAGAAGTAGGAGCCCACCACATCTATGATGATACCGGCTTTTGTCACAATTATCGTCATAGAAGTCTCATATGTATGACAGAAAAAAAAATTCGTTCGGCCCAAAATGTCACGGATGTGTCTTTTTTTGTAGTGGGCCGGACTGCTCGTAGATCTCCTGATTCCTCGCCTCTGCGTCGGCGTGTGCTGCGGCCACGGCTGCGGTAAGGCTCTTTGCATGCTCGACGAGGCGCTCCTCCTCCTCCCGCAGGAACTCGATGTAGCGCGCAAGGTCGCTGACGCACGTGCGGGCCTCCACCTCCGCCTCCCTCCTTCGGGCGGCGGTGGCGGAGCGGGTGATGATCCCGGTGGTTGACGGTGGGCTGGCGGCCACGGCGGCCGACGATGGGGTGGCGGCCACAACCACCACCTCCCGCCTTTGGGCCGCGGTGGCAGAGCGGGTGATGGCCACGATGGCCGGCAGTGGGGTGGCAACCACGACGGCCACCTCCCGCCTTCGGGCCGTGGCGGCACAGCGGGAGATGGCCCAGGATTTCGACGGTGGTGTGGTGGCAACGGCGGCCGGCAACAGCTGCCGACGGGCAGCGGCGGCGGAGCGTGTGGTGGGTGTTCCGCGCACACCCAACAGGGATGCCACATGCACTACACTACGCCAGGGACTGCACCGCCGCCGCGGTGTAGCCTCCCAGCTGGAGCTGTCCTCTGATGACGGTGGAGTGGTTGCGCTTTGACGACAGACTAGTGCCATTAGCGATTGTGGGAGAAGCATACGAGATAAGCTACAAGGAGGGAGGGGAAAATGTGATGCAGGACTCGCATGCTGTGAGGGTTTTTATAGTAGGCCGGTAAGCATTGAGATTTTTAGGGATTTCATCGAGTCGGGTGGGAAGCTTGCACGGAAACCTGCAAGGTTGCGTGGGAACGGGCTCATCGATGATTCATTGGCGCCACCGTTTGGCCAAAAGAACGCCCCCGCGTGTTTCACAAGCTTGCGCTGTAAACCGTCTGCGCAGCAGGGTGAAAAGACGTGCGAGAGGAGGACGAGAGGACACGTACACATACAGTTAATAAAAAACGTTTGCGATTTAATTACCTACTATACCCCGTCCTTGTTTATAAGTAGGATTTAACTAATAAAATACGAATGCATGTCACCATAGAGTATATCGTTGGAGTCGTATTTGAACATAGTTTCCAGCTATACAATTTTTGTAACATGCATTAACACTTTTTTGGTTAAATTTAAGGTTATACACCAGCAAGCGTTTGCCCGCAACACACACGGCTTATTCCATCACAAACAGCTCTGATGGACCAAGTGTCTGCCACGTATCGCACGTGCAACTCTAATCTGATTCGTGCTTGATGTCTCCGACATCGCTCGCACAGTTCGTCTTATTTGCCATGTATCAGTGTGCCGTCCTCTGCTCGTGTCCCTCGGCAAGCTCTACTCGTCGTTAGGCGCCGCAGCACGTTGTGCTTGCCATTAGGCGCCACGGCGCGCTCTTCTTGCGTCCGTCGTCGTGCTCGGCTTGTGAACAGCTTTTCCTTGAGGCGACCGCGGAGCACTCTGCTCGCGTCCCTCTGCGCATGCTCTGCCAGCGGTTGGGCGTGCGCATGATCACGTTGGGGGCCCCATATGCATGCGGTTGCCACTACACGAATCCAGTATTTTGCCGTCCGCCACGGCGGACGGCAAAGGCACGGACGGCGGACGGCAAAGAGCTTTGCCGTCGGCTTTTCACGGCGGACGGCAAAGAGTCCTTTGCCTACAGTGGCGGACGGCAAAGGGGAGGGACGGCAAAATACTTGACGTCCGCCAGCGTTAGTCCGTTAGGTGGCTAACGGCGGCCTTTGCCGTCCGCCAGCGGACGGCAAATTTGACCACCCCTTTGCCGTCCGCTAGTTGCCGTCCGTCGGGTCGGGTTTTTTTCCTCTTTTTTCCTTTTCTTCTTCTTCCTCTTCTTCCTTTTCTTCCTTTTCTTCCCTTTTTTCCTTCTTCTTCTTCTTCTTCTTCTTCTTCTTCTTCCTCCTTTCCTTTTTCCTCTTCTTCTTCTCCTCCTCTCCTGTTTTTTTCTTCTTCTTCTTCTTCTTCTTTCCTAAAACTGAACTAAACCTAAATCTAAACTAAACATAAATCTAAAACTAAAAAACAGAAAAAAAGGAAAAAACTAAATCTAAACCTAAAACTAAACTAAAACTAAACCTAAACCTAAAACAAACCTAAAACTAAAACTAAAACTAAATCTAAACTAAACATAAACCTAAAACTAAAAAAACTGGAAAGAAAGGAAAAACAGAGGAGAGGTAGAGCTCACCTAGGCTGGTGGAGGAGGGGGGCGGCACAGGCGGCGCTGGGCACAGGCGGTGGGGGGCGAGGGCAGGCGCCGAGACAGAAGGCGGCAGGCGGGGCGGTGGGGCGGCACGGCAGGCGGCGACATGACAGGCGGGTCTTGGTGGAGGAGGCGGTGAGGCGGGCGGCTCTGGCGGTAAGTGGGCGCAGGCGCCGGGGCAGCGCCGGCAGAGGCGGCAGGCGACGGGTCGGGGCGGTGGAAGCTGACGGGTGGGGGCGGTGGGCGGCGGGCGGTGGTGCGACGGGCGGCAGTGGTGGGGCAGCGGCGTGTGTGTGGGAGCAGGGGAGAGAAACAGAGAGAGAGGGGCGGGGTGGGGGGCGCGCCGTTAGATATGTTTAATCTTTGCCGTCCGCCACCTTTGCCGTCCGCTAATGTGCTCTTTGCCGTCCGCTAGCAGACGGCAAAGAGGGGGGGCCGTTAAGTATTTTTTAACCAGCTCCTCAGTGGGGCCCCCTCCCTCTTTGCCGTCTGCTAGCGGGCGGCAAAGAATCTTTGCCGTCAGCTAGCTGACGGCAAAGAACTGGTTGATGGCAAAATGGCAAAAGCTTTCTTTGCCATCAGCCAGTTCTTTGCCGTCTGCTTTCGGGTAGCTGATGGCAAAGAGCTTCTTTGCCGTCTGCTAGCAGACAGCAAAGAGCTGGCAGATGGCAAAGTAGCTGATTCCAGTAGTGTGAGCCGCGCGCGTTGCCACGCGATGCATTTACGTGCGGCACGATGGCGTTACGCGCTGCAAATTATAACTGCCATCAGGGCCTGCCGATATTCCTGTCCGTCCGGCTTCCCCTTTAATTCCCGGGCCATTATAACCTTAGTCTCTTCAACCTTTCGATTGCGCCCCACAACACCACAAGCACACCTACGACGACACATAGAGAGGGGACGTCCGGTGGCGCTCCAATGGAGTTCGGCGAGCATAGAGTGGAGACCCACGCGAGGGAGACGGATCTCTCGATGGTGTACACCATCGACCCAGCCATGGTGGACGACTACATCAACATCGCGTAACTCCATCGTGCCGCACGTAACTGCATCGCGTGGCAACGTGCGCGGCGCAACCGCATGCATATGGGCACACCGAAGTAAACTATCACATGCATAATTACATAGGTGGCTACTACACACATGACATTTCCACACACCAACAAAGTAAACTATATATATTACATGCATGATTAACTAGCATAAACGATCATCTGATCATCATCTACTTCTTGTGACACTTGCTCTGCTTGTGGCTCAATCCAGGCTCGCCGATTTGCTTGCTGGAGACAAGTACAAGGTGGTCGGCATCGACCTCCAGTACACCGCCGGTCGTCCCGGCATAGATTAGAAGGTTGTCGTCACCCAGTTGTGCGTGCGCCATCATGTCCTCATCTACCACTACTGCATGGCCACAGAGCCTTGCAACCGTTTCAACAGGTTTGTCAACAACACTGACTACAAGTTCGCCATGGTGGATACCACCAACGATGTAAAAGCGCTCGGTGTTACAGGTTGGGCCTGCAAGAACCTTGTCGAAATCCGTGACCACTACACGGTCTGGGGCAGCATGAAGAAGGAGTCCCTGGTCGAACTCGCCTCGGCCATCATCGACCCGTACTACAAAAAGATGAAGCAGGATGCCCAGAGAACAAGTCTCGTATCCTGGCACGTGTCCTGGATGCGGCAACTGGATGAACCTCACCTCAGGTTTGCGGCCAAGAGCGTGTACACATGCTACGAGATGCACAGGCGGATCATTGACATGAGGAAGTGCCTCGTTACCCAAATTGACGAGCCTGGATCGAGCCACAAGCAGAGCAAGCATCACAAGAAGTAGATGATGATCAGATGATCATTTATGCTAGTTAATCATGCATGTAATATATAGTTTACTTTATTGGTGTGTGGAAATGTCATGTGTGTAGTAGCCACCTATGTAATTATGCATGTACTAGTTTACTTTGGTGTGTGCAAATGCCATGGTTGTAGTAGCCACCTATGTAAGTGGGCCAGTTAATTTGGTTATGCAAGCATGTCCTTATAAGTGTGTGTGTGTGTGTGTGTGTCTATATATATATATATATATATATATATATATATATATATATATATATATATATATATATATATATATATATATATATGTTGCTGTTCTGTATGCAATCCCATCGCACAACACGCACGTCTTATTAGCAGCAACCATATGTGTTATTATCGGTCTTCACACACATTTCTGATTACAGACATGTTTGCCGCGTATCACACACATCTTGTTAAGTTGAACCATTTCTGTTCTCACGTCTCAACACAAACAGTTCATCCGAGTGAACCGCATGCCGTATATAGCACACACCTTGATCTGTCTGACCGTTTCTTTTGTGTTGCCTAATCACAAATAGTTCATCGAGTGAACCGTATGATGTGTATCGCGCACGCCTTCATCTGGCTGCCCGTTTCTTTTGTTCCTCCTCATCGTAAACAGTTAATTGAACTGAACGTATGCCCTTCATCGCACGCGCAACTAAAACCTGAACCGTGTTTGATGCATCCGTCATCGCAAACATTTTATACATTTCTGACGGTTTTCATACAGCATCGTCTGCGATTATTGCATCGCACATAGTTTCTCGAAGGGTCTCTGATCGTAATGTCGCGTTAGCAGCATCCTGCAGTAGTGTACGTTAAATAAAGAGTCCCGTTTCGTGCACAATTTAAAACGATTTTTATGGAGAGAAAAAGAAAATCACTCCATCTATATACGTTGCAGCCTCGGCGCTTGTTTTCTAGGGTTTGCACTCTTCACACTCTCTCTCCACTATATATATACATGCTGGAGCCTCAGCCTTTGTAGTTGCTCTCTTCACACACTCTCACCCTCTCCAGATCTAAACAAGACTTCGTTGGCCTTTCTCTCTTCCCTCACTGCTGGTCAAATAGCCGGCAGGATCTGTCCCCCGGGAAGAGAAGGAGGCTTAACGTTGTCGCCGTCGGCGAGGGAGGGAATCCACTACCGACGCAGCTGTTCTCGTTCACCCAGCAGCATTGCGGGAGGGCCTCCGACCCCTTCTTCTTTGCTGCCGTACATAGTGTGGGCAGATTGGCCTTCGGCCGCCCATTGAGCCACACCCCGAGAACCTTAAGGTATAATTTACTTATTCCACATGCATTGCTCTAGCTGCATGTGGGCTTTTTCCGCTTCTACACTCGAATCTAGGTGTTGGATCAAATAGGAAAGTAGTGGGAAAGTTGTATAGCATGAATCTAGGACGTGGTTCAAAGAGGAAAGGTAGGGGGAAAGTAGTGGGGAAAGTTATATAGCATGAATCTAGGACGTGGTTCAAAGAGGAAAGGAAGGGGGGAAAGTAGTACAGACTAGCTATCCAGCACCTACGTTGGTCGAAAAGGGAAAACAATGACAAACGTAGTACACACATCTGTAATGAACTGCTGTTTTTGTTTTGGGGGACAAGGCTGTAGAGTTTGAGCAGGACTAGATTTGCAACCCTCGCATAGGGAAAGGTGTCTAAAGATAACAAAACTGGGACCACCACAAATATGCTCCTTGGTTTTTTGTTCTTTGTTGCAACAAACTGTGCATCACCCCTTTATACATCGGTAGGTGCACATGGTGTTGGTGCATCCACTGTCCCGTGCAACTCTTTAGCTATTGTTAATCTAAGGCCATGTTTGGTTAAAAAGTCCTAGGACTTTTTTTAGTCCCAACTAAAAAGTCCCTAGTCCCTACCTGCTTGGTTCGAGGACTAAACATGGACTAGAGGTTATTAAATGACATGCTAAAAGACCATGCTACCCCTAGTAATGAACTAATAGAGATAAGGTGCAATGCGGGGCAGGGGCAACTGTTGGAAAAGTCCCAAAAAGACTCTCCCTCAGGGTCTTCTTTCTTTAGTCCCAAATGCCCACTTTTAGTCCCTAAAAGTCCCTCCTGTTTGGTTTAGATGGGACTAAAAGGGACTTATTTTAGTCCCTACACCAAAAAGTCCCTGTAAACAAACACCCTCTAATAATGTCGCTGGAAAATTGAAGCAATGCCACAGTTAAAATCAAATTACATATTTAATGAATTTTATTGTTAATATAATCTCTGTGTTAATATGAATCAATGCCACCGTTTGAGAAATGCTACTGTCTTGCTTTCTTTCCCATTTAGATAAGTTAGATGCTTCTTTTTGTTGGCTTTTGTGTCATCCATCGTTATTGACCACTAGTTGTTTCCTTTGCACCTATGTGTAAACAGGGTTATTGTGGCACCCCGGCTCAGAGCAACCGGTTTACCTTGCATTGCCAGCCTAGAAATCTAGTCTTCTGTCAATACACAACAACATGGTACAGAAACAACAGCTTTATTGATGCTAGCGGATTACATAACTCTGATATTACATCAAGATACGAGGCCAAGCGGCACACACGATGCTGCTAAACAGTATGTACATTATTTAATGAACATGATGAGGGCCTCGATCACACGAACTACGCGGCAGCGGAAGGACGACGAAGTGGAACTCCATAGCACAGGGACACCGACGTGGACACAGCCTAGACACGAGATGCGCACCGATGCGAACCGACTTGCCTGAATGCTGGCATAACACGCCAGGTCAGTACATTGAATGTACTTGCAAGCTCACAACGAACATAAGCACGATGACAGACAATATCATGACAATTAACCAGATTAATGCAAGGCAAGAAATACTACAGATACAATGAGAGCGATACGTGCACCGAGTCTCACAGACTCACTTAATAGACGATTACCTCATAACCAAATGGTGACCGTACCAGGGTCACAACTGAAATCAACCCCTCATGAACAACTCACGAGTTCATGATTCACCACGAAACAAAATGCATCACAACACCATTTAGTTTGCAAGATTAATTATAAAAGTTGATCCATGGTGTGACTTACTCACGAGTTATTCCCATAACCGAGTACGTGACTATTGATAGATTAAATACACTCTGCAGAGGTAGCGCACTTTACCCACACTACGGAACACCTGGCCTCGCACTTCCATTCGGGTGGACCAAAGCAGTCCAACGAAACCCTCCCTTTGTCATGGCACTCTCCCGGCCACTCCGAGCAACTCCCTCTCAGGGCTAGGTCTTGGGTGGCCCCGTGTCTACCAAAGACACCAACGGGCCACCGTCGTGGCAAAAATGGTCCCAAACGGGGACAAGGTACCATAAAAACAAAAACGAGCACACAAGGTTATGTCTGCTTACCGAGCCAGGGTATGCACGCCCATAACCTTCCCTCGCAGGAGGCACCGGTGAGAGGCATAACAAAGGACCGAATCAAGGCCTTCCCACAAGGTAAATGTGGTCACACAGAATAAAAACCCAATTCAGTAGCACCATGATGTGATCAACATCATATTCAAGTTGAACTTAATCAAGTTTAACTTTGATAAAAACTCTTTACAGCTAAAAAAATGATATCATGCCATAATCATGCAACTACCCGTCATGCAAAGCAAACAACTCATAGATATGGATCAAACTTAACAACATAATCATCTTGCAATACTCAGGATCAGAAACTTTACTATTTCTAACTCATTTTTATTATCAAGCAATATTTTTATTAGCTCATCATTAAATGCAAATATCATTTACTAAAAGAACTACCGTTATTTACCATAGCAATATAACTAGTGCAAAATATTATCCTACTTTATCAAACAAGTCCATGCATTCAACCAGTAACTAAAATAAGCTTATCAAGCATGATAAAGTAACTAGCATTTAACAAAATTTATTTGTCAAATTTTAAATGCAAATAAGGACTCATATTCAAGTAGAAAATCATAGATATTGAAATAACACCATCCAAATGCTAGTGTGGCTTGCCTTAGTGTAGAGGAGGGTCACACTCCTCCTGATTTGCTTCAAGACAAGTTTCACCTACTGAAAATAATTTAAAACCACAAAAACAAATATCAAAAACCCTTCTGAAAATTACCAGAAATTCTAGACAGCAAAGAAAAATCCACCTTTTGGTGTGCTGCTAGAGCTTTCTGAAACAAAGATAACGCAAAAAGAATCAAATTATTTGGACTTATGGTTTAGAAATGGTAGCTGGTCAAAGTTTAGTCAAATTTCTGAATAAATTTGAATTAAACAGAAATCCTGGGGGGGGGGGGGTGACGTCGAAGGCGTAAACAGGAAAGGCGCCTCCACTCATACCGCTTGGGGCGCGAGTGGCAAGGCTGACGGGTGGGTCCCGCACGTCAGGAGAGAGGGGGAAAGAGAGATCAGAGAGGGGCGGTGCTTCGCCGGAGCTCACGACGGCGACGAGGCGGTTTGGGGCTAGGCTAGGGATAGGATTGTAGCTGGGCTCATGGCTTACCTGCCCATACTCGTGGCTTGGCTTGGGGTGGACGGAGCTGCTCGTGGTCGAGCTCGCAAGCCTCGGTGGCTGACGGGGTTCGCGGGAGTGGTTGAGGACGATGGCTAGGGGCGGCTCCGAGGGCTCAGCGGCGTCCAGGCAGCACCAACAGACCCCCAATGCATCGCTCGAGCAGCTTCTTGAGCTTGAGAGGCACCGGAGAGTGGTGGCCTTGCCGTGGAGGTTGCCGGAGTTCTCTGGTCGGGGCGATGGCCAGAGGCCTGCCCGACCAAGCTGTGGCCGTTCTACGTATTCGTGGAGGTGGTGAGGAGTGGTGCCTGGATAGAAATCAAGGAGGGGGGGCCCTATATATAGCTGAAGCGAGGAGGGATGTGTCGCTGCCGGAGCTCTCTGGATGTGCGGTGAACGGCGATGAAAATCCCCAGTGCGAGGGGGCCATCGCGTAGCGTCAATACAGGAGCTTCCGACTCTCGCGGACGAGCACAGTAGGCGGTGGGAGAAACGGACAAGTGCACGCGTGCACTGTGGCTTTTGGCCGTGATGTGCCCGTGCTTGCTGCAGTGTCTCTGGCATCAGCGAGCACTAGGGAGAGGTCAAGGGCGATGGGTCGGGGCTCGTGGCGTGGCGCGACAGGCGTCGGCGAGCACTGGATCGAGCACGCGCCGAACAGAGAGGAAGGCGCCATCCAGAGCGCATCGAGACGCTGCCAGGCACCGTGTCCTCATGTGGTCACCATACTGGCATGGTCAAGACAATGCCCAAACGCTGCCAAACCATGTCCACGCTCTAGTCCACGCAGTGTTTAGTCTAGGAGTGTTGATAGATCATAGCCAGGCCGAGCAGACTTGACTCAACTAAGCTGGCAAGTTTCTGACCGGAAACTTGGTCGCCATGTTAAGCAATCTTCTAGAAGGCCATTAGGGCTGATCTCATGGGGTTTAGGTTTTCTTAGGAGGGTGTTTAAGCTCAAGAAAGATCAGTGTCAAAAGATCAAGGAAAAATGCAGTTGCTGTACAAAGTGCATTTCTGGTCCAGAAGTGAAATGATTTTCTACAGAACAAATATTTAAAAAAGTCATGCAATATTTTTACTTGAGAAGGTGTGCCAAGGTCCAAAGAATATTCAGGAATTATTTCAGATTTTTAGGAGCAAGAAAAATTGAGGTTGCTTTGGAGCAATAGTTTCCAAAGTAGGTTTAAGAGAGGGAAATGAATATTTTTCCTTTATGAAAAATATCCTTAAGGTGATTTTGGGGATTTTCAGAGAAACAAAGTTGAATGGGAAGTAGATAGGTCACTTGAGTGAAAGTCAAGGATATGCCCAGGTGACGAGTCCATTTGAAATGATTCCAAAACCCAAATCAAAGCACGACAAAAACCAAATCCGGAAAGAGAGAGAAGGCAAGTCCGGAAAAAGAGAGAGAAGGCAAAATCCAGGCTGTCACAAACCTCCCCCACTTAGGATGAATCTCTTCCTCGAGATTCGGTTGCTTGGGAAAACAAGTCTGGGTATGCAGTCCTGAAAAAGTCCTCTCTTTCCCAGGTGCTCCCACTGAACCTTGTAAAACCTTATTTCTTTACTGCGAGTGACCCTTTCTGTCTGATCTAATATTCTGATTGGCTTTTCCTCATAAGTCAAATCCTTAGCAATTCTATCTCTGCCATATTAGTTCTTTTTTCCGGGGGCGAGATGCTTCTCCTTAGCTGTGAGATATAAAACACATTGTGCACTTCTGACAGTTCCGGTGGCAATTCCAACTGATATGCAATTGTTCCAACTCTGGCCATGAACGGGGAATGGACCGATATATCTGGGTGCCAATTTTCCACGGGTCTGAAACCTCTTGACTCCTTTCATAGGGGTGACTCGGAGATATACGTGTTCTCCGGGTTCGAAACTGATCTGACGGTGTTTGGCATCATAGTATCTCTTCTGTCGTGATTTGGCCAGCGGCAGTCTGTCTCAACTTTCCTTGACTTGCTTCTTTGCTTCAAGCATTAAATCAGTCCCGAAGATACGGCTGTCTCCAGTTTGAGACCAATTCAGTGGAGTGTGGCACTTCCGTCCATACAGAGCTTCACAGGGTGACATCTTTAACCTGGTCTGGAAACTGTTGTTGTAGGAAAATTCGGCGTAGGGCAGACAGTCTTCCCACTTGGTTCCTTGGGCCAATGCACATGCCCGGAGCATATCTTCGAGTATTTGATTTAGTCGCTCAGTCTGTCCATCTGTCTGAGGATGATAAGTCGTGCTGTACTTCAGAGCGGTCCCCAAGGCCTGATGTAATCGGGAGCAAAATGCGGAGGTGAAGAGAGATCCCCCGTCGGAGGTGATAGTGTTGGGTACTCCATGCAGACTAACGATTCTCGACACATACAGCTGTGTGAGCTGATTTGCACGGTATCTGGTCCAGACGGGAATGAAATGTGCCATGTTTGTTAAGGTTTCCACTATGACCCATATTGTGTCGTTTCCTTGGTGAGACCTGGGTAATCCGCTGATGAAATCCATGCAGATATCGTCCCATTTCCATTGGGACCACTACAAAAAAAATACACTTCCGTGATGAAACGTGTTTGTCACAATAGGTCACGTTTTCTGTCATGCATGTACATCCATGACAAATTTATGACAGTATGAAGATAGTCATACCGGTGCTGTCCTAGAAGTGTTCCATGACATTACCAAAATTATCATCACGGAAGTGTCCACTTCCATGACAATAAATTGCGCAGTACAGAAGTGCTTTCGTCAAGGGTGACCGACACGTGGCATCCACCGTAACGGGACGCCGTTAAGCTATCGGTTCCGGTTTTGGATCCAATAACCCACTAGTAGCCACGACCAATGCCAATTTTCCACATGTAAAATTCTCATTGGCCGATGGAACCACGCGTCAGCTCCGCGTTGGCACAGGTGTCACTCATCCAACGCTCGAGATGAGCCGATAATATGTTGACACGTGGACGGGCCCAAAAGTGGCCCATAAAGTTTAAATGGTCTGGCCCAACTAAAGGCCCACAAGATTTAGCGGACCATAATGGGTCAGCCCAGCTAAAGGCCCACAAGATTTTGCAGACCATAATGGGCCGGCCCGGTGTATTTCTGGCCTGTTAAAGTCCACTAAGTATATGGGCCGAATTACGGCCCGGTGTATTTCCGGCCTGTTAAAGGTCCTGCTTCATTTGGGCCCATTTACAGGCCATTGAAACTTTCGGCCCATAAACGACCGTGAAGGATTTGGGTCATATTCGGCCATGTCTGATATTCGGCCCGTTAGAGGCCCACTATAGATTTGGGCCACTTTCCGCCTATTGAGATTTTTGGCCTCTTAATGTCGGACGAAATCCATGGGCCATATGTGGCCCAACGTCACATCAGGCCCATTAACGGCCCATATAAAAATGACGATAATCTAGCCCGACCGAACTTCCGGCCTGTTAAAGGCCCGTGTATTAGGTCGGCGCATTTACGACCCGTCCGAATTTAGGCCTGTGAAAGATCCGCATCGTAAATGGGCAACCATTTCGGCCTGCTAAGACCAGTGGGTTATTTGGCACAATCAGGGCCCAATCTCACTTTCGGTCTTTTTAAGACCCATGTTTTTATGGGATCGAGATATTTACACCTGTAAACAGCCTATTATTACTGAGGGCCCAAATTACGTTTAGGCCTGTTAAAGGCCCACTATGGGCACAGGCCTACCGGAAAAATATGAAATCTTATGCTGATTTAGGCCCAGATAATTTTTGTGGGCTACATGCAAATTTCGGCCCATAATCGTTTTTAGCCCAATTGGAATGGGCCTGATGAATGTTGGCATGTTGGGCTCCTACGTAGCTTTCGGTCGAATACATTACTAAGATAAACCTACACTATACAAAAATAGCGTCGCAATTATTGCAGCCTTTGGCAGCATCATAAATGTTGTATCACAACAAAATAAATTCCAACCATACAACAAAAGGCCTGTTGGCCTAAAGTTTACAGTCCTTGCAGATAAAAGCACCATCAGATGTATAGAAGCACATATCATTTGACCAGAGTGCTAAAGTTTCAGGCTGTAGAATCTGATGGAGCAGCACGTTCTTCACCTTTTTTCCACCATTGCTCTTGAACAACGGTTTAATGCACGATAGTCCGGTTTCAAAACCATTCATATCTTGGACGACATTTGTCAACCACTATTCTTGTTTCCAAAACGACGTCCATTAGGGATTGGACTTGTGTCCGGAGCACGATATATCACTGCTCTAGCAGGAAGATTTTGTTACGTAGGCGATTTGGACGAGGTTACCTTGACAACCAACCCGAATTACGCAGGAAGGTGCTTTTGCACTGTTAGTGGAGAGATCTTGGCCTTGCAATGACAAGAGGTGACATTGTGCCTGTGGTATCCTCGTCACCTTCAGGTGGTTGTGGTTGTTCAATCATTTGTTCCATAGCTTCCTGAAAGTTTGAACTTGTATATTAGTGTACCAGATAAGTTACTAATGAGACAAAAACAAACAAAGTAGGTTACACATTTATACATAACTTATTTTGGTGAACTACTGTAATACATTAGCATGTATTGTAGTGCCAACTACATAATAAAATTAGTTTTGGAACATATGTCCATGTAGCTTGCCTACTGTATTGTCTATTTCCTCATATTCGTTGACATCTATGGATAAAGAGACATGGTTTAAAGTAGGATGAACATAGTATGACATCACTCATATCATGGGAAAATAGATATAAAACAAACAGGCTATTTTATCATTGTGTGCGCACGTGAACATAACAACTTGAATACAGATCAAGACCAAAAGAATATCCTTCATCTCTTTTAAACCATGTAAGGTGAAATGATACATTAAGACAATTGTGTATAAAAGTGAACATAGTAACTGCCATTGGCTGCAAATCAAGTAGTTAAATGAACACATCATAGTACCAATCAGTTCAAAGGCAGAAGGAGTAAGGACTTACAACAGCGGCTTGAACTGGTGTGCTCATGCCCTTCATCTTGCTGGTGTGGCAATCCTTGAAGATTTACACTGCATTCGGTTCAGGTTCTTTTTGGTCCACACAGGCTTTCCTCTGTATTTGGAACAAGTCAATATAGATATGATAATATGGCACAGAAAAAACAAGGAAGTAGCAGCTATTTACAAGAGCCTCGCAGTGTGCAATATAGCTATGAGATCCTGTTGTGTGTTGGAATTTCACTTTAGAACGGTTGGTCTTGTTCTTCAAACAGTTAGCCTAGAAGAAGAAACACTTGTAAGGCACATACATAAATACAAGTTCAATATGTGGTCTGATCAAATACATATAGCCTACCTGATACTTTGGATCATACCAGTGTTTAACGAGGGTTGTCCAGTCTTCATCTGTAATATATTCCAATGGAGATGTTTGGGCGATTTCATTGTTAGCCTTGCCTTCAAAATGAGATTTTCTAAGGTGGTACCGATACTGTCGTAGAGCAGACTGAAAAACATGAGTGCATGCTTGTTTAGTTGCATCATCCTTCAGATCCAACTTGAACCTCATCTGTGGAAAAAAGAATGTGAGTCTTATTAGGAGGAAGCTAGAAAGTATGGGACAGAGCAAGAAAATATTACTAATTGTGATGAATAACATTACTTACGGATAAATAGTCAAGGAAGGTGTTAAACTGGGTATTGTCTTTCTCATTCCTGTACTAGATCCATGTTGGGAGGATACGTGCATGACACCTAACAAAGAACGGCTGCCTCCGATACTAACTTGGCTGACTACAGTAGCATCACGTGGCCTTTTTAAACCTGCCTCAAAATGGATCTCCATTCTTCCTCCTTTAGATTTTGTTAATCTGTCAAGCATTATCCCTGATGTCTGTTTCCGCTTGCGTTGTGGTGCTAGTTCAACAGCGAATATGGAAAGTGTTAGTGTACATCAAACTTTGAGAGTACATATAAAGGAGCATGCGACTGCAACTTGACTCGATCAGGTACCGTCTTGGTGTTTGTTGGTGTCAGTGTACTAGAGTAGGGGTACCCTAGTATCCCGAACTGCGTGCCTGGCGATCGCAGACACCAGCGGCAGGGCTTGCCTAGTGACCGCCAAGGTCCTCCGCGGCTCCTTTGGAGCCATTCAAGAGCAAAGTATTCAAGACCCCGGCAAGAGGAGCTTGCCGGGAAGGCCACTCAAGGCACACAGAAGACAAGACCCCGACAAGAGGAGCTTGCCGGGAAGGCTCGGTGAGCGACAAGCTTCCGAGGGCGACAAGGGTTCTGCCGTGGCAAGGCGCTTGCCGCGGCAGGCAACCTCTCTTCATCTCCGCTCCAGCTCATCCGCCAACGTGTCGCCATGGGGCTATTCCAGGCACGCGTGTCAAGGAGCTGTGCAGCCAGCGGGGAGCAGCGATAAGCGGCGCTGACAAGCTTATCATCGTGGCGAACGGTGGTGCACTTGACGGTCCCTGTTACACTGTTCAGGAGACAGGGACGGGCATTTATTGATCTTGTCCCTTGCCGCCGAGTTAGGGTATAGAGCATCAGTACAATCGCAAGTTGGTGTACCAACTACTGTTTTTCCTGTTTTACCCTTTTCTACTTGCCACCTGTGGTGACCCCTTTGAGCCTACAAAAGGAGGCCCATGTGCAACGTAGAAAGGGGTTCGGCTCCGGTTCGGTTCATTCGACTCATTCGAGACCACACTCACTCAGGCTAGGTTTTGTAGCTCTCATTGCTCCCTAGCAAGAACACAATACAATCAACCAAGCAGCAAGAGGAGTGTTATCTCTCCGGAGAGCTCGAAGCTGGGTAAATCTTCTCGTGTGCATCGCCTCGATCCGCTCTTTGTGCAATCTCCGCCCCCCATCGAACCACAAGGGACTCGGTCCGCCAGGTCCCATAGGTGTTCGTGGGTCACGATCAGCTTCCCCGACATCTTTGGCGCGCCAGGTAGGGGGCGTCGAGGCTGTGTGAACCTGATCCAGTGTTCACACGAGCAACTTCTTCATCATCTTCGTCAACATGCCGCCGAAGAAGAAGGCTTCGGCGGCAGCAGAGCCGTCCGCGTCAAACCCACCACCACCGGAGCTGACGAGTGGTGGGGAAGACGCTGGCGGAGGAACGGGCGTCGTCGAGGGAGCCCACGACGCTGCCAAGTCCAAGGACAAGGCGGCGCAGGCTTCGGCGTCCGAATACGTACCGCGTCCTTCTCAAGAGGAGCGGGACCGACAGCGTCATGGTGCTCGCAGCGCCATACGCTCGTTGGATCAAGGCCAAGCTGGAGGATCCCGAGGCCCTCGAGACCCGCATGCACGCCAGCATGCTGGTACGAGCGGAGTACGATCGCTTGGACGGGATGATGCTCCTCCTAACTTGGTTAGAAGTTCGAGCACATCCCGTTCCTCGCGCCGTACGCCTTTACCACCCACCACTCCAGCGGAAGCCTTGGCGAGAGCTCAACTCCTTCTAGACTACCCTCCAACGGCCGACAAGGTCGACGAATGGAGGGCCACCATCCAGAGTCTCATCGGCTTCGCCAACGGCGACACTCCGCGGCAACCAACTGCATCCTTGCCGCGGCGAGACAACAAGGCACGAGTCGGTGGCGACGGGACCTGTGGGGGTGCAACCACCATGCAGTCCCCTTCCCGAAGGCCAAAATCACCAGCTCCTCGGATCCACCTCGATAGCAACTCCACCGCGTCGTCGGATCCATGAGCTCGCCGTGATCAGCGCCAAGTTCTTCGAGAACGACAACAAGAAGACGCTCGAACCCGCATCGAGCGCTGAAGAGAAGCGCGACGTCAATCCGACCAGTGAGCTGGGCCCGCTGTTGACATGCATGCGCCAGGGGAACCAGGTGACTTGCCGTACGCGGTAGGTTGCCCTGCGTTCACTCGTGAGCTGCGGCAAGTCCAGTGGCCCGATAAGAAAAACTTCAAGCCAGATGTGCCAGAGAAGTACGATGGCAGGACACACCCATCGGAGTTCCTCAGCATCTACACCATTGCGGTGCAGGCTGCGAGGGGACGAGACGACAAGATCCTCGCCAACTACTTCCCGCTAGCCAAATGTCAGATCTTGGCTCATGCACTTGCCGGACAGTTCCATATCTTCTTGGGGAGATTTGTGCCATCAGTTTGTCGGCGCCTTCACAGGCGGCCACAAACCTCATGGCCAAGAGAGTGACCTTCACCTGCTCGCCCGAGAAGGAAGGAGAGTCCCCGCAAGTTTATCTAGAGATTCAGCCGTGCACTACAACATCCCAGATGTCCACCCTGCCATGGTGATCGGATGCGTTTCATCGTAACGCGTGCGGAACCGCAGGATGAGGGAGGAGATCGCGATGTGCAAAGTCAAGGACGTCACAGAAATGTATGCCTTGGCCGACAAGTGTGCATGTGCTGAAGAAGGAAGAAGACTCCCACGAGAGAATCTTGGGGCAGGATCTCGGCGGTTGAGGAGACCGCCCAAGAAAGAAGAGCCGGCGGAACAATGTAAAGAAGAAGAGCAAAGAGGTACTAGTTGTCGAGCAGTCCGACAGCGGAGGCGGCGCTTAAGAAGGCCAAGGTTGGTGGCTCCGGCAAGGAGGTTGCCGACACCGACCGCCAAGCTGTGGCGGCCGCCGACAAGCCGGACAACTCCAACAAACAGTACTGCAAGATTCACCGCACCAAGGGCCACGACCTCCAGAGCTGCAAGAAAGTCGAGCAGCTTGTTGAGCTACAGAAGGCTGAGTACGAGCGGCGAGACAAGGAGAAGGCCCAGGAGGGTGCTGTAGCAGCTAGCAAGAAGCGACCCGGCCGGGGAGGACGCCGCGGCAAGGCCAAGCAGCGGCAAGGAGACAGACCTCCCCGCGGCCGCGACAAGGATGATGACGACGACGACGACGAAGACATGGAAGACGATGAAGCTGACGAGCAGGAGTTTCAGAAAGCCACGGAGGTTCTCTGCGTTGATGGTGGTGCGTCTCTGCATACCTCGCACCGCCAGCTCAAGCAATGGATGCGTGAGGTTAATGCAGCAGAACCATCCGTGGAGTCACGCAGGCCTCTGAAGTGGTCCAGCACGCCCATCGTCTTTGATATTGAGGACCACCCTGATCGCATAACTGCGGTCGGGTGCTTGCCGATGTTGGTCTCACCAACCATCCGCAACCTCAAGGTCACTAAGATGTTGGTTGACGGCGGGGCCGGCTTGAACCTGATCTCCCCGCAGTGCTCCAGAAGCTTCAAATCCCTGACAGCGAGCTCGAAGAGACTGGCACTTTCCAAGGAATCAACCCAGGAAGGAGCAAGCGAAAGGGAAGATCACATTGCGGTAACCTTTGGCGGTGAGCTAAACTTCAGATCGAGAGGGTCACATTCGACGTTGCTGATTTCCCATTGCCCTACAATGGAATACTTGGCCGTCCAAAGACTCGCCAAGTTCATGGCAGCCTCTCATTATGCATACAACTTGCTCAAGATGCCCGGCCCGATAAGCGTCATTTCTGTACATGGCGACAAGAAGGATGCGCTTATCTGCGCCGACAAGATTTACCGGGATGCACCAGCTGCGACAGATAGCAAACCACTTGCCGCTGAAGCTCCCGGGGGAAAGAAGAAGACCACCTTGCCCGGCAAGAGCTCTGATGCCCACTCCGGCAAGCGCACCTCTTCGGAGTGCTGCGCTACCGTCGAGGACGCACCATCGAGCTCCACCGGAAAGTGCAAGAAGATGATGGCAGCTCCGCCGAAGACCAAGAAGGTGCCCGCCAAGGAGGACGACACTGATGGTACCTTCACCATCAGTGCCACGCTTGACCCTAAATAGGAAGGCGAGCTCGTTGCTTTCCTGCGGGCGAATGTCGATGTGTTTGCATGGAAACCGTCTGACATCCACGGTGTTCCCAGGAAAGTAATTGAGCACCACCTAGCTGTCTGGCCTCATGCGCGTCCCGTCAAGCAAAAAGTCCGGAAACAGGCAGTGGAGCGCCAAGAGTTCATAGCAGAAGAGATCAAGAAGTTGGAAGCAGCAGGCCTTGTTAGAGGAGTGCTCCCTCCCACGTGGTTGGCCAATCCGGTAGTTGTACGCAAGGCAAATGGGAAATGGAGACTTTGTGTTGACTTCACGGATGTTAATAAAGCTTGTCCCAAAGACCCATTTCCTTGCCGCCAGATCGACCAGATTGTTGACTCCACGGTGGATGTGATCTGCTTTCATTTCTTGATGCATATTCAGGATATCATCGATCTTCATGGCGTAAGAGGATGAAGAGAAAACCGCATTCATTACACCATGTGGCACATACTGTTTCATACGGATGCCTTTTGGTTTGAAGAATGCTGGTTCAACGTTTGCAAGAGTGGTCCATGATGCTTTTGAGCCCCAAATGCACAGAAATGTAGAAGCCTACATGGATGACATAGTGGTCAAGAGCAAGGACAAAACAACTCTGGTTCAAGACTTAGATGAGACCTTTGCAAATCTGTGCAAGATCAACCTCAGGCTCAACCCCGAGAAGTGCGTGTTTGGAGTTCCTTCTGGCAAGCTTCTCGGGTTCTTCGTGTCTCAGAGGGGAATTGAAGCCAACCCCGACAAGATCAAGGCCATTGAGCAGATTGAAGCACCAAAACGCGTCAAGGATGTTCGAAGACTTGCCGGTTGCGTGGCTGCTTTCAGCAGGTTTATCTCTAGGTTAGCTGAACGCGCCCTGCCATTTTTCAAGATTTTGAAAAAGGCAAGTCCAATGAAATGGACTCCCGAAGCGGAGGCTGCGTTGCAGGACTTAAAGAGGTACCTGTCCTCCACTCCAATACTTGTCGCACCTAGGCCACAAGGGAAGTTGCTGCTTTATATAGCGGCAACCAATCAAGTGGTTAGTGCTGCGTTAGTAGCGGAAAGGGAGACAAATGATGAGCCGGCAACCGAGGCAGATGCATCTAGCGACAAGCAGGGGGCTTCGCCGTCAAGCTCTGGTCCCGACAAGGACGGATTTGCGCAGACGAGCGAGAAGATGCAGAAAAGGATGGTGCAGCACCCAGTCTACTTTGTCAGTTCCCTTCTACAGGGGGCTAGGTCAAGGTATTCTGGTGTACAGAAACTGCTTTTCGGCCTCCTCATGGCCTCGAAAAAGTTGCGCCATTACTTCCAAGCACATGAGATAACAGTTGTAACTCGCTTTCCGCTGAAGAGGATATTGCAAAATCCAGAAGCAACAGGCAGGATTGTTGAGTGGGCACTAGAACTGTCAAGCTTTGGCCTCAAATTTGAAAGCACTTCAACTATCCAAAGCAGAGCACTGGCAGAGTTTATAGCAGAGTGGACGCCAACGCAAGATGAAGAAATTCCAGAGACGAGCATCCCCGTCAAGGAGGAAAATAAAGAGTGGCTGATGTATTTTGATGGTGCTTTCTCGCTGCAAGGCGCCGGTGCCGGCGTGCTGCTTATCGCACCCACCGGAGAGCACCTCAAATACATAGTCCAAATGCACTTTCCCAAGGAGCAAGCAACAAATAATACTGCAGAGTATGAAGGTTTGCTTGCCGGTCTCGTGGATTGCAGTGGACCTTGGTATCAAGAAGCTTATTGTCAGGGGTGACTCGCAGCTTGTCGTCCGCCAAGTAAACAAAGATTATCAGAGTCCGTTGATGGAAGCCTATGTTGATGAAGTGAGAAAGCTAGAAGAGCACTTTGAAGGCCTGCAAATGGAACATGTTCCAAGAGCTCGTAATGATATTGCCGATGGCTTTGTCCAAAGTGCGCCAGACTCAAGTTACCTGTGGAACCAGGAATTTTTGTGCTCAAGCTGACTCAACCAACTGTAACACCATCAACTGGACAGAGCAAGAAGAGGAAGTTGGTTTCTGGTGACTACTTTCCGGCAGAGCTCCCTGAAGCCGCCGCCAAGAAGGTCCCCAAAATCAACACAGATATCGCTGAGGAGCAGTCTGCTCCGACAAGCCCTAGAGTTTGCTTCGTTGAAGCAGACGCTCCCGACAAGTCTTGCTCCGGCAAGCTTGCCGGGGATCATCAAGCTCCAGCCGAACCGCAGGTTCTTGCCGTGGAAGCTGATGTTCCCGCAGCGGCAGATGTGCCTTTAGTCCTTGTTGTCGAGCCGCAAGCTCCAACATGGGCGCAACAGATCGTCCATTTCCTTCAGACAGGGGAACTTCCCGAAGAGCAAGAAGAAGCAGAAAGAGTAGCCCGGCAGTCAAGTATGTACCAGTTTGTGGACAACATCACATGCATGTAAGAAGACTCAACGGTGTGAAATTGAAGTGTATTTGCCGGGAAGATGGACAGAAGCTGTTGGCAGAGATACACGGAGGCATATGTGGTCACCACATTGGCGCAAGAGCGCTTGCCAGCAAGGTTTCTTCTGGCCGGAAGCCCTCCAGGATGCAACTGCACAAGTAACCAAGTGTGAAGCGTGCCAGTTCCATTCAAAACAGATACACCAGCCAGCTCAAGCTCTCGACGATCCCTTTATCCACGGCCATTTTCGGTCTGGGGCTCGACATCCTCGGCCCCTTCCCCGAGCCGTCGGGGCTTTGAGTACTTGTACATCGTAATCGACAAGTTCACAAAGTGGCCGGAAGTGGAAGCGATGAGGAAGGTGACAAGACAACGATCAAGTTCTTGGTCAATTGTTTGCCGCTTTTGGGATTCCTAACGGATCATCCCCGACAATGGCACCCAATTCACGAAGTCGCACCTTCATGCAAAGACGTCCAAGATCTTGGCGCCAAGGTCTGCTTTGCTTCGTTGCTCATCCGAGAAGCAACGGTCAGCGAGAGGGCAAACGCTGAAGTGCTGCGAGGACTCAAGACCAGAACTTTCGACAGGCTGCGCAAGTGCGGAAGAAACTGGATTGAGGAGCTGTCGGTGGTTCTTTGGTCGATCAGAACGACGCCAAATCGAGTCACTGGCCAGACACCTTTTGCTCTAGTCTATGGAGCAGAGGCAGTTCTCCCCACGGAACTCGTATACGGATCACCTCGAGTACTAGCTTATGATGAGCTTGAGCAAGAGCAGCTGCGACAAGATGACGCTACGCTCCTCGAGGAGGATCGTCTTCAGTGCTGTCTGAGCTGCTCGTTATCAAAGAAGCTTTGCGCCGCATAACCATAGCCGCAAAGTTAGTGCGGAAGCTTCGAGGAAGGCGACCTTGTTCTTCGCGCGTTCAGTCCGCCAAGAATTCCAACAAGTTGACGCCGAAGTGGGAAGGCCCTTATCGGGTGAAACGAGTCACTAGGCCTGGCGCTGTCCGCCTTGAGACCGAAGATGGCATTCCGGTGAGCAACTCCTAGAATATAGAGCATCTTCGCAAGTTTTACCCATAAGGCGCGGTTGCCGGAACCCGTTCCGGCAACCACCTTTTGTACAAGTCTTGCCGCTGTTGCATGTAATCCTGTTACAAAGCCGGGCGCAGACCCCGTGCATCAGTAAAGCTCATGTGTTGCGCACAACTTGTCAATTTCATGCTTTCATCATTATTTTGCATGTATTATCTGACATTTTGTGCAGCATCCACACCCGGTAAGCGATGACGAGCCACTAGGCTCCATAACTTTATTTTCTCTTATTTCTTCTCATAAGAAAGGACGTTTCATCCGCCCACAAGTTAGCCGGGGGGGAAGGAGAAGATAATGGTGTGGGCCACCAAGTGTCGCTCGAGGAAGCATCGCCTTGCCGGGAAGCAAACGACAGAAAAGCTAAGTTGCCAAAGTTTGAGCAATCAGTTTTTAAATTTTTAAGTTATCTTCCTCGAACGATAGTACTTTGTATGGAAAACCTGTGCGCGGAGGAACCAACTCGTGGCTAGTTTGCGCCCTTACTTTGTTTCGAGTCCGCTCAACAACTTAAGTGTGCTGCAACTAGTTGCGACAAGGTTGCTTGTCGGAGGCGGCATCGCCAGCAGGCTGCTGACGTTCCGCACTTTTCGGCCTTCAGCAAAGGTGCCAGCGCCGACAAGTTCCCTAAAAGCGTAGGGCAAAAACATACAAAGGAAGGAATCAAGTAAAGGAAATAACATTGCAATCGTTGCCTAAGATAGAGTATGTTACAAAATAACTTGTCGCTGATCTAATAAATTGTTCTAAACATGATCAGCAGCGACAAAGCAAAGATAAACTTGGCGGCCTAGTCCACGCGGTCGCCATCAACCCTCTTGACTCCGCTCACCCTGTCCACGATGGGTGCGACAAGGGCCTTGAGCGCTTCAATATCAGCAGTTGGAGGCAGGGACTTGAGGACGTTGGCGAAGCTGACGCCTGGATTGCGGAAGGCCACCTTCATCAGCACCTTCTGGAGAGCCCCGGCGCCGATTTGGCGCGACTCGTCGGCCAGCTGCTTTGGGATCTCCTCCCGGAGCTGCTGGAGGCCCTCAACACGCCTTTGAAGAACAGGCTGAGCTTGGCGCTGGGTTGAAGGCGCTCGTCGGTGGAGTACCCGAGGTCCACCATCCCCAGCTCCATCAGCTCATTGTGAATGGCGGCGGCAGTATCCACAAGACCCTCCGTCCAGTGCATCACGCTGTCTCTGAGAGTATCCTGGGCGGTCACAGCATTCGCCAGCAGCTCCTCGTTGGCTTTGATCTTCTCCAACAGGCCCGCTTCTCGCTCCTTGGCGCCGTCCAGTGTCTCCGTCAAGGTGGTCAATTTCAGCTCCAGATCTGCCTTGGAGTCCTTGGCGGCGTCGAGCTCTTTGATCTTCTCAGCGAAACGACCCTGCAACTCACCAAGAGTATAGGCGTCCTTCTCGGCGCCAAGGCTTCAGCCCGGTGACCTCCTCGCCGCTCTTCCGGAGGGTGGCCTCGGCTGCGCCACCCTCGTTTCCAATTCCTTCTTGGCGGCCTCGGCAGCAGCGGCGGCGTCCTTTGCCTCCTTGAGTGCCCGCCAATTGATTGCTTTCGGCAGCAAGATCTTCCTCATAGCTGTCGAGGTTGATCTTCCCGCTGCGCCCGGCTCACCTTCTTCTTGTGAAGAGCTTCTCACCGGCAAGCCTTTGCTGCTCCTCGACCTCGGCCTTCTCCAGGATGAAGGCCGTGCGCTCTTCGGAGAGTTGCTCCCGCGCTTCTGCTATGTCCCGGAGAGTTTCCTTGTTGGCGCGCCGGAGCTCTTCTGCGCGCTTCTCCATGTCAGCTCCCGCCCTCGCGACAAGTGCTTCCCTGGACTCCAGCTTAGCTTGTCGGGCGCGGTAGAGAGCGACAGCAACTTCTTCAGCTGATCTTCCTCGACTTCGCATCGCCGCTGCTTTGCTTGGCGCGTCAACTAGCGACAAAGACAAATGGGAGGCGAGCAGCTCCACGTCCAAGGTCTCTCCCTCGACCGGCGCCCTGGAGCTCGACCCCCATGGAAGCTTGATGAAGACACCATCGCCGGCCTTCAGATAGGTGCCGGGCTGAGGCTCTTCGGAGCCTGGTGCTGCATCGGTGGCGGAGGGATCGGCGGTCGGCGTAGCGCCTGGCGCTCCTGCGGCCTCAGGGTCGTCAGTGCGATCACCAGACCCCTCCCCAGCCTCTGTGCCAACAGCCTTGGCGGCCTCATCGCGGGCGGACCTGTCGGCGCCGGCCTCCTCCTCCATGTTGGCGGCGTCGTCATTATTGCCGCGCGCGTCCTCCTCGCCGGCAACCTCAGTCTCCATCGGCTCTCCGGCAGATGGGTCTGACAGTCAGAGAAAGAAAGAACAATCGAGCCAAATGTTCGAAAAGAAGAACAATAGAAAAGGAAACCAAGGGAAATTTTCAGACAAGGAGATTACCTGCGATGGGATCAGTGGCCGCGGTCTCCACCACCGGAGGGTCGTTGGCGCTGCCCCTTGCCGGAGAAGCTCCCCTTGTCGGAGAGGCCTCCCTTGCTGGAGAGCGTTCCCTTGGCGGAGAATTCTCCCTTGGCGGCGTAGTTGAAGCAGACAGAAATTCGGGGTGACTTCCGGGGCCTCCTGATGAGGCTGCTCTGCTCTACACAAATCAACAAGTCAGATATGAGTAAAGAAGGAACACCCATGCACACCGAACCGTAAGAGATAAACCAAATACTTACGCTGGGGGCTGTGCTAGGGGCTGCTCTGAAGAAGGGTTGCCGGGTCCGGCAACGGGGTCTCAGACACGCCTCCTGTCGCCACAGGGGAATCGTCTTCGACGACAACCACCGGAGTCTTGGCCCTCTTCGACGCCCTTTGAGCCAGCGTCCTGAAAAAGGAAAGAGCTCAGAATGAAGCAAGTCAGATACAAGACAAAGCAGTAAATTGAAGAATTACAAGTAGCAGCGACAAGATCTTACTCTTCCTCTTCTTCCTCGGAGCTAAGAGCGGAGAAGTCTAATTCCGCTCCGGTGTGACGAGCTGGAGGAGTAGGCTCCCTCGGACGCTTGGCGGGTCGGGGGCCGTGGCTCGAGAAGGCCCCGCTCCCGTTGCTGTGGCGGCATGAGGCGCTCCCGCGGCAACAGTGCTTGCCGCGATGGAGCGCGTCGGGCGGCGAGGCGGCTGTTTGCCCGTCTGCCGCCCCGCCACTTCTCCGGTCTTGCGGAGGCGTCTTCTTGGCGGGGCCACGGGCTCCTCCCGCGGCAAGCTACTTGATGGTGGAGGGGAGGCGCCCCCGGCAGGCTCGTTCGGCTCAGCGTCGGGCTCGGCCTGCTCCTCCTCACCGGCGAACTCCTCTCGGTCGGCAAGGCTTGCCGACTCGGCTGCCTCTGCCTCCTCGACAGTGAACCCAAACACGCCGGCGGCGGCAGCTTCTGCCGCCTCCTCCAACCTTGTGGCGATGCGCGCCATCTCTTGCTCGGTGGTGTCGCAGGTGAGCCGCTTCTGCTCGTCGGCACGGATCGGCACTTCTTCCAAGTTGTCGAAGAACTGCTGCACGATGTCGTCGGCGGGCTCCTGCCAAGTTGGAACGATTCCATGGGAATCGCATGGCCAAGATCATCAGCTACGGATGCGGTCAAGCGACAGTTGTTGCACAAAGGCACGACTCCCTCGGCAACATGAACCACTCGGGGTGATCTGCATCGAGCTTGAACAGCTCCGCAGCATGGCATCCAGCTCCAAGACGGTGAAGTTCCAGTTGAGGCCGGACGCAGCCTCATGATGTCCGCCGCATTTTGGAACTCCCAGCAGGCCTCCCCTCTCTGCAAGGGGCGCAATGCGACGGCAATGAAGGAAATCGCGCCAACAGCTCCTACGGTAAGCCCGGCATGCCCGAGGCGCAAGATCCAGTCACGGCAATCTTCAACTTGGCATCCTCTGGCGTAAGTTGCTCCAATCGTTGCCGCGCACTATGGGAGTTTGGCGCAGGCGTTGAAAGGCTGTGGGTCCTCCTCTATGATCCAACACCAATCGACTCTCCACTCCTCCCACTTGCTGCGCAGCTCTCCACAAGATATGCTTCCTTCTTGCCGATCCCGGAGATCCATGCAATCCCTCCGCAAGCGGCTCTCCTCTCTCGCTGGGCATGAAGTAGTGGCGGAAAAGGGCTACATTTGGGTGGACCCCGACAAAGTTCTCGCAGAGGTGTGCGAAAACTGCCATGGTGAGGACGGCGTTGGGGGTGAAATCAAGAAGGCGGAGGCCATATGTGTTCATGACGTCGCAAAAGAATTGGGAAAAGGGCGGGCAGAGCCTGCAGTGGAAGAAAAGCGCGAAGAAAGGGTACCCGACGGAAACCTTCTCGGATGTGGCGGCGGAGATCACCCTCGTGCGCGGGTGCGCCCGCGTCTCCGTCGACCAGAAGAGGTAATACAGCTCTCGCAGCTCCTTCGCGTCGAGCAGGGGGTCGAAGAGGGCCCGCTCCTTCCGCAACGCCGCAAGCCGCTGCGCCTCGGCCGACTTCACCCCTTTGCCCTTGTCGGCTTTCGGAGCCATGGCGGAGGTGGTGGAGGAATCCGACGGCGTTGGTGGTGCCGGTGGCAATGGGGGGGGGGGGGGGGGCGGGGCGTCGCTCTCTTCGGATTTGAGGAGAAGGGGGGAGCGGCGGTGGTTTTTGATGTGACAGCAATGGCGAGTGGGCGTCCTTCCCCTGTTTCCCCTGCTTATAAGGGGAGGGGCGGCGCCCGCTTTTTCCATTAAAGAAAGCCCCACGATCTCGCCACGACGCCACGTCCGGGCGTGCCTGTGGGGGACGTGGTGGGTCCGAGGCGAATAACTGCGCGATCTAGGCGCTTGCCCGTCTGCTTTGGGCCTAGCCCAACAGAGCTCGGCGCTGCAGGTGTGGCCCAGGCCCGGGGCTCTGTCGGTGTACTAGAGTAGGGGTACCCTAGTATCCCGAACTTCGAACGGGCAACATGAGCACCCGCAGCGAGGCTGGCCTAGTGACCGCCAAGGTCCTCCGTGGCTCCTTTGGAGCCATTCAAGAGCAAAGTATTCAAGACCCCGGCAAGAGGAGCTTGCCGGGAAGGCCACTCAAGGCACGCAGAAGACAAGACCCCGGCAAGAGGAGCTTGCCGGGAAGGCTCGGTGAGCGACAAGCTTCCGAGTGCGACAAGGGTTCTGCCGCGGCAAGGCGCTTGCCGCGGCAGGCAACCTCTCTTCATCTCCGCTCCAGCTCATCCGCCAATGTGTCGCCATGGGGCTATTCGAACGCAGCGTGTCAAGGAGCTGTGCAGCCAATGGGAGCAGCGATAAGCGGCGCTGACAAGCTTATCATCGTGGCGAACGGTGGTGCACTTGACGGTCCCTGTTACACTGTTCAGGAGACAGGGACGGGCATTTATTGATCTTGTCCCTTGCCGTCAGAGTTAGGTATAGAGCACTGTACACTGTACAAGTTGGTGTACCAACTACGGTTTTTCCTGTTTTACCCTTGTCTACTTGCCACCTGTGGTGACCCCTTTGAGCCTATAAAAGGAGGCCCATGTGCAACGTAGAAAGGGGTTCGGCTCCGGTTCGGTTCATTCGACTCATTCGAGACCACACTCACTCAGGCTATGTTTTGTAGCTCTCATTGATCCCCAGCAAGAACACAATACAATCAACCAAGCAGCAGTAGGAGTGTTATCTCTCCGGAGAGCTCCGAAGCTGGGTAAATCTGCTCGTGTGCATCGCCTCGATCCGCTCTTTGTGCAATCTCCGCCCCCCATCGAACCACAAGGGACTCGGTCCGCCAGGTCCCATAGGTGTTCGTGGGTCACGATCAGCTTCCCCGACAGTTGGGGATGCTACTACTGGGCGTAAACCGGCCTACTTGGGCCGGGTTAACTTCATCAGTAGTTCAATAGTGTAAAAGCCCAAGAGGCATGAGTGTAAAGGCCCAAGGCCTGTAGCCAGTTCAGAACCTATAGCCGTAAACCGGCCTGATGTGTAACTTGTATTGTAAGTTAGGAATAGAGAGAGACCAACCCGGATACGAATATGAACCAGAGGTTGGGACTCTCTGAGCCGATGGGCGTCACCCGTGTATATAAGGGGACGACCCGGGGCAGTTCAAGCGACAGACAACAACAACTCGAGGCCTAGGCGAAGCTGTCTGCTCCCTAGTCATCGAGACCACATCAATCCCATCACAAACTAGACGTAGGCTTTTACCTTCATCGAAGGGGCCGAACTAGTATAACTCTCGTGTCTTTGAGTCCGCTTTAACCCCTCTAAGTTAACCCAGTGGCGATGGCTCATGACTAAGTCCTTTCATAAGGACATCTGCCGTGACAAAACCATTTACGGTTGGCGCCCACCGTGGGGCTATCGCACGATCGTTTGATGATCTTGGAGGGCAAGCTCGAAGGACTCGAAGGCTCTGTTGTGGGCGGATGACCAAGAGTCGTCGCGGCAAGCCCTACATCGACGATGCAGGCTGGGCGCCGAGCCGCTCGGTTGAGTCTGGTACCGGGTCCCCTTTGGTCGCATACACGCTTTCATCGGCAAGATCGGTGAGCCAGGGCTCGAGCCGGGACATCTGCACCGACCTCGTCGAGACGGCTCGTGAGGCGAAACCTGCCCGAGCTAAACCAGCCGTCAAGCGTGCTTCGTGGGAGTCATCCACGGAGGAAATTATGAGGACGGATCAGCATCTGGTGGCGAAACCGTCGTCTACTCGTGACGAGTCGTCGGCCGGAGAAACTGAATCTGTATCACCGCAAGATGGCGGATTGGGGATGTTCCGATGGTGACGATATCCGGACCCCTTGATATGCCCAACCGGGTTGGAATATTCATGGCCGGTACGCAAGCAATGCTTCACTCTTCGACCGCTGCGACAATGGTTGCCGGTTCAACAGCGGTGATGGCAGCCGGGGTAGGAGGCCTTGTGCGCCCGCCGGCTCAAGTTTTATCAGAGCTATTCGATGCGTTGGCTGTGCTGATGGCAGAGGCTAACCCGGCGGACCAGGACGTTCATAATGCGGAGATTGCAAACGTGAAGGAACAGATCACTCAGGCTAAAGCGTATCTGGCAGCTGCAGACGCCAGGATGGCGGCAGAGCGGGCCGCTTTGGATGCGCAAGCTTATAGGCTCATGCTGGATCAGAATGCGTCGCATGAAGTCATGAAGAGGAAATACATATCCTGTTTGCCTTCAGTTTTCGAGGGAAGAGATCTCTTCAATACCCCAGGAGAAGGGACTAGTAATCCGCCGGTGGTAAACCGGGCGGAAGCACCTGGGACAGGCGCACCGGTTCAGCCCCGCATAATAGATCTACCTCGCCATCATACCGGCACGACTCAGGCTGTGCAAACACCTCCAGGTCACTACTCCAATCCGATGGATAACCTTGTTGCGGCTGCGGCACGGTTGGAGGCGATTCCAATTGAGGGCGATTCACCATAGGCGGTAGAGACGCGCCGGGTCAAGGAACTCCTTAGGACAGCTCTGGTCCAACAGGAAGCATATTCGTACAGCCGCGATCGGATCCACTCTACCCCCCGCCCAAGCCGGAGCTATAGCAGGCGTGTGGATGAACCGCCGCGGTTGGTAATGCACGGCGCGCGGTGCGCCCGTGGCAACAACCCGGGCGGGTGGTTTCGATAACGCCGGGGAGGTGGTGGACTAGGCCCGCACGTAGGGAGGCCGACTTAGCAAAGACAAAGATCGGGATTATCACCACGCCCGGTTCGTCGACCATCTTGAGCTGGAGTTACCTCTAGCTCTTTGGGGATGCCTTGCCTCGTCCCGCAACGCAATGTACGCTTGCCCAAGGATTTCAAGGGGCCGCGCAAGGTGCCAAATTACACCCCCGACCTGGCTCCCGAAGCATGGATAGAGAGTTATGAGATGGCCATGGAGATGCCGGATGTGGATGAAGCTGCGTGTGCGAAGTACTTCACTATGATGCTAGAGGGCACGGCCCATACTTGGTTGAAAAACTTGCCACCCAATTCCATCAGTTCATGGACTCAGTTGCGGGCCCGGTTCATTCAGAATTTCAAAGATACCTGTAAGCAGCCCATGTCTGTGGTGGATTTGGCGGCTTGTGTCCAGGCTGAGGGGGAATCAACAACCCATTGGGTACGCCGCATTTTGGAAGTCTTACATTCTTCAGACCGGATCAACGCTGATTCTGCGATCTTGACCCTAGAGGGTAACTGCCGGTTTAAACCTTTAAAGTTGAAGCTGGGACGCATGAAGCGGTTTTGCAATGACATGGGCACTCTCATGGCGTTTTAGTGAAGTATGCTGATTCTGATAGTACCAAGGATCCCGAGTCTGATGATGATGATGAAACAGGGAAGGGAAAGAAGAACAGCAACTCCAGGGGCTAGCAGCATCACTCGGCAGGTAATGGTGGAGGTAAGCGTAAAGCGAACGGCAACATGGACTTCGTAGCCAACACCAACGCGCAGGACAAGGGCCAGCGGCGCAAGGGTAAACAGCCGAATCGAGGTGGTGCGCCTAATCCCAATCCGGACCGCTTGAACTATCTGTTGAACCAACCCTGTCCGAAGCATGGGACGGAGGAGGCGCCAACAAATCACCTCTGGAAAGATTGTTACATTATGCAGGAGTTCAAAAGTTCTAATGCTTTCCGGTATGATCAAGGTTCCGGTGGCGGGTCAGGGTCCGGTCCGGGTTACGGTGGAGGAAATTCCGGTCCAGGGTTTAATGGTAATCCAGGCGGACATAACAATCAGAACAATCAGAATAACCAAGGTGGTTACAATCAGTAGCAGCAGCAGTCGGGTTATGAGAGCAACCCAAAGCAGTTGAATGGTGGGCAGTATCACGTCTTCACCACCAGCTTAGACAAGCGAGACCGGAAGCTTCAGAAGCGGGCAGTCAACGTTGTTGAACCGGTCGTGCCTCATTACTTACGCTGGTCAGAGCAGCCCATTGTGTGGAGTAGAGAGGATCATCCTCCCCGGGTTGACAATCCGGGTCAGCTAGCCCTGGTGGTGGCACCTCAGGTGGGAGGTTATAAGTTCACCAAGGTGCTTATGGACGGAGGGAGCAGCATCAACATCCTGTACTATGAGACCTTCCGTCGTATGGGGTTAACAGATAAACATCTCAAACCGACCAATACAGTGTTCCATGGTGTGGTGCCTGGCAAATCAGCATATCCGGTTGGAAAAATAGCTCTGGAGGTGGCCTTTGGGGATGAACATGATTCCAGATCAGAAACGTTGACGTTTGAAGTGGTGAAAATTCAAAGTCCTTATCACGCCCTGTTTGGGCGACCGACTTATGCCAAGTTCATGGCACGACCTTGTTATATCTATTTGCAGCTCAAGATGCCGGGTCACAAGGGGACAATAACGGTTCATGGGAGCCGCAAGATCGCTTTCGAATGTGAGGAAGGTGATGCGGCCTATGCAGAGTCGGTTTGTGCTACCGAGGAGCTGAAGTATTATAAGGACAATGTTGATTTGGCGGACATGACTCCATTGAAGAAGCCAACTACAGAGCACGATCCGGCCCTAAAGTTTAAATCGGCAGCTGAGACTAAGCTTGTTGACTTCGTACCTGGCGATTCATCCAAGCAGTTCAGCATCAATGCCAACTTGGATCCGAAATAGGAAAGCGTGCTCATCGAGTTCATCCGTGAGAATCGGGACATTTTTGCATGGAAGCCTTCTGACATGCCAGGTGTACCGAGGGAGCTCGCTGAGCACACTCTTAATGTTGATCCCAAGTACAAACCGGTAAAACAGTTTCTCCGTCGGTTTAACGAGGAGAGGCGTAAAGCCATTGGAGAAGAGGTTGCCAGGCTCTTAGCAGCGGGCTTTATCGTTGAAGTTTTCCATCCAGAGTGGCTTTCTAATCCGGTGCTGGTCCTTAAGAAAAACGGCACTTGGTGCATGTGTGTGGATTACACAGATCTCAACAAGGCTTGTCCAGCGGATCCTTTTGCCCTCCGTCGCATTGACCAGATTATTGATGCCACTGCGGGTTGTGAGCGTTTGAGCTTTTTGGATGCGTATTCTGGATATCGTCAGATCAAGATGGCGGTTAAGGACCAGGAGAAGACAGCATTTATCACTCCCTTTGGAGCCTTCTGCTATGTGTCTATGCCTTTCGGGCTCAAGAGTGCCCAAGCAACTTATCAGCGTTGCGTACAGAATTGCTTGCATAAACAAATCGGCCGTAATGTGCATGCCTATGTGGATGATATTGTGGTTAAGTCAAGGAAGAAGTAAACACTCATTGATGATTTGAAAGAAACCTTTGACAACCTACGGGTTTACAAAATGCTGCTCAACCCGGCCAAATGTGTCTTCGGTGTTCTGGCAGGAAAGTTATTGGGTTTTCTTGTGTCCAACAGGGGGATTGAAGCTAATCCGGAGAAGATTACGGCTATCACCTCCCTGGCTAAACCAAAATGTATTAATGATGTCCAGTGTTTGGCGGGCGGATTCGTGACCGAGGCGATTTATCAGCCGCCTCGGAGAGAAAGCCATCCCTTTGTACCAGATGCTGAAGAAGACAGATCAGTTTGTCTGGAGTCCAGCCGCTGATGAAGCGTTGGAGGACTTAAAGCGGCAATTGGCCAACCCGCCTGTGCTCGCTGCTCCCATCGACCAGGAGCCGCTTCTGCTGTATGTTGCTGCTAACGCCAGGGCTGTCAGCGTGGCCATTGTGGTAGAGCGGAAGGAGGCAGGGAAGGAGCATCCGGTTCAACGTCCGGTTTATTATATCAGCGAGGTGCTTATTGAATCTAAGCAAAGATATCCGCATTGGCAGAAGCTAGTGTATGGGGTTTTTATGGCAAGCCGGAAACTGAAGCAGTATTTCCAGGGGCACCCCATCACGGTGGTCAGTTCAACTCCTTTAGGTGATATCATACAGAACCGAGAGGCGACTGGCCGGATTGCCAAGTGAGCTATAGAGCTTGGGCCGCACGGTTTGAAGTGTATACCTCGAATGGCAGTGAAGTCTCAAGCACTTGTGAATTTCATTAGTGATTGGACGGAGTTACAAGCGCCTGAAGAAAAGCCGGATCATACCTATTGGACCATACATTCTGACGGATCTAGGCAGTTGGAGGGCTCGGGGGCTGGAGTCATGTTAACATCCCCACGAGGTGACAAGTTTTGTTACGTCCTCCGCTTAATGTTCCCTTGTACTAACAATGCAGCTGAGTATGAAGCCTTGCTCCACGGTCTTCGGATGTCTAAGGAGATGAACTTAAGCCGGGTTAAGTGCTTCGGTGATTCGGACCTAGTGGCTCAACAGGTGTCTGGCACTTGGGATTCCAAGGACCCACTCATGGCTGCATATCGTCGTGAGGTGGATGTTGTTGCAGGTCATTTCAAGGGCTATCAGGTGGGCCATGTGGATCGTCGGAAGAACGAAGCGGCGGACGCTTTGAGCCGGTTGGGCTCCCAGCGCAAACCGGTCCCGCCCAATGTTTTTCTCGACGTGTTGTACAATCCGTCAGTCAAGCTCCCTGATGAAGCGGATTTGGCTATTCCTGATCCGGAGGCTCAGTTGGTGGCAGCCCTACATGTCATTCCGGATTGGACGCTCCCTTATCTGGCGTACATGAACCGGGGCGAGTTACCAGAACATGAGACGTTGGCCCGACAGATAGTTCGGCGGTCTAAGTCTATGACCATTGTTAATGGCGAGTTGTATCATTGCAGTGTGTCAGGGGCGTTTCAATGCTGTGTGTCCCCTGAGGAAGGCTGTGAAATATTGCATGAGATCCACCAAGGAGATCGTGGTCACCACGCCGGTTCAAAATCCTTGGTGGCTAAGGCGTCCGCCACGGTTTCTATTGGTTGACTGCCCATGCCGATGCGTAAGATCTGGTCGAGACGTTGTGATGGTTGCCAAAAGTTTTCCAGACGTGCTCATATACCGCTCAAGAATTGAGGATGATTCCAATTACTTGGCCGTTTATGCGACTTGGGGCTGGATATGGTTGGACCTTTCAAAAGGTCCAAGGACAAAAAGACACACCTGTTGGTGGCGCTTGACAAATTTACAAAGTGGGTAGAGGCGGAACACATTGTTAGCAAGTGTGATGCGCCACGGGCGGCTCGATTCATCAAAAGGGTGATTTTCGGTTTGGTTTTCCACATGTATCATTACAGATAATGGTACCAATTTATCCAAAGGTGCCAAGAAGGAGTTTTTTGAACGTGAGCACATCCGGCTTGACGTTTCTTCAGTAGCTCACCCACAGTCCAATGGTCAAGCGGAACGAGCTAATCAAGAGATACTGAGAGGTATCAAGGCCCGGCTTATGGTCCCTTTGGAGAGGACGCCGGGTTGTTGGGTAGAAGAGCTATCGTCTGTGTTATGGAGTATAAACACTACGCCTAACAGATTCACTGGATACACGCCGTTCTTTATGGTTTATGGAGCGGAGGCGGTTCCCCCAGCGATGTCCGTCATGACTCACCTCGTGTGGCAGCCTATGTTGAGGCAGATAACAAGAGAGCACGACAAGACGCTTTGGATCGGCTGGATGAGGAACGAGATATGGCAGCCGCTCGCTCGGTGATTTACCAGCAGGATCTTCGTCGTTATCATAGTCGCCGGGTCAGAACCAGAACCTTTCAAGAAGGAGATTTGGTGCTTTGGCTCATTCAAGACCAGACGGATATGCACAAGCTATCCCCACCTTGGGAGGGACCTTTCGTGGTCAGCAAGAATCTGCATTAACGGGTGCGTACTATCTCGATCGATGTTCGAGAGCATAAAGACTCACGCACGCCGAAGAGGAGACCAACAGGACGTGGAACATAGCTCATTTTCGGCCTTATTATACCTGAGCCATCGGCTCTACTTATGTACATATTATGACAGTGTATATATTATGAATAAAGCAATAAACCGGAGCCTCGGCTAAAGCGGGGTATCCTTTCTGTTAAATCCTGCGTGGTTACATGGAGTTGCTCTGTCTTAAAGCGGCCTCCGGTTTACCCCTTGAGTTTGCTTTTCAAAAGCTTTGTGATATCACTTGGGGGCTTGGTCGTATCCGAACCAATGCAACACCTTTTGATAGGCGAAAGCCACCAGATCATTTGGGGACATGGTCAAGTCTGAACCAGTCATGCTTTTTGATCGGCCTAAGGCCATAGAGTCACTTGGGGGCTTGGTCGAACTCGAACCATTGCCACGCCACTTGATCGGCATAATGCCACGGTTTGATTGAAGTCCGGCTGACTTTAACCATAGCTACACCTTATTGGGAGCTTGGTCGTGTCCGACCATGGTAAGACCATCTGATCGGCTCAGTAAAGCCTTTTTTGCAAACGGTTTTATCATTGCCTTTGCTTCCATATTTTTTTCATTCCTTTTATTTAATTTTGGTTGCGTTTCTTAAATCGGCATCATTTTTAAACCGTTTTCAAAACTATCAGTTGATGGAATTCGGTCAAACTTTTAATCCGGCGATAATTTCACCGGTTTGATGTTTTTTCTGTTAACATCCTATTATGGAGTAACATGGGGGCTTATTATGACTCGGCACGGTTTACATGGTAAACCGGCATCATAAAGGACAGGAGCTATTTTCTCCTTTGACGGTAAGGGTTTATTCAACCTCCGCTTCAAGATTGGCTAAGCCAACCCTATGCCCAGCAATGGCAGGTATTTGATATCATAAATTTTGGTTATATGCCTTAAATATTCCATTGTATGAATACATTAATATCGCAAATCAGCTGGCGGTATAAACCGCCGTGGCGGTTTAAGATTTTGTTGCTGCAGGCAATATAAGAGGAATTTTTTTTGATCATTCAAGCAAGAGTATCAGCACCCATGCACGAAGGCATGTTCAAAGCAAGAGTGTTGGCTATCCTATTACAAGGCAACATGGTGCCCAAATAAGATCATTGTTTCTGGACGGAATGTAATAAAGCAGCTCTTCAAACCGCTTCGGTGCATGCTTGTTCGCTGCCCCGGTTTGATGGGCGTGGATAAATCGTCTTGCGCCCGCTTGACCTCTTCCTCTCTACCCAGGCTGCTGGAAATCAACGATGGTCGATCGATTCCCATTAAAGCTTGAAAGACAGCCTCTTGATGGATCAGGGAAGTTGGGTCAATATCAGGAGCATAAGTATGCTTACGGATTGGCGGGATCAGGTTCTCCGCTTTAGGGATAGGTGCAGCCACTCGCTTGTTCTGATCATCATACTGAGCTTGATAATGCGACAAGTTGGCTTCTTCAGCTAATTGGCAAGACAAAGGGCACGGCCCGGTTTATTGCTCTCAAGTCATCTTCGTTGAATTCTGAGCCGTCTTCCTTCAGACTGGGATAGCCCTAAGCCGCTTCAATGGGATCAAAATCAGGCACCCATGCTTTGGCCCGGATTAAGGCGTTGATGGTGCCGGTTCGTGCAGCAGACTTCTTCAGCTCTTCAATCCGGGCGGGAAGCATGGACAACCTCTTAAGGGTATCCTGAATTAAGGAAGGTGCCGGATTGTTATGAGAGGCGGTGGAGATGATCCGCTGTGCTCCGGTGTACAGTTGCTCTATTAAGGTATAGGCAGCCTTCAATTTTTTCCGGACATCTGACCCCAAGTGACCAATGCGTGTGCCTACGGCATTGCCAGAAAAATTACAAACTGGACTTATCATAAGAAAGGTCAAGATTATCATAGAAACCAGAGGATACAATACCGAAGATGGCATCAGTCATGGAATGCACTTGTCGCTTCACGCTGGTCAGCTCGTCTACCACCGGTTTAAGGGAAGCCTCAGCATTTTCCACCTTTTTGGTCAAAGCGGCCTTTTCAGTATCCCAGCCGGCCCGCTCAGACTTGAACCACTCCTTGAGTTGCTCCATAGTAGTTAAAGCGGTTTTCAACTCATCCTTGGCCTTGGAGGTTTCTGATTGTTGAGATTTCAGATTTTCCTGGAGGTCCTGGATTTGTGAGGCTTGTTGACGTTTCTCACTCTGCAACAAGGAAGCATGTTACATATCGTCATTT
This sequence comes from Aegilops bicornis, assembly GCA_021605145.1. NCBI lineage: Eukaryota > Viridiplantae > Streptophyta > Magnoliopsida > Poales > Poaceae > Aegilops > Aegilops bicornis. Next base: position 638,453,446 of record CM038675.1, read on the forward strand.
CAAGTCCCTAGTGCATAACCTGTTATACACTTGGCACTTGGGGGCTAATGCATATTTAATGCTCATCTGTTCATGCAATCACAAAGTCCCAAGCTCAACACAAATATTCAACTTGGCACTTGGGGGCTAATGGCTAGTTATTCGAACATATACGGATGTGGCGATATAAAGTACAGTCCCGGTTTAACTAGGCTAGGTTGAACCGGCTCTGGGGGGCTACATCAGCGGATTCTGAAGCATTGAGTTTATATTAAGTCCCGGTTTAACTATGCTAAGTTGAACCGGCCCTTGGGGGCTAGGAGAGTTAACAAAAATGGAAATATTCAGGCAAGGAAGAGAACATGGTGGTTACCTCGAGTTTCTCCTTCATCATTTTCACCAGGCCAGCTTCATAGTCACGGCTGGTATACAGCCGGTTCAAGTAGCCGGAGTGAAGGTCTTGAGGGTTCAGAGCGGCATAAGTTGCCAGATCAACATCCCACTTGCCCTTGCTCATAGTGGCAAACTCCTCCTTGGCAGAATGTTTAGATAAAGCAAGCTGGATTGCCGGTTCATCGTGGCCAAAACCAGTAATTACGACGTCGTCGTCCTTGGAGCTACCGGTTTGACCAGGAACCGTCGGTTGGTCAGCAGGCCGGAATGGACCGGTGGATTTTTCAATCCGGGTTGGGCTTCTAGGCTGATCAGCCAGGAAGAGGCGGTGTCGATGAGGCCTTTCTTCAGTAACAATATCGTCATTTTACTGTGGCGGATCATTGGGTGTGTATTCACAGTTATCCGGATCAAGGTTTGGGGTGCTCCACGTTTCAGGGGCAGTTTCTTCGTCTGAAGCTTTGCCCGCATTTGAGCCTTTTTGCTTTCGGTCTAGGCTTGGCCTGAAAAAGCACAGCAAGAGTTAAAAACGGCATATACAACATAGTGATGTCAAGAAGGAATATGAAAAGTATGACTTACCCAAGCACCGCTTTTTAGCGGCGGCAACCGAGTGTCGATGACTCACGGATGAAGAGTGGGAAGTGACCCGATAATCATAATCGAACGGATTAAGGGGTTGACGAAACCAGCCTGCTTTAGGAGGAGCACCGACAAGCAAATTATAGACCTCTGAGCGGGCGTTTCCGAACCGGACTGCTTTGGTAAACCGGTGGAGGTAACTACCTGTCATTGTGCCGAAGCAGCGGCGAGCCTCGTGTCGTTGAGTCTTCATAAGAAATTCGGGATCCAAGTAAGCAAGGGGATGAGAAAATTTAATTTTCCGGTTTGCCTGACGGTTTATTAGCAAAGGCAAAGGATTTGAGTCAGAGGAGAGAACGGTTACCTCTACGGCATCGGCATATCGCTTCAAAGATCGTCCTGACAAACATCATCAGTAATTAGGCGTATGAAAGGTAAACCAAGTAAATCAAAATTTACCTCAAGGTCCGGGTTACCCACATCGTCATCCGCAGCCGGATCAAAAGAGGCAGTGGTTTTCTCTTATGAGCAGTGTCGGTGTACTAGAGTAGGGGTACCCTAGTATCCGGAACTTGTGCACGGGCAGTCGCAGCACCCCGCGGCAGGGCTTGCCAGGTTACCGCCAAGGTCCTCCGTGGTTCCTTTGGAGCCATTCAAGAACAAAGTATTCAAACCAAGGAGACAAGGCCCCGGCAAGAGGAGCTTGCCGGGAAGGCCAACCAAGGCACCTAGGAGACAAGGCCCCAGCAAGAGGAGCTTGCCGGGAAGGCCCGGTGAGCGACAAGCTTCCAGACGCGACAAGACGACAACCGCGGCAAGGCGCGTGCCCCGGCAGACTACCACTCTGTTCCTGCGCTCCAGCACACCCACCAACGTGTCGCCATGGGACCTTTCCAGGCGCGCGTGGCAAGAGGCTGTGCAGCCATCGAAGCGCGGTGGCAAGCGGCGCTGACAAGATTGCCATCGTGGCAAGCGGTGGCGTCCCTGACGGTCCCTTTCTGCACTGTTTAGGCGACATAGACGGGCATTTAATGCCTTTGTCCCCTGCCGTCAGGGTTAGGTATGATACATTGTACAAGTAGTTGTACCAACCGCACTCTTTTTCCATTTTTACCCTTGTCTACATTGCCACCTGTCGGAGACCCCTTGAGCATATAAAAGGAGGCCCATGCGCAACGTAGAGGGGGGTTTGAACGGTTCGAAGGCAGAAATCACCTACGCTAGGTCTCGTTAGCAGCTGGTGTATACTGTAGCACTCAGCGCTCCCTAGCAAGAACACAATACAATCAGACATGCAGCAGTAGGAGTATTATCTCTCCGGAGAGCTCCGAAGCTGGGTAAACTGCTCGTGTGCTTCGCCTCGATCTGCTCTTCGTGCGACCTCCGCCCCCCGCCGAACCGAAAGGGGCTCGGTCCGCCGGTCCCATAGGTGTTCGTGGGTCCGATCAGCTTCCCCGACATCTTTGGCGCGCCAGGTAGGGGGCGTCGAGATTGTGTGAACCTGATTTGGCGTTCACACGAGCAACATCTTCATCATCTTCATCGACATGCCACTAAAGAAGAAGGCTTCGGCGGCGGCGGAGCCGTCCACGTCGATCCCACCACCACCGGAGAAAATGGGTGTCGGGGTAGACCCCGGCGGAAGAATGGGCGTCGACGAGGGAGCCCACGACGCTGCCAAGTCCAAGGACAAGGCGGCGCAGACCTCGGCGTCCGTACATGCACCGTGCCCATCTCAGGAGGCGCGGGACCGACAGCGTCATGGTATTCACAGTACCATACGCTCGTTGGACCAAGATCGAGTTGGTCGATCTCGGGGACCTCAAGACCAGCGTGCTCGCCAACATGCCGGCGCGAGCGAGGCACGGTCGCCTGGACGGGATACTGCTCCTTCTAACATAGTTAGAAGTCCGAGCATATCCCGCTCCTCGCACCGTTCGCCTCTGCCGCCCACCACTCCAGCAGAAGCTTTGGCGAGAGCTCAACTACTCCTGGATTACCCTCCAACAGCCGACAAAGTTGACGAATGGAGGGCCACCATTCAGAGTCTCATCGGCTTTGCCAACGGCGACACTCCGCGGCAGCCGAATACATCGCTGTCGCGGCAGGACGACAAGGCACGAGCCGGTGGCGACGAAACCTGTGGGGGTGCAACCACCATGCACTCTCCACCCGGAAGGCCAAGATCGCCGACTCACCAGATCCACCTCGACAGCGACTCCACCGCGTCATTGGATCCACGAGCTCGTCGCGATCAGCGCCAAGTTCTTCACGAACGACAACAAGAAGACGCTTTCGAACTGCGCCGAGCAATCAAGAGAAGCGGCGTCAATCCGACCAGCGCTGGCCTCTCGTCGACATGCATGCGCCGTGGGGAACCAGGCGACTTGCCGTACGTGGTAGGTTGCCCTGCGTTCACTCGTGAGCTACGGCAAGTCCAGTGGCCCAGCAAGAAGAATTTCAAGCCAGACGTACCGGAGAAGTACGACGGCAAGACGCATCCGTCGGATTTCCTCAGCATCTACACCATTGCGGTGCAGGCTGCCGGGCGGACGACAAGATCCTCGGCTAACTACTTCCGGCGGTGCTCAAGCCCAATGTCGATCCTGGCTCATGCACTTGCCGGACAACTCCATATCCTCACTGGGAGGATCTATGCCATCAGTTTGTCGGCGCCTTTACTGGTGACCACAAGCCTCATGGCCAAGAGAGCGACCTTCATCCTTTCGCCCGAGAAGGAAGGAGAGCCCTGCGCAAATTCATTGAGAGATTCAGCCGTGTACAAAGCACAACATCTCAGATGTCCACCACCTTACCACGGTGATTAGCGCGTTCCATCGTAACGTGCGAAACCGCGAGGATGTGGGAGGAGATGGCGATGTGCAAGATCGAGAGACGTCGATGAGCTATATGCCCCGGCCGACAAGTGTGCGCGGCGTCTTTGAGGAAGGAGAAACTCCTCGAGAGAATCTGAAGCTGCATGATTCGATAGTGAGGGGTCCGCCCCGGCAAAGAAAAGCCGGCGGCGGAACAACAGGAAAAAGAAAGGCAAAGATGTGCTAGTTGTCGAGTAGTCCGGCAACGGAGGTGGCGCCAAGAAAGCCAAAGTTGGTAACTCCGACAAGGAGGTTGCCGCGGACCCCAACTGCCAGGCTGTGGCGGTCGCCGACAAGCAGGACGGCTCCAGCAAGAAGTACTGCAAGATCCACCGCACCAAGGGTCATGACCTCCAGAGCTGCAAGAAGGTCGAGCAACTTGTCGAGCAGCAAAAGGCTGAGTACGAGCGACGCGACAAGGAGAAGGCCCAGGAAGGTGCTGGAGGAGCCAGCAAGAAACGCCTCGGCCGGGGAGGACGTCGCGGCAAGCCCAAGCAGCGACAAGGAGACAGACCTTCTCGTGGCCGCGACAAGGATGAAGATGAAGACGACGATGAAGACATGGATGATGACGAGACTGATGAGCAGGAGTTCCAGAAAGCCACAGAGGTCCTGTGCGTTGACGGCTGTGCTTCTCTGCATACTTCACACCGCCAACTCAAGCAGTGGATGCGGGAAGTCAATGCGGCAGAACCATCCATCGAGTCACGCAAGCCTCTGAAGTGGTCCAAATAGCGCTTATCATCTTTGATATTGAGGACCACCACGATCGCATAACTGCGGTCGGGTGCTTGCCGATGTTGGTTTCACCAACTATCCGCAACCTCAAGGTCACTAAGATGCTAGTTGACGGGCGGGGCGGCTTGAATCGATCTCCTCCGCGGTGCTCCGAAGCTGCAGATCCTCGACAATGAAGCTCGAAGAGACCGCACGCTCCAAGGAATCAATCCGGGAAGGAGCAAGCGAAGGGAAAGATCACGTTGCCGCTAACATTTGGCAGCGAGCTAAACTTCAGGATCGAGAGGGTCACTTTTTGACGTTGCGACTTTCCATTGCCTTACAATGGGATACTTGGTCATTCAAAGACTCGCCAAATTCATGGCAGCCTCTCACTATGCATACAACGTGGTCTTGAAGATGCCCGCCCGATAAGTGTCATCTACATCCTGGCGACAAGAAGGATGCTCTTATCTGCGCGGACAAGATCTACCGGGAAGCAACAGCCGCAGCAGATCGCAAGTCACTTGTCATGAAGCTCCGGGGAAGAAGAAGACCAAGTCCGGCAAGAGTTCTGATGCCCACTCCGGCAAGCGCACCTCTTCGGAGTGCTGCGCTAACGTCGAGGACGCACCATCGAGCTCCACCGGCAAGTGTAAGAAGGCGATGGCAGCTCCACCAGAGACCAAGAAGGTGTCCGCCAAGGAGGACGGCACTGGTGGTACCTTTACCATCGGTGCCACTCTAAACCCAAATAGGAAAGCGGCGCTCGTTGATTTCGCGGGCGAACGTCGGCGTGTTTGCATGGCAACCTTCTGACATCCCCGGTGTTCCCAGTAAAGTAATTGAGCACCTTCTTGCCGTCTGTCCTCACGCGCGGCCCGTCAAGCAGAAAGTCAGGAAGCAAGCAGTGGAGCGCCAAGAATTCGTCGCAGAAGAAATCAAGAAGTTGGAAGCAGCAGGCCTTGTCAGAGGAGTGCTCCATCCTACGTGGTTGGCCAATCCTGTAGTCGTGCGTAAGGCAAACGGGAAATGGAGGCTTTGTATCGACTTTACCGATGTTAATAAAGCTTGTCCCAAAGACCCATTTCCCTTGCCACGTATCGACCAGATTGTTGACTCCACGGCCGGATGTGACTTGCTTTCATTTCTTGATGCATACTCAGGATACCATCAGATCTTCATGGCAGAAGAGGATGAGGAGAAAACCGCATTCATCACCCCATGTGGCACATAACGTTTTCATACGGATGCCTTTCGGTTTAAAGAATGCTGGTTCAACATTTGCAAGAGTAGTCCATGACGCTTTTGAGCCGCAAATACACAGAAATGTGGAAGCCTACATGGATGACATAGTGGTCAAGAGCAAGGACAAGGCAACTCTGATTCAAGATTTAGACGAAACCTTTGCAAATCTGCGCAAGATCAACCTCAAGCTTAACCCCGAGAAGTGTGTGTTTGGAGTCCCCTCCGGCAAGCTTCTCGGGTTCTTTGTGTCTCAGCGGGGAATTGAAGCCAATCCCGACATGATCAATGCCATTGAGCAGTTTGAAGCACCAAAGCGCGTCAAGGATGTCACGAAGACTTGCCGGTTCGCGTAGCTGCTCTCGAGGTTTATCTCAGAGGTCTGCTTGACACGCCACGCCATTTTTCAAAATATTGAAAAAGGCAGGTCCAATGAAATGGACTCCGGAAGCGGAGGCTGCGCTGCAAGACCTAAAGGGGTACCTGTCCTCCACTCCGATACTTGTCGCACCTAAGAAACAAGAGAAGTTGCTGCTGTATATAGCGGCAACCAATCAAGTGGTTAGTGCTGCGTTAGTAGCGGAGAGGGAGGCGGATGATGAGCCGGCAACCATGGCAGATGCATCCGCGACAAGCTGGGGCTTCACCGGCAAGCTCTGGTCCCGACAAAGATGGATCTGCGCAGGCGCATGAAAAGATGCAGAAAAAAAATGGTGCAGCGCCCAGTTTACTTTGTCAGTTCCCTTCTGCAGGGGGCTAGGTCAAGGTACTCTGGTGTGCAGAAATTGCTTTTCGGCCTTCTCATGGCCTCGAGAAAGCTGCGCCATTACTTCCAAGCACATGAGATCACAGTCGTCACTCGTTTTCTGCCGAAGAGGATACTGCAAAATCCAGAAGCAACAGGCAGGATTGTCGAGTGGGCACTGGAGCTGTCAAGCTTTGGCCTCAAGTTTGAGAGCACTTCAACTATCCAAAGCAGAACATTGGCAGAGTTCATAGCAGAATGGACGCCAACACAAGATGAAGAAATTCCAAACGAGCATCCCGTCCAAGGAAGCCAAAGAAGGAGTGGCTAATGTACTTTGATGGTGCCTTCTACGCTGCAAAGGCGCGGTCTTGAGCGTGCTACTTCATCGCACCACCGGAGAGCACCTCAAGTACGTAGTCCAGATGCACTTTCCCAAGGAGCAAGCAACGAACAATACTGCAGAGTATGAAGGTTTGCTTGCCGGTCTCAGGATCGCAGCAGACCTTGGGATCAAGAAGCTCATTGTCAGGGGTGACTCACGGCTTGTCGTCCGACAAGTAAACAAGAATTATCAGAGTCCATTGATGGAGGCTTATGTTGATGAAGTGAGAAAGCTAGAAGAGCACTTTGACGGCCTACAGATGGAATATGTTCCAAGAGCTCAGAACGACATTGCTGATGGCCTGTCGAAGTGCGCCGCACTTAAGTTACCTGTGGAACCAGGGATCTTTGTGCTCAAGCTGACTCAACCAACTGTAGCACCATCAACTGGACAGAACAAGAAGAGGAAATTGGTTTCTGGTGACTATTTTCCGGCAGAGCTCCCCGAAGCCGCCGTCAAGAAAGTCCCCAAGATCGACACCAAGAGTGCTGAGGAGCAGTCTGCTCCGACAAGCCTTAGGGTTTGTTTCATTGAAGCAGACGCTCCCGACAAGTTTTGCTCCGGCAAGCTTGTCGGGGAACGTCAAGCTCCGGCAGGGCCCCAGGTCCTCGCCGTAGAAGCGGATGTTCCCGCAGCAGCAGATGTGCCTTTAGTCCTTGTTGTCGAGCCGCAAGCTCCAGCATGGGCGCAGCAGATTGTCCGTTTCCTTCAGACAGGAGAACTTCCCAAAGAACAAGAAGAAGCGGAAAGAGTAGCCCGGCAGTCAAGTATGTACCAGTTTGTCGACAACACACTATACAGAAGAAGACTCAACGGCGTGAAATTGAAGTGTATTCACCGGGAAGATGGACAGAAGCTGTTGGCAGAGATACATGGAGGCATATGTGGTCACCATATTGGCGCAAGAGCACTTGCCGGCAAAGCTTTCCGGCAAGGTTTCTTTTGGCCGACGACCCTCCGTGATGCAACTGCACAAGTAACCAAGTGTGAAGCGTGCCAGTTCCATTCCAAGCAGACACACCAGCTAGCTCAAGCTCTCTAGACGATCCCTTTATCATGGCCATTTTCGGTCTGGGGGCTCGACATCCTAGGCCCCTTTCCCTGAGCTGTCGGGGGCTTTGAGTACTTGTACGTTGCAATCGACAAGTTCACAAAGTGGCCGGAAGTGGAAGCAGTGAGGAAGGTGACAAAGACAACGGCGATCAAGTTCTTCAGGTCGATTGTTTGCCGTTTCGGGATTCCTAACAGGATCATCACCGACAACGCCACGCAATTCACGAGCCACACCTTCATGCAGTACGTCCAAGATCTTGGCGCCAAGGTCTGCTTCGCTTCTGTTGCTCATCCGAGAAGTAACGGTCAAGCGGAGAGGGCAAATCTTGAAGTGTTCTTGGCGGGCTCAAGACCAGAACTTTCGACGGGCTGCACAAGTGCGGAAGAAACTGGATTGAGGAGCTGCCGGTGGTTCTTTGGTCGATCAGACGACGCCAAATCGAGCCAGCGCCGAACACCTTTCGCTCTAGTTTATGGAGCAGAGGCAGTTCTCCCCACGGAACTTCAGATACGGGTCACCTCGAGTGCTCGCTTATAATGAGCTCGAGCAAGAGCAGCTGCGACAAGATGACGTGCTGCTCCTTGAGGAAGACCGTCTTCAGGCTGCTGTACGAGCTGCTCGATATCGGCAAGCTTTGCGCCGCTACCATAGCCGCAAAGTTAACGCCAGAAGTCTCGAGGAAGGCGACCTTGTTCTTCGGCGCGTTCAGTCCGCCAAGAATTCCAACAAGTTGACGCCGAAGTGGGAAGGCCCTTACCGGGTGAAACGACTCACTAGGCCTGGCACTGTCCGCCTTGAGACCGAAGATGGCATTCCGGTGAGCAACTCCTGGAACATTGAGCATCTTCGTAAGTTTTATCCATAGGGCGTGGTTGCCGGAACCTATTCCGACAACCACCTTTTGTACAAGTCTTGCCGATGTTGCATGTAATCCTTTGTACAAAGCCGGGCGCAGATCCCGTGCATAAGTAAAGCTAATGAGCTCCGCACATCTTGTCAATTTCATGCTTCCTACTCTATTACTTTGCATGCATTATTTGACACTTTGTGCAGCACCTACCCCGGTAAGCAATAACGAGCCATAAGCCTCCATATCTTTATTTTCTCTTCTTTCTCTTTCTCAAAGAAAGGAAGGTTCCCTCGCCCACAAGTTTACCAGGGGGAAGGAGAAGATAATGGTGTGGACCAAGCGTCGTTCAACAAAGTTTCGCCTTACCGGGAAGCAAACGGCAGAAAAGCTAAGTTGCTAAAGTTTGAGCAATCAGTTTTAAAAAATTTTAAGTTATCTTCCTCGAACGACCGTACTTTGTATGGAAAACCTGTGCGCGGAGGAATCAACTCGTAGCTAGTTGCGCCTTACTTTGTTTTGAGTCCGCTCAACAACTTAAGTGAGCTGCAACTAGTTGCAACAAGGTTGCTTGTCGGAGCAACCTTGCCCGGCCAGGCTGCTGACGTTCCGCACTCAGCGCTCGCGGCAAAGGTGCCTGCGCCGACAAGTTCCCTAAAAGCAAAGGGCAAAAACATACAAAGGAAGGAATCAAGTAAAGGAAAATAACATAGCAATCACTACCCAAAATAGAGTTATATTACAAGATAACTTGCCGCAGCTCTAATAGATTGTTCTCATAACATGATCAGCAGTGGCAAGGAAAAGAAAAAAAACGAGCGGCCTAATCTACGCGGTCGCCATCAACCCTCTTGATCTTGCTCACCTTGTCCACAATGGGTGCGACAAGGGTCTTGAGCGCCCACATCGGCATCCAAATGGGCAAGGACTTGAGGACGTTGGTGAGGTTGAGGCCTAGATTGCGAAGGCCACCTTCATCGGCACCTTACGAAGGGCTCCCGCATAGATCCGGCGCTGACTCGTCGGCCAGCTGCTTTGGGATCTCTTCCCGAGTCGGCTGGAGGCCGTCACCACGCCCTTGAAGAACAAGCTGAGCTTGGCGCTGGGGCTGGAGGTGCTCATCGGAGGAATACCCAAGATCTACCATCCCCAGCTCCGCCAGCTCCCTGTCGATGGCTGCGGCAACATCCACGAGACCTTCGGTCCAGTGCTCCACATTATCCCTGAAGGTGCTCTGGGCAGCAACAACACTCGCCAGCAGCGCCTCGTCGGCCTTGATCTTCTCCAACAAGGCCACCTCCCGCTCCTTGGCGCCGTCCAGCGTCTGAGTCAAGGTGTTCAGCTTCAACTCAAGATCTGCTTTGGAGTCCTTGGCGGTGCTGAGCTCCTTGCTCCTCTCGGCGAGATGGCCCTGCAGCTCGCCAAGAGTGTAGGCATCCTTCTCGCGCTCATGCTTGAGTGCAGCAAGCTCCTCGCCGCTCTCCTTCAGACTGGTCTCCAGCTGCGTCACCTTCGTCTCCAACTCCTTCTTGGCGGCCTCGGCAGCTGCGGCAGCATCCTTTGCTTCCTTGAGAGCCCCGCCAAATGTCTGCTCACGCGTGGCAAGATCCTCTTCATGGCTGTCAAGATTGACCTTCCTCTGCGTAATTCGCCTTTCCTCACAGAGATAGCTTCTCGGCAAAGAAGCCTTTGTTGCTCTTGACTTCACCAGCCTTCTCGAGAGGAAGGCTTTTCGGCTCCTCGATGAGTTGCTCCCGCTGCTTTGCTGTGGCAGGAGAGCTTCTTGATTGAGGCCCCAGCTCCTCATGGCGCTTCTCAATGTCTCGCTCCGCCTTCGCGACAAGCGCTTCCGAGATTCCAACTTGATTGTCGGGCGCGGTAGAGCGACAGAAGCTTCCGCGGCAATCTGCCTCCTCGAGACTCGCCTTCTTCTGCTTGGCGCGTCGACCAGCGTCAGCCCAGCGGAGGCGAGCAGCTCTTCGTCAAAGGTCTCCCCTTCGACTGGCGCCCTGGAGCTTGATGCCCAGGGGAGCTTGATGAAGACGCCATCGCCGGCCTTCAGATAGGCGCCGGGCTGGGGCACTTGAGACGCCGCTGCAGCAGCGGGCAGAGGATCGGCGGTTGAGTAGCGCTGGACGCCTCAAGCGGCCTCGGGGCCGTCAGTGTGATCGCTGACCCCTCGCCACCTCGTGGCGGCAGCAGCCTTTGGCGGCCTCTTCACGGCGGGCTCATCGGCCTGACCTCTTCCTCAATGGTGGCGGCGTCGTTAGTATTGCCGCGCGCGTCCTCCTCGCCGGCAACCTCGGTCTCCATTGGCTCTGTAGCAGATGGATCTGACGACCAGAAAATGAAGAACAATCAAGCAGATATTCAAAGAGAAAATCAGAAGAAAAAGAACCCAAGGGAAATTTTCAGGCAAGAGGATTACCTGCGATGGGATGCAGTAGTGGTCTCAACCATCGGAGGGTCGGCCGGCGCTATCCCTTGCCGGAGAACTGCCCCTTGCCGGAGAAGCCTCCCTTGCCGGAGAACGCTCCCTTGCCGGGGGATCCTCCCTTGGCGGTGTAGTCGACGCAGATGGCGCGTCGGGAGCGGCTTCCGGGCACTCTTGGTGAGGCTGCTCTGCTCCTACACAAACCAACAGTCAGATATCAGTCAAGAAAGAGCACCCATGTACGCCCAACAGCAGAAAGTAAACCATATACTTACGCTGGGGGCTGCTCTGAGGAAGAGTCGCCGGGTCCGGCAAGGAGGTATCGGACGCGCCTCATGCTGCTGCGGTGGGTTCATCCTCGATGACAATCACCGGGGCATTGGCTCTCTTCGACGCTCTCTGGGCCAGCGTCCTGAAAAGGAAGGGTTTCAGAGTAAAGCAAATCAGATACAAGACAAAGCAACAAATTGAAGAACTACAAGTACAACACAGAATCTTACTCTTCTTCTTCCTCGTCGGAGCTGAGCGCGGATAGATCAAATTCTGGCTCGCCTCCGGTGCGACGAGGCGGAGGAGTGGGTTCCCTTGGCCGCTTGGCGGGAAGCGTGACGGTGGCACAGGAGGCCCGCTCCGATTCTGCCGGCGTAAGGTGCTCCAGCTGCAGTGCTTGCAGCGGTGGAAGCTGCGCGTCATGTGTGGCGGCTGTTGACCCGTCTGTCGCCCCGCTTCGTCTCCAGCCTTGCGGAGACGCCTTCTCGGTGGAGCTGGGGGCTCCGCTCGCGGCAAGCTGCTTGAAGGTGGGGAGGAGGCGCCCTCGGCGGGCTCGCTCGACTCAGCTTCGGGCCCGACAAGCTCTTCCTCGCCGACAAACTCTCTTCGCTCGACAAGGCTTGCCGCCTCTGCTGCTTCTGCCTCCTCCACGGTGAATCCGAACTCGCCCGCGGCAGCGGCTGCTGCCTCTTCCGGCCAGTGGCGATGGCGCGCTGCATCTCATCGTCGATTAATTAGCCATGGTGAGGCCCCTCTGCTCATCGGGGCGGACCGGCACTTCTACCAGGTTGTCGAAGAACTCTCGCACGACGTCATCCGCAGGCTCTTGCCAAGTGGGGACAATTCCATGCGAGTCGCACAACGGCATCATTGCACGGATGCGGTCGAGCGAGGAATTGTTACAGAGCGGGATGACACCCCTCGGCAACCTGAACATCTCGGGATGATCAGGATCAGGCTTGAACAGCTCTAAGAGCATCGCGTCAAGTTCCAAGACAGTAAAGTTGAAATTAAGGCCCGGGCGCAGCCTCATGATATCTGCCGCGTTACGAAACTCCCGTGCAGGTCTCCTCCTCTCTCGCAAAGAAGCGTCTGTGGCGGAGGAAGTCTGCACCAACGGTGCCTACGGTGAGCCCGGCAAGTCTAAGGCGAAGGATTCGGGTGACGGCAATCTTCAGCCTAGCATCTTCCGGGGCCACGTTGCTCCAATCGTTTGGCGCTGGGTTGTAAAGGGCTGCGGGTTCTCCTCAACAATCCAACACAAATCATTTCTCCATTCCTCCCACTTGCTACAGAGCTCTCCCTCCAGATAGGCTTCCTTCTTGCCGATCCTTGAGATCCAAGCGATTCCTCCGGCAAGTGGCTCTCCTCTCTCAACTCGGGGCATGAAGAAGTGGCGGAAAAGGGCTACGTTTGGGTGGACTCCGACAAAGTTTTCGCAGAGATGTGTGAAAACCGCCATGGTTAGAACAGCATTGGGGGTGAAGTCAAGGAGGCGGAACCCGTAGGTGTTCATGATTTCGCAGAAGAATTCAGAGAAGGGCAGGCAGAGCCCGCAGTAGAAGAAGAGCGCGAAGAAGGGATACCCGTTCGGAGCCAAGTCAGAAGCGACGGCCGGGAGTACCTTTGTGCACGGATGTGCTCGCGTCTCCGTCGACCAGAAGAGGTAGTAGTTCTCCCTCAGATCCCTTGCGGCGCAGGGGGAAATGGCCCGCTCCTTCGCGGCGCCCTTGAGCAGCTAGCATCTCGGCCGACTTCACGCCCTTCCCTTGTCGGCTTCGAGCCATGGCGGAGGTGGTGGGGAAGATCGGCGTTGGTGGTGCGGCTGGCGATGAAGTGAGCGCCTTTGCTCTCTTCAGACTTGGGAAGAAGGGGGGGAGCAGCGGAGGTTTTTCGAGATTGGACAGCAACTGGCGAGGTGGGCGGATTGCCCCTGTTTCCCCTGCTTATAAAGAGGGAGGGGGCGGACGTTCCGCCTTTCCAAATAAAGAAACCCCCCACAATCTCTCCCACGATGCCGCATTCGACGCGTGCCGTTCGTGGGGGCGTGGTGGGTCCGGAGTGAGTTATGGCGTAACCCAGGCCGCCCGTGCCCGTGCCCTGTTTTGGGCCTGGCCCAACAGCGCTTGGCACCGTGTGTGGCCCAGGCCCGGGGGTTCCTATCGGTGTACTAGAGTAGGGGTACCCTAGTATCCCGAACTTGTGCACGGCAATCCTTGACACCCATGGCGAGGGCTTGCCAGGTTACCGCCAAGGTCCTCCGTGGTTCCTTTGGAGCCATTCAAGAACAAAGTATTCAAACCAAGGAGACAAGGCCCGGCAAGAGGAGCTTGCGGGAAGGCCAACCAAGGCACCCTAGGAGACAAGGCCCCGACAAGAGGAGCTTGCCGGGGAAGGCCCGTGAGCGACAAGCTTCCGGACGCGACAAAGGCGACAACCGCGGCAAGGCGCTTGCAGCATGTAGACTACCACTGTTTCGCTACCCAAAGACACCCACCAACGTGTCGCCATGGGACCTTTCCAGGCGCGCGTGGCAAGAGGCTGTGCAGCCATCGAAGCATGGTGGCAAGCGGCGCTGACAAGATTGCCATCGTGGCAAGCGGTGGCGTCCCTGACGGTCCCTTTCTGCATTGTTTAGGCGACATAGACGGGCATTTAATGCCTTTTTCCCTGGCCGTCAGGGTTAGGTATGATACATTGTACAAGTAGTTGTACCAACCGCACTCTTTTTCCATTTTTACCCTTGTCTACGTTGCCACCTGTCGGAGACCCCTTGAGCATATAAAAGGAGGCCCATGCGCAACGTAGAGGGGGGTTCAAATGGTTCGAAGGCAGAAATCACCTACGCTAGGTCTCGTTAGCAGCTGGTGTATCTTTGAGCACTCAGCTCCCCTAGCAAGAACACAATACAATCAGACATGCAGCGGAGGGAGTATTATCTCTCTGGAGAGCTCGAAGCTGGGTAAACTGCTTTCGTGTGCTTAGCCGATTCGACCGCTTCTTCGTGCGACCTCCGCCCCCCACCGAACCGAAAGGGGCTCGGTCCGCCAGTCCCATAGGTGTTCGTGGGTCCGATCAGCTTACCCGACAAGCAGTCTTCTTAACAGCTTTTGTCTTTTGCCTAAGTGGTTTTTCCGGTTTGTCCGGTTTCTCCAGCTTCTCTTGCGAGCGTTTCTTGCTCCAGAATGGATCATCGCCCTGGTTCAGCAACAGTCGGTATTAAAAGTTATACCGGGATAGCAACAATATATTCAGTAATAAATAATAAGAAATCTTACATTGGCGGTTTGTTGGCAGCCTGAAGGGAGCAGAACCGGTCCGACACAGAGATTTTCGGTTCGTTCAACATCTTCTTCACTGCCTCGGTGACCTCGTCATCGGTAAGCTGGATGTTAATGTGTCGGAGGGGTCGTCGACACTACCAAAGGTACTCGCACATTAAACCGGAGCCCGGCGGGAGAGGCAGATATGCTCCATGATATCCAACAGTAGCGCAGAAGGTCAATTCCGGTTAAACCGTTAGCCATGAAGGCTCTGAACTTGGAGAGTTGAGGCGCATATTTACTTCTCTCACTAGCACTTAACCTTTGTGGAAAGGGATGTGTGTTGCTGAGTCGCTCCGGATGAAAACCAGGCAAGGGATTCTCATTGGCAGGTGAAGTATCTTGCAATAAAACCATGTTTGATTCCATTCCTTGGGGTGGCTGTGCAGTTTGACATGAGGATAAGTGACCTCCTTTCTTTTCTGAATCACCATGCCACCTAATTCCGTGTTAGGCCCGTCAGTGAATTCTGTGCGGCGATTTAGATGGAAGCAGTCTCGAAACAGCTCCACGGTGGGTTCTTCTTGAAAGTATGCCTCACAGAGCACTTGGAAGTGGCGAGATGTTGGTATGTAATTGGGGCCTATATCTTGTGGATGGAGTTGAAAATTGGCTAGCACGTCTCGATAAAATTTTGAACCGGGCGGATTGAAGCCCCGGGCTAGGTGATCTGCGAAAACTACAACCTCTCCTTCCTGAGGGGTAGGCGGGCATTCTTTGCCATGGACCCTCCAATGGATGTTATTTTTACTGGCTAAAGCGCCAGTAAGGACCAGGTTGTTTAATTGAGTCTCAGTGACACGGGAAGGAGCCCAGTTGCACTGATACACTTGTTTGGCCATCTACAAAATATATAAATCTGGT
The DNA here is from genome assembly GCA_021605145.1 of Aegilops bicornis. Taxonomy (NCBI): domain Eukaryota; kingdom Viridiplantae; phylum Streptophyta; class Magnoliopsida; order Poales; family Poaceae; genus Aegilops; species Aegilops bicornis. Next base: position 638,469,160 of record CM038675.1, read on the forward strand.
TCAAAGAAATATGGCGGGATAAAAAGAGAACCGGTGTACAATGCTAAACCGGAGTTTTTGCCACAGAAAGTCTGGCGGTTCAACAAGAGGGCTAATGGTGTGTACCGGCTTATCTAATTTTTTCTATGTTAAGTTAAACCGCCTGGTCTAAGATCTAAATATTGAGAGAAATGAAGGTTGCAAACGGCTAAGTGTGCAGAAACAGGTTTTGCAAGTTTTTTCTACAACGAAGGATCTGACGCCAGATCGGAAAATAAAAAATATATTCAAAAACAGAAGACAGCAGAGCAGTATCGAGGCAATGAGCAGAAATGGTGCACTAGACCCTTGGATGCACGCACAAGACTACAGGCGGAGCATAAAAGTTACTGCTAATCAAGCACAACAATATCACAGATATATTCAAGAATCTGCTATAAGAACAAGTTCATGGAGTACGGCAAGGACAGGAAACCCTAGAATGGATCTAGGTCAAAAGGGAACTGAGGACCTACCTCAGTCAAGGAGAGGCGAAGAAATCTGCGTTCTCTCTGGTGCGTTCAGGTCGATGCAGCGGCCCAAGACGGTGCAGAGGTCGACGGCGGCGGCGGAGCTCTAAGGCCAGCGACACGAAGAAGACGAAGAGATAGGGGACGAAGGGAAGAGAAGGGATGACCCTTCGGGCCTATTTATAAGGCAGGATCCCTGTGTCAGGCGCGGGAATCAAGGAACCGTAACCCTAGAAAGCGGAGCGGTCGCCTCGATTATGGCGGATCTATTAAAACAAAGAAGATATCGTGGATGCTATCTTTCTGAGGACGTCAGACCGGTTGACAACATCGGAGAAAGTGACATCATGGCGGTTCAACGATTTCAAGAAGGTATTTAAGATAAAGGTTTTTTCTCAAGGATTGACGTGAACCTTGTTCAAATCAATCTGGGGCCTAATGTTGGGGATGCTACTACTGGGCGTAAACCGGCCTACTTGGGCCGGGTTAACTTCATCAGTAGTTCAATAGTGTAAAAGCCCAAGAGGCATGAGTGTAAAGGCCCAAGGCCTGTAGCCAGTTCAGAACCTGTAGCCGTAAACCGGCCTGATGTGTAACTTGTATTGTAAGTTAGGAATAGAGAGAGACCAACCACGATACGAATATGAACCGGAGGTTGGGACTCTTCGAGCCGACGCCAGGCGTCACCCGTGTATATAAGGGGACGACCCGGGGCGGTTCTAGGGACAGACAACAACAACTCGAGGCCTAGGCGAAGCTGTCTGCTCCCTAGTCATCGAGACCACATCAATCCCATCACAAACTAGACCTAGGCTTTTACCTTCATCGAAGGGGCCGAACTAGTATAACTCGCGTGTCTTTGCGTCCGCTTTAACCCCTCTAAGTTAACCCGTAGCGGTGGCTCCGCGACTAAGTCCTTTCATAAGGATATCTACCGTGACAAAACCACGACAGTGTTGATGCCCATGAGGTTCATCTGATCTTGCCAAGTCCTGCTGTGTCAGCAGTGCTTCGGAAGTAGTGCTAGGTGTGAAGGCAGCTTGGGAACTGGTCAGTTCCGGAGCAAACGAACGAGTAACTCGTTGAGATGCTGGTATAGTTGAAGCGGATGCTGCAGCTGGTGGAGCAGGTGATACTGTGTTTGTAGATTTAGCCGGTGGACTTGGAACTTCTACTGCACTATAAGTACCAGCAGAATCTGGACAGCAGATCCTTTTTCGTTTCACCCGATGAGTAACACCACTCCCTACTATATTATTTTCCTTGCTCTTTTTTGACTTTGCCATGTCAAGCCATACCCACAACACAAAAGAATAAAATCGCTCTTCAGAAATCATTGATGCATGATACAGACAAGCAATACTTTGATGTAAGATAACTGTATGAGGATGGAATATGTAAGAAAAACAGGACGACATGACATATTCACAGCTGTGTAAACTAAGCAGAAGGATTTTCAAGAAAGAAGAAGTAATGCAAGCTAGACACCATATGAAAGATGCAACCAATATTACTCTGCTAAGTTAAAAGTGTCTTGTCATAAGTGGCAATTCAAAAAATTAGAAGTAGTACAACATAGAAATCAATGCAAGATGCAACCACTATCAAACTATCATGTTAAAAGTGTCCAACCATGAGTGACTGATGCGGGATACACAACAGCGGTACTTTGATGTAAGAACATGGTATGATAGATAGATGCAGTGTATTCTAGACACAGAACGCCATGTCAGATGCACATGTATAACGTATGAACTCAGCAGGTGCAATTTAATCAAAATAGAAGAAATACAGGCTAGACAACCTATGCAACATGAAACCAATTATCACAGTGTCAACTTAGAGCAAGCACCTGCGATGGTGGAGTACGGGAGATGAACTCATCAAGTAGACTTGGGACTTCAACTTCATTAGCAGTAGCAGTGGCAAATCTAGAGAGTCTCTGTTTGCATCGGTGCAGAGGACCACCAACATCCCCTCACTTACTCTTTTCCTTCCTATTTTCTGATATTGCCTTATGAAGTCAAAACCAAAAGAAGATGAATAAAATTAGCTCTGCATAACTGGTTGATGCATGATACGTATTTAACACTACTTTGACGTAAGGCAAGCGCAGGATAGGAGGATGGAATATATACAAAAAGACAGCGTTTCATATTCACACGCATTTATAGGAGGATGGAATATGTATGAAAAACAAGAAGCGGAAGGCTTTTCAACAAAATTAGAAGAAATGAAAGCTAGGCACCATATGAACATGCAACCAATATCACTCTATCAGGTAAAAAGTTTCTCGTCGTAAGTGCCATTTCAAGAAATTAGAAGTAGTACAAGCTAGAACACAATGCAAGATGCAACCTACATCACAGTCCCAAGTTAAATGTGTCTTATGGGTAAGTGATCGTTGCAGGTATAAGTTGTAAGATACGCAGATGCAAGTCAACATAATCAGAAGCAATACAAACTAGACATCATACGGAAAACACAACCACATATAACAGTTCCAAGTTAGAGCAAGCACCTGTGATGGTGGAGTAGGGGAGATGTGCTCATCATGTACACGTATGTTCTAGAAACAGGAACACGTGTCATATTCACATGCATTATGTGTAAAGTAAGCAGATGCAATTCAACAAAGTTAGAAGCAATACAAGCTAGACATCATACGCAACATGCAACCGCATATAATAGTGCCAAGTTAGAGCAAGCACCTGTGATGGTGGAGTAGGGGAGATGTGCTCATCATGTACACGTATGTTCTAGAAACAGGAACACGTGTCATATTCACAGACATTATGTGTAAAGTAAGCAGATGCAAGAAGCAATACAAGCTAGACATCATACGCAACATGCAACCACATATAATAGTGCCAAGTTAGAGCAGGCACCTATGATGGTGGGGTAGGGGAGATGTGCTCATCGTCTACAAAGCTACGTTGACTGTCTAGCCTTGCACTGTCTTGCGAATCTTGTTGGGAGGATGGCGGAGTAGAATCTGTAGAGAACCTCCCTTTCAGTTGCTCGGAAGGACTACCATCATCCAATGCCTTGACAATTTCCTTCAGCTTTATTGATTTTGCATTATGAGGTCAAACCGACAAGAAAAAGGAATATAATTCGCTCTTCAGAACTCATTCATGCATGATCTCGACGAACACTACTACGATGAAAGGCAAAGTCATGATACGAGGATGGAATATGTACGAAAAAATGGATGGCTTGACATATTCACACCTATGATGTGGTAACTAAGGAAGGCACTTCAACAAATTAGAAGCACTGCAAACTAGACACCATATGAAAGGTGCAACCAATATCACTCTGCCAAGTTAAAACTGTCTCGTCATAGGTGGCATTCATCAAACTAGAAGCAATACATGCTAGAAATCAAATTAAAGACGCAAACCAATATCATACTGCCAACTTAAAGGTGTTCCATGATAAGTGACTGATGCAGGATACACAAGAAGAGTAGTTTCATGTAAGAACATGGTGTGATAGACAGATATAGTATGTACCAAAAATAGGAAAGCGTGTCATATTCACACGTATCATGTGTAAGCTAAGAAGATGCAGTTTACACTAATTAGGAGCAATACAAGCTAGACACCATATGCAACATGCAACCAGATATCACACTGCCAAGTTAGAGCAAGCATCTTGGATGGTGGAGTAGGGGAAGGGAGACTTGGACCTTGTAATGCACTATCAGTACAAGGAGAATCGGTACAGATGCTCCATTTACGTTGCTGTAGAGGACCACCATCATTGCCTTCCTTACTCTTTTCCTTCCTCTTTCTTGATTTTGCATTGTCAAGTCAAACCCACCAGAAAAAGGAATAAAGTTTGTTCTTCAGAACTCATTGATGCATGGTACTGACGAACACTACTTTCATGTAAGGCAGCCGCATGATAGGAGGACGGAATATGTATGAAAAATAGGACGGCGTGACATATTGACGTGTATGATGTATAAAGTGTAAACTAAGCACAAGGTGCTTGAACTTGTTAGAAACAATGCAAGCTAGAAACCATATGAAAGATGAAACCAATATCACTCGCTTAAATTAAAAGGGTGCCCTAACAAATGTATTTGACCAAATTAGAAGCAATACATGGCAACAGGCTAGAAATAATATGCAATATGCAACGAATAAAGGTGACTCGTCCTAAGTGATTGATGCAGGATACAGAAGAGAGGTAGTTTCATGTAAGAACAAGGTTAACACATAGATTTAGTGTGTACCAAAAATAGGAAGGCATGTCATATTCACAGGTATAATGTGTAAACTAAGCAGATGTAGTTTATCCTAATTAGAAGCATTACAAGCTAGACACCGTATGAAACATGCAACCACATATCACACTACGAAGTTAGAGCAAGAACCTATGATGGTGGTGTGGGGGAATTGCGGCCATCAACTAGAGAGCTACGTTGACTATCTTCATTTAGCCTTGCTGTTTCTTGAGAATCATGTGGGGAGGATGACACTGCACTCTTTAAACGACTATGGCGTCGACAAGAACCCACCCGGGTGACTGTCTCATCATAAGTGATTGACGAGGGATACAAAAGAGCATTAGTTTGATGTACGAACATGGTTAATAGACATATGTAGTATGTATCAAAAACAGGAAGGCATGTCATTATCAAAGGTATATGTGTAAAGTAAGCAGATGCAATTTAACCAAATTGGAAGCAATACAAGTTGACACCATATGCAACATGCAACCACATTTAACAGCGCGAAGTTAAAGCAAGCACCTGGGATGGTTGTGTGTGGCAATTGAGATCATCAACTGCAGAGCTATGTTTACTTTCTCCAACTGCTGACACTGCATCCTTTAGAGTGCTGAAATGCTTAGTGCTTATCTTTGAATTACACTGGAGCGACTTCTGTCTTTTCTTTTTAGCATTCGATAACACTGCGTCAGAGTCTGAAATACCCATGCATAAAAAAACAATAGTGTGAGTATGGGTGAAGTGTGTGCACAATTAGTACAGTGTAAAGGTAGCAGATAGCAGGTCGGTGAGAAATAAATGACGGAGACATATGATAGCTCTACAACATGCATGGCACACTAAATTACTACAGGATTCTATGAAAATAACATTCGACTGAAAACAAATAGGTCAGTCCATTTTTTCCGCACCATCCGATGTACAAAGAACGGGCAGATCGCCTTCATCTACCTCCAGCCAGTCAATGTTGACAATCTCCTCGAAATCATAGCGACCACCGCCGGGCCCCTCACCTGTGCCCTCCTCGACCTCGCCACCGCTTGCTTTGGCACCGCCCCCCGGCAATCCATTCAAACCCCGCCGACCTCCAGATCGGGCACAAGCAGCTCCTGCGCCCCACACCCCTATGATAGACACTGATGAGCCGCTTCCTCGGCGAACAGGCGGACTAGGTGCTCCGCGCGCCTAAGCGGGTGCTGGTTCTTTTAATTGCGGTTTGACTGACCCTGAATTGCAATCCAGGCGGGCTACTGACCTCTAGCAAAGGTGAAATAGTAAAGGGAGGAAACCTTGTGCATTTAGTACCATGAAGAAGATGCAGTAAGAAGCGCTTAACTAGTTTCTTTCATGGGATGAATACGGTGTGAGCAGAGACATAAGATTTGCACGAATAAGGGAAGAGGAGTACCTCTTTCTGCTGGCAGTGTTGTGTCCTCCTTCCATTTTTCTAAAGATCTTCTTGTGGTTCGCTGGAAACGAGAAGTTGTGGAGGACGGTGCAGCCTTGGACGAACCCATGGCCAAGTTGTTGAGTGTGGTGCAGTGGCTGTCTGTCGGCGGCGGGGAAGCAGATCCGATGCGGTGAACGACGGCATAGCAGGAACAACTCCGGTGCGGTTGACGGTTGCGATAGTGGAGCGGCAGCAGTGAGGCGCGGGACGGCGTGGTCGGAGTGGTTCTGGTACGGCGCACGTCGGCATCGATGTCGTGGAGGCAGTTCTACCTCGGCTTCAGCTGCTAAGCCCTTGAGGGCGTTGCGGTTGCGGTTACGTTAGACGATGACGTTGGGGTACCGGCTCCAGTGTGATGGAGGAGGGCGGCGGTGGATTGGGCGCTATGGGGTGGAGGACAGAGGAGGCTGGGGTTTCGCGGCTGGTGGAGAGGGCGTTTTGGCGCCCACGGAGTATGAACGGGGAAACAGAGGGAGGCAGGGAACTAAGGGGGAACAATGTTTCGATTTGGGACGCGCTTGTTTGCAATTTGGGGAAAGTTACAAACTTTGCGGCCATCTAAAATTTCGGACATATTGCGGGTTGGGGGTAGGACAGTAATCTCAGGTGTCCCAAATGTGGGCGAGATAGATTTCGGCCGAGCGCATGGGTGTTTAGGCGCCCACGGCGTATGAATGCTTCTCGGAGGCGGTTGAGACTGGCGTCTTGGTGAAGTTACAAACCTACCCCGGTTTAGACCTTTGGACATCGGGTCGATAGCACTACAAAAAAAAGACACATCCGTGACATTTTGGGCTGAACGAAATTTTTTTCTGTCATACATATGACACTTGTATGACGATAATTGTGACAAAACCCGGTATCATCATAGATGTGGTGGGCTCCTACTTATATGACAAAAAATCATGACAGAAAATGGGCTTTTCGTCCTAGGCGGGCCGGAGACGCAGCTGCATGAAATTCTTTGGGCCGTACATGACGGAAAAAACCATGGTAGAAGCGAGGGGGAGGAAAATTTCGGGGAGTTCCCGGTTACGGTGGGAGGTCGGGGGCCGAGCGATGTGCATTTCTCTCGTACACGTGCGAGGCGTTGGCTCTAACTGAACCCGAGCGAGGCGTTGGGCTCTAACTGAACCCGAGCGATTGCAGACCGCAGTTACGCTACATCGAAGCCGAGCGATCTATCGATGGCTGTTAACTGAAACCGATCGAGCGATTCCTTCACTACTGCTTCTAACTGAAGCCGATCGATTGGATGAACAGTGATCGTTGCGGGGGGGGGGGGGGGTTGGAGAACAGTGAGCGGTGGCGTTGCCTCTGGATGAACAGGACCCCGTGGTGTGGAGGGTTGGATGAACAGTAGATGGTGGGGTGGCCGTGGACGGGTGGATGAACAGGACCCCGTGGTGTGGAGGGCTGGATGAACAGTAGACGGTGGGGTGGCCTGGAGGGGTGGTTGAACTGGACCCCGTGGTGTGGAGGGCTGGATGAATAGTAGACGGTGGAGGGGTGCCCGTGGAGGGTTGGTTGAACAGTAGCCGGTGGAGTAGCGCGCGGTGGAGGCTGGATGAACAGGAGCCCGTGGAGGCTGGAGGAGGTGGACGGTAGCCCGTGGGGGCTGGAGGAGGTCGATGGTGGAGATGAACAGTATCCCGTGGAGTCCCGTTTTGCGATATGCCACAACCCTCCCGATGAACAGGACCCCCGTTTCGACCGTAGCGCTCCAACACAAGTCCGTTTCGTCCGTTTTGCGGTACGCCACACCCCTCGACCCCCGTTTCGACCGTAGGAGGTTCGTTTCCTCCGTTTTGCGTACGCCACACCCCTCCCGATCAACAGGACCCCATCGACCGTAGGAGGTCTGTTTCCTCCGTTTTGCGGTACGCCACACCCCTCCCGATCAATAGGACCCCGTTCCGAACATAGGAGGTCCGTTTCCTCCATTGTGCGGTACGCCAGGCCTCGTTTCCATCGCCTGTTCCGTCCAAGCCAGTTGGCTCCCACGCGTTCTGTTGCCTCCCGATGAACACGACGCATTCCGCTGCCTCCCGATGAGCACGACGCATTCTGTTGCCTCCCCATGAACACGACGCATTCCGTTGCCTCCCCATGAACACGACGCATTCCGTTGCCTCCCCATGAACACGACGCACTCCGTTGCCTCCCCATGAACACGCATTTACGATGTTGTTTCTCCGCTCGACCTAGCCATGTACACGAGCCCCGCCGCACGTATGCGCGAGTAGGCGTTCGAGACCCTGCCCGTATGTACGTACGTGGCCGTATTTTCTTTCTTGCACCGTGGCCGCTGTACGTACGTGTACATGCTACCTGCGCGCCTCTACATCCACCAGTATATATGTACGTACACGTTCGCGACTAGAATGACAACGCTACGTATGCTTCAACCAGGTGGGTCCCGACTGTCAGGCACTTCCTTGCGTGCGAAGATGTAGCTGGTGGGTCCCAGCAGTCAGGGGGCGAATCGTTTTTTTTTGCCCGGACGCACTTCCTTGCGTGCGAAGATGTAGCTGGTGGGTCCCAGCAGTCAGGGGGTGAATCGTTTTTTTGCCCGGACGCACTTCCTTGCGTGCGAAGGTGTTGCTGGTGGGTCCCAGCGGTCAGGGGGGCGAATCGTTTTGTTTTTTTTGCCCGGACGCACTTCCTTGCATGCGAAGATGTAGCTGGTGGGTCCCAGCAGTCAGGGGGAAACGTTTTTTTCACGAAATACAGTAGCCTGGCCCTGTGGGTCCCATGCCGGTGGAGGAATCATTATTTTCTGTGTAATAATGAGGCACTTCCTTGCTGCGGCCGTGGACCCAGCTGTCAGCCTCTCCACGTACAGTCCACGTCTGATGGAAGTCGTTCCTTGACCATGTTGACCACGCCGCACCGAGAGAACTAGGGCGGTGGACGACGGCGAGGCCTAGGAAGGGGACGACAGGGAGCCGGGAGAGACGCGGCAGTGGAAGCCCGCGCGGAGCGGAGTATGAGGGTTCACTGGTTCGGCTGCGGTGTGAGGCTGCCGTCGCCGTAGGGCCTGGCCAGCTGTGGGAATAGTAGAGCGCGGTGAGGCCTCCACGGCAGCACAGCCGTCCACGGGAGGCAGGAGCATGCGGCACGACCGGCGCTGCTATGGGCGGCTGGAGCAAGAAGTCCAGAGGTTGAAGAAGCACTATGGCTGTTGGATGGACATCGTACAGTCACTGGAGCTAGAATCGTTCATATTGACTAAAGTTGACAAAGGCCCCGCCCCGATCCAACTTAGTAGTTCCACAAGTCAGCCTCCCACCATGGTGGGTCCCAGCTAGCAGGGGGTATTCATTTTTTTGTGCGTAATAAGGAGGCACTTCCGGTGGGTCCGAGCTGACAGCGGGGGGAACATTTTTTTCGCGAAATACGCTGGCCCGTCTGGTGGGTCCGAGCAGTCAGGGGGGAAACGTTTTTTTCGTGAAATAAGGTGGCCCGTCCGGTGGGTCTCCGCTGTCAGGTGGAGGAATAATTATTTTGCGCGTAATAAGGAGGCACTTCCTTGCTGCCGCTGGACCGGTATCGACCTCTCCACGACAAGACTCTTCCAATGGAAGTCGGTCGTTGACCACGTTGACCACGCCGCGCCGAGAGCACCAGGGCGGTGGTCTGGATGACGACGAGGCCTAGGAAGGGGACGGCACGGAGCCGGGGAAGAGGCAGCGGTGGAAGCCCGCGCGGAGAGGAGTACGAGGGTTCACTGGTTCGGCTACGGTGTGAGGCTGCCGTCGCCGTAGAATAACAGGGGGGTGTGGGTGAGTAGAGGGATGGCCTGGCCAACGGTGGGAGTAGTATGGGGCGGTGAGGCCTCCACGGCATCACAGCCGGCCACGGGAGGCAGGAGCACGCGACACGACCGGCGCTGCTTTGGGCGGCTGGAGCAAGAAGACCAGAGGTTGAAGAAGCACTACGGCCGTTGGATGGACATCGTACGATCACTGCAGCTAGAATCGTTTATATTGACTAAGTTGACAAAGCCCTTGGTACGCATCAACTTAGTAGGCCCACAGCTCGGATTTGGCAGAGAACATATAGCCCATTTGCGATTTGTAAGAATGTACAGCCCATTTTTTAGTTCGAATGGAATTTACTATGGCCCATTTACAGTTTATTAAAAGTACTGCCCAACTTCTAGCTTGGACAATGATTAATAATTTCAAACAACCGCTCAAAACAGAATTCAAAAAAATTCCCACATTTTAATGGGATCCGAAATATTTTTATCTGAAATTTCTAGTCAGGTTAAATATAATTTCCAAATAAAGTTGTATTACGTTAAAATCCAACGAAATATTATTGTACAAGAACAAGTAATGAAATTAAAATTTCCAAATTCCAAAAATAATATTTTTTCAAACTAATTACGTGTTTGGTGCATAGTAATTGCCCGATTATTATAATTACATCCCATTTATTATTTCTTAAAGTCCATTTTCTTGTTAAGCCTAATGCATAACTCCTAGGAAACTTTGCAGCCAGTGAAGCGGATAACAAGTTGACCCGGATATTGTGTACAACTATCGGCCCAGTTGCATTGCTGATGTTGAAAAAAAGGCCTGTGTAGTACAGTACAACCTAACATGGTTACTCAGCCCACATTCAGCGACGCCGGAAAGGCCCAAACAAGGCTTCTGTACAACTTTTTGAAGTCACTGAGCTCAGTTAATAACTTCAGAAAAAAGTTAGATTACAGTGGAACCTAATTAAAAGATGTCACGAGCAAATAAATAATTCAACGGGTCCCACTTGTGCGTGTGCGCGTGTGTGTGCGTGTGAGAGAGAGAGAGAGATATAGAGAGAGAGACCCATCGGTCGATGCTCGTAAATACATCTTTCAGCCATATGCATTGCTGATGCTCAGTACAAACTTATATAGTTGACACAATCATATAGAACATCATAGCACACTGAACTTGCATACAAAAATTTCACGCAGGCGGCACAATCTGGATGGAAGCAGTGGATCGCTACGGGATGGGCTATGTTGAAACCAACAAAGTCGTACATAATGGTTCATCATCTTTATAAATGACGGGGAAATATCTTGAATGTTGTGCAAAGATAACAGACAGACAACACAATAAGTTCTGCTAGCACATTAAGTTGACGTACAACTCTTTCTAAAAAAAGTTCAGGTACAAAATTAGAACAGGTCACAATCAAATGTACTGGCATATCAGTGCTTTAGACCCATAGCTCGGATTTAACTAGTACTATCTGACAAGATTCAGTTGTTACCTCAAATTAGAGCACATCTAGGCAGCCAGCCCTGCCTCTTCTCCCAAAGAAGCAGTGGCCTCCGCCGCGCGATGGAGTAGGCCCTGTGCCATCCATCGTTCCGAGCAACTGAAAGTGCAACTATCCCTAGGTGGTTTTGGTAATTCATAACAACATATAGCTCATTGAGCTAATGCTATTCCAAGACTATTATTTCAGGAAAGCTCAATGAATGGCATGGCATGGATGATGAAAGTGGATCCCTCAAAATACTAAGGACAAAGGATTGGCTCAAGCTCAAAAGCTCAAGACTCTTCATTTTACATTTTAGTGATCCAAGATCACATTGAGTCTATAGGAAAAGCCAATACTATCAAGAAGGGATGAGGTGTTGCTTAATGAGCCTTTTGCTTCATGTGCTTAGTGATATGCTCCAAAACCCTCAACTACTTTCCCACATCCACAAATGACCTAAACCTAAAGCCAAAATCGGTCACACCGATTCTTTCTATCCGGCGCCACCGATTCCAAAAGTCATAGCCACTGCCACAAACCCTAAGCAAATCGGTCTTACCGATAGGGATCTCGGTCTCACCGAGATGGGGTTGCAATCTCTCTGTTTCCCTTCGTAACGTTTCGGTCTAACCAAAGTGAGCGATCGGTCCCACCGAGATTGCAATGTAAACTCTCTGTTTCCTTTTTGTAACATTTCGGTCTCACCGAAAAGAGCAAATCGGTCCCACCGAAGTTTACGACCAACTCTCCGGGTTAGCTAATTACGAAAATCGGTCTCACCGAGTTTGTGTAATCGGTCTCACCGAGATTACGTTATGCCCTAACCATAACCATATCGGTCTCACCGAGATGCATGTCAGTCCCACCGAAAATCACTAACGGTCACTAGCTTTACTAAATTGGTCTGATCGAGTTTGATGATTCGGTCCCACCAAGTTTGGTAAATTGTGTGTAACGGTTAGATTTTGTGTGGAGGCTATCTATACCCCTCCACCTCCTCTTCATTCGTGGAGAGAGCCATCAGACTGAACCTACACTTCCAACTTACCATTTCTGAGAGAGAACCACCTACTCATGTGTTGAGGCCAAGATATTCCATTCCTATCATATGAATCTTGATCTCTAGCCTTCCCAAGTTGCTTTCCACTCAAACCTTCTTTCCACCAGATCCCAATCCTATGAGAGAGAGAGTTGAGTGTTGGGGAAACTATCATTTGAAGCACAAGAGCAAGGAGTTCATCATCAACACACCGTTTGTTACTTCTTGGAGAGTGGTGTCTCCTAGGTTGGCTAGGTGTCACTTGGGAGCCTCTGACAAGATTGTGGAGTTGAACCAAGGAGTTTGTAAGGGCAAGGAGATCGCCTACTTCGTGAAGATCTACCGCTAGTGAGGCAAGTCCTTCGTGGGCGACGGCCATGGTGGGATAGACAAGGTTGCTACTTCGTGGACCCTTCATTGGTGGAGCCCTCCGTGGACTCGCGCAACCGTTACCCTTCATGGGTTGAAGTCTCCATCAACGTGGAGGTACGATAGCAGCACCTATCGGAACCACGCCAAAAACATCCGTGTCTCCAATTGCGTTTGAATCCTCTAAACCCTTCCCCTTACTTTCTTGCAAGTTGCATGCTTTAATTTCCGCTGCCAATATACTCTTTGCATGCTTGCTTGAATTGTGTGATGATTGCTTGACTTGTCCTAAAATAGCTAAAATCTGCCAAACTATAAAATTGGGAAAAGGTTAAGTTTTTAATTGGTCAAGTAGTCTAATCACCCACCCTCTAGACATACTTCAAGGTCCTACAAGTGGTATCAGAGCTTTGGTCTCCATTTGCTTTGATTTTCATAGCTTTTGGTGGTCATAGCCTTGGTTTCACAACCTAGGAGAGTATGGCGTCTAGAGAGGGAAATTATCACCGTAGAGGTCCTTACTTTGATGGTACTAATTTTGCTCGTTGGAAGCATAAGATGAAAATGCATATTCTTGGACATGACCCCGCCATTTGGGCAATTATTTGTATTGGCTTGCAAGGTGAATTTTTCGATGGGAGAGAACCGAACCGTGAAGCTAATGCAGAAGAATTGAAGATGCTACAATACAATGCTCAAGCATGTGACATCATCTTCAACGGATTGTGCCCCGAAGAATTCAACAAAATCAGCCGTCTTGAGAATGCAAAGGAAATATGGGATACTTTGATTGATATGCATGAAGGTACCGAGTCCGTCAAGGAATCCAAGTTGGATGTGCTCCAAAGTCAGCTTGACAAGTTCAAAATGAAGGATGGTGAAGGTGTCACTGAAATGTACTCTAGGCTTCCTCTTATCACAAATGAGATTGCCGGCTTAGGGAGTGAAGAGATGACCGACAAATTCATCATCAAGAAGATCCTAAGAGCGTTGGATGGAAAGTATGATACTGTGTGCACATTGATCCAAATGATGCCAAACTACAAAGATCTCAAGCCAACGGAAGTCATTGGAAGGATTGTTGCTCATGAGATGTCACTCAAGGACAAGGAGGAACTTCACAACAAGTCAAGTGGTGCTTACAAAGCCTCAAGTGAAGCCCCCACATCGTCAAGTGAGAAACCAACCTTCAATGAAGAATTGAGCTTAATGGTGAAGAACTTCAACAAATTCTACAAAAGTAGAAGCAAAGAAAGAAGCTCCAAGTCAAGGTCTTACAATGACAAGAGATCTTCTAGTCGAGAGCGCAATTGCTACAATTGTGGGAGACCCGGACACTACTCCAATGAGTGTACGGCACCCTACAAAAGAAGAGAAGATTCTCCAAAAAGAAGAAGCAAAAGAGAAGAATCACCACCAAGAGAGAGGAGGAGTAGAGATGATCTTTATGAACGAAGACCCTCACGGAGAAGCAAGGATTAGGAAAGGAAGGACAAGTAATCAAGGAGCTACACAAAACGAAGACATCAAGCTCATGTTGGTGAATGGGTTTCCGGCTCCGACTCCGACCATCACTCCGAGAGAAGCTATCACTCCGACTCCGAATATACTGAAGATGAAGGTGTTGCCGGTCTAGCACTTGTGTCAACCAACTCCTATGACATACTTGATTCACCAAATGAAGAAATTGGAAGATGCTTCATGGCCAAATGTCCAAAGGTAACACATCCCGAGTATGTTGATTTCAATAGTGATGAACATGACTTGCTACGTGATGATGATTTACTTGTTGACAACTCTAGTGATGAATAATGTGATGAAACGTCAATTAATCATGCCAATCAAATGAATGACAATGATAAGGATAAAATTGAGCTTCTAACTAAAGAACTAAACACTCTTAAGTTGGCTCATGAAACTATCTTCGAAGATCATCGAGAACTTTTAAGGGCTCATGAGAAGTTATGCTTTGAAAAGCTCAATGTTGAGCAAGAGCATGAGTTCTTAAAGGCAATCAATGATGATATCCGCAAGAAAAGTTTGTCTTACATTGCCAAACGTTTACTCTTATCTACTTACATGCCTCAAGTCAAGTCTAGTAACAAGTACAAGAAAGATACTTCCTCTAGTAGTAACAATAATAATGTCAAATCCAATGTTGTTGCTTCTAGTAGTTCTCTTGATTCCACTAATGATTATCTTAGCCAAGTTACACTTGAGCAAGAAAATAGTTTATTGAAGGGAATTACAGAGAAAGGTGTTTACAAGAGCCTTGGCGGGAGTAAGCAATTCGAGGAAATTGTACGCAAGCAAGGAAGGCACCGGAAGAATCAAGGTGTTAGTTTTGAACGAAAGTTCAACGCCAATGGCGTTGAGTGGGACGAAGATCAATACCCCAAGATAAAGTTTGTTCCTCAACAAGAGAAGTATGATCCTACTTCCTTCAAGGGGACACAAGCTCAAGATGATCTTCCACCACAAGACCACAAGAACAAATGCAAGGACAAGCTTCTAGAAGAGATTGATGCATTTGAAGAAGCACCTAAAGCCTCGTTCGAGTGGGTCCCCAAGACTACGTCAAGTTCTACTTCATCAAGTACAACTACAACTCCAAGGATTCCCATCAAGATTATGTGGATCCCGAAGAAGAAGAACTAGAGAGTTCTTGAGGGTGACTCCGCCAACATTCTTCACTCATATGATTTTGGCAAGAACAAGTGCAATCAACTTTCACATCTTGCACTAGCTCAAGGAGTCACAAACCCTCATGTTGGTAAGTCAAGGGACAAGGTAACCTAATGTTTTCATGGACATCATCTTGTGTGTACATCACTCTATGTCTATGGATATTCTTGTTTGTTCCTTGTGGGACTAACCCATGTAGGCAAGTTGAAAGTGCAACTCACTCCAAAGGATTGCTCCAAATGATCTACATCAACATTGAGCATCTACATCTTCAACACCTACATGAAGTCATCATCGACAAAACCCAAGGTTAGTTCATCCCTCTAAGGGGGGATCTCACATCTAGGGGGAGCTTAACTCTAAGAATTGAGTCAAAGCAACTCTAATGGTGAGAACACATTAATGCATTATGTAAAAGTGGTAACCCCACTTGAGCTTAAACGATGAGTATGACCTATGATCAAATGTTCTCATTTAACTCCTAAGTCCATATACTCATATATAGATAACCTAGTCATCGCCAATTGTTTGATAGATGCTAGAATTGGTTGTGCATGCTTTGTCACATATTTCAATTGCCATCTTATTGTGTGAGGATGTTGGTGCATATTTTACTCATTCAAGGACATCCACTTGTTGTTTTGTTTGTTTGGATTTTCCTCTTTGGGCCAAGTGGATGGACAAGAATTCCTAAGAACCTTCTTTAGCTATCTATGCTTTTCTCGTCTCAAACTCTATTCATGCTACATCACAAAATTTGATCAAGTCAGATTCGAACCACTCTGTGTGTGGAGCACTCGGAGTCCCTGATTCGTCATAGACTTAAACTTCCAAAACCTCTTAGTGATCCTCGGTCTGACCGATCCTTCCATTTTGGTCCTACCGAGATCATCAAGTTGATCTGAGTTTTCAATCTCGGTGCAACCGATTTGAACTTTCCGGTCTCACCGAGTTGCTGTAACTGAACAAAGTTATGCATCTCGGTGCCACCGAGTTGTTCCACTCGGTCACACCGACAGGGTCGGGCTATATATAGTCACGGGCAAAATTTTGGAAATTTCTCCGAAACCCTTCGCCCGCGCATCAGCTCGCTCTGCCATCGTCGTCTCCGGATCGTCTCCTCATCGCCAGCAGCCTCCTGTCGCTGGTCTTCACCGCCATCAACGGATTTCGTCCCCGACGTTGCCGCTGTAGCAAGTCCACCGCCAAGTTAGGGTATGGACTTGATCTTTGTGCTATCCATGTCTGATTCCTAGCACATTGTTTTCACATTGAATCTGGCCATGATTGCAACTCATCTATCCAGCCAAAGTAGTTCATAGATTAGTTGTGATTCGAATTTTTAGGTTTAGGTTTCCGCCGAAACCATCTTGGACCCACCGAGTTGAAAAACTCGGTCTCACCGATTTGGCTTATGCCATAGCACTAATGACTCTCGGTCCGACCGAGAATTACTAATCAGTGCAACCGATTTGAGGATTCTGTGAAACTCTAGCAGTCTCGGTGCAACCAAACTGAAACTCGGTCCAACCGAGATCATCAGTTTAGGTTCCAAAACTGCTTCGGTATCACCGAGTTTGAAAATCGGTGGATCCGAAATGCTTTCTGTGGAAAACTAAAACTGAACTTTTGAGTCATTCTTTTGCAAAAACCTCTGCATTTTGTGATGCTCATCTTTTCTATCTCATCTATAAACTCTTCACAGGTCGTGATCGGCTTTTGCAATATGTCTGATCAAAGTGACAGCCAGAACAGGTCAGAAGAGCAGATAGACTTGAGTGAAGGCACTAGTCCCTCAACTTCAGATGAAGGGAGCAGAAGTACTCCTAGCAACTTGCCTAAGGCTGCTACTAGGCAAAGGAGGAAAATAAATTTAGATTCAGAGGATGAAGATTACAGGGATGAGGATGATGAGGCAACTTCAAAGAAAGAGGTGGTCAAGAAGGACAGGGTCATGAAGACCAAAAGGACTGTAGGAAGACAACCAATGTCTAAGGCCAGAACATCAACTCAACTACCTGAAAATCCTGATCCCAAAGAGCCGATTCTTTGAAAGCAAGAATAGGAAGGAAAGGGTCAAGATGACCATGTCCAAATTTATTGGGAAGCCTTCCATGATGGAAGAGGAAGAGCTTGCTGCACCAGCACCAAAGGCACCAAAGCTTATGGGTGATGAAATCAGATCAGAGGATGCCACATCTAAACCCAAGGAAGCACCCAAAGCTGCCCCCAAGGCCAAGTCTGCACCAAAGAGGAATACTAGGAGTATTCCAGCTGCTAAGAAGAACAAGGCCCCAGTGCCTGAGGTTGATGAAGAAGATGAAGAAGGACAAGTTCTGAGGAAGCTCAAGCCAAAGATGAAGAAGGACAAGTTCTGAGGAAGCTGAGAACATGAGAATCAGGAAGGATTCAGGGCTGAGGAAATGGAGGATGGAAGATCCATATGCTTCAAGGAGAAGAACTGCTGTTGATTATAGGTTCCATACAAAGGAACAGCAGGACTTCTATGAGACAACCTTGTTGGACAAGAAGCCCATTGTGTGTGATATGAGGTGGGTCGACTGGACCTACATAAAGGAAAATGAAGAGCACTATCCTGGAGTGCAAGACAGCTTTGTGAGTTGTGGAGTTGTAGATTTTGTTGGGCAAAAGCTCACAAATTGGAATGATGAACTTATCATGCAGTTTTACTCCACAGCACATTTTTACCCAGATGGGAGAATTGTTTGGATGTCTGAAGGTACAAGGTACCAGTCAACTGTTGAAGAATGGGCAAGTCTGATAAATGCCCCAGAGGAGAATGAGGATGACCTAGACATCTATGCCAAGAAGAAAAAGGATCACAATTCAATGGCTCACATGTACAAGGAAATTCCAAACAAGGCATTAGCAACTCACAAGTTTGGATCAGTTCACTATCTCGTCGGGGTTACCCACTATAAATTGGATTAGAGGCACACTTTGTTGCCCAAGTCAGGTGACCATAACATGATCAGAGGGCATGCCATCAACATGTTGCATGTGTTTGATGTGCCACAGAAGTTTAAGGTCATGAGCCTGATCATTGAAACTATCAAGAGGACTGCAGCAGATCAGAAGAGGAGCTGTGGATATGCACCTCAGATTCAAGAACTGATAAACTCAAAGATGGGTACAGGAAAATATCAGTTGGATAAGGAACACCTTCCACTTTATCCAGACTCTGAGGACAATGAGGTTGTCATGAATGAAGATGATCCACAATCAGTTCATGCTCAGGAGAAGAAGGAGAAGGCAAAGAGGGAGAAGGCTGCCAAGATGCCAACTCAAGAGGAGGCATCTGAATATTTCTTGAAGAACAAGCAGGAGCAGCTTGGTTACTTAATAGCATCAACCTTGAGGATTGAGAAGGGATTGGCCACCCTAACTCAAAACCAGGAGAGCTTGGAGAGAATCATTGAACAAAAGTTCTATAACTTAGATGTGAAAGTAACTGAGATTCAGACTGCATTGGAGGAGCTACAAGAGGACATGCAGGAGAGGAAGGGCAAGACAACAACAAATGTGTTTGCCAGAGTGCCTAGAGCCTAGAGGTCATCAGTTGTGCTAGTTTCTGACACAAGAGCAACTTCGTCTGCACCAGCTACAGCCTCAGTGCCACCAGCTCCAGCATCTACATCACCTCCAGCTCCATCTACATCAACTGAAGTCTCCGTCCAAGGAGCCATCTCTACACCACCACCTGAAGATCAAGCCTGAGAGTCGATCTAGCACTATGCATTTTCTAAGAACTTTTGGTAACTTGTTGCCAAAGGGGAGAAAAATGTATAGATCATAGGCTTCGAGAGAGAGAGAGAGTGCTGCTTTTGTTCTCTCTTGCTTTATTTGGTGGTTTTTCAAACTTTGTTTGCTTTTGGTTGAGATACTATGCTTGTGAGACATTGATGATCATGTGTTTGATCATAAGCTACACTTATGCATGCTTGATATTATCCTATCTATCTTATGTGATCACTCACTTTGCTTGGTGATGAGTGCATGTATTCATTGTTTATTATTTTGAGCTCCACCAAGATGTATGTGACATGGAAGAGTAACCCATGAGCCTAATTCATTGTGCATTTGCAGTCCAAAGCAAATCTAAAACTATGCACAAATTTAGGGGGAGCTCTTGCTTATCACATACTTCTCAAAGCGACGATGTTATTTAAATCTTATTATATTTTGTCGAATCTTTGATCTATATGTTGTCATCAATTACCAAAAAGGGGGAGATTGAAAGTGCAACTATCCCTAGGTGGTTTTGGTAATTCATAACAACATATAGCTCATTGAGCTAATGCTATTCCAAGACTATTATTTCAGGAAAGCTCAATGAATGGCATGGCATGGATGATGAAAGTGGATCCCTCAAAATACTAAGGACAAAGGATTGGCTCAAGCTCAAAAGCTCAAGACTCTTCATTTTACATTTTAGTGATCCAAGATCACATTGAGTCTATAGGAAAAGCCAATACTATCAAGAAGGGATGAGGTGTTGCTTAATGAGCCTTTTGCTTCATGTGCTTAGTGATATCCTCCAAAACCCTCAACTACTTTCCCACATCCACAAATGACGTAAACCTAAAGCAAAAATCGGTTACACCGATTCTTTCTATCCGGCGCCACCGATTCCAAAAGTCATAGCCACTGCCACAAACCCTAAGCAAATCGGTCTTACCGATAGGGATCTCGGTCTCACCGAGATGGGGTTGCAATCTCTCTGTTTCCCTTCGTAACGTTTCGGTCTAACCAAAGTGAGCGATCGGTCCCACCGAGATTCCAATGTAAACTCTCTATTTCCTTTTTGTAACATTTCGGTCTCACCGAAAAGAGCAAATCGGTCCCATCGAGTTTACCTGACCAACTCTCTGGTTAGCTAATTACCAAAATCGGTCTCACCGGGTTTGTGTAATCGGTCTCACCGAGATTACGTTATGCCCTAACCCTAACCATATCGGTCTCACCGAGATGCATGTCAGTCCCACCGAAAATCACTTACGGTCACTAGGTTTACTAAATCGGTCTGACCGAATTTGATGATTCGGTCCCACCGAGTTTGGTAAATTGTGTGTAACGGTTAGATTTTGTGTGGAGGCTATATATACCCCTCCACCTCCTCTTCATTCATGGATAGAGCCATCAGACCGAACCTACACTTCCAACTTACCATTTCTGAGAGAGAACCACCTACTCATGTGTTGAGGCCAAGATATTCCATTCCTATCATATGAATCTTGATCTCTAGCCTTCCCAAGTTGCTTTCCACTCAAACCTTCTTTCCACCAGATCCAAATCCTACGAGAGAGAGTTGAGTGTTGGGGAGACTATCATTTGAAGCACAAGAGCAAGGAGTTCATCATCAACACACCGTTTGTTACTTCTTGGAGAGTGGTGTCTCCTAGATTGGCTAGGTGTCACTTGGGAGCCTCCGACAAGATTGTGGAGTTGAACCAAGGAGTTTGTAAGGGCAACGAGATCGCCTACTTCGTGAAGATCTACGGCTAGTGAGGCAAGTCCTTCGTGGGCGACGGCCATGGTGGGATAGACAAGGTTGCTACTTCGTGGACCCTTCATGGGTGGAGCCCTCCGTGGACTCGCGCAACCATTACCCTTCGTGGGTTGAAGTCTCCATCAACGTGGAGGTACGATAGCACCACCTATCGGAACCACGCCAAAAACATGTGTGTCTCCAATTGCGTTTGAATCCTCTAATCCCTTCCCCCTTACTTTCTTGCAAGTTGCATGCTTTAATTTCTGCTGCCAACATACTCTTTGCATGCTTGCTTGAATTGTGTGATGATTGCTTGACTTGTCCTAAAATAGCTAAAATCTGCCAAACTATAAAATTGGGAAAAGGTTAAGTTTTTAATTGGTCAAGTAGTCTAATCACCCCCCTCTAGACATACTTCAAGGTCCTACAGCAACACGGGGATGGTCTGACGTTGACTCCTGTAATGGACGTCATCGTCGGACCCTGGCACCAGCAGCGGCGGCAGGACTTTGATTGATGGATTGACCACTTCTTCGACATGCACGAACACTCGATACAGGTACATCCCTAATGTGGTACATGGCGGCCTTGGTGGCGACGAATAGTACAACCCAGGTTCCTGCACTGGTATCTCAACACCAATCACCTTCGGTATGGTGGACGGCTTCTTCATCCATGCCATAACCGCCGTGAGCCCGGTATGCGGAGGAACAAATATACTTACGAGCTCACCTCGAAGGTCGTTGATAAGCTCGTTCATGGACTCGCTGTTCCAAGCTCGTCGAGGAATGCCGTGGAAGGTAAGCTTTGTTAAAAACTCAAGCTCAGAGGGCACCAAGCCCCATCCTCGGTGCCACCGATCAAAGCTCACCAGCACGCCATCGCAGAACAAATGCCGGGAAGATTCGAACACACGACTGCAGTCGAAAGTTGTGCGGAACCCGATGAAGAAATCAGCCGGTGGAGGACAGACTCGACGAGCAAGTCACTTATTTGGATGCCGTGCGCAATGCCAAGAGCTTTGACAAGGTCATTCGGTGAGACGGGAGGCCGGTCGCTGTTGATGGTTACCATTAGCACTTTGCCGGCAAACAGGTCGTCAAGCGCCGCCATGCCACTGTTGAGCGACAGCACGCAGCGACCGAAGGCAGGACGGACCTCATGATCTCCAGCTCGGAGATCCGCGTTGACCGGCAACATGATAGTGCGCTTGAGTATAGGGAGTACAGGAGGGGCATTTGGGGGAACTGGAGTAGGAATCGAGATTCCAGAGGTGGAGGAGGGGCGGGAGACTGGGGATGAAAAGGTAGCATGAATTTCGAGCACGCGCCAATATGCTCTCGGCGCACAAACGCACGAAAACACCGATGGCGCCCACATGTCGGCCTAAGAGTCCTTATTCTTTCTTTTTTGGAGAGCCCGGCCTTTTTTCCAGGATCTTTTGAGAGCTCGGCCTGAGAGTCATAATTAGCCTGTTTGGCATTGCATTACTACTCGGCCCATATTCAATGACACCTCACTGGCCCAAACAAGTGTACATCATCGAAAAGACAGTGAGCTCAAATTATATAACTTGAAAAAAGGAGATATACTCTGAACACTGGAGAATGGTGATGCCCTCATTTAGCCCACCAGTAGTTCGAGACAATAAACAATTCGAAACAACGATATATACAACATTCAACCACTGACTAGTGACTACTACTGACATAAACAACAAGACATGATAGTTCGTAAGAAGTCTTGCTACACCACCAAAACGCACCCATCTGCAGCGCTCAGACTCTCGTGATCCAGACGAGAATGAAATTCTAAACAGAAGCAACTATTACATAGAAAGAGTGACATAGACGAGGATGACCAAATGACAAGGAATATGCATAACAAAAGAAAGAACTACCCATCCAGAACCAGCAGCAAAGACAACAAAGTCATTCGAAGAGATGATCGAACACCATAATAATTTGCAGCCCCGCTTCAGCGACCAGTGATCCGGAGACACCAGTACTCCACCCTTTCGATGCAACAGCCCAATTACCTATCAATCTGAAGGCTTGAACCACATCACTGCCTGTCATTGACAATCAGCGGAGTTTGCTCCCGAACTCCTAGGGCTCGATGTATAGACACAGTTTTCCATAGCAAACAGAGCCTCTCTGCCATCAAGGTCCTTGCCAACGGTGATCTCCTGGTTAATCGGATAATTTAGTCCGAGAAACAGAGAGTGTGAACCAAGGCTGTTTATCCGCCTCCAACTAAAAAATTCTAAAGGCCCCAACAAGCTGGTATCCTGCTCATAGACGTAACAGCCACTGTCCGGATACTCAGTATTACACGGTGCTTGTATACGGTGGGGTTTTTGCAATATAACTTTTCCGGCTCATGTGTCCGAATGATTATTAGTCTTTTGCCGTCGTCTGATCGAGCGAGGAACCAGTTGTGCTTCCCTGTTTTTGGCAAAGGTGGTGTGATTACAAAGGGCAGTAACTGTAGGGACACTACATCATATCAAAAAGGACAAGCATTGTTAATGTAAGATCAGCATTGTTCAGAGTATGAGTAGGATAATGCAAGAAACATCATTGATATGTCCCTGTTGGAACTGGGAGGAAAATACAGGGAAATGTATACTGGGTTTGAAAATATAGAAGTGCCATGCATGGTTATACTCATGTTATCTACGCAATCGATTCTTCACAGAAACAACCATGTCATGCATGTTATGTAATCATGTTCGTCCTCACAAACAAATTCTTCAAGGTAACTAACAGACCATGCATTGTTACATACTTGTGTTACGTGGGCAAAATTTTTGTGAGGATAATATTCTAGCCATTGATTCTTTGAAGGGCGAATATAGGTATGTACACATGGTAAGCATTGCAGGATTTCACTACTTCCAAATATAGAGTTCTCCATATGCACATTTACTTCCCTAATGTATGTTTAGATGAAACCAACAGTGTGGTGCATGTTTCTACATCATGAAAATGAGGAAACTAACATGGCCATTGATACACACTCATATTTAGTACTAGTATATAGATTACTGTAAAATAAGGATAATATCCATATATTCCTAACCGTTTGATTATTCAGGGTACAAATTGGCTGTAATGACATGGTCACAATCGCATGAATTAACTCATTCCAAATATAGATGATTTACGACGTCTCTAATATATTGCCATAGTTCTACTCAAATTCTGCTCAAACAGGGATATGACAATCATCACAAAAGTTCAAACAGTGTCATGGCGTCATCATTAACATGAGGCGGAAACAACTTACACGCTACCGTCCCAGCAATACGTGGTGCCATCTGCTTTGTCGATCGCGTAGATGATGCCATTGTGTTCAATAGCATCACAGAAGTGTGTATCAGCTTTGACGATGATCCACTTCGAGCCGAGTTGTCTCCAGCTAAAGAAGGCATCGGCGTAAAGATAGGCGAGTCCACGGTCGAACAAGGCAATTAGATTGAAGTCTGCGAAATTCACATGTCGTGTGGCACTTGGAAGATTACAATCTTCTGCAAAGCAAGGTCCGTCCAACTGACGTAGTAATCTAGATGACTTGGACCGCGATGGTAATACTCTATATAATCCAACGGAGGAAGGATAATCTCATGGGAGGTCTGGAAGTTCACGAGCACCAACTTTTTACCATCTTCTCTGAAGGCAGCCATCCAGTGGGAGTTCATGCCGAACCAGTACATACCTGCCATGAAGTTTCGGAAGATGGTGATCGGATCGATGTCGAGGGAAATGATGTACGGCGACACACTACACACCTGCAAAGAAGTTTCGGCTAATGGAGATAGGATTGAAGTCGAGGGGCATCATGCACGCCTCCGTATCATGGTGAGCCAATCTCGCAAGAGCAGATAGCAGAAAGCAGGGTGTCTTGAGAAGCTTAGGCCTCGCTTCGACGATGGCCGTGTGCATGTCCCTCGAGCATGCAGCCAGCCACAGGGCGGTCAACATATCCAAACGCGAACAACAGAGGTCGAGGATGTCACTGGGGAGATTGCACCAATCGCGGCTCATATGGATTTTGCGCGGTTCGCGTTCGGCCCTGGTGGAGTTTGGAAGGGGGCTTGATTTACGGGGGAGAAGGATGTCGGTGCTGGAGTGGCTAGCGAGGGAATAGTGGTACTGGGGGAGGCGAGTGAGGCGATGGTACACGGGGGCATAGTGAGATGGAGACGGAGACGAAGACGGAGAAGGAGATGGAGATGGAGTGGTGCTATGGGAGAGGAGAGGGAGACGAGGCGAGGCGCCAATGTCTTGTCTGTGGCGGTGATAGACTGCATAAAGGCATTGTGGTGAGGCTGACTTTGGTAACCCGAACACGCCGCCTCGCCTGGACTAGTGTCAGGCGCAGGGTGTTGTCACTTCACTGTGAGGACCGGATGAATAGTATTTTGACCATCAAGTGTACCACAGTTGTACTACTACTACTACTAGTAGTAGGAACATGAGTACTCCAGTATTGTATAGCAGAAATAGGTCTCCCGTGCTAGCATGCCTGTTCACTTCATCGTTCAGGTATCATTCATATTGCGAGCAGAACCAAATTCTCGTGCATGCCCAATCAACACCCTGCCGCGATGCATGCAGTGGTCGTTCTGGTGCATCAAGGACGGCATGCAGATCGTTCCACACTTGAGAAGAGGAAAAATGGAAAGGTAGAACGCGGCAGCAGAGGAAGAGAACACTGGATAACGAGGCTGGGAGGGGATCGAGCAGGAAGTTAATGCTCCACGCCTAAAGGTTTTGGGAAAACCTGATTTTCATAAGGTGACTTATACTCACCTAAACGGAGGGAGTATTCCTTAACCAGAGAATGTTATGTCTCCCACTCACGCGCTCAAAAAAAGCTATGACACATTTTTTATCTGTTTGCATAGGTCCCACCTATCAAGAAGGATGGGCACGTACACGAACATGTACGACTCCTCAGTCTACCCGCATAGCCTTTTCGTTTAGTCTACCTAGCCGTCTAACCAACTGCCTGCACACCACTTCTCCCATTTTACTTCTCCATCGGGAACCGATTCGCCTCGGCTTCTTCACCTCCCCTTCGTCTTCATTTGCATCTAAACCCCACTGTGTTCACATTGTTTTAACCTCTTTAAATAATCATCTACTACTTCAGTTAGACTAGCCATCTAATCATAATTCTCCAAACCATAGCCCTCCGTTCCAGCGGTTCCAAATGGCGAAAGAGATCGAGATGTAAGTTTTTAGCGTCCAACATGTCCTCGTCAAAGGCTCGATGCGCATAGTTGCCACCGTCACCGTCCACCCAAGGGTTGTTCAGCAGTGGATCAACAATGTATCCAACTCCCTCAAAAAGGTAGAGACGAGGGTCATCGGTCTCTACGTAGAGTACACGGAGCATGCCCCTGGGAAGATCCAGCGCGCCATCGTCCTTCAGCTATGCCTCGAAGATGATGTTTTGGTGTACCACATCATACACTCGCCCTTCATACCAGGTGAGCAGTGGCGGAGCTACGTGCTGCATGCAGGGGCCATGGCCCCCCCCCCCCCCCCCATCATTGGTAAAACTATGAAGGAAAAAAATAGAGCCTGCTTAGATTAGAAAAATTAGAGCCTTTTGCCCCCCAAACATGCATAATTTGTGTTTGGCCCCCCCTGAAGATCTTGTCTAGCTCCGCCATTGCTAAAACGATTTCTTGTCTCGGGAGGACGTATACTTCTGTGGGGCAGCCATCGAAGGGGACACAAAGAAGCTGGAGCCATACAACCTTGATTTGAAAAGCATCGCTGACCTACAAACCAGAATCAAAATTCCTGTAGAAGATTGTGCTAAACAGACACCATCCCTATTCGACGTAGCAAATTTTGTGCTCGGTACAAATCTTCAGAAGGGTGACGAGACGGTGGCATTAAGGTCGTCTGGATGGGAGAATTTTCCCTTGACGTACGAGCGGATAAAATATGCTTCCCTCGATGCCCGGGTGAGTTTTGAGATAGCTGCAGGGTCCAAAGAGCTTGTTGCGAAGCCGTCTCCCACAGAGAATGAGAAGAAGAAGAAGAAGAAGAAGAAGAAGAAGAAGAAAACGCTGCACCAGCAGGAGGGCATTATGGATGGATGAACTATTTCCTCTCTTGTAAAAAAAATTATTCCCTCTCGGTGTATATTGATATAGATGGACTATTTCGATGGTGTGCATGTCTTTGGAACAGAGTAGTAGCGTGGGTCCTCTTGACTATAAGGAACTATTTATCCGCATATATAGCTTTCTCTGCTACTCCTTCCACTGATCGGTATGCAGTGCATGTGTCCGTAGACATGACAGCTTGTCCATGGAAGTTCAACTACGGCGACCATCACGTTTCATCTCGCGATTCCTACGATGCCTCTCCAACCCATGGCACCACGCCCCCCGACGTGCGCCTCACCCCTCTCGGCCGCACCGCACCTCTGCCTTTGTGTGCATGACATGTGGGCCACCTAAAATGCGGCGAGCATCAAGTTTCTACCACAGCCACCCGCGATTCCCACGACGCCGCTCGAACCCATGAAACCACACGTCCCCCGACCTGCGGCTCACCCATCTTGGCCCCACTGCCCGTCTGCCTTCGGGAGCATTACATGTGGACCAGTCACCTATCGGGCCCACATGTTATTGACTCAAAGGTGGGTGTAGTAAGGCGTTGAAGCTCAGTCCCGACGGCCCTGAGAGGGAAATGTAACTCCTGCGTGAGGGCTTGTGGTGCTCCCGCAGCACGAACTCGTGCCAAACTCGAGATCTGTTTCTTTACAATACATGCACGCAACGATTTAATGGACATTGTAATCTCAACATGTGATGGGGGGCTCTAAATTTGAATTTGAAACTTATAAAACGAAAAGATTCAAAACAAATAAACTGGGAGAGAGGGAGTATATCGTAGGATGTGTCCCATACAAAATAAGTCCCCTGGTTTATCACCGCGAAGATGCGGTTAGAAAGGAGCACAGCGTCTTCCTACTCGTACGACAACAAATCGGCCGCAGACAACATGGTCCGCCTTTGACCGCCATGTGCAAGGTTCGTGCTATCTTGTTCAATCTCACCGTGGTTCCATCGTACCAATTCATGTGGTGGCCCGTTGCATGGATGATCCCAATGTTGGACAAAGGTTCTACGGGAACGGTGTCACCGTTGTAAATGTTGTGCAAATTGATGTCGGTACCCTCTCGTACATATGCAAACCAATCTCCACTCGCACCGAGCCTAGCCTGTGAAACAGTGGGCAGGGGAGAATTAGGACATGGACACGGAAGTAGTCTTTAGAATGCATTTACTACGTGATCAAACTCATCTTACCTGCTCATCGGAGGAAATCCGAGTGCCCCTCAACGTCGGCATCTCAAGGGGTGTCAGCTTGCAACTACGGCCACACCGCGCTGGAGAGACCCCCAAGGAAACATCTTCGTGCGTTCCACGGAACATCAAGATGCATTTGTATGAGTAGTTTATCTTGTGAGAGAAAAGATGAACGAGGGAAGGCCTCTAGAGATAGAGATGGACACTACTACTACCAATATGCTGGCCCGTGCGTTGCAATGGATCCAAACTAGTAGAATAATACTTGTTCACGTGCTTGAAGAATAAACACTCTAGTTTTGATATACATCTGTCAGTAGACACGACAGCTTGTCCATGGAAGTTGAACCACGGAGACCATCACGTTTCTTGTTTCTACCACTGCCACACCCACATGCCATTCCCACGACGCTGCTCCAACCCACGGCACGACTTTCCCCGACTTGGACATGGATCCTCTGACGTGGCTATCACTGCCTTGCCCTGCCTTTCCTTCGCTGACAGGTGGGACCCACGCTTATGGGTCCAACATGTCAGTGACAGAATGGTAGGATTGTTCGTGCCGCTCATCCCTCTCGGCCCCACCGCTCCTCTGCCTTTGTGTGCATGACATGCGGGCCAGCTGAACTGCGGCGACCATCAACTTTCTACCACAGACACACCCGATTGACGCGGTTTGCCTGCTCGCTCTGTGCTCCGATCCGTACTCTCGCACCATCAAATTTTCATCCAGCGGCTGTGACACATTTCATCCCGGGCATCAATCCTCAGCTGGAGTACTTATGTACTACAGGTAGTACCCGCCGGTGTGGCCATCTACGCCTCGTAACGCTCCGACGCCTAGCTGTGGCCCCCTCGCCACGGCCACGCCACCATCGGCCGGTTCATCTCGAACAAGTGATTCATGAACCATTGGGCCCATGAGAATGACATGTGGGCTAGCCGCATTTAAGGTCCGCATGTCATTGACTCATAGGCCGGGCACTAAGCTACTGAAGTTCGGTCCCGTGGGCCCCGAGAGGGAAATGTAACTCCTGCGGCAGGCCTTGTGGTGCTCCCGCAGTACGAGCTTGTGCCAAAACTGGAATTTGTTTCTTACTACTACCAACTAGTATTAGTAAGGGACACGTGCATTGCATGCATGAGATTCTGGTGGTTTGTGCATTATGCTTCTACATGTGGAGTTTTCTGGATTCTAACATGTGGCAAAATCTGGTGGAAAGTAAGGTTAGGCAAGTTTGATTAACTTAGGTGAGTGTTTGGTTCAAGCCACACCTTAGGCAAGCCACACTAAGGCCCCATATGACATACACCCACAAAATGTGGCAAGATTCCCTTAGGCTTGCCAACTTGTGTCTCTCATTTTGAAGAACTAATAACTTTCCCTAAGCTTAGTTGTGGCAAAGTTAGTCATGAATTAAGTTCAACCATGGAGTCTTCTAGATTATACATGTGGCAGAATCTGGTGGATGATATCCAACAACCAGTAGTGCTCGGATTTTCCATCTTTGTACCGTCGGATTGGCTTCATCCAACTACCAACTTTCAAAGTTTTTCACACACTATATAGGGGGTATAGATATAGATGTGCCGGTCTGTTGCAATGGATCCAAAGTATATCTATTTAGTGGAGTGCACTCTAAACACATTATCTGTTTATTTTTCTTTAAGCTTCCGTAGCCATGCAACCAAGCCACATAAGCTTCATGGGTGCCCCCCACATCATATTATTCATACTACGTTGATTGAAAAAAAGATAAATCACCCAAAACAAGATCTTCCCGTTTTTTGTTCCTACGATGTTGTGCCGCACGTATTCGCTAGTAGTATAGTGGTAGTACTAGTAATATAGTATTAGGAGTACAAACTTGGTACTAGTAGGAGTAGTACTAGTACGGAATGGTCCTACTCTATCAACGAGCCCCGTCTGACACAAAATTTCTTGGCTTCCGTGCTACAGCTAGATCTTCCCCTTGTTTCTGTTTTCCAACCCGGCGGCGGGCGGGGTGTCGGTTTGCTCAACGGCGGTCCCACATGAAAGTGAAAATGCTAGGCAACACGCCTTCCCTAAGCTATGTGTCGTGCCGGACGGGCCGTGTTGTACTCCCGATTCCCGAGCGTGTGGGGGTGCGGCCTTGAACGCGGCAGCCTTTTCCTTTACTAGCAATGTGCCCGTATGCTATGCGATGGATCCAAACTAGTAGAATAGTAGTATTTGTTCACAAACTTGAAAGAAATCACTATTGTTTTGATATACTCCTAATAAATTACTCCCTCCGTACCTAAATATTTGTCTTTTTTGAGATTTCAAATGGACTATCACATACGGATTATATAGACATATTCTAGTGTTTCTAGCAAGATGCCCGCGCGTTGCATGAAGTTGATGGAAAAGGTAAGGACAACTTATAAATTGAAGAATGGTGTACTAGTTAAAGTGATGCATATAATTAAGCAAAGGGATCACACATGTCGGTATTGACTGGAACGTGAATGCAACAGCACAATAAGAATTAAGGCCACGATGATGCGATCGTAGTGGTGGTTATAGAAGGAAAGAAGAAAGATGGATCGAGTTGTGATCAGATCGAGTTGTCACCCTTCTGCTGTCATTGTTGGGGGGGGGGGGGGGGGAGAGAAAGACGTATCGAGAGTGTGCGCGGTAGGCACAGAGGCACAACTAGCATGTGTGTGTGTGTGCGTGCGTGTGTGTGTGTGTGTGTGTGTGTGTTTGAAAGAGGAGTAGATCGATTATTATCAAGATCGATGTGCCACCCTACTCCTTCGGTGTCGGGTAGTGTGTGTGTGTATGTTTGAGAGAGAATCCAGTCGATAGATTAGTATCAAGATCGAGGTGTCACCCTACTCCTTTGGTGCCGGGTAGTGTGTGTGTATGTTTGAGAGAGAAGCCAGTCGATAGATTAGTATCAAGATCGAGGTGTCCCCTACTCCTTCGGTGTTGGGAAGTGTGGGTGTGTGTGTGGGGGGGGGGGAGCAGTCACACTCACATATCTCTACTCTTATAAAAAACGGAGTTGGTGATGATGGTGTTCCTGCCATCCTGCAATATAGGCCATCCGATTTATATCTGATGGACAGGAAGGAAAATATGGCAATTTTGAAAAAAGATACCCACACCCCTCTCCGCATTTGCAAATAAGGCATTCCCTCGTTCATCCTTTTCTCCCACAAGATCTGCCGGCCCTGCCGCGGATCGGGTCCCTGCGACCCGGATCCCGCCGCCGCTTGCCGTCGCCGGACGCTCGCGCCGCCGCCCGTTGCTCCTCTGCCTATTTGGGCTGCGCCGGCGGTGTCCATCGGAGCCCGGACATGTCCGACCATTCAACCCCCCCCCCCCCCCCCCCCGCGAGGTCTATTTTTGCCCAAGTCTTTTTCTGAAAAATCACCTTATGTTGCATTTTTGTGATGGGTGTAACTCTTTGCATGTAGCTCCGTTTCGTGCGTGTAATATGTCAAATTGTTCGCCTCGACGAATACATAATTTATTCTCATTGCATCATTTTCATTTGAGCTCATCTTGATGCCAGAAATGCTGTTAGAAGAGGGCTATGTGATGTTAGTTTCAGATTCTTATCAGAACATGCACTTTTGTCATTTTTGCCATGATTGATGTGTGCACCCTATGAACTTGAGTCCTACATGTGTTTTGTAATATGCCATGCCATCTTTACAGGAGTGTATGCCATGTATTTTTGTGATCTCTGTGGTGACTAGCACAAGCATGCAAACTAGGCTTCATGATGTTGCTGATTTCAGCCCCTGTTCTGCTGATATTTTTATGCCATGTTAACTTGATGCTACCTAGAGATCCATGCTTATTTTGAGATACTTCAGTAAGTATGTTTTGAACATATGGTTATTCTATATCCATCAATGCACTAGTTTGCAATTATGGAGTGCCATAGCTTGAGTCAATCGAGCTCTACTTTTGCTATAAAATGTTTCCTGGCAGGTTGTTTACATGTTATTCAATTTTGCCAAGGTTGTTGTTAGTGATCCATGTACCCTATGATCTTGCTCTTTCCATTCTTAGCTTCCTAAACATGTCTTATTACTGTTGGTTGCCTTTCCATGCCATGTATTGCTCTGTGGTGAGTGGTTCAAGCTCACCAACATGCCTACTTATTGTTGTTCCTGCCATGTATGAATCTGTAATATAACTTGCCATGTTTACATGGGTGCCATCATATTTTCTGATCCTTTTTGGCTCATGGTAAGTAAAGGACTTTTGTTCTATGCATTTAGTAGATCCATGCCATGCCTTTGTTTGCCATGATAAGTTCCTGTAACATGTTGTTTGATAGCTCTAAACATTGCAACCTGATGTCATTTCTGCTAAAGTCTGAAACTGTTATTATTTGCAATCTTGCCATGTCCTTTTGAGCATGTTCCAGTGATTTCTGGAGATAGCTCAGTGTTCATGTTTTGTAATGATTTACCTTTAAATCATGCCCATTCCTTTTGTTTTCTTTTTGAGGTCTTGTAGCATGTTGTTTTGATGCTTCAAATATGCCTACTTGCTGTTTTGGACAGATTGTTGTCATGCCTTGTATAGGGTGTATGTGTTGAACCGTTGCTCCGTTTTGAGTGTGCTCTATATGAAACTTGCTTGATTTTTCTTGTAGTTTCATATTATCATGTTGCATCCTTGTTTTGAGGTGTTTTCTTGATGTTTGTATGCATTTTGCCTCAATGCCATGCTTATCTTGTTTTGCTCATATCTTCTAGGCCGTAGCTCCGAATCTAATGAACTTTTTATGTAACTTGACTAGAATTTCGTGTAGATCATCATGGTGCATCTTAACTTTCTGTTTAACAACTTTAACATAAAGTTATTCAGATCTGTACCAATTTCGAAATTTGCATGAGGACTTACCGGAATTG
Source organism: Aegilops bicornis (assembly GCA_021605145.1). NCBI lineage: Eukaryota > Viridiplantae > Streptophyta > Magnoliopsida > Poales > Poaceae > Aegilops > Aegilops bicornis. The sequence continues at coordinate 638,502,455 of CM038675.1, forward strand.
TTATATGTTGTTCCCGGCCTAATTTAAACTTGCCTTGATGTGTTGTTCTTGTTTGCATCATCCCTTGCCATGAGTAGCTTCATGTAGTCTTGTCATGCATCATGCTTGTTTGTGCATCATGTCTTGTTCATGTGTGGTGTGTTTACCATGTTGCGTGCTTCTTCTTGTTAGTTCCTGTTTCGTTGCGATCGTGAGGATTCGTTCGCTCACGCTTGGTTCGGCTTCATCCGTTCGTCTTCTTCATGGACTCGTTCTTCTTCCTTGCGTGATTTCAGGCAAGATGACCGCTACCCTGGATCTCACTACTATCATTGCTATGCTAGTTGCTTCGTTCTTTCGCTATGCTGCGCTACCTATCACTTGCTGCTCAAGCCTCCCAAATTGCCATGTCAACCTCTAACCTTTTGCACCCTTCCTAGCAAACCGTTGTATGGCTATGTTACCGCTTTGCTCAGCCCCTCTTATAGCGTTGTTAGTTGCAGGTGAAGATGAAGTTTGTTCCCTGTTGGAACATGGAGATGTTGTTCCTTGTTGGAACATGTTTACTTGTTGGGATATCACAATATCTATTGTTTATTAATGCATCTATATACTTGGTAAAGGGTGGAAGGCTCGGCCTTATGCCTGGTGTTTTGTTCCACTCTTGCCGCCCTAGTTTCCTTCATGTCGGTATTATGTTCCCGGATTTTGCGTCCCTAACGCGGTCGGGTGATTTATGGGACCCCTTGACAGTTCGCTTTGAATAAGACTCCTCCAAAGAAGGCCCAACATTGGTTTTACCATTTGCCTCACCTAGCCCTTTTTCCCTTGGGTTTCCGGAGCCCGAGGGTCATCTTTATTTTACCCCGGGCGGTGCTCCTCAGTGTTGGTCCAAACTAGAGCACCGTCGGGACCATTCCTTGGCAACTTGGGTTACGTCGGTTCCTCAGACGCTTTCGCTCATCCGGTGTGCCCTGAGACCGAGATATGTGCAGCTCCTATCAGGATTTGTCGGCACATCCGGGCGGCTTTGCTAGTCTTGTTTTATTGCTGTCGAAATGTCTTGTAGCCGGGATTCCGAGACTGATCGGGTCTTCCCGGGGAGAAGGAATATCCTTCGTTGATCGCGAGAGCTTATCATGCAGGGTATAAACTTTCGAGAGCCGTGCCCGCGGTTATGTGGCAGATGGGAATTTGTTAATATCCGGTTGTAGTAAACTTGAAGCAAACTCTTCTAAAATACACCAACCGTGTGCGTAACCGTGAGTGTCCCTTTTCGGGGTTGATCGAGAGGAGAACACGGTTTCTCGGTTATGTCTCGACGTAAGTAGGAGTTCAGGATCACTTCTTGATCATTACTAGTTGACGCATTGTTCCTTTGTTTCTCTTCTCGCTCTCTTTTGCGTATGTTAGCCACCATATATGCTTAGCCGCTGCTGCAACCTCACCACTTTACCCCTTCCTTTCCCATTAAGCTTTGCTAGTCTTGATACCCATGGTAATGGGATTGCTGAGTCCTCGTGGATCACAGATTACTACACCACCAGTTGCAGGTACATGTTTGCGATGATCATGACGCGAGAGCGATGTTTATTTGTGTTGGAGTTCTTCATCTGCTTCTTCGATCAGGGGATAGGTTCCAGGTCGGCAGCCTGGGCTAGCAGGGTGGATGTCGTTTGAGCTTCTGTTTATGTTTCATCCGTAGTCGGATGTTGATCTTGTATATGATGTTGATGTATTCTTGTGACATTTGTGCCTTATGTATGTATCCCCATCTAGTATGTATGTTGATGTAATGATATCCACCTTGCAAAAGTGTTTCAATATGCGGGTCTATCCTTGGTGGGACCTTCGAGTTCCTTTTGGATAGGGTCGCATATTGGGCGTGTTCAAGTTGGTATCGAGCCTCGACCGACCCTAGGAGCCCCCTTGATTGATCGTGTAGTTTGGCCGTTGTTGAGTCTAGAAGAAAACTATTTTTGGAGTCTAGTTATATCGGAGAGTAGGAATTCTTTTTACTCCTCAGCCCCTTCGTCGCTCTGGTCAGGAATCTTGACGTAGGTGTTTTGAATTACTCCTCTTCCCCTTCAAATTTTTCTTTAGGTTCACGCAGTTGATTTTCCGGTAGTTGTTCCTCAGCTCTTTTTATCCGGTGCATCTCTCGTCAAGTCGACTCGACCATCTTCATCTTTGAGTCCAATCCTCAGTTCTTCCTCCGACGTCGTTGTTTTTCCTTGTCCGAAGTTGTCCTTGTTTTTCCCACCCGCCCACCCTTCTTCTTCTCGGAACCGGAGTCCGTAATCGAGTATGCTTCCTACTCGTGCAAAGTCTTTGCTTTCTTTCCTCAATGATTTCAACCGGTGTTTTCTATTCAAGACATTCGTCGGTTTCCCCTTCCAAGTTGCCTTTGTTTTTCCCGCCCTCCCACCCTATTATTCCGGGAGTTTGAGTTTCTTCCGACCATCAATATCATTCGTCTGGAGCCTCTTCAGTCTTCCCTCAGTTATTTCAATCGGTGAATTCTCGTCTTGTTCGACATTCTTCATCTCTTTTCTTTTTCCGGTGGATTCAATTCAAGTTTTTCGGGTTGATCACATTCTTTTCCTTGGTTAAAGTGTTTTTCCCTGCTCGTTCGTCTCTCGTCAGTTTATCCTTCCGGAGTGCTCAAGACATCTCAGGAGATTCGTCTGTGTTCTAATTAATTCGAGGTTGTCACCTCATTCAAATATTCAATTGTTCCGGTGCATTATCTATCTGTTCATCATCCCTTTCGAACGGTGTTTTCTTTTAGTGGGCCCTAACCCACAGGTCTTTTCCCAGGATCTTACCTGACTCTTCTAATTCCCCCGGAGTTTTTTTGCAATTCTTTTCATTTGTGACGTAAGAATGAATTTCATCAGTCAGATGCCTTTCCAAGATCGATTTCAAATCATTTCATTGTTGGCTCAACCACTTTGCTTTTCATTCTCCCGGAGTATCCCAATAATTTTGGTGGTGTTTCTCGTCATCATTTGAAGATTGAAGCAGAGTTTTTCCTCTAAATCTTGTCCATTCTCCCGGAGATTCGCGGTGCTAGCTCGATGTTATCCTCCCGAATTGTTTTCAATCATGCAATTCTTTTCATCCATCCGGAGTACTTCAGGTGTTGCTTTCGCTCTCGATCATCCGGAGGCCATCTTTTCGGAATATCTCTCCATTCTAAGTTTTTCAAAGTCGTTCTCCAATTATTCTATATCCGTGCCCCTTCGTTCGTCTCAATATTCTTACGGTGCTTCGTTCAAGTATTCTTCTATCAGTTCGCGATCTCTTTGTTCTCTTGCATTTTAATTACCTCAAGTATCTTCGTGCTTTTCTAATTCTTCCCGGTGATTCATTCTCTTCGTTAGTCATTTCCGAGTTCTTACGGTGGTTCGTTCAAGATTCTTTTTCCTTGTTTATCATATTAATTCATTCGTTCTTTCCAATCCTACCGGTGGTTCATGAAGACCTTCTCAAGTTTGCGATATGTCACTTCTCAATCCTTTTCAAGAAGAATAAGTAGTATGCAAAATCCACTACGTGTCATCAATTTAATTTGATGAAGGAAAAGCATACAGTAAATCTTATTCTTATTTCATCCAAGTGAGTAAACCCTTTCTTCGGAGTTTGTTCTTGATGAATAAATTCTAGTCCCAAGTGGTTTCATCTTTTCTTTTCCGGAGTTCAAATTTCCCTCGACCATCTCGTCGGAACATCCATCTAATTCATCGCAGGCTCATCTTATTCTTTCTTCCTTCATTTTATCTCGTCATCCTTTTGTCACCGGAGTTCTTCATGGTGGTTCTTCATGATTTAATTCATTCTTCAAGTGTTCATCAAGATTCTTGTCGGTGGAGTTCAAGTATCCCTTTCTTCTCGCGTCTTGAAGTGCAATTAATTCTCCGTATTCTTTTGAAGTGGAATTTTGCAGTTCTTCGTTCTTCTCAGATATTCAACTCCGTTCAATCCTTCCTTCAAAGCTCTTTTCATTCAACTCTTTCAATTCTTTCCGGAGGTTTTGTGTCATGTCTTCATCAAGTATCGTTACATCCTCTCTAGTTCATGTTCTAATCCTTCCATTTTCAGCCGGAGTGCTACCTAAATCCTTTCAGTCTTATTCGTTTTTTTCTCATTCTAAGCACTCCGGTTAGAACGAGTGGTTTCATAGTCTATCTGATCTCGTGAGCTTTCGATTCTCGTCATTCTCGTCGTTCCTCTCTTCTTCTCAAGTGCTCTCGATTCCTTGCTTCTTCTCTTGAGTTCTTGTTTCACCTCATCCTTTTTCTCTTCCGTCTCGGTCCTAAGATCTCGGGACGAGATCTCTTGTTAGTGGAGGAGTGTTGTAACGCCCCGGATTCGATGCGCCAGGTGTCCGCCAGTTATTCGCCGTCCTTGCCATGTCATGTGCTTGCGTGTTGCACTTTTCCATGTCATCATATGCATTTCATATCATGTCTTCATGTGCATCGCATTTGCATACGTGTTCGTCTCATGCATCCGAGCATTTTCCCCGTTGTCCGTTTTGCAATCCGGCACTCCTATGTCTCCCGGCGCCCCCCTTTACCTCTTTTCATGTGCGGGTGTTAAATGTTCTCGGAATGGGTTGCACCTTGTCGTGCGGTCTTATTATAGTGTAGACAGGCCGCCTGCCAAGTTTTGTCGCATTCGGAGCCCATCTGATAGCCCAACCGTTAAATGTATAGCGGTACCGTTGTCGGTACCTTCGTCGGACGTTTTGGCTTCCGGAAACTGCTGTCGGGCCTCTCCCTCTTCTCTCCCGCAGCCCATGGTCTCTCCACAGCCCACCTAGTCCCCTCTCTATACGGAGCCGCACGATTGCGATCGTACGGCTCGAAAACCCCTCCTAACCCCCAAACCCTAGCAAATCTGCTATATAAGGACACCCTAGTCCATTTTTGGGCAACCTAGACCCCTCCCCTAACCTCCTGCCACAGACTCCACCCTCCTCCTCATTTTTTGTGCCGCCCTAGTCACCCCGCCACTTGGCGCCGCCGCCTTCTCCTCAAAATCCGGTCGGGCCACCTCGCTGCCGCCACTTGGCGCGTCCCGGTTGGCCAGCCGCCACCCAGCCACAGCCTCCAGCCACTGGGCGCACGCCACGCGGCCCCTGCCTCCACTCCCACCGCCGCGGCCCTCCCGGCCCAGATCCGCCCGCCCGGGCCGTGCTCCCAGGCCCTGCTTCCAGCTCAGCGCCGCCGCCCTCGGCGCTTCGCCTCCTGCGCCCGGCTGCGAGCCACCGCCCGGCGGCCCGCCGTCTGCGCTTCGTCCTCGTCGCGGAGGACCCCGCCGCCGCCTCGGACCGTGAACTCCGCCGCCAGTCGCGCCTCCCGTCGCCCTCTCCTCTTGCTCCTCTCTCTCTCTCAGATCTCTCTCTCCCTCGCGAGGCACCGCCGCCTTGCCGGCGGGCGAACCCCGTCGCCGACCCGCTGAAGCTTCGCCCGGGCCTCAGCGCCAGAATCTGCTGGCCTGCCGCGGATCCGGTCCCTGCGACCCGGATCCCGCCGTCGCCGGCCGCTCGCGCCGCCGCCCGGTGCTCCGCTGCCGCGTTTGGCAGCGCCGGACGTGTCCGGAGGCGCCCGGACATGTCCGTCCAGTCAACCCCCCCGCGAGGTCTATTTTTGCCAGTCTTTTTCTGAAAAATCACCTTATGTTGCAATGTTTTGATGGGTGTAACTCTGTGCATGTAGCTCCGTTTCGTGCGTGTAATATGTCAAATTGTTCGCCTCGAGAAGTACATCATTTCATCTAATTGCGTCATTTTCATTTGAGCTCATATTTATGCCCGAAATCCTGTTAGAAGAGGGCTATGTGATGTTAGTTTCAGATTTTTATCAGAACATGCACTTTTGTCATTTTTGCCATGATTGATGTGTGCACCCTATGAACTTGAGTCCTACATGTGTTTTGTAATATGTCATGCCATCTTTACAGGAGTGTATGCCATGTATTTTTGAGATCTCTGTGGTGACTAGCACAAGCATGCAAACTAGGCTTCATGATGTTGCTGATTTCAGCCCCTATTCTGCTGATATTTTTATGCTATGTTAACTTGATGCTACCGAGAGATTCATGCTTATTTTGAGATACTTCAGTAAGGATGTTTTGAACATATGGTTATTCTCTATCCATCCATGCCCTTGTTTGCAATTATGGAGTGCCATAGCTTGAGTCAATCGAGCTCTACTTTTGCTATAAAATGTTTCCTGGCAGGTTGTTTACATGTTATTCAATTTTGCCAAGGTTGTTGTTAGTGATCCATGTACCCTATGATCTTGCTCTTGCCATGCTTTGCTTCATTAACATGTCTTTTTACTGTTGGTTGCCTTGCCGTGCCATGTATTGCTCTGTGGTGAGTGGTTCAAGCTCACCAACATGCCTACTTATTGTTGTTCCTGCCATGTATGAATCTGTAATATAACTTGCCATGTTTACATGGGTGCCATCATATTTTCTGATCCTTTTTGGCTCATGGTCAGTAAAGGACTTTTGTTCTATGCATTTAGTAGATCCATGCCATGCCTTTGTTTGCCATGATAACTTCCTGTAATATTTCTGCTAAAGTCTGAAACTGTTATTATTTGCAATCTTGCCATGTCCTTTTGAGCATGTTCTAGTGATTTCTGGAGATAGCTCAGTGTTCATGTTTTGTAATGCTTTACCTGTAAATCATGCCCATGCTTTTTTTTTCTTGTTGAGGTCCTGTAGCATGTTGTTTTGATGCTTGCAATATGCCTACTTGTTGTTTTGGACAGATTGTTGTCATGCCTTGTATAGGGTGTATGTGTTGAACCGTTGCTCCGTTTTGAGTGTGCTCTATATGAAACTTGCTTGATTTTGCTTGTAGTTTCATATTATCATGTTGCATCCTTGTTTTGAGGTGTTTGCTTGATGTTTGTATGCATTTTGCATCAATGTCATGCTTATCTTGTTTTGCTCATATCTTCTAGGCCGTAGCTCCGAATCTAATGAACTTTATACGTAACTTGACTAGAATTTCGTGTAGATCATCGTGGTGCATCTTAACTTGCTGTTTAACAACTTGAACATAAAGTTATTCAGATCTGTACCAATTTCGAAATTTGCATATGAGGACTTACCGGAATTGTTATATGTTGTTCCCGGCCTCATTTAAACTTGCCTTGATGTGTTGTTCTTGTTTGCATCATCCCTTGCCATGAGTAGCTTCATGTAGTCTTGTCATGCATCATGCTTGTTTGTGCATCATGTCTTTTTCATGTGTGGTGTGTTTACCATGTTGCGTGCTTCTTCTTTTTAGTCCCTGTTTCGTTGCGATCGTGAGGATTCGTTCGTCTACGCTTGGTTCGGCTTCATCCGTTCGTCTTCTTCATGGACTCGTTCTTCTTCCTTGCGGAATTTCAGGCAAGATGACCGCTACCCTGGATCTCAATACTATCATTGCTATGCTAGTTGCTTCGTTCTTTCGCTATGCTGCGCTACCTATCACTTGCTGCTCAAGCCTCCCAAATTGCCATGTCATCCTCTAACCTTTTGCACCCTTCCTAGCAAACCGTTGTTTGGCTATGTTACCGCTTTGCTCAGCCCCTCTGATAGCGTTGTTAGTTGCAGGTGAAGATGAAGTTTGTTCCTTGTTGGAACATGGAGATGTTGTTCCTTGTTGGAACATGTTTACTTGTTGGGATATCACAATATCTATTGTTTATTAATGCATCTATATACTTGGTAAAGGGTGGAAGGCTCGGCCTTATGCCTGGTGTTATGTTCCACTCTTGCCGCCCTAGTTTCCGTCATATCGGTATTATGTTCCCGGATTTTGCGTCCCTAACGCGGTCGGGTGATTTATGGGACCCCCTTGACAGTTCGCTTTGAATAAAACTCCTCCAGCACGGCCCAACATTGGTTTTACCATTTGCCTCACCTAGCCCTTTTTCCCTTGGGTTTCCGGAGCCCGAGGGTCATCTTTATTTTACCCCCCAGGCCAGTTCTCCTTCGAGTGCTGGTCCAAACTAGAGCACCGTCTTGGGACCATTCCTTGGCAACTTGGGTTATGTCGGTTCCTCAGACGCTTCGCTCATCCGGTGTGCCACGAGACCGAGATATGTGCAGCTCCTATCAGGATTTGTCGGCACATCCGGGCGGCTTTGCTGGTCTTGTTTTATTCTTTGTCGAAATGTCTTGTAGCCGGGATTCGAGACTGATCGGGTCTTCCGGGAGAAGGAATATCCTTCGTTGATCGCGAGAGCTTATCATGGGCTAAGTTGGGACACCCTGCAGGGTATAAACTTTCGAGAGCCGTGCAGCGGTTATGTGGCGATAGGAATTTGTTAATATCCGGTTGTAGTAAACTTGAAGCAAACTCTTCTAAAATACACCAACCGTAATGCGTAACCATGAGTGTCTCTTTCGGGGTTGATCGAGAGGAGAACACGGTTTCGGGTTATGTCTGGCGTAAGTAGGAGTTCAGGATCACTTCTTGATCATTACTAGTTGACGACCGTTCCTTTGTTTCTCTTCTCGCTCTCTTTTTGCGTATGTTAGCCACCATATATGCTTAGCATTGCTGCAACCTCACCACTTTACCCCTTCCTTTCCCATTAAGCTTTGCTAGTCTTGATACCCATGGTAATGGGATTGCTTTGAGTCCTCGTGGCTCATGATTACTACACCACCGATTGCCAGGTGTACAGGTTTGCGATGATCATGACGCCGAGAGCGATGTTTATTTGTGTTGGAGTTCTTCATCCGCTTCTTCGATCAGGGGATAGGTTCGGTGTCGGCACTGGGCTAGTGTGGTGGATGTCATTTGAGCTTCTGTTTATGTTTCATCCGTAGTCGGATGTTGATCTTGTATATGATGTTGATGTATTCTTGTGACATTTGTGCCTTATGTATGTATCCCCATCTAGTATGTAATGTTGATGTAATGATATCCACCTTCCAAAAGCGTTTCAATATGCGGGTCTATCATTGGTGGGACCTTCGAGTTCCTTTTGGATAGGGTCGCATATTGGGCGTGACAGATAGGTAGATAGCATATGTGTGAGAGACATTATTATACTTTGAGACATTAGTGGTTGTGGGTGGGCGGAATTAAAGGGGTGGGCGTGTTAGACATAGAGAGCGTGTGTGTTTCTGTGTGAGAGACTTGTAGGACGGGGTAGAAAGACGAATTTAACTCTGACGGAGGGAGAGAAATACAAGAAGTGCGTGTGTGATTTCGATGCCCACAGGAAATGAGATATGTATGCGTGTGAGAGAGATTGCACAATTCATTCACGTATCACTATCTAGCGATCGTGGACGTGCATCGCTTGAACATAAGTCAATATCTACATCGTATCGTGGCCAAAGGTACAATATAGATTCAAAGCTATAAAGATTGGACACTCACATATCACATTTTTTTCTATTTAAATAAACCTTTTTAGTTGTGCATGCCAAAGTTACAGTGATGTTTCTTCAAACAACCAATGTAGCTATCATGTACATGCACCATTGTTACTCTTGCATTAAAATTCATTAGTCTTGGATGATTTAAGTTTCTATTTTGAAGTAATATATGTAATATTCATATATGAATTCAGCAGATGCATAATTTATGAAATGGAGGCTGTGTAATCGTATGAGGTAACACTTTTAAGTAGCTAACTACAATATCCATTTCTTTTTGTGCGCCTCTACACTAACACGTCAATGCATTATGTTTAAAGTAAATAACCAATGGCACTAAATTATCTATTTACACGAGAAATACATAGGCTGAGCGTTTGATCCCTTTCTTTGTGAACACGCCACTACACCCATACGATTGGCCGCGCCCGTGTGAACGTCCAAGTTATCGGCGCATCATCCCGAGTTATTGTCTTTTTTTCTGGGGTGGACTTCACACCAGTTATTAACTGCTGACGCGTGCCCCGTGTACACAGTATAGCATGACCTTCCCACTAGCACGGTCCAAAATTACTTGAAACTGGATACGAACGATCCCGCGGGCGGCAAAATGTCCCGCCTCCTTCTAAAATTTCCGCCACCTTAGTCTTTAGCATGCGAAATCCCCCTTTTGTCCTTGGTGCACGGAGACCAACAGTTACAATACCGCCCTCATCTACTTGATAGGTCGGGGCTGCTTTGGTAACTTCCGGTTCCCCCCACTACACGGCACCCCTATTTCCTCTCCCCCTCCCGCAAAAACGACTAACTCCAAAGCACCAGAGCATCTTACATCACGCCGTCCATACTTCATCGCCCTTTCTCCCCTCCCCTCTCGAAACCCTAGACTACTCATCCACCGGCGTACCATAGCCCATTCATCGCCAACAAGGCCCACCTCCCGGATCTGCTTCTGCAGCCGCATCTACCCCTCCCACCTCCCCTAGAAACAAGTAGACTGCTCATCCACCACTGTACCACAGCCCATTTAGTTCCGGCCTTCCCCACGGCGCCGAATCTGCTTCGCCGGTACTCTCGTCAACCGCGCCGCATCTGCACCGGCTCATGTGTACTCCCCACTGGAGATGATTCGTCACCGACACCTTCCTCAACCCTACCGGAGCCGCTTCGCCGACACCTTCCTCAACCCTACTGGAGCCGCTTCGCCGACACCATCGTCAACCCTACCGGAGTAGCTTCGCCTATACCATTCTCAACCCTACCGGGGCCGCTTTGCCAATTCACAAGTCCACGGCTTCAGATCCGCTTCCTCGCACCCTCATCCAACCTATCAAGGCAGCTTCGACGCCTGGCCCACGGCCGCAGATCCGCATCGTCGACACCACCCTTAACCCAACCACCGAAGCAGCTTCTGGCGCCCCGTCCACGGCCGCAGATCCGTATCATCGACACCATCCTTATCCCAACCACCAGACAGCTTCTGACGCCCCGTCCATGGCCGCAGATCCGCGTCATCGACACCATCCTTAACCCAACCACCGGAGCAGCTTCACCTACGCCCTCGTCCACGGCCACAGATCTGCTTCGCCCACACCATAGTCCACCCTACCGGAGCTGCTCCACAAACACCCTACTCAACGGTTCTAGATCTCCTTACCGGACCCCGACAGCCAGCGCAGCGTCATCACCCTCGACGTTTCTAACCTGATTCCCACCGTCTGGAGAGATGACAAACACCCACCACGGCCTAGGTACTTGTCACCTTTAAACCCGTCCAGCATCACCTGCCCGATGTACTTCAAATATACTAACCGTCATTTGTTACTGTTATGCGGTGGCGAAAACTACAAGGACGATGTTTCTTACAGATCTAACAGCTTGGCCAACCAAGATCCCGGATCGAGGCATTGATATGATCTTGTAAGAGCGTCTCTCTCTCTCTTGTATTGTTCGTGTGCCGGCGTGCTTTGCTAGGATTTTCGACCAAGAATCGCTTTGTGAAGACAATGATTTCTACTACTGGCTGCTAAATTACTAAATTAGATATGTAAATGTCATACATGATACTACCTCGTACCTCCGTTCCTAAATATAAGTCTTTCTAGAGATTCCACTATAGGATACATACGGAGCAAAATTAGTGAATATACACTCGAAAATGCATCTATATACATCTGTATGTGGTCCATACTGGAATCTCTACAAAGACATATATTTAGGAACAGGGGCAGTACATTACACAAAATCGTAGGTGGCATGCAGGAATTCCAGTGCACTACATTAGGCTCCCTTAGAGTGCCAGCTAGTCCAGCATACAGAGTCATGGCTAATCTATGGTACGCACACAATCGTTAATTGGTGGTTTAAATATGCGCAAGGGACATGCAATGTAGTATCATGTAGAGATGTCTGAACTTAGCCGTGTCAACTTGCAGATAGGGTTACACAATGAAAAAGTACAAGATGTATGTGGAAATTTCATGGAACATCACAAAAAAAGGAGAGGCAGCGGTGAGCCTATACAGTGTGCTATGGTACGTCACTCCTCCATTGCAATCATCATGACATGTTATTTGTATGCCAGTTCTATTAGCCAAGTTCCTTAGGGACAGTTATTACGCGTTATCCTAAGAAAATAAGCACACGTGAATATAAGCTCCATGTAATACGCCAACCAGTTCTTTTCATTGCGTTTTCAGCTTATATTTGGTATGATCAGTGGAAAGTCTAGATTGCATTATATATTTTTCATTTTGCTGCCCATTTGGAAATTAATTTGACTTGCAAACATCACAAATTGAACCCAGTGCAGTAATTAATATGATAGGAAAACAAACCATCACTATTTGCTCAAAATGCAAATACAAAGATACCATCTACTTGGCACAATCTACTTTGGTCAATGTTTTCCATAGAGATCCCATTGCCTAATTTAAAAGAAGAACGCATGACCCACATTTAAATGAAGAACAATTATTTATTAAAATTCGGTGACACCTGAAAGCATCATATAGCAGCAGCATCTCATAGCAACTCATCATACAGCAGCAACAGTCTGCAATTCATCATATACCAGCAGCAGCTCATAGAAATTCATCATATAGCAGCAGCAGGAACATCTCATAGCAATTCATCATATAGCAGCAGCAGGAGCAGCTCATAGCAATCCATCATATAGCAGCAGCAGGAGCAGCTTGTAGCAACTCATCATATAGCAGCAGCAGCAGCAGCTCATAGCAATTCATCATATAGCAGCAAAGAGCTCATAGCAACTCATCATACAGCAGCAGCAGCTCATTGCAATTCATCATATAGCAGCAGCAGGAGCAGCTCATAGCAATGCATCATATAGCAGCAGCAGAAGCAGCTCATAGCAATTCATCGTATAGTGGACCAGAATGAAAATTTGGCAAAAAAATCAGAGGAGATCCTCACCTTGTTGGATGAGCTCATCCTTCAACAAAGACCTCAAGGCCATGGCACGGGAGGAGAGGAGGAATAAGGTGCCTTACGCGCAGTGTGGCATCGGCCGTGGTTGTGCAAATACCACCGGAGTAGTACGTTGGACGAACCACAGTGGAGCAGCTGCTAGAGACCATGATAATGAGGGGCGGCACAAGAGGGAGGATCAGCCAGGGAGATTTGCCCATACCCGCCGGCCATGTAGCCTAGCTGGACATAGCGTCGTCAAGGACCAGGTCAGATGGGACCAGTGGCAACGGCTCGCTGGAGGAACCCTAGTGCTGCAGGCAGGGGATCGAGGTAGAGGGAAAGGGGAGAGGAGATGCAAGCGGGCAGGGCAATGAATGCTTGCGTGTTTGTTTTACTTGAGGGTCGGGTGTGACACGGGCGTCGTGATTGCATTTTGAGTGTAATATTAGGCAGACAACAGAGTCATTTCACTATTCCCCTTCCCTTCAATTTTTAGTGAGGTTCTACCCGAAACACCCCCCCCCCTCCAAAGCGAAATTAGTTAAGCCCAAGCCCATGACTCAAAAATGACTTCTTTACATCTTTTATGGCTTATTTTGACAATATGCCCTCAAAAGGTGGAATTGAACTGGCCCTTAACATGCAATTCAATTGTGCGTGCAATGATGAATCACTCCCGCCTGCTATTTGTACATTTAGGCATCATCATACATGGCATAACCTAATACATGTGCATTCCATTGTAGAATCTGGAATATGCAATGTTTATGTTAGTTCATACGCTGCACATGATGTTTAAATGCCCCTTAAATCTGGTCAGTCAAGTGATGGTCTTTAAGCCTCCTTCTTTGCTTATTTTCTTGATATGTAAGATTTGCTCACACATCTGTTCAATTGCTTGTTTGCATCAGCCAGCCATACTAGGACTGTTTGCTTTGATTACTTGTTGTTCTTGACCTAACACTCTAACAGAGCTTGTCAACGATTTAAACACTAAGGGCTGTTGTAGTGGGGCCTTGTCTAACTCATAGATGACATAAAGATTTGGTTGTACACTACAGTAGGCTCTCCAAGATTACCTAGAGATCCAGTTTGAAGGTATGCCTAGTTTTTACATAGTGCAGACATAGTAAATGCTCATTTCATTGTGTGCAAGTGCAAGAGATGCGGCATGTTTCATTATGTGGTGTTGTTTTGTTATAATCTCATCCTTTTGTGTTCACAGAATGGAAAGTATGCATATTTATCTTCCAAGGAGACGAGTAACTAGTTTGTGTCACCTTGCAGAGGGGTGCAATGAAGATAAGATTGAGGATTTCCAAGTACAAGTTGTTAGGAATGAGCCTTGAAATAGAAGTAGGTTATGCGCTGATCCTCTACAACCTGCTAAGGTTAGTCACTGTATGCAACTCAACAGTTCAATTCCTTGTTTGTTTCAGGCATAGTTAATTTTCTCTTTTCAACTGCTTTATTTGTCCTTAGTTAATGAGATTCCCAAATAATCATGCCCGATGTTCGGTACTTGTATCACTATTAGTTGACATTATTAAAGGCCTTACCATTTAATTACTCTGCTGAAGTGTGCCTGAAGCTTTGAAGTCTATTAACCAACTATTATTGCATGAGGCTCACAATCTAGTTTATACTACGCTAATGATTGCATAGTTTTGCCTGCTGTAGTATGTTTGTATGAAACCCTTTGTTGTTCATTATGCTCCCTAAGACTTTAATTGAGGTACAGAATGGCCAACTACTTGCTTACTTATACGCAAAATGCTATCTAAATTTGTAACTTGTCTGTGTTTTCGATTGGGCCCCAACATCATGCTCCTCTGGTGAGCTAAGAGGGATTTCTGTATGCAGGCTGCACCGACTATCTTTTTTATAATTTTTAAAATATCACCTGCTTATGCTTCATGACGTGTAACATTTTTTTGTGAAAGTGACGTGTAACATTATTGTTAATCCTGTTTTGCCATGTAGTACAAAATAGTGTCTTGTTAAACCCATTGTTGTAACTATATTTTTTCCCTAGTCATGTGTACTTACAGAAACATTTCAGGATGAAGTGACATCAACACAAAAATCCGCGAGCAGTGCGGCATGGCCGTTACTGAATGATTGTGGATTGGAATTGGAATGTGCTGATGTTCTCGAGCATCAACTAGAGGTGTCAAGACAACGTGTACATGATTGTCAACGTATAATCAACAAGTTGAGACTGGACATGCATGTATTAGATGCAGGAGTCAAAAACTGAAACAAGACACTGAGGTAACCATGAAGTAATTGGAGATTTTGCAGACTGAAATTTGTGCTATCTGTATCCGGCCAATCCTATTTTCTGAAGAGATTATAGTTCAAATGGAGTTAAGTTGATGCGCGTCCATGATGTATGAGCTGTATTTGCCCAGTGTATGTAATTTCTTTGTTTGTGTATGCTTTATTATCACCTGTGCCGAACCATAATGCCCAGTGGGTATAATTGGCTGTAATTTCTTTATTGTATCGTGTAGGGTTATTCTACCTTTCTATGCCTTGATCTCTTTGTTGTATAGTGTATGCTTTTTAGAGGTGATAGTATTGAGTAGGATAATTCTTTGAATATGCTATATCGTTCAAACGGGGGCCAACTCGCCCGACCATGGCCCTTCATGGGCCGTCGGATCCATGGGCCTTCAACGTCTTGTAGAGGATCCATGGGCCGACTCATTCTGGTCTTGTACGGGCCTTTAATGGGCCGTGACGGGCCTATAATGGAAATCGTGACGTTTTATGGGCTGACCATAACGGACGTTAATAGGCCGTGTTGGTGATGCTATGAAAATGACCCAACAGACTAACGGACCACAAACGGGCCGATCAGAATAACGGGCTGAATTTGGCCCACAAGCAGAAAATGACAGTAACGGGTCGTAAGTAAACGAATGCTGCAAATGAGCCCAAGAATAAATGGGCCCTCAAGGCCGAAAGTTAACTTGGGCTGGAAACGGCCCAATGGAATAACGGCCCATTAATGGGTATAAAGTGTTACAGTGTTCATTACGGGCCAGTTTCACCGCGGGCCGTTAATGGGTGTAAAGTAATACACTGTTCATTAGGGGCCAGTTTCAGCACGGGCCGCTAATGGGCCAAGAGTTACAAAGGGCCACATATGGGCCAAAAGATGTCATGGGCCATACATGGGCCAGAAGTGAAAACAGGCTGGAATCATATTGGATGGCCCAGATGACGCTACTGGGCCTAATTCGCATAGGGCGTAACGGGCCTTGGGTTAGCGGGCTGTAAATGGGCTATATGCTAACAGGCCGTTAACAGGCTTTCCATGGGCCGGCCCGCCAGCTTTTGACCAAGTCAAATGGGCCGGCCTTTTCACAGGAATGGGCCACTGTTGGGCCGTGCCACGTGTCGACGTATCATAGGCGCCTTCATCCAAAGGAGTGGATGACATCTGTCCCAATGATGAGCCGACACGTGTTTCCTCCAGCCAATGATGATTTTACACGTGGAAAATCCCCATTGGTCGGGGCTGTTAACAGGTTATCGGATCCAAAACCCGACCCGATAGCTTAACAGCGTTCCATTACGGTGGATGCCACGTGTCGGTCACCCTTGACGAAAGCACTTTTGTGACGCGCGATTTAACGTCATGGAAGTGGACACTTCCATGATGATAATTTTGGTAATGTCATGGAACACTTCTACGACAGCACAAGTATGACTATCTTGATTCTGTCATAGATTTGTCATGGATGTACATGCATGACAGAAAACGTGACCTATTGTGACAAACATGTATCATCACGGAAGTGTGTTTTTTTGTAGTGTAGGCTACACGGGCCAGAGTTAGGACAGTAATTTTCTACCACCAAACATTAGTCTCGCGCTGTTTCGGGTGACCAGAGGCCTATTTGGTGCTTCGTTCAATATTTGGGAGCACAAGCATTAACGTTTTCGGTTCTCTTAGATTGAACATTCAGGATTTGTCAAACTTCACAAATCTTTACTCTTGAAAATCCTAAAGCTACGATTGTTTTGGAATGGAGGTGGTACATTTGAATATACATTGTACACGAGTATATATTAAAAAATATGCAACTTACCTCAGTTCCTGCATGATTCCAGATATAATCTCCTTGGGTTGCAAAAAAAAAAGTTAGACATGCATATGAATATCTATATAGCATGTTCAAACGCACAACAAAGATTGATGCCCCCTTTTACATCTTATTTACAAATGCCATTATCTTGGGTTCATATAGATGAATGCACTTCCTATGCATTCGAATCTTCGAAAGCCCCTTTATATTGAATTCGACATGTATTCTATTTTGTAGCTAGCAATTTGGAATGTATCCATGCAAGTGAAAAATGTATAAAGTGCTTCACACTAACAACATGGAGTGCACTAATTAATGTTTATATATGAATTGCAAAAGCATCCATTGTCTGTATTTCAAACCCCTCTCACTCTATGGATCGATAATATGAAATAAGCACATGCACATGCTAGAATTCAATAGAGTATGGGTGTCTGATAGACCAATTTTCGTCCATACGCAATTTGCAAAATTCATGATCTCATCCAAAAATAATAATGCCAATTATATTTTAATTTCATGCGTAGAACCGCATTTTACACGTAGATGCACTGTGCCTCGGCCCGTTCTCACAAACGCGCTATATATCTCTCTATCTACCGCATAAGTGCACACACTTTATATGCATCGGCATTTCTCTTTCACACATGCTCACAATGTGTCTCGGGGTGTCGGGGAGTCTCACGCACATGCTCTCTCTCTCTCTCTCTCATTCTGACTACTACGTACCACTCTTTTCACTAATCTCAGTTGGAAAACACTATTTTTCTCACATGCATATATACACATGCACGGTCTCTACTAGCCCTCTATATGCACATATATGTGCCTACGTTTCTCCTGCATGCACATTATCTTTAGGCCTCTCTCGCACACATTGCCCCCCCCCAGACACACCTCTCTCTTAGTAGTTGGCAGATATGATTCCATCATATCATTCGGTAGGAGATCCCTGACTGTTAAGCTGGATGGTAATATGAGGAAAAGTTTTACCCTTGTTCGGACCCTTGCAGTTGAGGAAAAAGCCTACTCCTGGTACTGTGTATTAGTGATAGGGTGTGTACAAAGTACACGTGAATACCAAGCATTGTGCGTGTGTGTATACTATCGACGAACTAGCCCCAAACTTCTATAACATACTGGGGGCCTAGGGTTACAAATCATATATAGTCGGCTTATCACCAGTGGGGATAGAGTCCTCCGGGACTCTGGTACCTAGCTTCGTGTTGTACGCTGAGTCGTCCACATGGGTCTTCGTATAACGCATCTAGATCCAACCTATGTGGCGCAGGATGGAACCGACACATGAGTCCTCATGTTGACCCACCACAACTAGAAATGATGTGCCCACCACACCACACACATAATCGAATTAACGAGAAAATAAGCATATACAATAGTACAATGTTATACATGAGAGTTAATTGCATGGTGCATCCAAAATATTTGTTCTGCATTGTGAATGTTTATATATTTTCCTAAAATATTAGTCACGGGAAGAGAAACGAAGGGCATATCTCTCCTTGTCTCCAGCGGACATCCCCTCTTTCTACACCACTTCCACGTACGCACACAAACTATCTCTCGGCCCTCTAAAAGTATGCATGCCCACGACACATTCACGCATGACGGTCACTGTATTTCAAGCTAAAGCACTATACGGTCACTGGAGTTCAGAATATGCTCATTACGGTCACCATATACATTCTCGTGGTGACCATACGGTATCTAGCTCACGATACGTCTCCGTATTTTCTTGATGACACTGACGGACTTTGCATTTGATGCGTGCCCTCTAAAAGTATGCATGCCCACGACACATTCACGCATGACGGTCACTGTATTTCAAGCTAAAGCACTATACGGTCACTGGAGTTCAGAATATGCTCATTACGGTCACCGTATACATTCTCGTGGTGATCATACGGTATCTAGCTCACGATACGTCTCCGTATTTTCTTGATGACACTGACGGACTTTGCATTTGATGCGTGCTCCGTATTTTGTTGACGACACGTACGGTCATTATATTTGAAGCGAAAGCATGATATGGTCACCAGACTTCAGAATAAGCTCATCACGGTAACCACATACATTTTGTTGTGCTAACCAACATGTGGTTGGATGGTTAGGAGGACAGTGGTTTCTCAAGCCCACCAGGGTTAAAGTCCCGGTGCTCCCATTTATCCTGGGTTAATTTCAGTATTTTCCGGCGATGTGCGTTCAGTGGGAGGAGACATTCCACTCTACTACGAGGCACCTATGATGACTTCGTAAAATCTCAAGATCATATGCTGGCCTACTCTCTCGAAGGTGCTCATAGGGGTAGGGTCTGCGTGTGTGCGCTTATAGCGGTGAGTGCTTGCGCATATATATGAGCTCTTGCGTGCATGCCGTGTTAAAAAAATACATGTCATGATTATACGGTCACTGGCTCACCCGTACAACTCCGTATTTTGTTGATGGCACAATCAATTGACCAGTCAAACGTTCCATGTGGCGCAACTAGTGTTGCACCATCGGGGCACGTAACCATGGGGCCCACCTGTCAGCCCGTATATGAAAGAAAAAAATGGTAGTTTGAGTCTGTACTGTGTTAATAAAATACATTTTAGGGTGATCATACGGTCACTGGCTCACCATATAACTCCGTAATTTGTTGATGACACGATAAATTGACCAGTCAAACTGTCCACATTCAGCAGCGCACATTACCATAGGGCCCACCTGTCAGTGCGTATATCAAGGACAGAAATGGTAATAAATTAGTGGTCGGTGGGTACTCGAAGTCGTGAGACCTCTGGTTGGCGATCGCCGATGGTGAAGCGCGTTGATTGGGCGGTGGGGTGGGGATCGCGGAGAAAAAGCTTCGGCGGAAGTGGGGGGCTAGAGGCATGGCGGTGCAGCGGCGGACCGGGCGGTGAGGAGTGGTTTCAGGCGGCGGGGCAGCGTGGCGGCGGCGGCGGCAGCGTCTTGGCGAGGCAGCGGTTCGGCCGGTGGTGGCTGGCGGCTCAGGGGGTGGAGTTTGATGATAAACTGCATGCCCTTGATTTCATATCCAACGGCTGGAAAATCTAATGACCAGAGATGAAAAAGTCAGTCGATTGACGTGTAGCCTCACCCCGCACGTCCACATGCACACACGCAAGACATGCACGCATGCAGGCGTGCAACACTGACACGTACACATAACGAACACACGCACGCATGCAGGCGTGCAACACTGACGCGTACACATGCACTCATGAACACACGCACGTACGCACACATGCATGCAACACTGAAACGTACCCTTGCACGCACGCAACACTCGCACGCCTGCATGCACACAGCACACGACGCAAGACACACGCTCAACCTATACGTGCATGCACCCTTTGTTAAGGACATGGATTGTTACGGGTATTAATCAATCTTATCTATGATAAGCAGAACATTGATGGTTGTAGCAGTCTTTATGAGTCACAATGTATCGAACGGGCTATCAACATAGTAGGCTTATCTACAAGAAAAGGATGACGTCACACTCAATGAACAATCATTGGTTTATGAAATGCCCGCTTCTGACCGCCTTGGCCCACCAAAGGTTCCTTTGTTGTGCACTGCCTGCGTTGGGTCACTGACATGCAGGCCATGTACCCAAAGAGCCCACACGTCAGTGGAAGAACGGCGAGCTGTCCTACGTCAGAGTTGAGGGCGGCACTCGCTGCACGCCCGGCTGAACATGCGTCCTTGCCGCATTAAAACGCCTCTGCTGAGGGAGTCCCGGATTAGGGGGTGTCCGGATAGCCGGACTACCATCATCGGCCGGACTATCATCATCGATCGGACTCCAAGACTATGAAGATACAAGTTTGAAGACTTCGCCCCGTGTCCGGATGGGACTTTCCTTGGCGTGGAAGGCAAGCTTGGCGATACGGATATGTAGATCTCCTACCATTGTAACCGACTCTATGTAACCCTAGCCCTCTCCGGTGTTTATATAAACTGGATGGCTCTAGTCCGTAGGACAGAACAACAACCCTTACAATCATACCATAGGCTAGCTTCTAGGGTTTAGACTCCTTGATCTCGTGGTAGATCCACTCTTGTAAACATCCACAATATCAATATCAATCAAGCAGGACGTAGGGTTTTACCTCCATCAAGAGGGCCCGAACCTGGGTAAAACATCGTGTCCCTTGTCTCCTGTTACCATCCGCCTAGACGCACAGTTCGGGACCCCCTACCCGAGATCCGCCGGTTTTGACACCGACAGCCTCCATGAAACCCGCCCGTGTGGAAGCCGAGAAACCCACTCTGGACACACGTCCGTTCATGACCGGGCCGGCATTAAATGCAACACCGGCCGAGCTCCTCTCGTCCGCCGTCTATTTAAAATCTCCTATTTAAACAAGGCCAAATGTCGGCCAAGAATCGCACACCTCCGCCGCTCCCCTATCTCCTCCTTCAACATTTTGTCCACTCTTACAATGGCTTACGAAGAGTAGTTATTCCGCATCCAAGCCGGCTGGGTGGCCCGCCGAGCCCGCCGGATACGAGCTATGCAGCTCGCTGATCCACCTCCCTCCCCTCGCCCGACGGAGCCAGTTGCCGCCCCAAGCCGGGCGCGCGATTCAAAGAACTTCGCCGCTCGAGCCAGCTCGACGAGGAGCAGCGCACGGGCGTCGTTGCTGGCGTCCACGTCGCCGCCTCGTACCCCGTCTCCCGTTTGTGTGGCCGAGATTCCCATGCCGGCTGTCGCAGCATGCAAGCAGCGACAAAACTCGGGTGCGCGGAGAGCGACGAGTTGGTGGCCAGCGCCTCCGCGTCCGCTGCCATCATCGAGGAGTAGAACACGGGAGGCCGCCGCCGCTTGGGTCCCATGAAGGCCACCATGGAGGCGACGCCGGCGTACACAACAGGTGTCTTGCCGGATCCTTTTGTTGTGAGGACCTTCGTCGACCCCGCATATACCTCTGGGGCTCCCGGCAGTCCGGTGATCATGCTGTCGGACATGAGGAACACAAATCGATCGGCGGGTGACCATTTAGGCCAGGTATTATATACCTGTGCTGTCTAGAACTAGCACCGTGTAGTTCATTTGAATGTAATGAAATCCGTCATGTTTGTATGAAAATCCGGTATCTTATATGATTTTCGTTGTTGTTTATACGAAATATCGTCGTGTTTGCGTGAGTTTCGTCCAGTTGGTTGAGTTGTTGTCATAATGTGTGCGGCTACGGTTGGATGGCGTAATTTGCGGGTCGCCGGTCGGTCTGCGGGCGGCTCGGGCGGCGTGGTGGGACAAAAAGAATGCAGCTCGTGCAAGCTCGTCTCCAACGTGCATGCTGGAGGATGCATGAGTACCCGAGCCATTCCTTGTTCATCGGTGGCAAAGGCACCGGTGGACAAAAGGGTCGCCAATATTTTGGCTACCCCGGGCAAGATCCAAACATCCCCTCCCAACAGATTCAAATCCCTCGTCATTGTGGAATTTTGCCATGTGTTATTTTCATGGACTAGCAAGATGCCCGTGCATTGCGGAACATCAAGATGCATTTTTACAAAACACCTATTGTGATTGACCCATGCAGAGTAATCCCATTTTGTAAAAACTAATGATTTCTCAAGAATTTTATCGGATAAATGGTATCTCGAGAATTTTATCGGACTCCATTTTTGTATACAAGGCCACAAACCCATATTACAGGTACCAAGGCAAAAATTAATGTCTTCTAAATCAATGTTGCAAGCCACCTTGTTTCCTTGTTTGCCGTGTAAATTAATGTGTATTCTTCTCTTTCATGCACATCAAGCCAATGCTCACACTCTTGCATGCATGCAAGGGATAATTAATGTCCTCCTTTGCTAGTAGTACTACGAGGCAAACACCATTAATATTGCATCGATTTGTGTTAGTGGCCTTGTATATCTGCAAATTGTAATTTTGATAGTGGCCTTGTATATAAAAATGGAGGGAGAAAGATGAGAGATAAGGTGAGGAGGAGTGGGGCATGGTGGTGACTGGTGGTCGGTCTGGGCGGAGGCATGGGGGTGGACGACACATTATGTATAGGTTTGTATCTCTATAGTCCCTCTCACACACACCCACGTAGGTGGGGGACGTGCACGAAGAGAAGAGGTGCACGCACGGCGCACGTACTCCCGTCTCTTTCCCAACCACACCCGCGCGAGTACACGGTGGAGCTCATTTCTTTATGAAAAGGCAGCCCACGTGGTAATTTGACCGTGTACTGGTTGTCCACTTGGTGGAGGGAGGATCGTCTACCACGGGTGAACAAACAAATTGCGACTTGACGCATTATGTTAAAAAAGAGGCAAACCATGTGGGGCCTACCTTAGAGTCAAGGCTCTATACACTGGAGTACTTTTGATGTGTCCCATCAACTCGCAGAACGAGGAGAAGCTTGCTTAGTACACCGTCTCCCCCGCCCACGGGCGCGGTGGCTCGCAGGATGAGGTGAAGCTTGCTTACTAGTAGTAGTATTGTACGCCTTACCCAGCTCCCTTGCCCACGGGCGCGGTGGCTTGCAGGACGAGGAGAAAATTTTACTACTCCCTCCGTTTACTCCTCGTCCCTACTAACTTGGTTAGAGAGATTATCATATTGTTTGGAATATATATGTCCTTTAGTACTCCCTTCATTTACTTATACAAGGCCACTATAAAAAATACATTTTGTATCTATACAAGGCCACAAATAGTAATCGAGACAAAAGTTACTACTCCCTCCTTTCCAGTTTATGGCTCAATTTCAAAATCTCTCCAACCAAGGTAGACGGTGAGTGGTCGAATTAATTTCGTACTCCTAGTTTGCACTAGTAATTAGTACGCTTGATTTTCTCAAGAAGTTATGTTTACCATGGAATTAATTAGAACGAATGCATGAATGACCATGAAATTTCCATGAACTTATACATGCATTGGTGGGTTTTCTCTTGACACTGCTTGCATCGGGTGATCTTACGCACGTCGAAATCCAACATGTGATGGTACTACTACTAGTAGTAGAACTGAGACTTATAAAACGGAAAAACGAATGTTTTTAGATGATCCCTATAAACCCTAGTGGGTACGTACTCCGTAAAATCATATTTTCCCAAAACTAAGTCGCTCAACCTTTATTTGCTTGTTTCCCTTCCTACCTCCTTGCCTCGAACAGACTATACCAAACTCCCCTGCCTGCCGCACGGGAAAAGACCTGCCCTCGCCTTTTTTAGTCTAGGTTTGTATCGATGGATCACGCGAAGCAGCAAAAACCCAAGCCGTGTCTTGTACTCCACCGTCGACGCTCGCTTTGATGAACTCTGTACTTCATGTCGCCGACATGTGGGACATATAGCAGCCGGGTCGACGTGTCAAGCACCAAATAAAGTGCAGACAGCAGGGGGGCGCACCCCAGTCGTACCGCCCCAGTAATAGTAGTAATAAGCAATGAGACGTCAAATCACAATGCCGCACCTTCCCAGACGAACGAAGCAACCATTTTTTCACACTTCGGTTCACCATCATCTCAAACCACGTAGTATTGCTTCTGCTTCAAGAGGGACACGCCCATCGCCTTGGTACATCATGACACGTGGGCCGCATGACAGGCCATGCTCCCCCGCCGACTGCTTAGTAAAATCACCTCATTTTACTACTAAACTTCCTCCGTATCGGTTTACATGGCATGCATGTCGTTCTAGGTTGAGAGTTTAACTGGCTATATATGTGACGAATAGTATATGTTTAGAAACTACATCCGCTTAATAATCCAACGATATACTTTTTGTGATATAGTAACTTAGATTTAGTTAGTCAAATGGATGACCTAGAACTACGTGCACGCCCTATAAACCGAGACGTCTAAAAATACGAGACGGAGATGGTAGTTCAGTACGTATCTTTTTAGATCAATATAGCGGGGATTCACCAAGGAGCAAAACCAAGTGGTAGGCTGCACCTATCGTGTTGGCGTAGCGACTCAAGCAGGGTCAGTCCGCACACGAAATGGAGACATACTTAACAGGACCCCTTTTGCCGACATGTGGCTCATCCACCGTCTTGTTCCACGTGCGATGCACCAAATTATAGTTCGGAGCAGCGGTTGGAATTGGAGGCACCCCGGTCGTAGCGCCGCAGTAGTAGAAAATGAGCGATGAGGGTCAAATCACAAAGCCCCACCTTTCCGCATTAATTTGGGCCGGACAAAGCAACCATCATTTCACTCAAGGGCGCAAGAGCATAAAGAAAAGAGAAAACCAATGATGCGTGCGGCAGCTACCTAGGGCACCCTAGGGTAGGGGTCTCCACTACAGATCATTCTTTTGAAAGCACCTCCACTAGAAATCAGCTTCTCCCTCGTCCTCTTGAAGAAACGGATGATGCGTGCGGCGGTAGGGTTTGTAGGAGTACTACTAGGGCATGCGGGGCCACGTCGTAGTAAATGGGAGAGGGATTAAGTTTGAGTCGACGCCTTAAATATGTGTGGGCCGCTTGGTTTTAGGGGAACGAGGCAGCTATTTGGGTTCGGGGACCAGTGGAGATATAGTACGTACAAAAAATTGTGGACGTAGGTTCGACCGAAAGGAAATGATGCATGGGCCCTGCATTTTGATATACCCGGGGCCGCATGAAATTTGCTACTCTACTAAAAACTAGTAAGGTACACATGCATTGAACACATGAGATTTCGAAACCAAATTATGAATAAATACACACTATAGCATGTAAAGCTTTGAGTCGTATATGCATGATGTAGATGTTCGTTTAGTTCTTATAGTTCATGTCATTCAAAATCAATTAGTTCTATAAAAATGTTAAGATTCATGGGGTTGTGCATTGTAAAGCATAAAGTAAGAAACAAATAATGGCAATTCATTTGGAAAAAAAATCAATTATGATACGGAAGATTCTAGAACAAAGGAGAAGTGCTTGTGTTTTGAGGTTTGTGCATTATGCTTAAGTTCAACCATGGAGTCTTCTAAATTGTACATGTGGCAGATCTGGTGGAATGTTGATGATATCCAACGGCCAGTAGTGCTCGGATTTGCCATCTCTGCACTGTCGGATTAGCCTCATCCAGCGACGATCTTTCAAGTTATTCACACACTATATAGTTCTTGTGCCATAGTTGCATGTCTTGGAAAAAGCTACTAGTGGGTTGTACTAGCTATTTAGGAATAGAAGATGTATACAGGGAAGTTGTAGGGAAAGAGATAACATGGAGTATCTCAATTCCTGTGAGTAGGGATTAGAAAACAGATGTCATTTGGTTGACATCATAGGAACTTTTCTATTGAATCTAGAGATGACATGTATCTCAATTCCTATGAGGAGGGATTAGAAAAGAGATGTAATTTGGTTCATATCATAGGAACTTTTCTATTGAATATACGCTAATGTTCATTTTCCTTTGAAATTATGGGAGTATAGGAATCCATTCATATTAACCAAGTGGCTCTAAAGCTATAGAAATGATATCTTGTTTATTTCCTTTGAAATGTGGAGTATATGAATCTATTCCTATGAACCAATTGGCTCTGAAGGAAAAAATCCTATAAAAATCATATCATATTGAGTTCCTATGATATTGCTCCACACCAAAGGATGGTTGAAATTGCTGCAGGTGATACGATGGTCTTTCTTTGTAGACTCCTCCCCCATCTTTATAGTTACCTCTTGAAGATGAATGAAATGATATATACAGGATATTCTACATCTGCAATTTGGTACACGAAAACTCTGTAGAAGTTTGCGAGGTTCGAATTTTCATTAAATCTATATGCACTGCATTTTGGAATGGAGGGAGCATACGGCAGTCGCTAACACTCACGTGGAAGATTTGTGTGTAGGAGGAGTGGCTGTTCTGTTAAAAGACATGGCAAAACTGACACTGTCGGATGCCGATCTAACGGTTCTGACGACGTCCGTCAGGAAAAGGCTTGTGGCGAACGTTTGTCGGATAATGATTTACGGACACATGCATTGCATTGATACGTGCCCCCCTCTCCCTCACGCACACGCACCCTCCCGAGTTCTCTCGCACCCACCGTCTATCTGCAGGTAGACGTCACACACATATGTGCTCTTCACACCCTACCCTCAAAACTTCTAAAAAACAAAAGACGTCGCACACATTTTATTTTAGCTCACACGTCACACACTTATACAATTACTCTTGTGGCGTATGTTCTTTGGGCATAGTATATTGTACTCTCACGAAGAGAAGCGGTGCACGCACGCACAGTTCTCTCACACCCACTCGCGGGTACATGTAGGAGCGCATTTTTTTGAAGCTGGTACAACAAAATCACTCCACTATATATATAAGCAGGAGCCTTAGCGCTTGCTTTACTAGGGTTCCTCTCGTTCACTCTATCATGCTCTCCAGATCTAAGCAAGACATAGGTGGACACACTCTCTCTCAACTCACGGCTGGGCACAAATCCGGCCGGACAACCTCGACCGGTGCAGGGGTGTAGGTGCATCATTCACGCTGTCGTTGGCGGCGAGGGAGGAGACCAACGGCTGCCCGCACGTCCCGATCGGCGGTCGTGACGTTCTCTCCGAGAGAGCGCCGGCTCCGGAGGGCCTCCGACCCCTTCTTCCTCCCTGTGGTATTGTGGCCAAGATGCGGCCTCCCGACGCCGTCTTTGCCACATGCCGATGACCCTCAGGTATATATTCCTTCGAAACCTGCCTTGCTCTACTGCCCCAGCTCCCCACTTGGCTTCGTGTGGATCTTTTTCTACTTTCGTCCGCTGTTCCAAAGCCACCTAGACTTTTACTATTATTAGAGGTAAAGCTAGTTCATACAGTCGACTCTAAGAGTTTGTTCAAACAGGGAAGAAAGTGGGAAAGCTGTATCATGAATCTAGGACTTGGTTCTAAGAGTAAACGGGGGAAAGTAGTAGATACTGGCTACCCAACCGGTCTCTTGGTTGAAAAGACGAAGAAAGCATGGTGGATGGCGAAGGGTAGGGGGAAGTGGACCTATCTCTTGGTTGAAAAAGGAAAGAAAGTGACGGGTGTTGGGGGACAACGCAAATGAGAATGACCAGGTCTAGATTTCATGTGCTCACATAGGAAAGTGTTGCCGAGGAAATGGTGTTGAAGCAATGCCACCACCATTTATGAAGTTCTTCCGTCTTGCTTTATTTCCCATGAATTGTGTTTTTGCAGTTACACTTAAATCTCACACCGCTAACATTGCTTCATCCCAGTGGAACTGCACAAATTTGATTGTACATTTACTAACCATGTGCTACTCTCATGACAGTAATACTAATGCTATTTTTCTGCATGTTAATCTAGTGGCTGTGTTGATGTGATGTGATGCTACTTACTTAAGGACACTTTCATACAGTCAATCTAGTGCCAATTATAACACAATAGATGTCGTTGTTAATCATACGCCACTGCAAATATCTGTCACTGTTTAAATAACCGTATTTCATATTTGCGCAAACAGGGATGTCTGTCTCCATATCGTTTCGGGATGTCTGTCTCCGTATTGTTTCTATCCGCGCAA
Source organism: Aegilops bicornis (assembly GCA_021605145.1). Classification (NCBI taxonomy): domain Eukaryota; kingdom Viridiplantae; phylum Streptophyta; class Magnoliopsida; order Poales; family Poaceae; genus Aegilops; species Aegilops bicornis. The sequence continues at coordinate 638,530,892 of CM038675.1, forward strand.
TCAAAAGCACACACCTCAGTTTTAGTAGAACTGCGCAAAATGAGATGGCTATCCCTCATTGTCGTTGTCTAACCACCCGTCTTCCAGGTATTCCTACATTGGTAGTTACTAGGTAGAATGACCAACGCAATATAAAAGAAGTTGATTCGTACATTTTACTTCCTGATTGCAGTGTAGGGACGAGCGAAAACAACTGCATCCTAGTCCGAAGTGCACTTTCTACCAGTTCATCCATGGACCAAGGACTAGCTGGCACGGCTGCACGACGGTTTTTTGGACAGGTGCCCGGACAAGAGGTGTTGTGGTCTGCTTATTTCTGCAAATAGCGGTGCTTAAATTGAGTGGAATGCACAAGAATTTCAGCTGGTCAGTACACTACATGGTTCAGTTCAGCATTCCAGCTAAAAACACAATTATAATTGGTTATTTTGGTCTGAGAGAACCTAACCCTGGATAGTCAAGAAAAAAGCAAAGTGAACTCTAGGAAATTTAAGCCTGCCGGGAGGCCCTTTGCTAAGTGAAGCCTTGCTTGTTTTTTCCTGATTTGTAAACCTTCTCACAACTTTGTCTTTTGCTATGAACTAGTATATGTTTGTTATGTTCTATGAATCATTGAGATGTATAAAATTGCTTAACTTATGCTTTTCAAGTTTTTTATGCAGCCGAGTTTAATGTGAGTGTTCCACATGAATGCTGACTAGCGTGTGAACATTTGGAATTTACATTGTGGCCTCAGTTAACTGCATGAACCACTATAACAAGATACATAGTTGCTTATATGTCAGACAGTAGATTGTTGATTGTTAGCTGGTCGATAGCCTAGTGTTGAAGCGAGCTGAGCCAATGTGCCGTGTTTTACACAACTGCTTACAAGTGGGGTAGCACCAACAGTGTTTACAAGTACTTATGTATACGTCGGCGCACAGTTCTCGAACAATTATTGTATTTCATCAAAAAACACACTGCTCGTATGATAAAACTAGTGAGGACGCATCTATTCGGCAATAATTACAATGATTCACGGGCACACAAAAGTAGCAGCAGTTCCCATAGACGGATTCAAACAGAGTACTAGCCCCGGAGGGCTCGATAACAGGCAAGGTTCGGATAATTAGACACAATCCAAACTACTATTAAACACTACCTGGGGCAACTATTTCATGCCTCGATCTAGTTTGTGCTGGACACAAGACGGACCTTGCCATGAACATCATCGAGGACGTCCGGCAGCAGCTCAATCTTGTGAACCTTCATGAAGACACTACAAAAAAAGACACATCCGTGACATTTTGGGCCGAACGAATTTTTTTTCTGTCATACATATGACACTTCTATGATGATAATTGTGACAAAACCCGGTATCATCGTAGATGTGGTGGGCTCCTACTTCTATGACAAAAAATCATGACACAAAATGGGCTTTTCGTCCTGGGCGGGCCGGAGACGCAGCTGTGTCGTGGTTTGGTCACGGCAGATGTCCTTGTGAAAGGACTTAGTCGTGGAGCCATCGCTACGGGTTAGCTTAAAGGGGTTAAAGTAGACAAGGGACGCAAGAGAGTTTTATACAAGTTCGGCCCCTTACGGTGAAGGTAAAAGCCTATGTCTAGTTGTGATGGAATTGATGGGGTTTCGATGACAAGGGAGCGAATACGCTTTGCCTGAGTCTCGAGTTGTTGTCTGTTGTCCTGATCCGACGCTGGGTCGTCCCCTTATATACATGGGTGACACACGTTGGTTTACAGAGCCTCGAGACCGACTCATAAACGTGTCCGGTTCGGTCTCTGCTCTTTCTATCTTACCATACAAGTTACATACCAATACCGGTTCATGGCTTCGTGCCTTAAGCAGTTACGGGCCTTGGGCCCCTATCTAACATTCCTATCTGCCTTCATGGGCTTCTAGCATACTCAACCATCGATGAAGTTAATCCGGCCTGTCCTGGCCGGTTTACGCTCAGTAGTAATATCCCCAACATTAGGCCCCAGTTTGATTTGAACAGGTTCATGTCAATCCTTAACAGAAACTTCGTCTTCAACATCTTCTCATAATTTGGTAAACCGCCATGACGTAATCTTTTTGGATCTTGGTAAACCGTTGTGACGTCATCTGCTATAAAGAAATTGTATATGATATTTGCTCATTAATAGGTCTCCAACAATCGAGGCGACAACTGCGCCTCACTTCCAAATTCGCGGCCCCTTGATTTTCGCGCATGACACTTATCTCCTGCCTTTATAAACAGGACCGAAGGGTCATTTTCTTTTCCCCCCTTGTGCCTCTTCGTGTCGTCCTCCTTGCGCCACTCAGCTTCTGGAGCTCCGCCGCCACCGTCGACTGCCGACCATTGTCTCTGCTCCAACATTGGCTACTACATCACCCTGAACGCCTGAGAACACTGCGGCGCTCTTCCGCTTCTTCCTCAGCTCCGGTAAGTTCTCTGCCCTTTCCGCCATAGATCTATTCTAGGGTTCCCAAGTTCTTCGGTGTTCATGAATGCAGATCTTTGTTCATATGATAATTCTGATAAACTCCTGAGTATCTGCTCTGTATAGTGGTAGCCTTTAGCCTCTGTTTCCATTTATGCATCTCAAAATAGTAGATCTTATCCGAACCTTTGCTCATTGATCCGGTACTGCTTCTTAGGTTTTGAATATATTTCCTTTTTCTGACATGCCTCAGATCCAAAACCACAACATAATCTTGTGAAACCTGTTTTCATTCACTTATCTGTAATCTTGACTCTTCGATGCTTAGATTAGGCGGTTTAACTATATAGAAAATTTGACAATCCGGTATATACCATTAGTACCCTTGTTGAACCGCCAATATATTTCCACTTATCACCTCCACTGGTGTACTGCTTTACTGTTGAACTCCGGTTTGTAAATAGCTGACTCCGGTTTAAAAATATACTCTCGTCTTGTATCACGGTATAGCTGTCCAACATGAATCTTAAACCGGAGATTATTATATTGTAGATCTTCATTGCCATGGCCAAACAAGTGTATGAATGCAATTGGGTCCCTTCTCGAGTAACAGAGGAACAGCTAGACAATCTTGTCAAACAGGTGCCTTAAGCAAGAAAGATGTCATTCACTGGAGGGTCCCTGGCCCGGAATGTCCTCCTACTCCCAAAGACGGACAAGTTGTTGTTTTTGCCGATCACCTAAGCCGGGGTTTCAACCCTCCCGGTTCAAAATTCTCCCGGGATGTACTTGCCAACTTCCAACTGCGCCCACAAGATATTGGCCCTGACTCTGTTACCAACATTTGCCACTTTCAAGTGTTTTGTGAGGTTTACCTTCAAGAGGAACCTTCAGTAGAGCTATTCAGGGACTGCTTTCAATTGAACCACTGCATAGAGTTTAAAGATGGGCCTAACACAGAACTGGGCGGGATGGTGATTCAGAAAAGGAAGGAAGTCACTTTTCCTCACGCCAATCTCCACAGTCACCCCAAAGATTGGAACCAGACCTGGTTTTACTGCAAGGACACGTCTCCAGTTGATGAAAACCCCCTGCCGGGTTACCGTCCTGAACGTCTGAGCAACACACACCCTTTTCCTCAAAGGCTGACTGCTAAAGAAAGAAGCAAATATGCTCCTCAACTATCCAAGCTTAGGGCCTTTATGGCCAACGGTTTAACAGGAGTTGACTTTGCACGCTGCTGGATAAGTTGGAGCGTTTTGCCTTTGAGCCAACGCCCCGGTTTGATGTGTGAGTATACAGGAGAATTGAATGATGCTCAGCGGCACATTGACATACAGCTAATAGATGACGAATTCACTGAGGCTGTAAAAAAGACGCTGAATGAACCGGAGGCTACTTGTGCTCAAACCGGACTCCCCCCTTTCTGCACCATCAGTAAACCACCAGTCGTAAGACTCATACTATTCGTTTTATCTGAAATTGCTTCTGTCCTGATGTATTCTGAAAATGTGATGACTTTTTGGCAGGACAATGATCCGTTCTGGAACAACAAACCTCCGCAAGACAAACCGGCGAAGCCAACCCGCCAAAAGACCAAAGCTGTGAAAAGACCAGCTAACCGGAAGAGAACCACAGCATCCTCCGATCCACCGGTTGATGATGATGTGGGTAACTCGGATTTTGAGGTAGAACTTGACTCACTTGGTTCATTTTTCGTACGCCTTATTGATGATGATTATTGCCAGGACGACGCTGAAGTCAGTCATGCCGATGCTGCAGAGGTAATTGTTCTTTCCTCCGATTCAAACCCTTTGCCTTCACTAAAAATTCGTCAGGCAAATCGGAAATTTAAATTTTCTCATCCTCTTGCTTATTGGACCCAAACTTTCTTGTGAAGACACAACAACACGAGGCTCGCCGCACAATTCGGCACAGCGGCCAGGTAGTTACCTCTGCCGGTTTACCGAACAGTCCGGTTCGAAAACGCCGTTCAGAGGTCTCTAATTCTCTTGCCACTTCACACCCTAAAGCGGGTTGTTTTCGTCAACCTCTTAATCCGTCTGATTCCAATTATCAGGGCACTTCTCATTCATCCTCTGGCGAGTCATCAGCCACCAAGCTTCCACCCGTCAAAACCGTGCTTGGGTAAGTCGTATTCCCTCTTATATCTTTAACATATTATTTTAACATATGTTGTACTGATACCTCTTAATTTCTCTCAAAGCCAAGCCCAGACCGAGCAAAAAGGCTCGCCTGAACAAAACGGCAGAGGAAAATACTGCTGCTGAACCAGACAAAATACCAGACCCCGAAGAGGCCAACCTTGACGATGTGCTGAATGACTCACCACCACAAGACCATGACTTTGTTGCTGAACAGGCAGAGGTTGACACCACAGGTCCTGTTGATCAGCCGACCAGCTCTATCCGGACTGATAAACCGGCTAGTCCAACCAAAACTACTGACAAACCGGCGCCCCCAGTACAAGCTGCCACTGAAAAGGATGATGACGTTCTGAGTACTAGCGTTGGCTGTCAGGACCCCGATTCCAAGGCACATTGACCTAGCTGGTAACACCTCATATCACTTTGCGGCCTCACGCACGGTATTGGTGTTGCCTTACCATGGTCCGGGACCATTTGCGACTTTTGGCTCACGTATATGATAGTGTCGCTAGCATCCACATGACAGAGAACCCGAGCCGACATGGCTAGTCATGAACCCAAAGCGGCGCTAACCCATGGGGACAGGCATACATGAATCACATCGAGCATGTCGGTCATCAACGTATGAGTTCAGGCTGTAGCACTGGGCTTACAGGACTCCGGTATTCCGGGCTGTAGCAGGCTAGGCAGGACTCCGAATATCATCGCGTGACATTTCCCCGAAGGGACAGACATAGGAACGACGTGAAACACATGCCGGCGATCAAGTGTCCAAAGCGGTAGTCTGGGCTAGCAGGACTCGGTGAACTGGGTCAGAATGGACTACTATCGCTCGGGAAGCACTAGACTACATTTCCCCATATGAGAGGCTGCCAAGGATAAACAACTAGATTGTCGGATCCCACTCATACCAAGCATTTCAATCATACACACAATATGCCCGATATGAGTACATACAACATGGCATCACAACAAAACTCTACAACTCAAAGTACTTTATTTAAGAGGCTCCGAGGAGCCATACATAACATATCCATACATATAGGGGTCACATGACCCAACACTCAAGTCATACAAACATACAAACACAAGCGGAAGCAAACTAGTCTGAGTACAGACTCTAATAAGAAAGAAGGCTTGATGAAGCCCTTCTATCTACAGTGGCCCTTCACAAGCCTTGAATCACCACCTGGGTGGCTAATTCACTCGTCGACGTCAAGGTCTACATAAAACCCATCGGAGGGGGCGGTGTTGTCGCCTCAAACATTAATTAAGCAAACATGAGTGCGGGGTACTCAACAAGTCTTACAATGTAATCCTATTATACACGCACATTCTCAAGAAGGTAGTGGAGTTATTGCAGCAAGCCAGCTTTGACTCTTGGCTAAGCTATCCTACGTGACACTACTTGAAAAGCATTTGTCGCACACGAGTCCACTAATCACCATCACAATACTCCACCGTGGATCCTCTCTCGCCAACCCACGAGAGGGCCATCCATGATACTCACACTTATCTTGAGGCTTTTAGTAGTATCCATTTACTTGTCTATGAACTGTATAGGCGACCAAGTAGTCCTTTACCACGGACGCGGCTATTCGAATAGTTTCATACCCTGCAGGGGTGTACTTCGTCACACATGTTTCCACCACTTAGCTGCGCAGACACGACATGTGCTCGGCAGACTTCAAGCGAAAGCCGACGTGGGTGTAGGCCACGACCTAACCAACCACACAAGTCTCTAATCCAGGTTTATCGCCTATTCGGGTTCCATCCGCAGGGAGTCCGGCCGAGGTTTCCACTAACGGCCCCGAACGATGTGTGCAGGGTTCCCGAGACACCAAACGGGCGAATCGGTACACCGTGCCACGTGCCTACCGCAACACAGCCCACCCCTAAGGTCAGCGCCATGGCGTGCCCCAAAGATACTACAAACACCAGAAACTACTTGCAACTCCTGGACAGAGGACGAGAGGGGTCAGTAAGTCGAGCGGGGTCATATTTTAGGGCCCAACGTGTGGTAGTAGCTGATCTTAAATCACACATACAGATCTCAGTTCTTAGGACGGCCTCAATGAAACAACCCACCATGTACTCCTACATGGCCTCTCATCGATTCCTTTACCAAAACATATTCAACACTTTCACTCTCGAACCCGACACAACCTTTCACTCCAGTTCATCATCCCGATGAGCCAGACAAGACACAACTCTAAGCATAGCAAGCATAGCATGGTAGGAATCACAAACATGGCTCAATCAACTCCTACACATACTAGTGGGTTTCATCTAGTTACTGTGGCAATGACAGGTCATGCAAAGGAAGTGGGTTCAACTACCGCAGCACACAACAGTTTGAAACGCGTTGTGTTAATGCAGTAAACAAGAGCAGAAGCGAGAACATGGGTTTGTATCATAATGATCAATGGGTTGCTTGCCTGATGTGGTGGTAGTAGCATACTGTCCTTCAGACGGATATTCGGGGTTATCCTCGGAGGCAGAACCTATCACGAAAGACACACCGAACATAAACAACACATGACAATATGCAACAATATGATGCATGCTATGACATGGCAATATGAATGTGTGTTGGCCTAATGCAAGCTAGAACAGAAAGGAATGAACTCATTTGAATCAAAGATTCAAATGTTAGCTCATTTAACATAGCCATAAAGGTGCATTATCTTATTCTGCTTAAACAACAAGGTTAACTTATTCTGTCATGCATAAAACCATTACCAATGGATAGATTGAATTTTCTGATCAAAATTCATATATAAAACTTTGCATTTGGAGTTACAGATTAATTTCTATGATTTTTTGAAGTTTGCAACAATTTCTGGAATTTCCTGTGTACACATAAAACCAGAAATTACTTATTGCATCAGCAAGGCGTCGAGTGACGTCGAGGGGTCAACGAGGCGTCCCACGCCAACTGACCCGATGGGTCCCGCTTGTCAGTAGCTAATTAGACTAACTAATTTTGATTAAACCTAATCTAGGTTAATTAGCAAAGGGCCCCACCTAGTCAACTATGTCAGTGGGGTCAAATGTGGGGACCCCGACTCAAAGGTCGTGATCACCGAATGCACGTGTACAGTGATCCCAGAGATCAATGCTCACTGAACACACAGAAGCTGAATAACAAGAGTCTTACATCCATACATACCGTCTTACACAAATTATGACCATTATGGTCAAGTCTTACATAGATACATCCTTAAGGGCTGAACATCAAATGAAACACAAGCAGCGGAAATCTTCGTCGATAAGTAGAACCCATGCCATCTGCCTTAACCTTACAGGCATTCTGACTGGGAAACGTCCTAGTTCGCATGTTCGTCTTCAAAGAATTCTTCTTCGAACTCCTGTTCTTCCATGCCTGGCCAATTAAATAACCAGTGGCAAGCCAATGAGTACTTTGAAAGTACTCGCAAGCAACCCATGTTTTGGTTCAAGATACAACAATGCCTGATATAGGTAAATTTTTGCGGAAAGCTAGTTTTGAGTGCCATGACATGTTCAACAACTTGTAAGACATGCATCAAGTAACCATGAGGACATATTACAGATATCAACATAAATAGAGTGGGCACCAACCCAACTCAATCATGTCAAGTCCTTTGTCTTGACCCAAGTAGTTTTATCAACACACACACATAGTTGTGAAACTCTGGACGTAGTTTAAGCAGCACCGCCCAACTGTCCTTGACCGTGGACACGGCTATTCGAATAGTTTTACACTCTGCAGAGGTTGCACACTTTACTCACAAGATCCGAGGAACTTCCGTGTCATCCACGACCCGCGATACCTCAAGTACCCGGGGTAAGCACCCGATCACTACCTTTCCCTAGACGACACTAACAAGGAGTCCACTCGTTGTTCCGTATCCTCACGATGTACATCATACGAGACTCACTCGAGATCATAACACCCGAGAGGGGACACAACGGTGTATCTGGTGCCCTGTGAAAACAGTCATGGCCGCCCTACCTGGCACGACCCCGTCCCGAGAGAGAGCACCAACTCTCCCTCGTCACTAGTAATGCGGGCTCCAAGCTAGTATCAACCTAGGTAATCAATAATGCCCTTTCCCATATAAGGGTAGAGTGATTGCGCATGTAAGGTTGGGACAGTCGACAAATCTTAAATATAATCCGTTTTCGAAAACAACACACATACTTGCCTCGGTACACCACTTCGTCATCAAGTGGTTACCCATTCCATCATCTCCCTCGGGCATAAGTGGCACCCGACGGGGTTTTCGAAAAAGTCTTTTGAAAAACTTTGCCTCCTTCACCATGCATATACCCGTCCCGTTTTGCGTAGCACTACCTTAGCATCCTATTCATTCCCACCGCATAACCCTCATAAGAAGGTAGGGTCATGCACAATGCAAGTATCAACGAGGAAGTACGGTGGCAACCATCGAAGTGGTTATCACCCCATCATGATTCCGTTGCAACAACGATAAGGTACTATATGACATGCATAAAAAGGTTTCATAGACATGGTCAAAGGGCTGCTTGCACGGCTCAACAAAGTCTTACGGGTCTTCAAAGTCTTACGGTCCAACTCCTTCACAAGAACGCAATCTATCGTCCGCAGAATAACAACGAGAAAAATAAGGCAATAATAAAACAGAAAAACCAAAGTGCTCGTAAAAATGTCAACTCATTTTTGTAAAATACTAGGTTGAAAACTAAGAAGGGGAAAATTCCTAGTTTTGGATTTGGTGTAGCAGAATAGGAGAAATGGATTTACAAAGGCATATTTAAATGCTTAAAATCACAGTTAAATATTTACAGTGAACAAAAGGTTGCTGGATTTGAATGAAAGTTGCACCATTAAATAGGTTGCAATATTCTAGGAATTTAGGATTTGGAATTAATTTCTTTGGACATATGCTTTGTCTGTGGAATTTTTGGAAAAGTGATGTAAAAGAAAAAGAAAAGGGCCTGCTCCTGCTCGCCGTAAGCAGTGGGCAGCAAAGCCAGTGGGCCGGCCCAATGAGCCAACAAGACACACAGCGCCTACCACACCATTTCAAACTCGACGCCGGGGCCCGCAGTCGAGAGAGAGAGGGGCGCGGGAACGAGGGAGAGGATGACAGGCGGGACCCACCTGTCATCACTAACCCGTGGATGTGGGGGTCGCGGTGCTCACCGCGACGATTTATGCAGGCCACGACAAGCTCCCATGAAAGTGCGGGATGGCTTCAGAGACTGCCGCACGTCGGTGTGTGGTGGACTTGGCCGGCGGGGGTGCATGGTTCGCCCGGCGATGAGGTGTCATGGCGGAGGGGCTCTGGAGGCGGTGGCTCCGGCCGCTTCAGCAGCTACAGAGAGGGGAAACAAGGGGAAAAGGGTCAGGGGGATGCAGGGATTCCAGATCGAGGCAGAGGAGGAGCGTGGGAGGCCTATACCTCGTGAACTCCGGCGAGCCGAAACGGCGGAGCTCGAGCTCGATCTTGAGCTCGGGCGGCTCTGGAGAGAAACTGGGGGTGCAGGGGGAGGGTTTGGTGGTTCAGAGAGCAAGTGGTGGGGAGAGAAGGGCTCGGGGAGGCCTTTAAATAGGCGAACGGCAAGGTCCAGTAGACCCGTGCATCGGCGAGCTCACGCTCGTCGCTGCAGGGCTGGGGGGAAGCAGGCGTGGTGTCTGGGGTGTTCCTAGACGTCGACCACGTCGGGTGAGATAGGGAGAGGAAGTGGGGAGAGGTCAGGGGTGCGGCAGGCTGAGCCGCTCCATTAAGCTGGCGGCCTTTGTTGCTAAGCTGGAGGCTGAGGAGGAGGAGAGAAGGGGTCGATCACAGAAGGCAGCAGACGCCGAGGCGCATCGGCAAAGGCTGGGAGGCCCGAGGTGGCCGGAGCTGCTTGGCAGGGGGCGGCTACAGTGCGGGAGCGCACTGTAGCGCGCTCCAGAGCGCGTCTATGGCTGCCATGGCATTGTTTAAGGGGCAGGGGGCGTGCCCACTCGTGTCTGGTAGTGCTAGGGGAAAGTAAACAAGTGGGTAGGGGCATTGGATGCCATGGATGGCCCTGGAGTGAGGAGGGAGGTGAGGAAGAGAGAGAAAGGGCTGTCCAGAGAGAGAGAAAGTGGGGTTTTACCCATCCAATAATTTAGCTATGGACTTTCCATTGTTACTGGAGGTGAAAGGGGCCTAGGAGGAGCTGTGGTAAAAAGTTGAGGTCATGGAGATTAGTGGAAGTGGTCAAAAATGGAATTTTGGTAAAGTGGCAGAAGGTGTTTGATGCTTGTTTGGTTAAGCAAATGAACTCCAAATGCCATGAGACTCCGTGAGGGTGAAATCACACATATAAATATGGCCTTCCACCAATTTGGAGCTTATTTGGGCAAAGTTGCCAATGCAACTTTTGTAAACCCTAGAAATGAGCAGAAACAGACTTGTGTAGATCTAGTTGAGCATATCACTTCTCCTTGATGCACTACTTGGTGTAGTAGTCTCATTTGGTCATGTGAACATTCTCACAAAAGTTGGGGTTAAGGGGAGAAAGTTGGTAGTACAAACTTGCTCAAATTTGATTCTGGTCAGAGAGGGTTTTGGGGCATTTTGGTGGACCAAAATAAACTTGATTGAAGTGAGGCTCTGCAAGACCATCACAATATGCATTTGTGACTTGCTAGATTTTTCTAGGATTTTTATGAAAATATTTCCTGTAGAAATATTTCAAATCCTTGAAATGGTCAGAAATGGTTTTGGGAGGTTTTGTCCAATATTTTGATCATGACCATATGTTGAAACTCTTATATATGGAAAATATATGTCCACTGAGTTTCCCTGATTTTTGTCAAATATTTTTGAAACAATAAAATAATTTTTCCGTATTAAAGACCATTTCTGGCCATAAGAAAAAGCTTTTAAATAAAATAGGAAAATAGCTTTTAAAATTATATTTTTGTGGTTTATGGGAGTCCTGCATCTAATTGGACTCAAATATACCTTTTGAAAGATTTTTCACACCTCAAATTAAGTACTTGTAGTGCAAATCTCAATTCAAGGGTTTTTGGAAAACTAATTTTAGAAAATACTTTTTGGCCAAATTATTTTTGTAAGAAAGTACTATATTGCACTATACACATGGCATGATCATTGGGCAGAAGTTTGGGGCAAGGAGATGAAGTGTAGAAGGTGAAACTATGTTGAATTTTAAGAGCACTTGAAAAACACAGAGAGAAAACCAACTCAAATAAAAAGTCAAATAATGCAAAAGTTTTTGTTGGCCCAAATTTTCATGCTTTATTAATGCAAATGAATTGTTACAAAATGCAGGGTGTGACAGACCTACCCCCTTACAAGAATCTCGTCCCCGAGATTCCCAAACTAGGCTTTAAAGAGATACGGAAACTCGGATTTAAGGTAGTCTTCACGTTCCCAGGTGGCTTCTGCTTCAGTGTGGTTGCTCCACTAGACCTTGAAGTACTTGATGGTGCGGCCTCGAGTGTGTCGCTCAGCCTCATCCAGAATGCAGATGGGCCTCTCACGGTAAGTCAAATCAGGCTGAAGGTCAATGGCTTGGTGATTGACGTCCTTGTAGAGATCGGGCTTGTCTGGGACTTGGAGGCACTTCCGGAGTTGCGACACGTGGAATACATTGTGCACATCGGATAGTTCAGGTGGCAGTTCAAACTGGTAAGCCATTTCTCCTCGTCGTGCGGTGATCTCGAAGGGGCCGATAAACGCTTTGTTCCCTTAAGAGGAGTTACTCGCAGGTATACATGGTCTCCGACTTGGAAGTCTACTAGTCGGCGACGAGTGTCATCATAGCTCTTCTGCCTTGACTTGGCGGTCTTCAGTCGCTCTCTGACTAGCTGAACTTGCTCTTCTGCTTCACGGAGGATATCGGGCCCAAAGGCAAGTCCTTCTCCGGTCTCCAACCAATTGAGGGGTGTGCGGCACTTCCATCCATATAACACCTCAAATGGTGCCATCTGAAGGCTTGACTGATAACTGTTGTTGTAGGAGAATTCGGCAAAAGGGAGGCAATCTTCCCACTTAGTTCCATATGCTAAGACACAGGCTCGGAGCATGTCTTCGAGTATCTGATTCACTCGTTCTGTCTGACCTCCGATCTGTGGGTGGAAAGCAGTACTGAAGGACAACTTGGTCCCCATGGCCTCTTGGAACTTCTTCCAGAACCTTGAGGTAAACTGGGTTCCTCGATCTGACACAATCTCCTTGGGAACACCATGAAGGCTTATGATTCTATTGATGTATAGAGTTGCTAGCTGGTTGCCATCATAGGTAGTCTTAACAGGAATGAAATGGGCTACTTTGGTCAAATGATCGACTATGACCCAGATGGAGTCATGTCCCTTGTTTGACCTAGGTAGTCCAGTGATGAAATCCATTCTGACTTTATCCCATTTCCATTTGGGAACCTTGAGTGGTTGGAGCAATCCAGCAGGTCGCTGATGTTCAGCATTGACTCTTTGGCACACATCACACTTCGCAACATAGGTGGCAATCTCCCTCTTCATGCCATGCCACCAAAATCTTTCCTTCGGGTCTTGATACATCTTGGTTCCTCCGGTGTGGATGGAATATGGGGTGTCATGAGCTTCTCGCAAGATCAAATTCTTGAGCTCAATCTTATTGGGTACGCAAATGCGGTTCCCAAACCACACAATTCCTTGCTCATCCTCTGAGAATCCCGGGGCCTTGCCTGCCTTGATCTTCCTCTTGATGCCTTCAATACTCTCGTGTCCCTTCTGAGCTTCCTTAACATCATCCATCAAGGTAGGCCTAACTTCGAGGCTGGCCAAGAATCCTGGTGCAACCAGTTCCAACCCAAGCTTTCAAGTTCACCATATACAAGGCGGGTAGCTTGTCCTTAAGCATAGCATTTAAGGAACAAGCCTTCCTGCTTAATGCATTTGCTACCACATTAGCCTTCCCAGGGTGGTATTGAACACTGAGGTCATAATCCTTGATCAACTCTATCCATCTCCTTTGCCTCATGTTCAGTACCTTTTGAGTGAAAATATACTTCAGACTTTTGTGATCTGTGTATATCTCACACCGCTTCCCTAGGAGGTAATGTCGCCATGTCTTCAGGGCATGAACCACTTCTGCTAACTCAAGATTATGAGTAGCATAGTTCTCTTCATGAGGCCGTAGTTGCCTTGAAAGGTAAGCTACAACTCTGCCCTCTTGCATCAGAACACTTCCCAGTCCGGTCCTTGACGCATCACAATATATCACAAACTCCTTGTGTATATCTGGTGTGGCCAGAACTGGGGCGGTGGTCAGTCTCTTCTTCAGCTCCTGGAAGCTCTCTTCGCACTTTGGCGTCCATTCAAACTTCTTGTCCTTCTTCAAGAGCTGAGCCATGGGTCGGGCAATGCTTGAGAATCCTTCAACGAACTTGCGGTAATATCCTGCGAGTCCGAGGAAGCTTCTGACTTCCTTCACATTGCTTGGGGATTGCCATTCAGTCACGGCTTCAATCTTAGCGGGATCAACCGACAATCCTTCCTCGGTCATAACATGACCCAAGAATCCAACTTCACGCAGCCAAAATTCGCACTTGCTGAACTTGGCATACAGTTGGTGCTCTCGAAGCTTGTCTAGGACCGTCCTTAAGTGTTGCTCGTGCTCTTCTTCCGTCTTCGAGAAGACAAGAATGTCATCAATGAAGACAACAACAAACTTGTCCAAATATTCCATGAAGACCTTATTTATGAGACACATGAAGTAAGCTAAGGCATTGGTCAATCCAAAGGACATGACCATGCACTCATACATGCCATATCTGGTTACAAATGCCGTCTTCGGAATATCTTGGGGTCTGATTTTCAGCTGGTAGTACCCAAATATGAGGTCAATCTTGGAGAACACCTTGGCTCCATTGAGTTGATCAAACAGATCTTCAATCTTGGGAAGTGGATACTTGTTCTTGATTGTAACTTCATTGAGTGAGCGGTAGTCAATGCATAAGCGGATGGTACCGTCCTTCTTTGCCACAAATGTAGCAGGTGATCCCCAAGGGGAGGCACTAGGGCGGATGAATCCCTTCCTCAACTGCTCTTCCAGTTGCTTCTTCAACTCTGCTAACTCTTCCGATCCCATCCTATACGGCTTCTTATAGATGGGTCCTGCTCCGGGCATGAGCTCGATGATGAACTCAATGTCTCGGTCAGGAGGCATTCCCGGTAGCTCATCAGGAAAGACATCGGGGTATTCGTGATACTATCGGTACTTGTTCCAATCCAACTTCAATGACAGTTGACTTGGTTGGCTTGAGCAGAGGAGGGGTTGAGGCAAATTTAACTTTGACTCCTTGGGCATTAGTCACAAAGGATGTCCGGTTGGCACAATCTAACAAGCCTTGGTGCTTGATGAGCCAATCCATTCCTAAGATCACATCCAAGCCTTGCGATCTTAAGATGATAAGGTCTGCTAAGAAGTCTATCCCATTAATGACAATCCCGACTCCTTTACATCCTATCTTGGCTCTCATCTCGGCTCCGGGGGTTTGTACCACCATAGGGTTATTCAGGGGTGTAGGGGTCATGCCACTTTTTAATGCGAACTTTTGGGTGACAAATGAATGCGTGGCTCCAGAATCAAACAAGACAGTTGCAGGTGCTGGATTGACATGAACGCACTCAAAGACGACGTCCGGGTCTTCCCAGGCTTCTTCTGCAGTGACATGATTCACACGACCCTTGCCGTTGTTGGGCAGGTTGCGGGAGCTTGGTTCCTTGGTGGCATTCCACGGCCTTGTCCCGGTTCTGCGCATTGGGGCGCCGCCGGGCTTCTTGTTGGGGCAATTCTTGGAGTAGTGTCCTGGCTGTCCACATCCAAAGCAAGTGACTTGGTTGGGGTTGCTGCTCTTGCTAGCATTGTTATTGGGGTTGTTGTAAGCTGGCCTGGGGTCGGCATACTGCTAAGGTGGATAGTTGGTGCGGGGTGCGGGAGCTCTTGGCTGCTGATAGGTTGGCTTGACCGGGCTGGTTGCCACGCAGGCGAGGCTTCAAGTTGCTGGAGCTACCCTTGCTGATCATCTTGCGCTTACGGGAATCATCCAAAGCACGTCGCTTGTCCTCAAGCATGAGTGCCTTGTGCACCAGATCAGGAAAGGTCGGGCAGTCACACACAACAAGCGAGTACTGCAGAGTCTGGTTAAGGCCTTCCATGAAGCGCTCCTTCTTGGCAGCATCAGTGCTGACATCCCCAGGGGCATACCTTGAAAGAACACTCAACTTCTGCATGTACTCCTTGACAGTGCTACCTCCTTGCTTCAGGGCTCAGAACTCACGCTTCTTGATGGCCATGATTCCGTATGAATGTGGGCCTTGCGGAATTCTGCCTTGAAGTTATTCCAAGTGATGTTTTGCTCAGCATGCATGGCCTTGAATCCATCCCACCAAGCTCTGGCAGTTCCCCGAGACAGTTGGGAAGCATATGCCACCCTCTCTCACGGTCCTCGGTTGCATCCGACTAGTTCCAGCAGATCCTCAATGGTGCGGACCCGGCCGTCGCATCCGTGGGGTTCAGCAGTCTCGATGAAGGTGGGTGGTGCATGCTTCTTGAAGTCCACCAACGTGGAACGTCCATTGCCGTGTCCCGCCGGCTGGCGATTGATAGCTTGAGCAATCATCTGGAGGGCTGCAGTGTTGGCTTGGCGTTCCTCTCGGAAGGCTTGAAGAAGCTGAGCCATGTCCATGCTTGGAGGTGGTGGCGGTGGTGGAGCTTGGCCTTGGGATTGGTCCTGACTTGCTCCTGCTCCGGCTTCTTGCTGCTGGGTAGAGGTACCAGTACGTGTTACAACAGGCATCCTGTTGGAGCGGTCAAGGTCTCATGATTGGGAAAAGATGGGGAAAGCAACATAGATGGGATGCCTAGTAAGGGGGTTGGTTTGACACTAATTATTTCATACAAGGCCAAAGGCCAAACACATTCATTAAAATCCAAATGGGTGATGTAGTCGTTTACAAGTTCCCGAAGGAAAGCACGACGTCCATCAAACACACCAAAAGCAAACACAACACCACATGGTTTCATATGAACCATTATAAAGACTCGACTTCGCATGGGGGTACACGACCTATCCTACCGTAGGGGGTACTAACGGGCATATCCGAGTTGCGAATAATGCCTAAGTGGTGGAATGCTCGGTCGCATAGTCTGGCTCTTCTGGGTCTTCGTCCTCGTCATCGGTGGCCTGACTTTCCTCTTCACTTGAAGGGGTGGGGGAGTGGAGGAGCTCAACACGGCGTTGCTATTCCGGGGGTGCGAAGAGCTAACTGTAGTCCTATGCGCTCATGCGCTGTTGCAGTGGTGGTTCTCCATCTTCTAGGGGTCTTCCGCCTCTGTATGCGATTGCCGGTTGTCCAGGGGGAGCACCTTCCTTCTTGATCCTATCCGTCTTCTCTTGTGCTTGGCGAAGAAGTGCCTTGGTCTCATGAAGTTCCTTTCGGAGCTCCATTGACTCCGAGGCCAAGTGTTGTGCCAAACTATCGGCACAAAGGCTGAAGTAGGTCTGGAATTGGAGTGGAAGTCCTTCTTATAATGGTGGAGCTGGTGCACTGCTCTCATCCTCACCTTCCTTTCGATAAGGTAAGAAGCGGGTTGCCAACTCTTCTTCCATCTCTGGAAGAAGGTCTCGGAGGCGGGTGAGTGCCTTGAGGTTTGCCGTCTTGACGGCAAGAACTAGTGTTGCCATCTGGGGTCCCTCGAAGAACCAGCTTGTTGGAGGGTCATTGGCCTTCACGACATTTCCACATGATACTCCGTCTCGGTGTCATTGATCCAATGCTCATGGTAGGTGAAAATGCGGGCTCGGTGGAACTGGCACTTCTTAAGGCTATCCTCGAGAAGCACGGAAAATCCGGTGGTCAGGAAGTCTTCGGGTACGGCAGTGTCGGGGAAGCTGATCGTGACCCACGAACACCTATGGGACCGGGTCCCTTGTGGTTCGATGGGGGGCGGAGAATGCACAAAGAGCGGATTGAGGCGATGCACACGAGCAGATTTACCCAGCTTCGGAGCTCTCCGGAGAGATAATACTCCTACTACTGCTTGGTTGATTGTATTCTTGCTAGGGAGCAATGGGAGCTACAAAACCTAGCCTGAGTGTGGTCTCGAATGAGTCGAATGAACTGAACCGGAGCTGAACCGAACGGAACCGAACCCTTTCTACATTGCACTTGGGCCTCCTTTTATAGGCTCAAGGGGTCACCACAGGTGGCAAGTAGACAAGGGTAAAATAGGAAAAACAGAGGTTGGTACACCGCTTTGTACAGTGTACAGTGATCTATACCTAACACTGACGGCAAGGGACAAGAGTAATAAATGCCCGTCCCTGTCGCTTGAACAGTGCGGCAGGGACCGTCAAGTGCGCCTCCGTTTGCCACGACGGTAGCTTGTCAGCGCCGCTTATCGCTGCTCCCCGCTGGCTGCACTTCCCATTGACACGTGTGCCTGGGAAAGCCTCATGGCGACACGTTGGCGGATGAGCTGGAGCGGAGATGAAGAGAGGTTACCTGCCGCGGCAAGCGCCTTGCCGCGGCAGAATCCTTGTCGCGCTTGGGAGCTTGTCGCTTCACCAAGCCTTCCCGGCAAGCTCCTCTTGCCGGGGTCTTGTTTCCTTAGTGCCTTGAGTGGCCTTCCCGGCAAGCTGCTCTTGCCGGGGCCTTGATTACTTTGTTCTTGAATGGCTCCAAAGGAGCCGTGGAGGACCTTGGCGGTCACTAGGCCAGCCCCGCCGCGGGGTGCTGTGACTGCCCGTGCACGAGTTCGGGGTACTAGGGTACCCCTACTCTAGTACACCGACAGGAACCCCCGGGCCTGGGCCACACACGGTGCCGAGATCTGTTGGGCCAGGCCCAAAACAGTGCACGGTCATGGGCGGCCTAGATCGCGCAGTTATTTGCCTCGGACCCACCACGTCTCCCACGAACGGCACGTTCCGGACGTGGCGTCGTGGGAGAGATCGTGGGGGTTTTCTTTAATGGGAAAACCAGAACGCCCGTCCCCTCCCCCCCCCTTATAAGCAGGGGGAACAGGGGCAGGACGCCCACTTGCCATTGCTGTCACGTCTCAAAACCACCGCCGCTCCCCCCTTCTTCTAGAGTCCAAAGAGAGCAACGCTCCGCCCCTTCCCCATTGCCACCGGTGCCATCAACGCCCGCCGATTCCTCCACCACCTCCGCCATGGCTCAAAAGCATAAGGGCAAAGGGGTGAAGTCGGCCGAGGCGCAGCGGCTCGCGGCGCTGCGGAAGGAGCAGGCCCTCTTCGATCCCCTGCTCGACCGGAAGGAGATGCGAGAGTTGTACTACCTCTTCTGGTCGACGGAGACGCGGGCGCACCCGCGCACGAGGGTGATCTCCGCCACCACATCCGAGAAGGTTTTTGCTCTGCACCCTTTCTTCGCTTTTTCCATCGCGGGCTCTGCCTCACTTTTCAATTCTTTTGCGATGTCATGAACACATATGGCCTCCGCCTCCTTGATTTTACCCCCAACGCCATCCTCACCATGGCAGTTTTCGCACACCTCTGCGAGAACTTTGTCGACGTCCACCCAAATGTAGCACTTTTCCGCCATTACTTCATGCCCCGCGTAGAGAGAGGAGAGCCGCTTGCCGGAGGAATTGCATGGATCTCTAGGATCGGCAAGAAGGAAGCATATCTTGACGGAGAGCTGCGCAGCAAGTGGGAGGAGTGGAGAGCTGACTGGTGTTGGATTATAGAGGAGGACCCACAGCCTTTTACTGCCCTGCGCCAAACTCCCATAGTGCGCGGCAATGATTGGAGTAACTTGGCGCCGGAGGATGCCAAGTTGAAGATTGCCATGACCCGGATCCTGCGCCTCAGGCATGCCGGGCTTACCATAAGAGCAGTTGGCGCGGACTTCCTTCGCCGCCGCATTGCGCCCTTGCAGGCGAGGGGTAGGCCTGCTTGGGAATTCCAAAACGCGGTGGACATCATGAGGCTGCGTCCGGTACTCAATTGGAACTTCACTGTCTTGGAGCTGGATGGCATGCTGCGGGAGCTGTTCAAGCCTGATGCAGATCACCCCGAGTGGTTCATGTTGCTGAAGGGAGTCGTGCCCTTCTGCAACAACTCGTCGCTTGGCCGCATCTCGCGGTGATGATGTTGCCAGCGATTCTATGGAATCGCTCCAACTTGGCAAGAGCCCGCCGACGACGCTGCGGCAGCAGCTTCTTCGACAACTTGGAAGAAGTGTCGATCCGCGTCGACGAGCGTAAGCGGCTCACCCGCCGACACCACCAAGCAAGAGATGGCGCGCATCGCCACAAGGTTGGAGGAGGCGGCAGAAGCTGCTGCCGCCGGCGTGTTTGGGTTCAACGTCGAGGAGGCAGAGGCAGCCGAGGCGGCAAGCCTTGCCGACCGAGGGGAGTTTGTCGGCGAGGAGGAGCATGCCGAGCCCGTCGATGAGCCGAACGTGCCTGCCGGGGGCGCCTCCCCTCCGCCGTCAAGTAGCTTGCCGCGGGAGGAGCCCGCGGCTCCGCCAAGAAGACGCCTCCGCAAGACCGGAGAAGTGGCGGGGCGGCAGACGGTCCAACAGCCGCCTCGCCGCCCGACGCGCTTCCATCAAGGGCGAAAGCATCGCCGCAGGAGCGCCTCATGCCGCCACAGCAACGGGAGCGGGGCCTTCTAGAGCCACGGCTCCCACACCCGCCAAGCGTCCGAGGGAGCCTACTCCTCCAGCTCGTCGCACCGGAGCGGAATTTGACTTCTCCGCTCTCAGCTCCGAGGAAGAAGAGGAAGAGTAAGATCTTGTCGCTGCTACTTGTAATTCTTCAATTTACTGCTTTATCTTGTATCTGACTTGCTTCATTCTGAGCTCTTTCCTTTTTTCAGGACGCTGGCTCAGAGGGCGTCGAAGAGGGCCAAGACTCCGGTGGTCGTCGTCGAAGACGATTCCCCTGTGGCGACAGGAGGCGCGTCTGAGACTCCCTTGCCGGATCTGGCGACCCTTCATCAGAGCAGCCCCCAGCACAGCCCCCAGCGTAAGTATTTGATTTATCTCTTACAGTTGGGCGTGCATGGGTGCTCCTTCTTCACTGATATCTGACTTGTTGAATTTGTGTAGGAGCAGAGCAGCCTCATCAGGAGGTCTCGGAAGTCACTCCTGAAGTCTTGTCTGCTTCAACTACGCGGCCAAGGGAGAAATCTCCGCCAAGGGAGCGCTCTCCGGCAAGGGAGGCCTCTCCGACAAGGGGAGCTTCTCCGACAAGGGGCAGCGCCGGCGACCCTCCGGTGGTGGAGACCGCAGCTACAGACCGCATTGCAGGTAACCTTTTTACTTGAAAATCTCCCTTGGGTTCTCTTTTTTTCTGTTTTTCTTTTCGAACATTTGCTTGACTTGGGCTTTTCTTTTTCTGATCATTAGATCCATCTGCCGGAGAGCCGATGGAGACTGAGGCTGCCGGCGAGGAGGACGCTCGCGGCAACAATGACGACGCCGCCAACATGGAGGAGGAGGCCGGCGCCGGCGGGGTCCGCCGGCAGGAGGCCGCCAAGGCTGCCGGGCGAGAGGCTGGGAGGTCTGTGATCGATCGACGGCCCTGAGGCCGCAGGAGCGCCAGGCACTACGCCGACCGCTGATCCCTCCGCCACCGATGCTGCACCAGGCTCCGAAGAGCCCCAGCCCGGCGCCTATCTGAAGGCCGGCGAAGGTGTCTTCATCAAGCTTCCATGGGCGTTGAGCTCCAGGGCGCCGGTCGAGGGAGAGACTTTCGACGTGGAGCTGCTCTCCTCTGCGGGGCTGTCACTGGTTAACGTGCCCAGCAGATGCGTGATGACAGTTCGAGGAGGAGCAGCCATCAAGAAGCCGTTGTCGCTCTACCGCGCCCGACAAGCCAAGCTGGAGTCGCGGGAAGCTCTTGTCGCGAGGGCAGGAGCTGACATGGAGAAGCGCGCAGAGGAGCTCCGGCGCGCCAACAAGGAAACTCTCCGGGACATAGCGGAAGCGCGGGAGCAGCTTGCTGAGGAGTGCACGGCCTTCATCCTGGAGAAGGCCAAGGTCGAGGAGCAGCAAAGGCTTGACGGCGAGAAGCTCTCTGCACATGAGGGTGAGCTGGCGCAGCGGAAGATCAACCTCGACAGCTATGAGGCAGATCTTGCCGCGCGCGAGCCATCAATTGGCGGAGCACTCACGGAGGCAAAGGACGCCGCCGCGGCTGCCGAGGCCGCCAAGAAGGAATTGGAGACGAGCAACCTTGTCGCAACTAGTTGCAGCGCACTTAAGTTGTTGAGCGGACTCGAAACAAAATAAGGGTGCGACTAGCTATGAGTTGGTTCCTCCGCGCACAGGTTTTCCATACAAAGTACAATCGTTCGAGGAAGATAACTTAAAAATTTAAAAACTGACTGCTTAAACTCAGCAACTTAGCTTTTCTGTCGTCTGCTTCCCGGCAAGGCGATATTTCCTCGAGCGATACTTGGTGGCCCACACCATTATCTTCTCCTTCCCCACCGGCTAACTTGTGGGCAGATGAACCTTCCTTTCTCATGAGAAGAAAGAAGAGAAAATAAAGTTATGGAGCCTAGTGGCTCGTTATCGCTTACCGGGTGTGGATGCTGCACGAAATGTCAGATAATACATGCCAAATAATGATGAAAGCATGAAATTGACAAGTTGCGCGCAACGCATGAGCTTTACTGATGCACGGGGTCTGCGCCCGGCTTTGTACAAAGGATTACATGCAACAGCGGCAAGACTTGTACAAAAGGGTGGTTGCTTGAACGGGTTCCAAGAACCGCTACCTCTATGGGTAAAACTTACGAAGATGCTCTATATTCCAGGAGTTGCTCACCGAACGCCATCTTCGGTCTCAAGGCGGACAGCGCCAGAGCCTAGTGACTCATTTCACCCGATAAGGGCCTTCCCACTTTGGCGCCAACTTGTTGGAATTCTTGGCGGACTGAACGCATCGAAGAACAAGGTCGCCTTCCTCGAAGCTTCGGCATTAACTTTGCGGCTATGGTAGCGGCGCAAAGCTTGTCGATAACGAGCAGCTCAGACAAAGCAGCTCAAGACGATCCTCCTCGAGGAGCAGCGCCATCATCTTGTCGCAGCTGCTCTTGCTCAAGCTTCATCATAAGCGAGTACTCGAGGCGATCCGTGATACACGAAGTTCCGGGGAGAACTGCCTCTGCTCCATAGACTAGAGCGAAAGGTGTCTCGCCGGTGGCTCGATTTACGCCGCCCCGATCGACCAAAGAACCACCGGCAGCTCCTCAATCCAGTTTCTTCCGCACTTGTGCAGCCTGTCAAAAGTTCTGGTCTTGAGTCCTCGCAGCACTTCAGCGTTTGCCCTCTCTGCTTGACTGTTGCTTCTCGGGTGAGCAACAGAAGCAAAGCAGACCTTGGCGCCAAGATCTTGGACGTACTACATGAAGGTGCGACTCGTGAATTGGGTGTCGTTGTCGGTGATGATCCGGTTAGGGATCCCAAAACGGCAAACAATTGACTCAAGAACTTGATCGCCGATCGTGGTTGTCACCTTCCTCATCGCTTCCACTTCCGCCACTTTGTGAACTTGTCGATTGCGACGCATAAGTACTCAAAGCCCCCGACAGCTTCGGGGAAGGGGCCGAGGATGTCGAGCCCCTGCACTCAAAAATGGCCAGGATAAAGGGATCGCCCGAGAGCTTGAGCTGGCTGGTGTATCTGTTTGGAATGGAATCGCACGCTTCACACTTGGTTACTTGTGCAGCTTGCATCTGGAGGGCTTCTCGCCAGAAGAAACCTTTGCCGAACGCTTTGCCGCAAGTGTTTTAGCGCCAATGTGGCGACCACATATGCCTCCGTGTATCTTCGCCAACAGCCATCCATCTTCCGCCAATACACTTCAATTTCACTCCGCTGAGTCTTCTTCTCGCATGTGATGTTGTCAACAAACCGATACATACTTGACTACCGGGCTACTCTCTCCGCTTCTTCTTGCTCTTCGGAAGTTCTCTGCTCGTCAAGGAAATGGACGATCTGTCATACCATGTTGGAGCTATGGCTCGCAACAAGGACTAAAGGCACATTCGCCGCTGCCAAGGGAACATCAGCTTCCACGGCAAGAACTCCGCGGTTCAGCCGAGCTTGATGATCCTCGCAAGCCGCCGGAGCAAGGCTTGTCGGAGCGCTCGCTTCAACGAAACAAACCCTAGGGCTTGTCGGAGCAGACTGCTCCTCAGCGATATCTGCGTTGATTTTGGTGACCTTCTTGGCGGCGGCTTCAAGGAGATCTGCCAGAAAGTAGTCACCAGAAACCAACTTCCTCTTCTTGTTCTGTCCAGTTGATGGTGTTACAGTTGGCTGAGTCAGCTTGAGCACAAAAATTCCTGGTTCCACGGGTAACTTGAGTGCAGCACACTTTGACAGGCCATCAGCAATATCATTCTGAGCTCTTGGAATATGTTCCATTTGCAGGCCTTCAAAGTGCTCTTCTAGCTTTCTCACTTCATCAACATAGGCTTCCATCAACAGACTCTGATAATCTTTGTTTACTTGGCGGACGACAAGCTGCGAGTCACCCCGGACAATAAGCTTCTTGATCCCAAGGTCCACTGCAATCCTGAGACCGGCGAGCAAACCTTCATACTCTGCAGTATTATTTGTTGCCTGCTCCTTGGGAAAGTGCATCTGGACTATGTACTTGAGGTGCTCTCCGGTGGGTGCGATAAGCAAGACGCCAAGCACCGGGCGCTTTGCAGTGAGAAGGCACCATCAAAGTACATCAGCCACTTTTACTTGCTTCCTTGACGGGATGCTCGCTCGAATTTCTTCATCTTGCATTGGCGCCCATTCTGCTATAAACTCGCCAATGCTCGCTTTGGATAGTTGAAGTGCTTTCAAATTTGAGGCCAAAGCTTGATGGTTCCAAAGGCCCACTCGACAATCCCGCCTCGTTGTTTCTGGATTTTGTAGTATCCTCTTCAGCGGAAAGCGAAAGTGACAACCGTTATCTCGTGGTGCTTGGAAGTAATGGCGCAGCTTTCTCGAGGCCATGAGTAGGCCGGTAAAAGCAGCTTCGCACACCGTAGTACCTTTGACCTAGCTCCTCGCAGAAGGGAATCGACAAAGTAGACTGGGCGCCGCACCATCCTTTTCTCAATCTTGTCGCAATCCTCGCTACCGATCCGTCCTCGTCGGGACCAGAGCTTGACGGGCGAAGCCCCTCGCTTGTCGCTGGATGCATCTGCCTCGGTTCTGTCGCTCATCATCTCGCTTCCTCTCCGCTACATTAACGCAGCACTAACCATTTGATTGGTTGCCGCTATATACAGCAGCAACTTCTCTTGTGGTTTAGGTGCGACACGTATTGGGGTGGAGGACAGGTACCTCTTTAAGTCCTGCAGCGCAGACACCGCTTCGGGAGTCAATATCATTGTACCTGCCTTTTTCAAAATCTTGAAAAATGGCAGTATGCCGCCACCGACTTAGAGATAAACTCGCCGAGAGCAGCCACGCAACCGGCAAGCCTTCTTACATCCTTGACGCGCTTTGGTGCTTCAATCTGCTCAATGGCCTTGATCTTGTCGGGGTTGGCTTCAATTCCCCTCTGAGACACGAAGAACCGAGAAGCTTGCCGGAGGGAACTCCGAACACACACTTCTCGGGATTGAGCTTGAGGTTGATCTTGCGCAGATTTGCAAAGGTCTCATCCAAATCTTGAACCAGAGTTGCTCTGTCCTTGCTCTTAACCACTATGTCATCCATGTAGGCTTCTACATTTCTGTGCATTTGGGGCTCAAAAGCATCATGGACTACTCTTGCAAACGTTGAACCAGCATTCTTCAAACCGAAAGGCATCCGTATGAAACAGTATGTGCCACATGGTGTAATGAATGCGGTTTTCTCTTCATCCTCTTCTACCATGAAGATCTGATGATATCCGGAGTATGCATCAAGAAATGAAAGCAAATCACATCCAGCTGTGGAGTCAACAATCTGGTCGATACGTGGCAAGGGAAATGGGTCTTTGGGACAAGCTTTATTAACATCCGTGAAGTCAATACAAAGTCTCCATTTCCCATTTGCCTTTCGTACAACCACTGGATTGGCCAACCACGTGGGATGGAGTACTCCTCTAACAAGGCCTGCTGCTTCCAACTTCTTGATCTCCTCTGCAATGAACTCTTGGCGCTCCACTGCCTGCTTCCTGACTTTTTGCTTGACGGGCCACGCATGAGGACAGACAGCTAAGTGGTGCTCAATTACTTTCCTGGGAACACCGGGGATGTCAGATGGTTGTCATGCAAACACATCGACATTCGCCCGCAGGAAAGCAACGAGCTCGCCTTCCTATTTAGGATCAAGCGGCACCGATGGTGAAGGTACCACCAGTGCCGCCCTCCTTGGCGGGCACCTTCTTGGTCTTCGGCGGAGCTGCCATCATCTTCTTGCACTTGCCGGTGGAGCTCGATGGTGCGTCCTCGACGGTAGCGCAACACTCCGAAGAGGTGCGCTTACCGGAGTGGGCACCAGAGCTCTTGCCGGACTTAGTGGTCTTCTTCTTCCCCTCGGGAGCTTCAGCGGCAAGTGGTTTGCTATCTGTCGCGGCTGCTGCATCCCGGTAAATCTTGTCGGCGCAGATAAGCGCATCCTTCTTGTCGCCATGGACAGAAATGACACTTATCGGGCCGGGCATCTTGAGTAAGTTGTAGGCGTAATGAGAGGCTGCCATGAACTTGGCAAGTGCTGGACGGCCAAGTATTCCATTGTAGGGAAATGGGAAATCGGCAACGTCGAATGTTACCCTCTCAGTCCTGAAATTCAGCTCACTGCCAAATGTTACCGGCAATGTGATCTTCCCTTTCGGCTTGCTTCTTCCTGGGTTGATTCCTTGGAAAGTGCCAGTCTCTTCGAGCTCATTGTCAGGATCCAAGCTTCGAGTACCGCAGAGGAGATCAGGTTCAAAGCCGCCCCGCCACAACCAACATCTTAGTGACCTTGAGGTTGCGGATAGTTGGTGAGACCAACATCGGCAAGCACCCGACCGCAGTTATGCGATCAGGGTGGTCCTCAATATAAAAAATGATGGGCGTGCTGGACCACTTCAGAGGCCTGCGTGACTCTATGGATGGTTCTGCTGCATTAACCTCACGCATCCATTGCTTAAGTTGGCGGTGTGAGGTATGCAGAGAAGCACCACCGTCAACACAGAGAACCTCTGTTGCCTTTTGAAACTCCTGCTCATCAGCTTCATCATCATCCATATCTTCGTCGTCATCATCGTCTTCATCCTTGTCGCGGCCGCGGGGAGGTCTGTCTCCTTGCCGCTGCTTGGCCTTGCCGCGGCGTCCCCCCCGGCCGGGTCTCTTCTTACTAGCTGTACCAGCACCTTCGTGGGCCTTCTCCTTGTCTCGCCGCTCGTATTCAGCCTTCTGTAGCTCAACAAGCTGCTCGACTTTCTTGCAACTCTGGAGATCGTGGCCCTTGGTGCGGTGAATCTTGCAGTACTGTTTGCTGGAGCTGTCCTGCTTGTCGGCGGCAGCCACAGCTTGGCGGTCAGTGTCAGCGGCAACCTCCTTTCCGGAGCTGCCAACCTTGGCCTGCTTGGCGCCACCTAAGTTGCCGGACTGCTCGACAACTAGTGCCTCTTTTTTCTTCTTCTTTCTGTTGTTCCGCCGCCGGCTCTTCTTTGCCGGGGCGGTCTCCTCACTGTCAGATTCAGCTCCCACATTCTCTCCTGGGAGTCTTCTTCCTTCCTCAGCGCGTGCACACTTGTTGGCCAAGGCATATAGCTCACTGACGTCCTTGACCTTGCACATCGCCATCTCCTCCCTCATCATGCGGTTACGCACATTCTGATGAAATGCGCTGATCACCGCGGCAGGGTGGACATCTGGGATGTTATAGTGTACACGGCTGAATCTCTGGATAAACTTGCGCAGGGACTCTCCCTCCTTCTGGGCGAGCAGGTGAAGGTCACTCTCTTGGCCATGAGGCTTGTGGCCGCCTGTGAAGGCGCCGACAAACTGATGACACAAATCAGCCCAATAAGAAATGGAGCTGTCCGGCAAGTGCATGAGCCAAGATCTGACATTTGGCTTGAGCACCAGAGGGAAGTAGTTGGCGAGGATCTTGTCGTCTCGTCCCCCTGCAGCCTGCACCGCGATGGTGTAGATGCTGAGGAACTCTGATGGGTGGGTCCTGCCATCATACTTCTCTGGCACATCTGGTTTGAAGTTTTTCTTGTCGGGCCACTGGACTTGCCGCAGCTCACGGGTGAACGCAGGGCAACCTATCACAGACGCAAGTCGCCTGGTTCTTCGGGCGCATGCATGTCAACAGCGGGCCCAGCCGCTGGTCGGATTGACGCTGCTGCTTCTTCGCCGGCGCGGGTTCGAGCGCCTTCTTGTTGCTGTTCCTTAAGAACTTGGCGCTGATCACCGCGAGCTCAGGATCCGGACGACGCGTGGGAGTCGCCGCCGAGGTGGATCAAGGAGCTGGTGATCTTGGCCTTCGGAAGGGGAGTGCATGGTGGTTGCACTTCGCAAGTCTCGTCGCCACCGGCTCGTGCCTTGTCGTCTCGCCGCGGCAAGGACGTAGTTGGTTGCCGCGGGACGTCGCCGTTGGCAAAGCCGATGAGACTCTGGATTGTGGCCCTCCATTCGTCGACCTTGTCGGCTGTTGCAGGGTAGTCTAGAAGCAGTTGAGCTCTCGCCAAGGCTTCTGCTGGAGTGGTGGGTGGCAAAGGTGTACGACGCGAGGAACGGGATGTGCTCGGACTCATAACCAAGATAGGAGGAGCAGCATCCTGCCCAAGCGATCGTACTCCGCTCGTACCAGCATGCTGGCGTGCATGCGGGTCTCGAGGGCCTCGGGAGCCTCCAGCTTGGCCTTGATCCAACGAGCGTATGGTGCTGCGAGCGTCATGACGCTGTCGGTCCCACGCCTCCGGAGACGGACGCGGTACATCTTCGAACGCCGAAGCTTGCGCCGCCTTGTCCTTGGACCTGGCGGCGTCGTGGGCTCTCTCGACGACGCCGTTTCTCCGCTGCCTTTTCCCCACCACTCGTCAGCTCCGGTGGTGGTGGGTTTGACGCGACGGCTTCGCTGCCGCCAAGCCTTCTTCTTCGGTGGCATGTTGACGAAGATTGATGAAGAAGCTGCTCGTGAACGCCGGATCGGGTTCACAACCTCGACGCCTACCGGGCGCGCCAAAGATGTCGGGAAGTTGATCGTGACCCATTTAACACCTATGGGACCGGGTCCCTTGTGGTTCGATGGGGGGCGGAGAATGCACAAAGAGCGGATCGAGGCGATGCACACAAGCAGATTTACCCAGCTTCGGAGCTCTCCGGAGAGATAATACTCCTACTTCTGCTTGGTTGATTGTATTCTTGCTAGGGAGCAATGGGAGATACAAAACCTAGCCTGAGTGTGGTCTCGAATGAGTCGAATGAACTGAACCGGAGCTGAACCGAACGGAACCGAACCCTTTCTACGTTGCACTTGGGCCTCCTTTTATAGGCTCAAGGGTCACCACAGTGGCAAGTAGTCAAGGTTAAAATATGAAAAACAGAGGTTGGTACACCGCTTTGTAAATAGTACAGTGATCTATAACTAACACAGACGGCAAGGGACAAGAGTAATAAATGACCGTCCCTATCGCTGGAACAGCGCGACAGGTGGACTGCCGCGCGCCCGCTTGCCACGATGGTAGCTTGTCGGCCGCTTATCGCTGCACTCGCTGGCTGCACAGCTCATTGACACGCTGCGTTCGGGAAAGCCTCATGGCGACATCGTTGGCAGATGAGCTGGAGCGGAGATGAAGAGAGGTTACCTGCGCTGCAAAGCGCCTTGCCGCGGCAGAATCCTTGTCGCGCTTGGGAGCTTGTCGCTTCACCAAGCCTTCCCGGCAAGCTCCTCTTGCCGGGGTCTTGTTTCCTTAGTGCCTTGAGTGGCCTTCCCGGCAAGCTCCTCTTGTCGGGGCCTTGATTACTTTGTTCTTGAATGGCTCCAAAGGAGCCGCGGAGGACCTTGGCGGTCACTAGGCCAGCCCCGCTGGGTGTCAGGATCGCCTGCAGACGCAGTTCGGGGTACTAGGGTACCCCTACTCTAGTACACCGACAGAGCCCCGCCTCGGGCCACACACGGCGCCGAGCTCATTGGGCAAAGCTCAAAATAGCAGACGGGCACGCTGCCCAGATCGCAGTTATTTGCCTTGGACCCACCACGTCTCCCATGAATGGCACGTTCCGGACGTGGCGTCGTGGGAGAGATCGTGGGGGTTTTCTTTAATGGGAAAACCGGAGCGCCCGTCCCCTCCCCTTATAAGGGGGGGAACAAAGGTGACGCCCACTTGCCATTGCTGTCACGTCTCAAAACCACCGCCGCTCCCCCCTTCTTCTAGAGTCCAAAGAGAGCGACGCTCCGCCCCTTCCCCATTGCCACCGGTGCCATCAACGCCGTCGGATTCCTCCACCACCTCCGCCATGGCTCCGAAAGCCGACAAGGGCAAAGGGGTGAAGTCGGCCGAGGCGCAGCGGCTCGCGGCGCTGCGGAAGGAGCAGGCCCTCTTCGATCCCCTGCTCGACCGGAAGGAGATGCGAGAGTTGTACTACCTCTTCTGGTCGACGGAGACGCTGGCGCACTACCAGACGAGGGGTGATCTCCGCCGCCACATCCGAGAAGGTTTCCGTGGTACCCTTTCTTGGCGCTTTTCTTCACTGCGGGCTCGCCCCGCCTTTTTCAATTCTTTTGCGATGTCATGAACACATATGGCCTCCGCCTCCTTGATTTTACCCCCAACGCCGTCCTCACCATGGCAGCCAGACACCTCTGCGAGAACTTTGTCGGGTCCACCCAAATGTAGCACTTTTTCCGCCATTACTTCATGCCCTCACAGAGAGAGAGAGCCGCTATGGAGGAATTGCATGGATCTCTAGGATCGGCAAGAAGGAAGCATATCTTGATGGAGAGCTGCGCAGCAAGTGGGAGGAGTGGAGAGCTGACTGGTGTTGGATTATAGAGGAGGACCCACAACCTTTTACTGCCCTACGCCAAACTCCCATAGTGCGCGGCAATGATTGGAGTAACTTGGCGCCGGAGGATGCCAAGTTGAAGATTGCCATGACCCGGATCCTGCGCCTCAGGCATGCCGGGCTTACCATAAGAGCAGTTGGCGCGGACTTCTTCGCCACAAGATTGCGCTTTGCAGCGTAGGGTAGGCCTGCTTGGGAATTCCAAAACGCGGTGGACATCATGAGGCTGCGTCCGGTACTCAATTGGAACTTCACTGTCTTGGAGCTGGATGGCATGCTGCGGAGCTGTTCAAGCTCGATGCGCATCACCTTGAGTGGTTCATGTTGCTGAAGGAGTCGTGCCCTTCGCAACAACTCGCCGCTGGTCAAGATTCAAGACGATGATGCGCCAGCGATTCCCATGGAATCGCTCCAACTTGGCAAGAGCCCGCCGACGACGCCGCAGCGCCAGTTCTTCGACAACTTGGAAGAACTGCCAATCCGTGGCGATGAAGCGGCTGCTCACCCACGACACCACCGAGCAAGAGATGGCGCCAGACGCCACAAGCTTGGAGGAGGCGGCAGAAGCTACTGCCGCCGGCGTGTTTGGGTTCACCGTCGAGGAGGCAGAGGCAGCCGAGGCAGCAAGCCTTGCCGACCGAGGGGAGTTTGTCGGCGAGGAGGAGCATGCCGAGCCCGTCGATGAGCCGAACGAGCCTGCCGGGGGCGCCTCCCCTCCGCCGTTAAGTAGCTTGCCGCGGGAGGAGCCCGCGGCTCCGCCAAGAAGACGCCTCCGCAAGACCGGAGAAGTGGCGGGGCGACAGATGGTCCAACAGCCGCCTCGCCCGGGACGCGCGCTCCACTGCTGGCAGCATCAAGCAAGCTTACCGTGGGGCGCCTCATGCCGCCACAGCAACGGGAGCGGGGCCTTCTGGAGCCACGGCTCCCACACCCGCCAAGCGTCCGAGGGAGCCTACTCCTCTAGCTCGTCGCACCGGAGCGGAATTTGACTTCTCCGCTCTCAGCTCCGAGGAAGAAGAGGAAGAGTAAGATCTTGTCGCTGCTACTTGTAATTCTTCAATTTATCGCTTTATCTTGTATCGACTTGCTTCATTCTCGAGCTCTTTCCTTTTTTTTCAGACGCTGGCTCAGAGGGCGTCGAAGAGGGCCAAGACTCCAGTGGTCGTCATCGAAGACGATTCCCCTGTGGCGACAGGAGGCGCGTCTGAGACTCCCTTGCCGGATTTGGCGACGCTTCATCAGAGCAGCCCCCAGCACAGCCCCCAGCGTAAGTATTTTGATTTATCTCTTACGGTTGGGCGTGCATGGGTGCTCCTCCTTCACTGATATCTGACTTGTTGAATTGTGTAGGAGCAGAGCAGCCTCATCAGGAGGTCTCCGAAGTCACTCCTGAAGTCCTGTCTGCTTCAACTACGCCGCCAAGGGAGAAATCTCCGCCAAGGGAGCGCTCTCCGGCAAGGGAGGCCTCTCCGACAAGGGGAGCTTCTCCGACAAGGGGCAGCGCCGGCTACCCTCCGGTGGTGGAGACCGCAGCTAAAGACCCCATTGCAGGTAACCTTTTTACTTGAAAATCTCCTTGCCCTTTTTTTTTCTGCTTTTTCTTTCTAACATTTGCTTGACTTGGGCTTTTCTTTTTCTGATCATTAGATCCATCTGCCGGAGAGCCGATGGAGACTGAGGCTGCCGGCGAGGAGGACGCTCGCGGCAACAATGACGACGGCGCCAACATGGAGGAGGAGGCCGGCGCCGATGGTTCTGCCGGCGAGGAGGCCGCCAAGGCTGCCGACGCAGAGGCTGGGGAGGGGTCTAGTGATCGTACTGACGGCCCTGAGGCCGCAGGAGCGCCAGGCACTACGCCGACCGCTGATCCCTCCGCCACCGACAATCTGCACCAGTTCAAGAGCCCCAGCCCGGGCGCCTATCTCAAGGCCGGCGAAGGTGTCTTCATCAAGCTTCCATGGGCGTTGAGCCTGTGGCGCCCGGTCGAGGGAGAGACTTTCGACGCGGGAGCTGCTCTCCTCTGGGGCTGTCACATCGTTAACGTGCTCCAGCAAAGAGTAAAGTGATTTAGTTCGCGAGATGGAGCAGCTACTGAAGAAGCTGCTGTCGCTCTACCGCGCCCGACAAGCCAAGCTGGAGTCGCGGGAAGATCTTGTCGCGAGGGCGGGAGCTGACATGGAGAAGCGCGTAGAGGAGCTCCGGCGCACCAACAAGGAAACTCTCCGGGACATAGCAAAAGCGCGGGAGCAGCTTGCTGAGGAGCGCACGGCCTTCATCCTGGAGAAGGCCGAGGTCGAGGAGCAGCAAAGGCTTGCCGGCGAGAAGCTCTCAGCACATGAGGGTGAGCTGGCGCAGCGGAAGATCAACCTCGACAGCTATGAGGAAGATCTTGCCGCGCGCGAGCAATCAATTGGCGGAGCACTCACGGAGGCAAAGGACGCCGTCGCGGCTGCCGAGGCTGCCAAGAAGGAATTGGAGACGAGGGTGGCGCAACTGGAGGCCACCCTCCAGAAGAGCAGCGAGGAGGTCACCGGGCTGAAGCGCGAGCGCGAGAAGGACGCCTACACTCTTGGCTGTCGGTGTACTAGAGTAGGGGTACCAAGTGCAACGTAGAAAGGGTTCGGTTCCGTTCGGTTTAGCTCCGGTTCAGTTCATTCGACTCATTCGAGACCACACTCAGGCTAGGTTTTGTAGCTCCCATTGCTCCCTAGCAAGAATACAATCAACCAAGCAAAGTAGTAGGAGTATTATCTCCGGAGAGCTCCGAAGCTGGGTAAATCTGCTCGTGTGCATCGCCTCAATCCGCTCTTTGTGCATTCTCCGCCCCCCATCGAACCACAAGGGACCCGGTCCCATAGGTGTTCGTGGGTCACGATCAGCTTCCACGACAAGCAGCCATCTACAAAGGTTGAATGGGAGAGGTCAATAAGGGAAATATATCTTGGGTGGGGTAAGCTTCAGAAAAGAAGAGAAGTTTAGATGGTCTCAAGCTAACTAACGTCCATGCTAACTAAGGCTTCCTACAGTCAGGATGGCTCACGATACCAGCTACTGTGGGGACCCCGACTCAAAGGTCGTGGATCACCTAATGCACGTGGTACAAAGTGATCCCAGAGATCAATGCTCACTGAACACACAGAAGCTGAATAACAAGAGTCTTACATCCATACATACCGTCTTACACAAATTATGACCATTATGGTCAAGTCTTACATAGATATAGCCTTAAGGGCTGAACATCAAATGGAACACAAGCAGCGGAAATCTTCGTCGATAAGTAGAACCCATGCCATCTGCCTTAACCCTACAAGCATTCTGACTGGGAAACGTCCTAGTTCGCATGTTCATCTCCAAAGAATTCTTCTTCGAACTCCGGTTCTTCCATGCCTGGCCAATTAAATAACCAGTGGCAAGCCAATGAATACTTTGAAAGTACTCGCAAGCAACCCATGTTTTGGTTCAAGATACAAGAATGCCTCGATATAGGTAAATTTTTGCGGAAAGCTAGTTTTGAGTGCCATGACATGTTCAACAACTTGTAAGACATGCATCAAGTAACCATGAGGACATGTTACAGATATCAACATAAATAGAGTGGGCACCAACCCAACTCAATCATGTCAAGTCCTTTGTCTTGACCCAAGTAGTTTTATCAACACACACACACAGTTGTGAAACTGTGGACGTAGTTTAAGCAGCACCACCCAACTGTCCTTGACCGTGGACACGGCTATTTGAATAGTTTTACACTCTGCAGAGGTTGCACACTTTACCCACAAGATCCGGGGAACTTCCGTGTCATCCACGACCATGATACCTCAAGTACCCGGGGTAAGCACCCGATCACTACCTTTCCCTAGACGACACTAACAAGGAGTCCACTCGTTGTTCCATATCCTCACGATGTACATCATACGAGACTCACTCGAGATCGTAACATCCGAGAGGGGACACAACGGTGTATCCGATGCCCTGTGAATACAGTCATGGCCGCCCTACCTGGCACAACCCCGTCCCGAGAGAGAGCACCAACTCTCCCCCGTCACTAGTAATGCGGGCTCCAAGCTAGTATCAACCTAGGTAATCAATAATGCCCTTTCCCATTTAAGGGTAGAGTGGTTGCACATGTAAGGTTGGGACAGTCGACAAATCTTAAATCAAATCTGTTTTTGAAAACAACACACATACTTGCCTCGGTACACCACTTCGTCATCAAGTGGTTACCCATTCCATCATCTCCCTCGGGCATAAGTGGCACCCGACGGGGTTTTCGAAAAAGTCTTTGAAAAACTTTGCCTCCTTCACCATGCATATACCCGTCCCTTTTGCGTAGCACTACCTTAGCATCCTATCTATTCCCACCGCATAACCCTCATAAGAAGGTAGGGTCATGCACAATGCAAGTATCAACGAGGAAGTACGGTGGCAACCATCGAAGTGTTTATCACCCCATCATGATTCCGTTGCAACAACGATAAGGTACTATATGACATGCATAAAAAGGTCTCATAGACATGGTCAAAGGGCTGCTTGCCTGGCTCAACAAAGTCTTCTGGGTCTTCAAAGTCTTCTGGTCCAACTCCTTCGTCAGCAACGCAATCTATCGTCGCAGAATAACAACGAGAAAAATAAGGCAATAATAAAACAGAAAAATTACAGTGCTCAGAAAAATGTGAACTCATTTTTGTAAAATACTAGGTTTAAAACTAAGAAGGGGAAAATTCCTAGTTTTGGATTTGGTGTAGCAGAATAGGAGAAATGGATTTAAAAAGGCATATTTAAATGCTTAAAATCACATTTAAATATTTACAGTGAAGAAAAGGTTGCTGGATTTGAATGAAAGTTGCACCATTAAATAGGTTGCAATATTCTAGAAATTTAGGATTTGGAATTAATTTATTTGGACATATGCTTTGTCCTCGTGGAATTTTTGAAAAAGTGACGTAAAAGAAAAGAAAAGGGCCCTGTTCTCGCTGGGCTGTATCAGTCATGGGCAGCAGCCCAGTGTGGGCCAACATTTAGCCGAGCAACAAGACAATACAAGGCCACCACCCATTTCAAACTGACGGCCGGGGCCCGCAGTCGAGAGAGACAGGGGGAACGAGGGAGAGGATGATAAAGGACCCACCTGTCATCACTAACCCGTGGATGGGGGTCGCGGTGCTCACCGGCGACGATGCAGGCCACGGCAAGCTCCGTGAAAAGCGGTGATGGCTTCAGACCGCTGACGCCTGGTGGTGGACTTGGCGTGGGGTGCCTGGTTCGGCCCGTGACGAGGAGCTGCAGAGGGGCTGGAGGCAAGGTGTCTCCGTTTCCAGCAGCTACAGAGAGGGGAAACAAGGGGAAAAGGGTCAGGGGGATGCAGGGATTCCAGATCGAGGCAGAGGAGGAGCGGGGGAGGCCTATACCTCTCGAACTCCGGCGAGCCAAAACGGCGGAGCTCGAGCTCGATCTCGAGCTCGGGCGGCTCTGGAGAGGAACTGGGGGTGCAGGGGGAGGGTTTGGTGTTTCAGAGAGCGAGTGGTGGGGAGAGAAGGGCTCGGGGAGGCCTTTAAATAGGCAAACGGCAAGGTCCAGTAGACCCGTGCGCCGGTGAGCTCACGCTCGTCGCTGCAGGGCTCGGGGGAAGCAGGCGTGGTGTCTGGAGTGTTCCTGGACGTCGACTACGTCAGGTGAGATAGAGAGAGGAAGTGGGGAGAGGTCAGGGGTGCGCGCGTGTGGGCGCCCATTGGCGCGCTTCGGGCGGCCTTTGTTAAGAAGGCGTGAGGCGCGGGGAGGAGGAGAGAGAAGGGGGCCGACCGCGTAGCATGCTGCGGACGCCGAGGCGCATCGGCAGGCGCGCGGGGGAGGCCCGAGGTGGCCAGAGCTGCTTGGCAGGGGGCGGCCACAGTG
Source organism: Aegilops bicornis (assembly GCA_021605145.1). NCBI lineage: Eukaryota > Viridiplantae > Streptophyta > Magnoliopsida > Poales > Poaceae > Aegilops > Aegilops bicornis. The sequence goes on from CM038675.1 coordinate 638,567,364, forward strand.
CGGGAGCGCACTGTCGCGTGCTCCAAAGCGCGTCTATGGCTGCCATGGAATTATTTAAGGAGCAGGGGGCATGCCCACTCGTGTCTGGTAGTGCTAGGGGAAAGTAAACAAGTGGGTCGGTGCATTGGATGCCATGGATGGCCACTGGAGTGAGGAGGGAGGTGAGGAAGAGAGAGAAAGGGGGTGTCCAGAGAGAGAAAGTGGGGTTTTACCCATCCAATAATTGAGCTATGGACTTGCCATTGTTACTGGAGGTGAAAGGGGCCTAGGAGGAGCTGTGGTAAAAGTTGAGGTCATGGAGATTAGTGGAAGTGGTCAAAACTGGAATTTTGGTAAAGTGGCGTAAGGTGTTTGATGCTTGTTTGGTTAAGCAAATGAAATCCAAATGCCATGAGACTCCACAGGTGAAATGACACATATAAATATGGCCTTCCACCAATTTGGAGCTTATTTGGGCAAAGTTGCCAATGCAACTTTTGTAAACCCTAGAAATGAGCAGAAACAGACTTGTGTAGATCTAGTTGAGCATATCACTTATCCTTGATGCACTACTTGGTGTAGTGGTCTCATTTGCTCATGTGAACATGCTCACAAAAGATGGGGTTAAGGGGAGAAAGTTGGTAGTACAAACTTGCTCAAATTTGATTCTGGTCAGAGAGGGTTTTGGGGCATTTTTGTGGACCAAAATGACCTTGATTGAAGTGAGGCTTTGCACGACCATCACAATATGCATTTGTGACTTGCTAGATTTTTCTTGGATTTTTATGAAAATATTTCCTGTAGAAATATTTCAAATCCTTGAAATGGGCAGAAATGGTTTTGGGAGGTTTTCTCCAAAATTTTGATCATGACCATATGTTGAAACTCTTATATATGGAAAATATATGTCCAATCGAGTTTCCCTGATTTTTGTCAAATATTTTTGAAACAATAAAATAATTTTTCCCTATTAAAGACCATTTCTGGCCTTAAGAAAAAGCTTTTAAATAAAATAGGAAAATAGCTTTTAAAATTATATTTTTGTGGTTTATGGGAGTCCTGCATCTAATAGGACTCAAATATACCTTTTGAAAGATTTTTCACACCTCAAATTAAGTACTTGCAGTGCAAATCTCAATTCAAGGGTTTTTGGAAAACTAATTTTAGAAAATACTTTTTGGCCAAATTATTTTTGTAGGAAAATATTATATTGCACTATACACATGGCATGATCATTGGGCAGAAGTTTGGGGCAAGGAGATGAAGTGTAGAAGGTGAAACTATGTTGACTTTTAAGAGCACTTGAAAAACACAGAGAGAAAACCAACTCAAATAAAAAGTCAAATAATGCAAAAGTTTTTGTTGGCCCAAACTTTCATGCTTTATTAATGCAAATGAATTGTTACAAAATGCAGGGTGTGACAGACCTACCCCCTTACAAGAATCTCGTCCCCGAGATTCCCAAACTAGGCTTTAAAGAGATACGGAAACTGGATTTAAGGTAGTCTTCACGTTCCTGTGTGGCTTCGCTTGGTGGTTGCTCCACTAGACCTTGAAGTACTTGATGGTGCGGCTTCGAGTGTGTCGCTCAGCCTCATCCAGAATGCAGATGGGCCTCTCACGGTAAGTCAAATCAGGCTGAAGGTCAATGGCTTGGTGATTGACGTCCTTGTAGAGATCGGGCTTGTCTGGGACTTGGAGGCACTTCCGGAGTTGCGACACGTGGAATACGTTGTGCACATCGGATAGTTCAGGTGGCAGTTCAAACTGGTAAGCCATTTCTCCTCGTCGTGCGGTGATCTCGAAGGGGCCGATAAACCTTGGTGCGAGCTTTCCCTTAACGTGGAAACGCTTTGTTCCCTTAAGAGGAGTTACTCGCAGGTATACATGGTCTCCAGCCGTGGTGATGGCTTGGCCGGGGAGTGGCCGGAGCATCGCCGACGACGAGTTTGGCGGAGGCCGAAGCTCGGGCCAGCTCGTGCGCGTGGCTGCAGTGGCCTAGGCGGTGTGGCGCTAGCACCTACAGCCTCTACGCGGCACGAGGAGTGTGACGGGCACAAGCCCATGACCAAATGGTCACCGGAGCAGCGCCGGCGACGTGGTCAGGCGGCGGCGCGTTCGGGCACAAGAGATGCGGCGTTACGGTACTCTAGGGGCGAAACAGAAAGCACGGGGAGGTTCAGCAGCTCACAGAGAAGCCGCGGGGATGGTCAGCGTGCTCGGGGAGGGCTCGGTGCGGTCGGAACAGCGACGATGATCTGGGCGGCCCGAGGTTGAAGACGACGGCGGTGGGGATGATGCAGGGGCTCCGGTGTCGTGCGGCTTGGCTAGTCGACGTAGTCGACGACGACGAACCGTACGGACACGGTGAGAGGGCGCGGGGACGGCGTTGGACGCGACTGTGGCGAGCGACAGCGACGGTGACGTCTCGGGCGACGTCGGGAGGGCGAGAGAGAGGAACCAAAGGGAGGAGCGGGTGTCTGCGAGGTCGGGGAGAGAGAGAGAGAGTTCGTCCCACGTCGACAGCTCGACGAGGGGAGCGGCGAGGCGGCGGGCAGCTACGAGGCACGCATGCTGTGCTCACCGTCGAGCGGCTACTTGCCTGCCTGGCCAAGCCAAGCAGCTCGTTGGAGCGGTGGCTGGGCTGGGCCGGCAGGTGGGCCTGCTGGGTGGCGCCAGGTAAGCCTTTCTCTTTCTATCTTATTCTGTTTTTTTAATTATTTCTGTAGGTTTGTTGCATTTCTAAAAATACGTAGGAAACTCCAAAAATCACCAAACTGCACCTGGTCCTTAGTTGGAATAATTCCAGCATGGAACATTTTAGTTTGGGATTATTTGAGCATTTGAAATATTTTATATAATTTAAATGCCCAAATTCAAATAGCTAAAGATTTAATCCAAAGGACCTTAGAGTGACCTAGAAATTTGTGCATCACTTCCGGCAAAGTGGTTTAGGACCAAGGCAAAGGTGATGAACATTTTTAAAGGGCATTTCAGGTTCGTTGAAAATATTTTTAGTAAACCCTAGTTGGATTCAGAGGGGTTCTGGGGGTTCTGCCTTCCCCATTTCAAATTTCTAATGAAAGATAAACATGATGCAACACTCTAATGCATGGACTAACTAGGATGTGACATTGGCTATACAGATCCAGGGAATCCTGTCGTTTTGTCGAAGCATACCGCCAAGGAGGAATTTTCTGTAATTGGTAAAGGCAAGTGGAATGCCAATCTGTCCACCTATACCCATCTGAACGCTCAAGACCTTCATTCTGGCTATCTGAACCGTCTGTTCACGAGCCGTGACTATGAAGCCGGTCTGGTCAATAGGATGAAGGGAAAATATGAGCTAACTTTTTGCATACTTCTCTTGCTGTATTGTGTTTGCAGCTTATCAATCATAGTAGCCCCCAAGTGACGTTTTAAGATAGCAACTTAAACCGAACTTTATAGAAGAATTCCCTTGTTAGAAAATTACGAGCAAATACACATTAGCCCCCAAGTGCCAAGCTTAATACTTGTATTGTTCTTTGGGACTTTGAAAATTGTCTGATAGAGCAAATATGCATTAGCCCCCAAGTGCCAGGGGCATAACTTGTTATGGGCTTGGTACTTCAAGTATTTACTGTTACCTGACTAGATGACTGTCTCTTTGTAGGCTGAGCTGAGCAAAAAGGAGAATCAAACCGTTGACCTTCAAGAAAACCTTAAATTGCAACAGGATGAAACTTCCAAGGCAAAGGCAGAGCTGACCAGCGCTTTAAGCGCTATGGAGAAACTTAAAGAGGGCATCAACAAAGAGTGGGTGGATTGGGCGATTGAGAAAGCCACTTTAGCGCAAAGAGCTCAAAAAGCAGAAGCCGCTCTTAAACCGGTGGTTGATGAATTGACCAGCGTGAAGCGTCAGGTGCATGCCATGACTGCAGCTGTATTTGGTAAGTATCCTTGTTCTCCGAGTTGAACAGATCTTGTTATGTAGCTGCCGGTTTACTAACCCTTGCAATGATACAGGAACTCGCATCGGCCACTTGGGAACGGATGTGCGGAAGAAGTTAAAAGCTGCCTATACCTTGATAGAGCAACTGTACACTGGTGCACAACGGATCATCTACACTGCTTCCCACAACAATCCGCCGCCCACCTTGATCCAAGATACCATTAAAAGGTTGTCGATGCTCCCTGCCCGGGTTGAGGAGCTGAACAAATCTGCTGCTAGAATGGGTGCTTTGACCGCCCTAATTCAGGCCAAAGCGTGGGTGCCTGACTTTGATCTTGTCGGCGTTTTGGAACGAGGGTCCCCAGACTTGCCTGCCTGCGGCCTGCGGCGTGGCTCCAGTGGGGGCCCAGCACGGCCCATCTTCATCGGCTCAAGCTCAAGACCCTCGCAAGGGGCCAGATTGCTGGGGCGGACGGCTGTGAACCTTCCTCAGGAGCAGCCTCGTCAGGTAGGCTCACGAGGAGGCGGAGAGATCAAGGCAGGGTACCTCACGAGGGTGCCCCGTGACACAAGCCATGACGATCGAGACCAGGCCAAGGCATCAGGCAAAGGTTACCACTTCGGTGCAACAAGACCAAGACCAACAGAGCGGCAGGAAGGAGGTCATCGTGGAGCCCAGGATGGCGTCACCGCTGTGAGCCTTTGGCAGCCGAAGACCAACTTTAGTCAGGATAAGTGTACTAGATGTTCCCCTTCACAATGGCCAATTGTTGGCGCCCTTCCCGCTCATTATTTGGGAAGAGGCCCAGGGACTCCCTCTATAAATAGGACTAGCCACCAAATGAAGAGGGGACGGAAAAGAGGAGAACAGGCAGGAGAGACCAAGACAGGTCGAACCTACCAGAGAGAGAGAGAGAGAGAGAGAGAGAGAGAGAGAGAGACAGAGAGAGAGAGAGAAGCAACTGGACTCACCCAAGCAATCCACCGCACCAGCTCAAGAACAGCCCCTCGCGAGGCTGTTCTTCCCTTGTACTGTTCATCATCAGCCCCTGAGGCAATCCACCACACCACACACTGGAGTAGGGTATTACACCACAACGGTGGTTCAACCAAAGATAAAACCTTGTGTCCATTTTGTTGTTCATCGTTCTTAGTTTAGATCCCTCGCTAACCATTCACGCGTGAGCTGGTAGGGGAAAGATCTCCGCGCCCACCCCGGTGTTCGAACCTCAAGGGTCTGCCGGAACCCGAAATCCGACATTTGGCGTGCTGTAGGGTGCGCTGTAATCTTTCTTCCGCTGGTCGTGTGTGATCTTCCGTCGTGTCCATGGCTGACGCTCGCCGAGCTCGCGCCGAGAGCTGGGCTGCTCGGGCCGCTTGAGTTGCCCAGATGGCTCCCGTCGGCAGACACCCCCGTCGTTCCCCGTCGCCTGCCGCCAACGCCGCCATCGGCCCGGCGGGGAACGAGCAGCAGGCCTCGTCCCTGCATCCATCGGTGAGGCGAGAAGGCCGCACCGCAACTCCTTCGCTTGCCCCTGCTGGTTCTTCGTTCCGCGCGCACCGCGCTCCCATGGAGGCTCGAGCCGCACTCATAGCGGCAAACGAGCTCCTGCGCTACCGCCCCGTCGACGACGTCTACCAGGAGTGGCTCGACCGCGTCGCCGAGCTTGTCCGCGCCGCAGGGGGCTCCCCCGCGCAGTACCTCGCGCTGCTCCAGGCAGCGGTGCGCGGGAACCCACAAGAGCAAGCTCGGCATCATCAGAGAGCCCCGGTAGCCACTGCAGGCTGCCGCGCCTTCACCGCCGAGCTACGTAGCGTCGCGTGGCCCGGCAAGTTCAAGCCGGACCTGCCTCCTCGCTACGACGGCACCGCCGATTTCGCTGAGTTCCTTCAGCTCTACGAGCTGGGCATCAAAGCTGCCAACGGGGACGAAAAGGTCATGGCGAATTGGTTCCCCATGGCGCTGAAGGACGGAGCCCGAACCTGGCTCCTGAACCTGGCTCCCGGCACGATCGCCTCTTGGGACGAGATGCACATCCGCTTCATCGCCAACTTCCAAGGCACTCGCGACCGGCCTCCGGCCGTGAGCGACATGCGCCGCATCAAGCAGCAGCCAGGAGAGACCTTGTAGAAGTACATCCAGCGCTTCAACAACGCCTGCCTGAAGATCCCCAAGGTGACTGAGGAAGCCATCATCTCAGCCTTCTCTGATGGCGTGCGTGACGTCAAGATGAAGGAGGAGCTAGCAATGCATGAAGACCTATGCACATCCCTGGAGCTGTTCAACTTGGCGACCAAATGCGCCAGGGGTGTGGAAGGGCGCCTATCCCTCCTCGAGCTTCTGGCTGCCGATCCAGAAGAGAAGAAGCCCAAGGCCAAGGACGTGAAGCGCAAGGGGGCTGTCGTGCTCGCTGCAGAACCAGACACCAATCGAGGCAGGGATCAGCCCGAGTCATCCAAGGGTAGCCGGTACTGCGTGTACCACGACCTCCACACCCACAACACCAACGAATGCTAGGAGCTCAGGGCCGTGCGAGAAGGGCGTATTGGCCGACGCCCCGAGCGCAACGATCGGGGCTACAGCCGAGGAGGAGGAAGAGGTGCAGGATGCTGGGAAGACCGTGGCCCTCGCCAAGGATGGCGTGACAGACCTCGCGAGGACCGTTGGCAGGACCAGCCTCACGAGGGAGGCTGGAGAGACCAGCCTCGTGAGGAACACCCTCAAGGCAACGCATGGCTCCCACCTCTCCGCAACCGCCAAGGAGGTACGAAGACAATCATCGAGACGAGGGGGCTGGGGGCTTCCAGTAGCCGCGCGCGATCGGTTGCATCCTGGGTGGTGCTCAGGCCCCAGCCTCTCAGCGCGTCTTCAAGTAGTTTGCTTGCGAGGTGAATGCAGTCCTCCCCAAGCCAGAGGCCACTCGCCTCCTCGGATGGTCGCCGTGGCGCTATCACGCTCAAATTTCGGGCGGATCAGCTCAAGTGCGCGGCAACGGCAGGAGTCCTCCCCGTGCTCTGCTCACCAGTCATCATCAACGTGCAAGTTGAAGGAAATATGCCCTAGAGGCAATAATAAAGTTATTATTTATTTCCTTATATCATGATAAATGTTTATTATTCATGCTAGAATTGTATTAACAGGAAACATAATACATGTGTGAATACATAAACCTACAGAGTGTCACTAGTATGCCTCTACTTGACTAGCTCGTTAATCAAAGATGGTTGTGTTTCCTAAACCATGAACAAGGAGTTGTTATTTGATTAACGGGATCACATCATTGGTTGAATGATCTGATTGACATGACCCATTCCATCAAGATAGCACCCGATCGTATAGTTTGTTGCTAGTGCTTTTCTTCATGACTTATACATGTTCCTATGACTATGAGATTATGCAACTCCTGCTTGCTCGAGGAACACTTTGGTGCTACCAAACGTCACAACGTGAATCGGGTGATTATAAAGGTACATTACAGGTGTCTCCGAAGGTACATGTTGGGTTGGCATATTTCGAGATTAGGATTTGTCACTCCGATTGTCGGAGAGGTATCTCAGGGCCCTCTCGGTAATGCACATCACATAAGCCTTGCAAGCATTGCAACTAATGAGTTAGTTGTGAGATGATGTATTACGGAACGAGTAAAGAGACTTGCCGGTAATCTAGATTGAACTAGGTATTGGATACCGACGATCGAATCTCGGGCAAGTAACATACCGATGACAAAGGGAACAACGATGTTGTTATGCGGTCCGACCGATAAAGATCTTCAGAGAATATGTAGGAGCCAATATGGGCATCCAGGTCCCGCTTATTGGTTATTGACCGGAGAGGTGTCTCGGTCATGTCTACATAGTTCTCGAACCCGTAGGGTCCGGTGACGCTAACGCTTCGATGACAGCTTACTATGAGTTGTTATGATGTTTCTGCATCAAGGTTGTTCGAGTCCCGGATGAGATCACGGACGTGACGAGGAGTCTCGAAATGGTCGAGACATAAAGATTCATATATTGGAAGACTATGTTTGGACATCGGAAGTGTTCCGGTGAAATTGGGAATTTTACCAAGTACCGGAGGTTACCGAACCCCCGGAATACTAATGGGCCAACATGGGCCTTAGTGGAAAGGAGAGAAGGGGCCCAAGTGCTGGTCAAGACCTTTCCCCCCTTCCCTAGTCCTATTAGGACTAGGAGAAGGGGCGCCTCTCTCCCTTCCCACTTGGGGAAACCTAGTTGGACTAGGATTGGGGGGGGGGGGATACTAATCCTAGTAGGAGTAGGACCCCCCGTGCGCCCCAAGCCTTGGCCGGCCAGCCCCTCCCTTCCCTCCTTTATATACAGGGCAGGGGCACCCCATGACACACAAGTTGATCCTTGAGATCTTTCCTTAGCCGTGTGCGGTGCCCCTTCCACCATATTACACCTCGAAAATACCCGTGGCGAGCTTAGGCGAAGCCCTCGGCCGTGGAACATCATCATCGCCACCACGCCGTCAGGGCGATTTAAACTCTCCCTCAACACTCGGCTGGATCGGAGTTCGAGGGACGCCATCGAGCTGAACGTGTGCAGAACTCGGAGGTGCCAGACGCTCGGTACTTGGATCGGTTGGATCGTGAAGAAGTACGACTACTTCCTCTACGCGCGCCAACGCCTGCTGTCGGGTCTACGAGGGTATGTAGACAACACTCTCATCTCGTTGCTATGCATCACCATGATCTTGCGTGATCGTGAGGAAAATTTTTGAAATTACTACGCTCCCCAACAAAGGGCATCCGAGCCTAGGTTTTTATGGTTTGATGATATGCACGAGTAGAACACAAGTGAGTTGTGGACGATACAAGTCATACTACCTACCAGCATGTCATACTTTGGTTCAGCGGTATTGTTGGAAAGACGATCCAGACCAACCTTACGCTGCATTTCCACGCGAGACCGGTTACCTCGACGTGCTTTTCACATAGATGGCTTGCGGAAGACTGTCTCTCCAACTTTAGTTGAAACGAGTGTGGCTACGCCCGGTCCTTGAGAAGGTTAAAACGGAGTCTATTTGACGAAGTATCGTTGTGGTTTTGATGCGAAGGTAAGAACGGTTCTTGCTCAGCCCGTAGCAGCCACGTAAAACTTGCAACAACAAAGTAGAGGACGTCTATCTTGTTTTGCAGGGGCATGTTGTGATGTGATATGGTCAAGACGTGATGCTATATTTTATTGTATGAGATGATCATGTTTTGTAACCGAAGTTATCGGCAACTGGCAGGAGCCATATGGTTGTCGCTTTATTGTATGCAATGCAATCGCTGTAATGCTTTACTTTATCACTAAGCGGTAGCGATAGTCGAGAAGCATAAGTTTGGCGAGACGACAACGATGCTACGATGGAGATCAAGGTGTCGCTACCGGTGACGATGGTGATCATGACGGTGCTGAGATGGAGATCACAAGCACAAGATGATGATGGCCATATCATATCACTTATATTGATTGCATGTGATGTTAATCCTTTATGCATCTTATCTTGCTTTGATTGACGGTAGCATTATAAGATGATCCCTTACTAAATTATCAAGAAGTGTTCTCCCGAGTATGCACCGCTGCAAAAGTTCTTCGTCTTTGAGACACCACGTGATGATCGGGTGTGATAGGCTCTACGTTCAAATACAACGGGTGCAAAACAGTTGCACACGCAGAATACTCAAAGTTATACTTGACGAGCTATGCATATAAGATATGACCTCGAACACGGAGACCGAAAGGTCGAGCGTGAATCATATAGTAGATATGATCAACATATTGATGTTCACCATTGAAACTACTCCATCACACGTGATGATCGGTCATGGTGTAGTTGATATGGATCACGCAATCACTTAGAGAATTGGAGGATATTTTTCTAAGTGGGAGTTCTTAAGTAATATGATTAATTGAACTTAAATTTATCATGAACTTAGTACCGATAGTATCTTGCTTGTCTATGATGTGTAGATAGATGGCTCGTCGTTGTTCCGTTGAATTTTAATGCTCCTTGAGAAAGCAAAGTTGAAAGATGATGGCAGCAATTACACGGACTGGGTCCGTAACTTGAGGATTATCCTTATTGCTGCATTGTAAGAATTACGGCCCCGAAGCACCGTTAGGTGCCGTGCCTGGTGCAAGGGCTGCGCCAGATGTTGTGAACGTCTGGCAAAGCAAAGTCGATGACTACTCTATAGTTCAGTGTGCCATGCTTTACGGCTTAGAACCGACTTCAACGTTGCTTTTGAACACCATGGAGCATATGAGATGTTCCAGGAGTTGAAGTTAATATTCCAAGCGTAATGCCCGGATTGAGAGATATGAAGTCTCCAATAAGTTCTATAGCTGTAAGATGGAGGAGAACGGTTCACAAGGAGCATATACTCGTAATGTCCGGATATAACAATCACTTGATTCAATCGGGAGTTAATCTTCCTGATGATTGCGCCATTGATGTAATTCTCCAATCATCGCCACCAAGCTACAAGAGCTTCGTGATGAACTATAATATGCAAGGGATGACCAAAACAATGCCCGAGCTCTTCGCGATGCCGAAAGCCATGGAGGTAGAAATCAAAAAGGAGCATCAAGTGTTGATGGTTAACAAAACCACTAGTTTCAAGAAAAAGGGCAAAGGAAAGAAAAGGAAACTTCAAAAAGAACGGCAAGCAAGTTGTCGATCAAGAGAAGAAACCCAAGTCTGGTCCTAAGCCTGAAACTGAAAGTGCTTCTATTGCAAGCAGATCGTCATCGAAGCGGAACTGCCCCAAGTATTTGGCGGATAAGAAGGATGGCAAAATTAACAAAGGTATATGTGATATACATGTTATTGATGTGTACCTTACTAATACCGCAGAGCACCTGGTATTTGATAACGGTTACATTGCTAATATTTGCAACTCAAACAGGGGCTACGGATTAAGCGAAGATTGGCTAAGGACGAGGTGACGATGCGCGTGGGAAATGGTTCCAAAGTCGATGTGATCGCAATCGGCACGCTACCTCTACATCTACCTTCGGATTAGTATTAGACCTAAATAATTGTTATTTAGTACCAGCGTTGAGCATGAACATTATATCTGGATCTTGTTTGATGCGAGACGGTTATTCATTTAAATCAGAGAATAATGGTTGTTCTATTTATATGAATAATATCTTTTATGGTCATGCACCATTGAAGAATGGTTTGTTTTTACTTAATCTTGATAGTAGTGATACACATATTCATAATGTTGAAACCAAAAGATGCAGAGTTGATAATGATGGTGCAACTTATTTGTGGTAATCGCCGCTTAGGTCATATCGGTGTAAAGCGCATGAAGAAACTCCATCTTGATGGACTTTTGGAGTCACTTGATTATGAATCACTTGGCACTTATGTAACCGTGCCTTATGGGCAAGATGACTAAAACACCGCTTCTCCGGAACTATGGAGAGAGCAACAGATTTATTGGAAATCATACATACCGATGTATGTGGTCCAATGAATGTTGAGGCTCGTGGCGGATATCGTTATTTTCTCACCTTCACAGATGATTTGAGCAGATATGGGTATATCTACTTAATGAAACACAAATCTGAAACATTTGAAAAGTTCAAAGAATTTCAGAGTGAAGTGGAAAATCATCGTAACAAGAAAATAAAGTTTCTACGATCCGATCGTGGAGGAGAATATTTGAGTTACGAGTTTGGCCTACATTTGAAACAATGCGGAATAGTTTCGTAACTTACGCCACCGAACACCACAACGTAATGGTGTGTCCGAACGTCAGAATCGTACTTTATTAGATATGGTGCGATCTATGATGTCTCTTACCGATTTACCGCTATCGCTTTGGGGTTATGCTTTAGAGACGGCTACATTCACTTTAAATAGGGCACCATCTAAATCCGTTGAGACGACGCCTTTATGAACTGTGGGTTTGGCAAGAAACCAAAGTTGTCAAGCTTCTGAAAGTTTGGGGCTGCGATGCTTATGTGAAAAAGCTTCAACCCGATAAGCTCGAACCCAAATCGGAGAAATGTGTCTTCATAGGATACCCAAAGGAGACTGTTGGGTACACCTTCTATCACAGATCCGAAGGCAAGATTTTTGTTGCTAAATTCGGAAACTTTTTGGAGAAGGAGTTTCTCTCAAAAGAAGTGAGTGGGAGGAAAGTAGAACTTGATGAGATAATGTATCTACTCCCTTATTGAAAGTAGTACATCACGTAAAAACAGTTTACGTGACACCTACACCAAATAGGGAAGAAGCTAATGATGATGATCATGAAACTTCAGATCAAGTTTCTACAGAACTTCAGAGATCAACCAGAGCAAGATCCGCACTGAGTGGTACGGTAATCCTATTCTGGAAGTCATGTTATCGAACATGATGAACCTACGAACTATGAAGAAGCGATGGTGAGCCCAGATTCCACAAAATGGCTTGAGGCCATGAAATCTGAGATGGGATCCATGTATGAGAACAAAGTGTGGATTCTTTGGTTGACTTGCCTGATGATCGGCAAGCAATTGAGAATAAATGGATCTTCAAGAAGAAGACTGACGCCGATGGTAATGTTATCGTTTATAAAGCTCGACTTGTTGCAAAAGGTTTTCGACAAGTTCAAGGGATTGACTACGATGAGACCTTCTCACCAGAGCGATGCTTAAGTCCGTCTGAATCATGTTAGCAATTGCCGATTTTATGATTATGAAATTTGGCAAATGGATGTTAAAACTGCATTCCTGAATGGATTTACGGAAGAAGAGTTGTATATGATGCAACCAGAAGGTTTTGTCGATCCAAAGGGAGCTAACAAAGTGTGCAAGCTCCACGGTCCATTTATGGACTGGTGCAAGCCTCTCGGAGTTGGAATAAACGCTTTGATAGTGTGATCAAAGCATTTGGTTTTATACAGACTTTTGGAGAAGCCTCAGATTTACAAGAAAGTGAGTGGAGCTCAGTAGCATTTCGATATATTATATGTGGATGACATATTACCGATCGGAAATGATATAGAATTTCTGGATAGCATAAAGGGATACTTGAATAAAAGTTTTTCGATGAAAGACCTCGGTGAAGCTGCTTACATATTGGGCATTAAGATCTATAGAGATAGATCAAGACGCTTGATAGGACTTTCACAAAGCACATACCTTGATAAAGTTTTGAAAAGTTCAAAATGGATCGTGCAAAGAAAGGGTTCTTGCCGGTGCTACAAGGTGTGAAGTTGAGTAAGACTCAATGCCCGACCACCGCAGAAGATAGAGAGAAAATGAAAGATGTTCCCTATGCTTCAGCCATAGGCTCTATCATGTATGCAATGGGTGTACCAGACCTGATGTGTGCCTTGTCGTAAGTTTGGCAAGGTGCAGGTACCAAAGTAATCCAGAGTGGATCATCGGACAGCGGTCAAGAACATCCTTAAGTACTTGAGAAGGACTAAGGATATGTTTCTCATTTATGGCGGTGACAAAGAACTCGTCAGAACGGTTACGCCGACGCAAGTTTTGACAATCGATCCGACGATTCTAAATCGCAAACCGGATACGTATTTACATTAAACGGAGGAGCTGTCGGTTGGTGCAGTTCCAAACAAAGCGCCGTGGCGGGATCTACATGTGAAGTTGAGTACATAGCTGCTTCGAAGCAGCTAATGAAGGAGTCTCGATGAAGGAGTTCATAACCGATCTAGGTGTTGTACCTAGTGTATCGGTTACAATGAAAATCTTTTGTGTCAATACTGGTGCAATTGCCTTAGCAAAGGAATCCAGATTTCACAAGAGAACCAAGCACATCAAAAGACGCTCAACTCCATCCGGATTTGGTCCAGGTGGGAGACATAGAGATATGCAAGATACATACGGATCTGAATGTTGCGCACTGCTGACTAAGCCTCTTCCACGAGCAAAACATGATCAAAGACCAAGACTCCATGGGTGTTAGAATCATTACCGTGGTAATCTAGATTATTGACTCTAGTGCAAGTGGGAGATCAAGGAAATATGCCCTAGAGGCAATAATAAAGTTATTATTTATTTCCTTATATCATGATAAATGTTTATTATTCATGCTAGAATTGTATTAACAGGAAACATAATACATGTGTGAATACATAAACCTACAGAGTGTCACTAGTATGCCTCTACTTGACTAGCTCGTTAATCAAAGATGGTTGTGTTTCCTAAACCATGAACAAGGAGTTGTTATTTGATTAACGGGATCACATCATTGGTTGAATGATCTGATTGACATGACCCATTCCATTAGCATAGCACCTGATCGTATAGTTTGTTGCTAGTGCTTTTCTTCATGACTTATACATGTTCCTATGACTATGAGATTATGCAACTCCCGTTTGCTCGAGGAACACTTTGGTGCTACCAAACGTCACAACGAATCGGGTGATTATAAAGGTACATTACAGGTGTCTCCGAAGGTACATGTTGGGTTGGCATATTTCGAGATTAGGATTTGTCACTCCGATTGCTCGGAGAGGTATCTTCCGGCCCTCTCGGTAATGCACATCACATAAGCCTTGCAAGCATTGCAACTAATGAGTTAGTTGTGAGATGATGTATTACGGAATCGAGTAAAGAGATTCTTGCCGTAACGAGATTGAACTAGGTATTGGATACCGACGATCGAATCTCGGCAAGTAACATACCGATGACAAAGGGAACAACGTATGTTGTTATGCGCGGTCTCGACCGATAAAGATCTTCAGAGAATATGTAGGAGCCAATATGGGCATCCAGGTCCCGCTTATTGGTTATTGACCGGAGAGGTGTCTCGGTCATGTCTACATAGTTCTCGAACCCGTAGGGTCCGCACGCTTAACGCTTCGGCGATGCTTACTATGAGTTGTTATGATGTTTCTGTACCGAAGGTTGTTCGAGTCCCGGATGAGATCACGGACGTGACGAGGAGTCTCAAAATGGTCGAGACATAAAGATTCATATATTGGAAGACTATGTTTGGACATCGGAAGTGTTCCGGGTGAAATTGGGAATTTTAGCTGGCACCGGGAGGTTACGGAACCCCGGAATACTAATGGGCCAACATGGGCCTTAGTGGAAAGGAGAGAAGGGGGCCCAAGTGCTGGTCACACCTTCCCCCTTCCCTAGTCCTATTAGGACTAGGAGAAGGGGCGCCTCTCTCTCCCTTCCCACTTGGGGAAACCTAGTTGGACTAGGATTGGGGGGAATCCTACTCCTAGTAGGAGTAGGACACCGGCGCACCAAGCCTTGGCCGGCCAGCCCCTCCCTTCCCTCCTTTATATACAGGGGCAGGGGCACCCCATGACACACAAGTTGATCCTTGAGATCTTTCCTTAGCCGTGCAGCGGTGCCCCTTCCACCATATTACACCTCCAAAATACCGAAGCGGAGCTTAGGCGAAGCCCAGCGCCAGTGGAACATCATCATCGTCACCACGCCGACGAGCTGACGAAACACTCCCTCAACAAACGGCTGGATCGGAGATCGAGGGACGTCAAAGAGCTGACCGTGTGCAGAACTCGGAGGTGCCGTGACGCTCGGTACTTGGATCGGTTGGATCGTGAAGAAGTACGACTACTTCCTCTACGCTATGTCAACGCCTGCTGTTGCTGGTCTACGAGGGTATGTAGACAACACTCTCATCTCGTTGCTATGCATCACCATGATCTTGCGTGATCGTAGGAAAATTTTTGAAATTACTACGTTCCCCAACACAAGTCACCAGGACCCTCATCGACGGCGGAGCAGGACTCAACATCCTATCTGTCGAGACATTCAACGATCTCCAAGTGCCATACGATCAGCTTCAACTGACCAGGCCCTTCTCAGGAGTCACCGATGGCTCCACCGTCCCGATAAGGCAAGTTCGCCTTCCCGTCACCTTCGGACAGCGCAACAACTACTGCACCGAGCTCATCGACTTTGACGTCGCCCACATTCGCCTGCCATACAACGGCATCCTCGGGTACCCAGCTTTGGCCAAGTTCATGGCAGTGACTCACCATGGCTACAATGTCCTCAAGATGCCAGGAAGCGGAGGAGTCATCACAGTGCCTTGTGAGGAAAGGGATGCAGTGTGCTCTCTTAAGCGTGCCTTCCAAGCCGCAGCAATCGAAGAAGAAGCGATCCCTAAGGAGGGCATCAGGCAAAGGTTACCACTTCGGTGCAACAAGACCAAGACCAACAGAGCGGCAGGAAGGAGGGCATCATGGAGCCCAGGACGGCGTCACCGTCAGAGCCTTTGGCAGCCGAAGACCAACTTTAGTCAGGATAAGTGTACTAGATGTTCCCCTTCAAAATGGCCAATTGTTGGCGCCCTTCCGCCTCATTATTTGGGAAGAGGCCCAAGGCCTCCCTCTATAAATAGGACTAGCCACCAAACGAAGAGGGGACGGAAAAGAGGAGAATAGGCAGGAGAGACCAAGACAGGTCGAACCTACTAGAGAGAGAGAGAGAGAGAGAGAGAGAGAGAGAGAAGCGACTGGACTCACCCAAGCAATCCATCGCACCAGCTCAAGAACAGCCCCTAGCGAGGCTGTTCTTCCCTTGTACTGTTCATCATCAGCCCCTGAGGCAATCCACCACACCACACACTAGAGTAGGGTATTACACCACGACGGTGGCTCGAACCAGTATAAACCTTGTGTCCCTTGTGTTGTTCATCGTTCGTAGTTTAGATCCCTCGCTAACCATTCACGCGTGAGCTGGTAGGGGAAAGATCTCCGCGCGCACCCCAGTGTTCGAACCTCAAGGGTCTGCCGGAACCCGAAATCCGACAGATCTTGTTGAAGCAGCCCAAGGCTATCCCAGCTTGAAGGAAGACGGGATAGAATTTGATGAAGAGGATCTTCGAGCCATAAACCGGGAAGTGCGCCCTCTGGCATGTCAACTGGTTGAAGAGGCGGATCTGTCCCACTATCAAGCCCAATATGACAATCAAAACAAGCGAGTTGCTGCACCAATTCCCGAGGCTGAGAACCTTATACCACTGATATGTCTCCGTCGTATCTATAATTTTTGACTATTCCATGCCAATATTATTCAACTTTTATATACTTTTGGCAACTTTTTATACTATTTTTTGGGACTAACATATTGATCAAGTGCCCAGTGCCAGTTCCTATCTATTGCATGTTTTTTGTTTCGCAAAAACCCAATATCAAAGGGAGTCCAAACGGTATAAAAACGGACGAAGAATTATTTTGGAATATTTGTGATTTTTGGGAGGAAGAATCAACGTGAGACGATGCCCAAGGTGGCCACGAGATAGGGGCCCACGCCCTCTTATAGTGGGTGCGGCCCCCTATCTCATGGGCCACCCGTAAGGCGGTTGATGCCCTTCATTGGCCGCAAGAAAGCTAATTTTTGGAAAACGATCTGGGCGAAGGTTTCAGTCCAATCGGAGTTACGGATCTCCAGATATAAAGGAAACGGTGCCAGGGCAGAATTCCAGAACGCAGAAACAGAGAGATAGATCCAATCTCGGAGGGGCTCTCGCCCCTCCCAAGCCATGGGAGCCAAGGACCAGAGGGGAAACCCTTCTCCCATCTAGGGAGGAGGTCAAGGAAGAAGAAGAAGAAGAAGAAGAAGAAGGGGGCCTCTCTCCCCCTTGCTTCCGGTGGCGCCGGAGCGCTGCCGGGGGCCATCATCATCACCGCGATCTTCACCAACACCTCCATCATCTTCACCAACATCTCCATCACCTTCCCCCTTCTATATCCAGCGGTCCACTCTCCCGCAACCCGTTGTACCCTCTACTTGAACATGGTGCTTTATGCTTCATATTATTATCCAATGATGTGTTGCCATCCTATGATGTCTGAGTAGATTTTCGTTGTCCTATCAGTGATTGATGAATTGCTATGATTGGTTTGAGTTGCATGTTTTATTATTGGTGATGTCCTATGGTGCCCTCAGTGTCGCGCAAGCATGAGGGATTCCCGCTGTAGGGTTTGCAATATGTTTATGATTTGCTTATAGTGGGTTGCGTGAGTGACTGAAACACAAACCCGAGTAAGTAGGTTGTTTGTGTATGGGATAAAAGGGGACTTGATGCTTTAATGCTATGGTTGGGTTTTACCTTAATAAATCTTTAGTAGTTGCGGATGCTTGCTAGAGTTCCAATCATAAGTCCATAGAATTCCAAGTAAGGGATGATATGTTAGCTTATGCCTCTCCCTCAAATATAATTGCAATAGTGATTACCGGTCTAGTAACGTAGTCAATTGCTTAGGGGCAATTTCACAACTCCTACCACCACTTTTCCTCACTCGCTATATTTACTTTATTGCTTCTTTATCTAAACAGCCCCTAGTTTATATTTACGTACTCTTTATTATCTTGCAAACCTATCCTATCACACCTACAAAGTACTTCTAGTTTCATACTTGTTCTAGGTAAAGCGAACGTCAAGCGTGCATAGAGTCGTATCAGTGGCCGATAGGACTTGAGAGAGTATTTTTTTCTACCTTTAGCTCCTCGTTGGGTTCGAGACTCTTACTTATTGAAAGAGGCTACAACTATCCGGTATACTTGCGGGTTATCAACCACCAATCCATAAGCATACTTACGCTCCTGATATTGACCAATCGCTGTTGATCAATGATGAAGCTGTGTTTCAAGCATTAACTGGAATCGAATGGGCAACTGTTGATTTCCAGCCACTGGGTAGGGGGGAAGAAGCTGAACCGGCCCGAGATGATCCGCAACCATCAGGTCAAGCCGGTGACCAAGCGTGAACTGGAGGCCGGTTTAAACCACTGCATGCTGTGACATGTAGTTGATAAAAAACAATTATCTTTTTGGGCACTGGAACGCCTTGTAATAAGCTAGTTTATATACTTTTCTGGTATGCCTTCGTGCATATTTATCTTCAACTGATGCTTGTTTGATTCATATTTATCCCAACTGTCTCTGCAGTCAAAAAAGTTTAAAAAACGCCCGGGCGGTTTACCACCGGGCGGGTCATGATACCCACATATACAATAACAAGGGTGATAACTTAGGTTGGAATATATAACCAAATATGGAAACATACCATACCTGCCACCGTCGGGCACGATGTTGGCTGACCAACCTTGTAGCTGGGCTGATAACCCAACTGTGGAGGAGAAAACAACTCCTGTTAATATAAGATTGATTTACAATGTAAACCATTCCGGGTTATGATAAACACTGGTTTACTCCATAATAGGATGGTAACAGAAAATCAAACCGGGAAAACAGTCTCTGGATTAAGATTTGACCGTGTTTCGTCAATTTGTAATTGACAGTCGACCTGGACTAACAATGTCGGTTTGAAAACACAACAAAAGTAACGTTTATCAAAAAAGAAAAACAGAATTCAAGCAAAGGCAAAGATAAAACCATCGCAAATGAGGCTTTAAGCTGATCAAGAGGCATTACCATGATCTGACACGACCAAGCCCCCAAAGAGGCGTAGCTATGGTTCGAGTCAGTCAGGTCCCCAAATGATGCTTTGGCATTACGCTGATCAAGAGGTGTAGCTATGGTTCGGGTTCGACCAAGCCCCCAAGTGATGATGTGGCACTAGGCCGATCAAGAGGCGTAACTATGATTCAGACGTGACCAAGTTCCCAGGTGATGCTATGGCATTACGCTGATCAAGAGGCGTGGCTATGGTTCAGATACGACCAAGCCCCCAAGTGATGCTATGGCATTATGCCTATCAAAAGGTGTAGCTGTGTTTCGGATACGACCAAGCCCCCAAGTGATATAATATGAAGCCATTAAGAGGCCAAAATCAAGGGGTAAACCGGACGCCGCTTTATCAACGAAAGCTCCATGTAACCACACATGATGTATGAAAACAATAGATACCCCTCTTTAGCTGAGGTTCCAGTTTATTATATTAATCATAATATATACATAGGAATAATATGTACAAAAGCAGAGCCTATAGCTCAAGTATAGTAAGGCCGAAGATGAGCAATATTCCATGACCGGTTGGTCTCCTCCTCCGATTTACGTGAGTCTTTGCGCTCTCGAACATCGATCAGGTAGTATGACCCGTTGTGTAGATTCTTGCTGACCACAAAAGGTCCTTCCCAAGGTGGTGATAACCTGTGCATATCTATCTGATCCTGCATGAGCCGAAGCAACAAATCTCCTTCTTGAAAGGTTCTGGTCCTAACCCGGCGGCTATGATAGCGACGCAGATCTTGCTGATAAATCGCCGAACGGGCGGACGCTATCTCACGCTCTTCATCTAACAGGTCGAGAGCTTCTTGCCGTGCCTTCTCGTTGTCCGCTTCAACATATGTCGCCACACGAGGCGAGTCATGACGGATGTCACTAGGAAGAACCGCCTCCGCTCCATAAACCATGAAGAACAGTGTGTATCCTGTCGACCTATTGGGCGTGGTGTTGATGCTCCATAATACTGAAGGCAACTCCTCAACCCAACAACCCGGCGTCCGCTGCAGGGGAACCATAAGCTGATGTTTGATGCCTCTCAAAATTTCTTGATTGGCCCTCTCCGCTTGACCATTGGATTGTGGATGAGCCATTGATGATACGTCAAGCCGGATGTGCTCACATTGACAGAACTCTTTCATGGCACCCTTAGACAGGCTGGTACCATTGTCAGTGATAATGTTATGTGGAAAGCCAAACCGTAAAATCACCTTTTTGATGAATTGAACCGCCATGGCCGCATATTGCTAACGGGCTCGGCCTCTACCCACTTTGTGAACTTGTCAACCGCCACCAGAAGGTGGGTCTTCTTGTCTTTGGATCTCTTGAAAGGCCCAACCATATCCAGCCCCCAAGTTGCAAACGGCCAAGTAATTGGAATCATCCTCAATTCTTGAGCCGGCACATGAGCACGTCTTGAGAACTTCTGACAGCCATCACATCGTCTGACCAAGTCCTCCGCATCAGCATTAGCAGTTAACCAAAAGAAACCGTGACCACAAAGATTTTGAACGCCTTGGCCACCAAAGATTTTGAACCGGTGTGGTGACCACAATCTCCTTCGTGGATTTCACGCAAAATTTCACAGCCTTCCTCAGGAGACACACAGCGTCGAAACGCCCCTGACACACTGCAATGATGCAACTCTTCATTGATAACAGTCATGGACTTTGTCGGATTTCGGGTTCCGGCAGACCCTTGAGGTTCGAACACTGGGGTGTGGGCGGAGATCTTTCCCCTACCAGCTCATGCGTGAATGGTTAGCGAGGGATCTAAACTACGAATGATGAACAACACAGAGACACGAGGTTTATACTGGTTCGGGCCACCGATGTGCTGTAATACCCTACTCCAGTGTGTGGTGTGGTGGATTGCCTCAGGGGCTGATGATGAATAGTACAAAGGAAGAACAACCTCGCGAGGGGTGTTCTTGGGCTGGTGCGATGAACTGCTTGGGTGAGTTCGATTGCCTCTCTCTCTCTCTCTCTCTCTCTCTGTGCTAGGGCTATATCCTCCCCTCTCTACTTTGTGGTGGCTAGCTCTATTTATAGAGGGAGGCCCTAGGCCTCTTCCCAAATAATGAGCGGGAAGGGCGCCAACAATTGGCCATTTTGAAGGGGAACATCTAGTACACTTATCCTGACTAAAGTCGGTCTTCGGCTGCCAAAGGCTCTAACGGTGACGCTGTCCTCGGCTCCATGATGACCTCCTTCATGCCGCTCTGCTGGTCTTGGTCTTGTTGCACCGAAGCGGTAACCTTTGCCTGATGCCTTGGCCTGGGCTTGCCTCCTTTGCACCAAAGGGGAAATGAGGACACTACGCAGGCCGGCGCCCGCCTGGCCTTGATCATCATGGCTTGCGTCACAGGGTACCCTCGTGAGGTACCCTGCCTTGATCTCTCCGCCTCCTCGTGAGCCTGCCGGACGAGGCTGCTCCTGAGGAAGGTTCATGTCGTCCGCCGTGCGAGGCTTAGCCCCTCGCGAGGGTCTTGAGCTTGAGCTGACGAAGCTGGGTCGCGCTGGGCCCCCACTCGAGCCACGCCGTAGGCTGCAGGCAGGCAAGTCTGGGGACCCCCGTTCCCAGAACACCGACAGTAGCCCCTGGGCCCAAGGCGCACCCGGACTTGGCTTAGCAGAGAAGCGAAGGGGCAAGTCCGAAGCGCCGCAGGCCCCATCAGCCTGTGGCCTTGGGTGCCGCGTGGCGATTGATTGGTCGTGGGCGTCTCCGCCTCCAACGACGCCTCGACAACCGTCCTTCTGACAAAAAGGAGGCCCGGGCCAGGCTTGGTGCTTCTTGCTCGCCTTGCTCCAGATCCCCTTTCTCTCCCTTCTCCTCCTTGCTTCCGAAATCCTCTAGATCTACCTCAGTCCTTCCCATCCTGCAAGCCATGGCGCCTCGCAAGACCCCGACTGAGGCTTGGTACCTCCCGGCTCTGGATCCTCCGACTGTGTCAGCGAAGAATCTCGTCCTTGTGCGCCAGAGGACGGTGGCGAGAGGCAACAAGGGAGCAATCAGGTGTGCTCAAGGTCGGCTCGACCAGCTCAAGGCTAGGGAGCACCTTCTACCCGTTCTTTGTGAGCGCCATTATCGCCGGTCTGGTCCCTCCTTTTTCCGAAGTTCTTCTTTGCTGTTTCTCCGCCAATACAACTTGGTAAGCTCTGCATCTCCACCCCAACTCTGTTCTTCTCCTGGCGATTTTCGCCTACTATTGCGAGGCTCATGTGGGGATAAAGCCCTCGGTGGCTTTGCTGCGCCATTACTTTTACCTTCGGGTCTCTCGTGGCTCTATTACTGCATGTGCGAGCTTTGTCCCATACTCCAGTTCCAACTCCATCTCCAAGCCCGGGAAGAGGATCGAAGGCTTCAGGAGCAAGTGGGTCATGGTGGATGTCGGGCGCATCGCCTGACTGACGCTGCCGTCGGGGCAGCCCGAGACCGTTGATGCGTGGTCTCACGCGGAGCTCGTCGACTCTCGTGCGAAGATGTTGCTGAAGAGGATAGACGCGGACCTGAGGCTAGGCAGCTTGGGAGCGGCGAACCTGACCGGGGCCACGCTCCTGAGGGAGTTCCTGGAGCACCGGGTGGCTCCGCTCTGGGAGCATTCGCTTCCACTGTGGAGGCTTGGGGAGGCAGGCGATGCCCTTCGCCTGACCTCCGAGGCCCTCTCTGACGAAGATCTAGCCGCGGCTCTCCATTCTTTGGTCGGGGGAGACGTGGCGAAGTCGGAGGGCGCTCCCGTCCCCCTGTTCCTTCGCGACGACTGGGAGCAAGTGGTGAGCGCCATGCCCACCTTCAATGGTGAGGGGCTGGTGCCCGGCGGGGCTCCCGAGGATCCGGCGATGTGGGCGACGGTGAAACTTTCCTCCAGCAACTCCAGCGAGAGTGAGGAGGAGGAAGAAGAGGCGGAGGAAGAAGAGTCTGACTTCGAGGCGACTGGCGAGGAGTCAGGAGATTCCTTCCCTCGGCGCAGGTCCCTCACGAAAAGGCCGAGGGGGGCTTCTGCAACCCTGCTTGAGGCAGGCTCACCTGCCGGGGCTGCGGCTCCGTCTGCGGGGAAGGGAGGCAGCAAAGCTCGCGCCTTCCCTGCCCGGTCATCCTCGCGAGCCCAGCAGGGGCACTCTGGCGACGAGTCAGCCCCCGTGGCTCCCCTGAGGTGCCCAAGGCCCAGGGGGCTCCTCCTTCCCAAGTCGTCATCATGCTGCCGTCTTCTACACCTGCTCCACCGGCTTCAGCCCTCACTGCATTCTCGGCCATCTCGATCGGGCTGCAGCCGAGCCGAGCTACTGCAAGAGGATCTCCGAACGCCGATCCCCGTCTGGTGGCCGGGCGCCTGGAGCTGGCTTCTGGCTGGGCCCGCTCTGCTGCCTCCGTCCGAGCGGCGCTGAGCCAAGCCGCGTCAGCCTCCGATGGGGAGAAGCAAGCCGCCTGCTAGGCCAGGGCCCCTCGCGATGCTGCCCAGGGCGACGCCGCGGACGCCCGGGACCGCTGCAAGGCGCTGGAGGTCGAGCTGCAAGACATGCGCGACGAGCTCGCGAAGGACATCCACGGCCGCCAGGAGAAGGAGAAGGAGATGGAGGCTTGGGAGGCCACCGTCCGGGACCGGGACGCCGAGCTTGATGGCTGTCGTGGCCGGTTGGAGACGCTGGAAATGTCACTGAAAGCGGAGAGTATCGAGCTCGACAGGAAGGCAAAGATCCTGGCTGAGGATCAGGTGGCCTTCGCCAAGTTGGAGGAGAAGGCTCGCGCCGCGTTGAAGACGCTCTACGAGGGTGGCCTGGAGCAGCCATTGGCTGGTGCAGAGGACGGCCCCACCGAGCTGCTTCCTTTCTTGGTCCGAGCACTTGAAGATGTCGCGGACGGCCTTGGCCCCACGGCCGAGGCCGAGGCGATCTGCCTTCTGCAGCGCTGATGCGTATCCTCAGCCTCGTCTACCTTAGCGACCCCAAGGCCGACCTTTGACGGCTCTTGAGCCTGTGGAGCGGCGACCTTGCCGCTGCTGCTGAGGACGTGAAAGGCCGAGCCGAGGCCCTGCTGGGGAAGTTTCGCGCCTTCAGCACCTTGCCTGGGCGTGGTGCCGCCAGCTCGGCGGCCTCGGGAGGTGGGGGCGCCACAGGAGAGTGATCCCTTCGCAGCTTACGCTCTGTTTTTAATTCCTACAACATGCACCATGCCTCGTGGAGGCGTTTAAACTTGTGTTTGGCATTGTGAAACGACTTATGCCTTGTAATATTTGCTTTGAATTCGCATTCTTCCCTCCTACTTGCGTGTGTTCTATGTCGGCAGGGCCCGACCCCGCGCATACCTCAACCGCCGTTAGTCCCGACCGGAGACCTAGGACGGGACCAAGGAGTGAGGGGCTACGTGGCAAGTTAGGCTCCTGAGTCACGATGCTCAGGAGTCCCCCTTGACGCGCGAATAGTAAGTACGGGCAGGAGGCATAGGAGTGGATTGGTCGTTCTACGTCGGCAGGGCCCGGCCACGCGCATACCTCAACCGCCATTAGCCCCGATCGGAGACCAAGGACGGGACTAAGGAGTGAGGGGCTACGTGACCAGTTAGGCTCCTGAGTCGCGATGCTCAGGAGTCCCCCTTGACATTCAAACGAATTTTCATACCTTGGCTCCGCTTGGGGAGGCGCGCGACGACCAGGTCCGAGGGACCTGGCTGGGTGGCGTATGCTCGGGCGTGGCCCGGGCGCAGCCCACCGTGTCCAGCCCCCTCGCGCGGCACTCCCGAAGGGAGGCGTTGCGATGGCGCCAGACACTAAACTCTGGGCTCCCTGAGGTTGATAGGGTTGTGAGCCGCCCTCAGTTGTTTATCACCAGAGCGGAGCATAACGCTTCCGTATGTGTACAGGCATAGCCGCTCCTTGGCGATGTCGTCGCCACCAGCTGAGCATGGTGCTTCCACTGGTTCGTGGGAGGGGGCTCCCCTCCGAGAGGAGCCCCCGGGGTGTGTACAGCCCCGCCCTAACACGTGGCCGGCACGGTAGGGCTAGGAGAGGTGTATATGGGCACCCGTGAGTCAGTGCGGGACTCCCGAGGCCATACCTCGAGGCGGGTTGCGCCTGGCTCTGGGCCTTTATCAGTGGTGTGTTCCTGCAGGGTTAGAATGCAAATGCTCTACGTCCTCACGTCCCGGCCCTCGAGCGAGCTCAGCTGCCGCTGGTATGACAGGTCGCGATGTCGTGGGTCAAGGCCAGGGGGTGAGGGCTGGAGATCCAGTAAGAGCCCATGAGTCGCGATAGTCAGGTACCCCCCTTTTGACATGCAAGCACTTTGCATTAGGGCGGAGAGGCCCGCGACAAGTAGGAGGCAATAACTGCGTGAATCAGGTTAAGCGTGAAGCAGCAAATCCATCTAGATAGGTGCGGAGAAAGCATACGCCACTGGGTCTGACCCGAGCAGCTTGGGGATAATGGAGCCCGAGGGGCGCCCCCAACAAGGTAAGTAAAGAACATAAGCAAAACGGATACATGCCGCATGGACGGACCCACACAGCCTGGGAATGATGCAGCCCAAGGGGCGCTCCCAGCTGAAAACGGAACTTGGAAAGGTGTCACCTGATATGGTCCGAGATGGCGGGATGTTGATGTCACGCCCAAGATGCGACCCTATCCTAAAGGAACTCGAAGGTCCCCACCAAGGATAGAAGCGCATCTTGAAGACACTTTTGCAAGGTGGATATCATTACATCAACATCACATAACAGATGGGGATACATACAAGGCATACAAATGCCGCAAAAATACATCAACATCATACATGAGAACAACATCCGACTACGGATGGAACATAAATAGAAACTCAAACGACATCCACCCTGCTAGCCCAGGCTGCCGACCTGGAACCTATCCTCGATCGAAGCGTATGTAAGAAAAACTCCAAAAGAAGCAACATCGCTCTCGCGTCATGGTCATCGCATAACCTGTACCTGCAACTGGTGGTCTAGTAATCTGTGAGCCACGAGGACTCAGCAATCTCATTACCATGGGTATCAAGACTAGCAAAGCTTAATGGGTAAGGAAGGGGTAAAGTGGTGAGGTTGCAGCAGCGACTAAGCATGTATGGTGGCTAACATACGCAAATAAGAGCGAGAAGAGAGCAAACGGAACGGCCGAGAAGCTAGCAATGATCAAGAAGTGATCCTGAACTCCTACTTACGTCAATCATAACCCAAAACCGTGTTCACTTCCCGGACTCCGCCGAAAAGAGACCATCACGGCTACACACGCGGTTGGTGCGTTTAATTTCGGATCTGATGTCAAGTTATCTACAACCGGACATTAACAAATTCCCATCTGCCACATAACCGCGGGCACGGCTTTCGAAAGTTTATACCCTGCAGGGGTGTCCCAACTTAGCCCATGATAAGCTCTCGCGATCAACGAAGGATATACCTTCTCCCGGGAAGACCCGATCGACTCCGGAATCCTGGTTTACAAGACATTTCGACCATGGTAAAACAAGACCAGCAAGACCGCCCGATGTGCCGACAATCCCGATAGGAGCTGCACATATCTCGCTTCTCGTGGCAACACCGGATGAACACTACGTACGGCAACCGAAGATACCCCAAGTTGCCTAGGGGCGGCACCGCAAGTGGCTCTAGTTTAGACCAACACTTAGACAAGCATTGGCCCGGGGGGCTAAAATAAAGATGACCCTCGAGAGAGAGACTCCCAAGGGAAAAATAGGTGGTGGTGAGGCAAATGGTAAAACCAAGGTTAGGCCTTGCTGGAGGAGTTCTATTCAAAGAGAACTGTCAAGGGGGTCCCATAAATCACCCAACCGCGTTAGGGACGCAAAATCCGGGAACATAATACCGATATGACGGAAACTAGGGCGGCAAGAGTGGAACAAAACACCAGGCATAAGGCCGAGCCTTCCACCCTTTACCAAGTATATAGATGCATTAAAGAATATAAGAGATATTGTGATATCCCAACCAAAATCCTGTCCACCATGGAGCAATCTTCAACTTCACCTACAACTAGCAACGCTATAAGAGGGCTGAGCCCAGTGGTAACATAGCCAGGCAACATTTTGCTAGGAAGGGTGTCAAAGGTTAGAGGTTCATGGCAATTTGGGAGGCTTGAGGAGCAAAAGATAGGTAACGCAGCAAAGCGATAGAACGAAGCAACTAGCATAGCAATGATAGTAGTGAGATCCAGGGTAGCGGTCATCTTGCCTGAAATCCCGCAAGGAAGAAGAACGAGTCCATGAAGAAGATGAAGCTACGAAGATGAACCAAGCGTAGACGAACGAATCCTCACGATCGCAACGGAAACAGGAACTATCGAAAAGAAGCACACAACATAGTAAACACACCACACATAGACAAGACATGATGCACAACAAGCATGATGCATGACAAGGCTAAATGAAGCTACTCATGGCAAGAGATGATGCAAACAAGAACAACACATCAAGGCAAGTTTAAATGAGGCCGGGAACAACATATAACAATTCCGGTATGTCCTCATATGCATATTTCGAAATTGGTCCAGATCTGAATAAACATTATGTTCAATTTGTTGAACAACAAATTAAAATGCATCAAGATGATCTACATGAAATTCTAGTCAAGTTACATATAAAGTTCATTTAATTCGGAGCTACGGCCTAGAAGATATGAGCAAAACGAGTTAAACACGGCCTTGATGCTAAATGCATACAAACATCAAGCAAACACCTCAAAACAAGGATGCAACATGATAATATGAAGCTACATGCAAAACTAGGCAAGTTTCATATAGAGCACACTCAAAACGGAGCAACGGTTCAACACACATGAAAAGTTATAGCAACAATCTGTCCAAAACAGCAACTAGGCATATTGCAAGCATCAAAAAAACATTCTACAGTACCACAATATGAAACCAAAAGTCATGAGCATGATCTATAGGTAGAGCATAACAAAACATGAACAATGAGCTATCTCCAGAAATCAGTAGAACATGCTCAAAAGGACATGGCAAGATTGCAAATAATAACAGTTTCAGACTTATCAGGAAATAACATCAAGTTACAATGTTTAGAGCTATCAAACAACATGCTACATGAACATATCATGGAAAACAAAGGCATGACATGAATCTACTAATTGCATAGAACAAAAGACCCTTACTGAACATGAGCCAAAAGGGCACAGAGAATATGATGGCACCCATGTAAACCTGGCAAGTTATATGACAGATTCATACATGGCAGGAACAACAATAAGTAGGCATGTTGGTGAGCTTGAAACACTCACCACAGAGCAATACATGGCATGAAAAGGAACCCAACAGTAAGAAGACAAGTTTGTGAAGATAAGAATGGCAAGAGCAAGTTCATAGGGTGCATGGATCACTAGCAAAACACATGGCAAAACTGAACTTAATGTTAACAGGCTGACAGCAACATTATTTAGCAACTTTGGAGCAAGATTACAACAAGTTAAAGCAGGATATAAATGCAGCCAGGGCCATGGATGGATAGAGCATGATATGTACAAAAAATCATCCTTAGTGAACATCTCCAGATTATTCATAGAATGACTTTTAGCAGCAGGTTTACATAGCACAACGAAATAGCAGATTCAGCCTAGCAAAACAGCAACAGCTAGTACCCTACTTAACAAGCTTGATTAACTCACTACACAAGTGAAACAAATACATGGATATAACCTCTGGAATGATGGCATGACATAGATCAAAATACATGTAGACATCAACCTCATAGGTTGCACACATCAAACATGGCAAAAATGACAAATGAGCATGTTATAACAGTTTCAGCGGATTAACATCATATAACACTCTGGCAACGATGATAGGGGAATCAAGATGATCTCAAACAGGCATGACACAATGGAACAAATTGAAGAGCATCTCATGATGAACATTTTGATATGCTACACGCCCAAAACGGAATAGTATACATGGAGATATGATGCGATGAACAGGAGCTAAAAATATGCAAAAAATATGGGACTTGGCCAAATTTTCGGAAAAAAAAAACAGAGAGGCGCAAGTTACTAAAATGCGCACGGGGTGAGGGTAAGACGGGCTGCTCACCATGGGCCGAGCCCAGGTCGGGGGAGAGGGTTGGCAGGTCGGGTGCCGGGTCATGGTTCAAGCGCCGGGCCGCCGGGGGCCCACGAGGGAGTTTTGGTCGTCCTCCTCCTCGTGCGTCTGCACGAGCACGCAGGAAGGAGGCGGCCAGGGCAGCGGGGCGGCGGCGGCGACGGTCAGCAGGGATGCCAGGAGGGGCCCGGCGCAGGGAAAACAAGCGGATCCGGCCGGCTTCTTGCCGGATCAGGTGGGGGCGAGGGTCGGTGAAGCTTCCAGTGCGGCGGCGGCGGAACTTGGAGAGAGAGAGAGAGAGAGGGATCTGAGAGAGAGAGAAGAAGAGGAAGGAGGCGGGGCGGCGAGGGACCTGGTCCGGGCGGAGGCGTGGGTCGACGGGGAGGGATCTCCGGCGAAGCTCCTCGCCGGTGACTGCCGGAGACGGACGTGGCGCGGGGTCTTGGCGGCGGCCGGCGGCGAGATCGGGATCGTCCCCGATCCGGTTGAGCGGGCCTCGCGGGCTTCAGCGGTGGCTGCGAGCATGGGGCGGGCTGCGCCCGGGCTTGGCGGGCCTGCGGAGGAGGGAACGGGGCAGGGGCGACGTGGCGCGCCCAGAGTGGCTGGAGGCGGCCACGTGTCGGCGCGGGAGAGGTGGAGGGCGACGGGTGCGGCGGCTGGCCGTTGGGGCGGCGCCAAGTGGCGAGGAGGGTGTGGATCGACGCTGATTCCGAGGAGGGAGGCGGCGGCTGCGAGGTGGGAGAAGGGCTAGGTGTAGGTTTAGACAGAAATGGAAAGGGGAGGCTGCTATATATAGCAGGGAGGCCTAGGGATTAGGGTTTGGGGAGTTTGGGTGCTTTCTCGACCCTCCGATCGCAATCTGACGGTCCGGAACAGAGGGGGGTAGCTGGGCTGCAGGCGGGCTGCGTAGAGAAGGCGTTGGGCTTAGGGAGAGAAGCGAGAGAGAGGCCCGGCGGCAGTTTTGAATACCGAAACTTTCGACGAAGATACCGGCAACGGTACCGCTATACATTTAACGGTTGGGCTATCATACGAGCTCCGAATGCGAGGAAACTTGACAGGCGCTCTGTCTACACTATAATAAGACCGCACGCCAAGTTGCATCCCATTCTGAGAACATTTTTATGCCACTTATAGAATAATATTTCGGAGGTGCCGTGGGCGCGTGCGAGTATGTCTGGACTCCGAACGGACAACGGAGAGGACCGGGGGAACCCGAACGGATGCAAGTTTGGAAAAACATGCAGATGAAATGCAGATGATGACATGGAAAAATGCAACACGCAAGCAAATGACATGGCAACAACGATGAATAACTGGTAGACACCTGGCGTATCGAATCCGGGGCTTTACAGTTGAGGTAGCGGATGACGCGCGATGAGGACGCCGGCCCTCACGAGCCCTCCGGACCTGGAGCCTCGGGAGGCTCCGGGGGTACGGGGGGTTCCTCGAGAGTCATCTCCATCTCTGCCAGGACCACGCGCTGCTTGACCTCCTGAGCCTCCAGAGCGCACCTCAGCAGGCGCTGATGGGCGGCAACCGCGTTCGGCAGGCCGAAAGGCACGCGTACGTAGCTGTGAGGTGGACCTTCGCAACGTCCCACGCGTGAGGGCCAGAGGCACTCCTAAGACGCGGCTTGGTTGAGCCCTGGTATGTCGATGCAGGTTCGCAACCCAGCAACCTCGCCTGGATGTGGGGCCACAGCGGGCAGGCGGCGGCAGCCGCGCATGACTCTTGACTCCTGTAGCTCCTGGGTATTCCTCGCGATGAACTCCCGAGGGTTTGGCCCTCCTTGCCTCATACCTTCCTGAGGGAAACGTGCCTTGAAGCACGCTTCCAAGCGGTACCCAAGCGCCTCCCTCGTGACCTCGGCTAGGTCGGTGGCTCGCCATGAAAGAGTCCCTGAGCCCTGCCTGAGGAGGGCGCCGGGCGCGCCTCCCTATGTGACAGAGGGTGGCGCCCCTTGGACGGGTGCAGGTCCTATTGCCACGCCTCTGGAGGTGCCTGCCCCACGAGGGCTTGGACCAGACGAAGCCTTCTTCTTCTTAGGGATCCCCTCGGGAAGTCTCCCGCTCCTGTGATCTGGGTCTTCGATTGCTGCGGCTTGGAAGGCACGCTCAAGAGAGCACACTGCATCCCTTTCCTCACAAGGCACTATGATGACTCCTCCGCTTCCTGGCATCTTGAGGACATTGTAGCCATGGTGAGTCACTGCCATGAACTTGGCCAAAGCTGGGTACCCGGGGATGACATTGTATGGAAGACGAATGTGGGCGACGTCGAAGTCATTGAGCTCGGTGCGGTAGTTGTTGCGCTGCCCGAAGGTGATGGGGAGGCGAACCTGCCCTATCGGGATGGTGGAGCCATCGGTGACTCCTGAGAAGGGCTTGGTCAGCTGAAGCTGATCGTATGGCACTTGGAGATCGTTGAATGTCTCAACAGATAAGACGTTGAGTCCTGCTCCGGCGTCGATGAGGATCCTGGTGACTTGCACGTTGCTGATGACTGGTGAGCAAAGCATGGGGAGGACTCCTGCCGTTGCCGCACACTTGAGCTGATCCGCAGAGCTGAACGTGATAGCGCACGACGACCACCTGAGAGGGCGCGTGGCCTCTGGCTTGGGGAGGACTGCATTCACCTCGCGAGCAAACTGCTTGAAGATGCCTAAGAGGCTGGGGCCTGAGCGCCACCCAGGATGCAAGAGATCGCGCACGGCTCCTGGAAGCCCCCGGCCCCCTCGTCCTGATGATTGTCTTTGTACCTCCTTGGCGGTTATGCAGCAGGTGGGAGCCTCATGCTGCCTTGAGGGCGATCTCGTGAGGTTGGTCCCTCCAACCTCCTCGCGAGGCTGGTCTCGCCAGCAGTCCTCGCGAGGTCTGTCACGCCATCCTGGCGAGGGCCACGGTCTTCCCAAAGGCCCCGCGCCTCTTCCTCCTCCTCGGCCGTAGCCCCGATCGTTGCGCTCGGGGCGTCGGCCGATATGCCCTTCTCGCACGGCCCTGAGCTCCTGGCATTCCTTGGTGTTGTGGGTGTGGAGGTCGTGGTACACGCAGCACCGGCTGCCCTTGGATGACTCAGGCTGATCCCTGCCTCGATTGGTGTCTGGTTCTGCCACGAGCACGGCAGCCCCCTTGCGCTTCACGTCCTTGGCCTTGGGCTTCTTCTTTTCTGGATCGGCAGCCGGAAGCTCGAGGAGGGAGAGGCGCCCTTCCTCAGCCCTGGCGCATTTGGTCGCCAAGTTGAACAGCTCGAGGATGTGCATGTGTCTTCATGCATTGCTAGCTCCTCCTTCATCTTGACGTTGCGCACACCATCGGAGAAGGCTGAGATGATGGCTTCTCACCACCTTGGGGGATTTTGAGGCGGCATTGTTGAAGCGCCGGATGTACTTCGCAGGGTCTCTCCTGCTGCCGCTTGATGCGGGCGCATGTCGCCACGCCGGAGGCCGGTCGCGAGTGCCTTGGAAGTTGGCGATGAAGCGGGTGCGCATCTCGTCCCAGGAGGAGATCGTGCCGGGAGCCAGGTTCAGAAG
The DNA here is from genome assembly GCA_021605145.1 of Aegilops bicornis. NCBI lineage: Eukaryota > Viridiplantae > Streptophyta > Magnoliopsida > Poales > Poaceae > Aegilops > Aegilops bicornis. Next base: position 638,600,310 of record CM038675.1, read on the forward strand.
CCAGGTTCGGGCTCCGTCCTTTAGCACCATGGGGAACCAATTCGCCATGACCTTTTCGTCCCCGTTGACGGATTCGATGCTCAGCTCGTAGAGCTGAAGGAACTCCGCAGGGTCGATGGTGCCGTCGTAGCGAGGGGGCAGGTCTGGCTTGAACTTGTCGGGCCACGCGACGCTGCATAGCTCGGCGGTGAAGGCGCGGCAACCTGCAGTGACCACCGGGGCTCTCTGCTGATGCGAAGCATGCTCTTGTGGGTTCCCGCGCATCGCTGCCTGGAGCAGCGCGGGGTCTTGACGAGGTGGCGCTGGAGCATGATCGCGGCGCTCCGGTGCTGGGAGCACGCAAGCACGTTCTTGGTGACGAGGGATCTCCTGGCAGCCCCTTTCTTGGTGCGCGGGCCCCGAACACGGAGGGTCTTGGCCTGGCACCCCCGGCTCCCTGCCTCCCGCGCGTGGTGCGGGGCGAGGCAGCGAGAGGGATGGCATGGGGGAGCCTCCTGGGCATGGACGAGCTCGGCGGCACGGTCAAGCTTACCTTGTAGACGCTGCCGACGGGCGGTAGCACAGAGCTCGCTTGTTGCTGAGCACGGCTCAAGCCTCCATGGGAGCGTGGTGCGCGCGGAACGAAGAACCAGCTGGGGCGAGCGAAGGAGTAGTGGTGCGGCCTTCTCGCCAAAGAATGGATCTTTGGGGCCAGGGCCTGCTGCTCATTCCCTTGGAGCTAGTAAGCGGCGTTGGCGGCGGAAAGCTGACGGGAGCAGCAGGGGTGTCCGCCAGCAGGAGCCGTGCAGGCGAATCGGCGCGCTGAGCAGCCCGCCCTCGGCCTTGAGCTTCGGCGAGTGTCAGCCATGGACACGACGGAAGATCACACGACCAGCAGAAGAGAGATTCCGGTGCACCCCTACCTGGCGCGCCAAATTTCGGATTTTGGGTTCTGGCAGACCCTTGAGGTTTGAACACTTGGGTGCGCGCGGAGATCTTTCCCCTACCAGCTCATGCGTGAATGGTTAGCGCGGGATCTAAACTACGAACGATGAACAACATAGAGACACGAGGTTTATACTGGTTCGGGCCACCGATGTGGCGTAATACCCTACTCCAGTGTGTGGTGTGGTGGATTGCCTCAGGGGCTGATGATGAACAGTACAAAGGAAGAACTGCCTCGCGAGGGGTGTTCTTGGGCTGGTGCGATGAACTGCTTGGGTGAGTTCGATCGCCTCTCTCTCTCTGCTAGGGCTCTATCCGCCCCTCTCAACTTTGTGGTGGCTAGCTCTATTTATAGAGGGAGGCTGTCGGATTTCGGGTGCCGGCAGACCCTTAAGGTTCGAACTCTGGGGTGCGTGCGGAGATCCAACCCTCCACCGTCTCGTACCTCGCCGAATCGCAGGGACCTAAACTACCAAGAAGAACAGCACAAGAGACACGAGATTTATACTGGTTCAGGCCACCATCGTGGTTTAATACCCTACTCCAGTGTGTGGTGTGTGGATTGCCTCTGGGGCTGATGAAGAATAAGATCTGAGGAAGAACAGCCTCGCGAGGGTCTGTTCTTGGTGGGTGTGATGAACTGCTAAGTGGTATCCCGTCGCTCTAGCTTGAGGATCGGGTCTCTATCTCTCTCTCTGGATCCGAAAATGCCAGCCCGGGAGGAGAGGCCCTACTATGGTGGCTAGCTCCACTTATATAGGCGAAGGCCCTGGGCCTCTTCCCAAATATTGAGCGGGAAGGGTGCCAACAATTGGCTATTTTGAAGGGGAATAACGGGTACACTTATCCTGACTAAAGTTGGTCCTCGCCTGTCAAAGGCTCTGGTGATGACGCCTGCTTGGGCTCCATGATGACTGCATTCCAGCCGTTGGGGCTGGTCATGGTCTTGTTGCACCGAAACGGACGCCTTTGCTTGATCCTCTTGCCTACGCTTGCTCCCTTTGCACCAAAGAGGAAAGGAGGACGTTGCGTGGGCTGGCGCCCGACTGGCGCCCTTGGTCGTCATGGCTTGCCTCTTGGGCACCTCGCGAGGTACCCTGCCTTGAACTCTCCGCCCCCTCATGAGCCAGCCTGACGAGGCCGTGCCTGAGGAAGCTCTTGGTCGTCCGCCTCATGAGACTTGGCCCTCGCGAGGGTCTTGAGTTTATGTTGATGAAGATGGGTCGCCCTGGCCTCCTTTGAGCCACGCCTGGCCGCAGCAGTGCAAGTCTGGGGACCCCTGCTCCTGTAACGCCGACAAGAGCCTCGGCCCACGGCACGCCCGAACTTGGCCGAGCAGAGAGGCGAAAGGGCAAGTGCGAAGCGTCGTGGGCCCTAACAACCTGCGGCCTTGGGCGCCGCGTGGCGGTAGATTGGACGTGGGCGCCTCTACAGCCGCGCGGGTTGATAATAGAGCGGCATCTTCCTTGCCTCCTTTACTTTCTCCAGTTGCTGCTCAGATCCCCTTTCTTGCACCTCTCCTCCCTGCTTCCAAGACCTTCAGATCCACTCCGCCTTGCGTTCCTAGCCAGTCATGGCTCCTCGTTAAACCCGGCCGAGCTCGGTACTCTCTCGCCTTGGACCCGCCCGAATGTGTCAATAGCCATGCCCTGATGCTCCACTTGGTGGAGGCGCAGGGCGTCAATGGAACGGCGGTGTTCAAGGCCGGCTCCTCCGCCCCTGAGGGTCGGGGGAGTACCTTCTACCCGTTCTTCGCGAGCGCCATCATTGCTGGTCTGGCGCCTCCCTTCTCTCGAGTTCTTCTTCTCCGTCCTCCGTCACTACAACATTCACGCTCTGCACCTTCATCCCAACTCCGCCCTTCTTCCGCAATCTTCGTGATACTATTGTGAGGCCCATGTTGGGGTGAAGCCCTCGGTGGCCTTGCTGCGCCACTACTTCTTCCTCCGACTCTCCCGTGGTTCCGTCTCCGCGTGCGCGAGCTTCATCGCATATGGCGGAGCCATTGCCATTTCAAACACTGGAAAGCGGATTGAGGGCTTCAGGAGCAAGTGGGTCTTGATGGATGCTGGGCGAATCCACCCTCGGCTGATCCTGCCCACGGAGCCCGCCGAGAGCTCCGATGACTGGTCCCGAGCGAAGCTTCGGGATCCCCGCACGAAGCTGGTGCTGGAGAAGATGGATGCAGATCTGAAGCTGGACGACGCAGCGGCTGCATGGCTGACCGGTGCGTCGCTGCTGAGGTAGTTCCTGGCTCCGCTTCACCAGTACTCGCTTCCGATGTGGAGGCCTCACCCGAGCCCCGTGGCCCTGGCCGGCGAGGATCTGGCGACGATCCTCCAGTCCTTGGTTGGGGGCGATGTGGCGAGACCGGAGGGTGCCCCCGCGCCCCTGTTTCTTTGCGAGGATTGGGAGCAGGTTGTGGGTTCCATGCCCGCCTTCAATGGGGACGGGCTCGTGCCCGCGGAGGCTCCGGAGGACCTGGTGGACGTGTCCTCTTCCGACTCGCCAAGAGGTGGAGGAAAGAGAGCCAGGAGAGGGGTTAATCGGGGCGGAGTCAAGGGCCTCCCCTGCGGGCGCAGGCCCCGCGTTCTCCGGCTCCCCAAGAGTGACGACGACGAGGATGAGGGTGAGCGGGGAGGCAGAAGCCTGCCCCCGATCCCGAAGAAGGACCGGACTGGTCTGGCCCCTGCTGGTCCGCCTGCCCCGGGCGATCCGCAGACGCCTCCCGCCTCCCCGGTCCCTTGAAGCTGATCCTCGCAGCTGCTCTCGGGCTTCAAGTATGGCCGGAGGCTGCTCGAGTCCACCAAATGACGACTTGTAAGTGCCTTCTTCCCGCCTTTGATTATTGTTCTGCCGACGAGATTCGATGTCCACGCTCTTCGCCAGCCGGGCGCCCGCCGCGAAGAAGGCTGAAGGGGGCTCTCGAGGCCCCATCCAGGGCGGTGCCTTCCGCCCAAAAAAAGAAGATCATCCCGACACCGAGGCCTCTCCTGCCCGGTGTCCTCGCGAGGTTCGGGCCGAGCCTGGCTGGGCGAAGCTCACTTCTTGGTCCAGCGACCTCCAAGGTGCTCCTTGCTTACGCCGCTTCCATCGTTGTCATGGCGCCATCAAGCTTCCGCCTCGGCGCGGGTTACGCCGCCTCCATCTCCTCCTGCTCCACCAACTGCCTCTCCGACCTCTCCCACGGTCTGGATCGTGGCCGCCGCTGAACTGGACCGGCTGCGGCAGGACCTTCTGGGCGCCGACCCTCGCTTGGTGGCCGGACGCTTGGAGCTGGCCTCTGGCTGGATTCGCGCCGACGCTTCGATTCGGGCGACGCTGGTCCAGGCCTCGACGGCTTGCGATGAGGAGAAGCAGGCTGTTTGTGAGGCGAAGGTAGCCCGCGATGCTGCCCTAGGGGAGGCAACCAGCATCCAAGGTCGCTGCGAGACGCTGGAGGGCGAGTTGAAGGGCCTGCAGAACCAGCTTGCCGAGGAGGCCCGCCTCCGCCAGGAGCAGGAGGAAAGCATGAAGGCTCGCGAGGCGGCCGTCAAGGACCAGGGGGCCAAGCTGAAGAAGCATCGTGACCGCCTAGGCACGCTGGAGCAGGAACTGGAGGCAAGGAAGGTCGAGCTGGACGCCAAGGCGCCGGTTCTTGCTGAAGATCGCGTGGCCTTCATGGATATGGAGGTGAAGGCTCGCGCCCTGCTAAGGGAGCTTTATGACAGCCGCCCGAGAGCCCATCGCCGGGCGCAGAGGACGGCCCGCCAAGCTGGTTCCCTTCTGATCCGTGGTTTTGAAGATGTTTCCTTGGTCTTGGCCCCACGGCCGAGGCCGAGGCGCCGGTATTTTCTTACGTGGCATTGACGCGATCCTCACCCACATCTATCTTCGCAATCTCAGGCCGACATGGACAGCTTCGCTGGAGCCGGCAAGTGGCGAGCGTAGCTGCCACGCCGAGGCTGTGAAGGGTCGCGCGAGGCTCTGCTGGGGAAGTTCCGGCCTTCAAAGCACCAAGTCAAGAGAGGCGATGCCGCCCTGCTGCTTCACGAGGCGAGCCCACTCAAGACGCCTCCACCACCGACAAGTGACCTGCCAGGCTCCTGCCTTGCTTTTAATTCAAGACGTGTATCATGCCTCGGGAGGCGTTTAAACTTGCGCTTGGTATTGCGATAACGGTGTGGACTGTAATATTTGCTTTTGAATTCCTTGAAATTTGTGCTTCCTACTTCCTTATGTTCTACGTCACAGAGCTCGCCTCATGAATACCTCTACCGCCAAGTTAGCCTTCGGAACTAAGGGGTGAGGGGCTACGTGACCAGTTAGGCTCTGAGTCGCGATGCTCAGAGTCCCCTCGACGCTCAAACGGCATGCGTACCTTGGCTCCGCCGGGGAGTGACGTAGGAAGAACCAGGCCCGAGGGGCCTGGCCGGGTGGCGGCGTCTGGGCGTGACCTGTGCGCAGCAGCCCGTGCCCAGCCTTCGGCTGGGCGCCTCCCGAGGAGAGGCGCGGCGACGAGGCTGCATACATCGAGCCTGGGCTCCCGAGGTTGATGCGACCCGGAGGCCACCTCTATTGTTTATCACCGGTCGAGCATAAGCGCTCAAGATGCAAGACGGGGCATAGCCGCTCCTCGGCAATGTCGTCGACCAGCCAACAAGGAGCATGGTGCTTCCATCGAACGTGGAGGGGCTCCCCTCCGGGAGGAGCCCCGGGCGATATAGCCCCACCTCGACACGTGGCTGGGCACGGTAGGGCTAGACGAGGTGTATCCGGGCACCCGTGAGCCAGCTGGACTCACGAGGCCCTACCTCAAGGCGGGTTGCGCCTGCTCGGGCCTTATCTTCGAGTGTGTTCCTGCCAATTTGGCTAGATGCCGGTGCTCTACGTCTTCGGGTCCCGGCTCTCGGGCTGGTCTCTACCGTCGCTGGCAAGCCAGGTCGCGATGCCATGGACAAGACCAGAGGGTGAGGGCCGGAGAGTGGGTAGGAGCCCTGAGTCGTGATGCTCAGGCACCCCCCTTTAACGCGCAAGCTAGGTTAGATGACGCAACTCTATGTCCTCGGGTCCCGGCTCTCGGGCTGGTCTCAGCCATCGCTGGCAAGCCAGGTCGCGATGCCATGGACAAGAACACAGGGTGAGGGCCGGAGAGCCGGTAGGATCCCTGAGTCGCGATGCTCAGGCACCCCCCCATTAACGCGCAAGCTGGATTGGATGACGAAACTCTACATCCTCGGGTCCCGGCTCTCGGGCTGGTCTCGGCCGGGCAAGCCGTGTCGCGATGCCATGGACAAGACCAGAGGGTGAGGGCCGAGAGCCGGTAGGAGCCTTTGAGTCGCGATGCTCGTGCACCCCCTTTAACGTGCAAGATTTCGCCACCTGTGAGAAGGCACCAAATAACAAGCATGGTGGAACGAGAGCATAATCCTAAGGAAAACGAGATGAAGGATACATGCTACTGGACCGCCCGAGCGGCTTGGGGATGACGCAGCCCGAGGGGCGCCCAACAGGATAAGCTAAAGACATGAAATAAAAGGGATACATGCCGCAGGACGGACCCACGCTGCCTGGGAATAATGCGGCCTCAAGGCGCCCCACCGGAAATAAAACTTAAAGATGTCACCTGGTGATGTTGGGGATGAAGGGTTGTTGATGTAGCAGACTCGGTGGGCTGCGGGAGCCGATCCTCACGAGCCCCCAGGCCCGGGGGCCTCGGGAGGCTCCGGAGGCGCCGGTGGCTCCTCATGGGCCATCTCTATCTCCGCCAGAGCTGCGGCGTGCCTGACCTCTCGAGCCTCCAGGATGGTCCTCATGAGACGCTGGTGCGCAGCAGCCGCGTTTGGCAGGCCATAAGGCATGCGTACATAGCTGTGGGGCGGACCCTCGCAACGTCCCACTCGCGAGGGCCAGAGGCGCTCTTGAGATGCGGCTCGGTTGAGCCCTGGTATGTCGATGCAGACGCGCAACCCACCATCCTCGCCTGGATGGGGGGCCACAGCGGGCAGGCGGCGGCTGCCCCTCATGACCCTTGACTCATGTAGCTCCTGAATGGCCTTGTTGATGAACTCTTGAGGGTTCTATCCTCCTGGTCTTGCTCACCTTTGCGGGAACGTGCTTCAAACACGCCCACGTGGTGCCCAAGCGCCTCCCTCGAGACCTTGGCGAGGTCGGCGGCCCTCCAGGGAGAGCCCCGAGCCTCGCTCGAGGAGGGCGCCAGCGCGCTTCCTATGCGCGATGGAAGGAGGTTCTCTCGCCCGGCAAGCGGGTTCTCGAGGGGCCTGTCTCTTGAAGAGCCGGGCCGGTCAATGTCTTCTTCTTCTTGGGTGCTGCCTCGGAGGCATCCTGCTGCTGTGATCTGGGTCTTCCAAATGATGCGGCTCAAAAGCTCGCCTGTGGAGCACACTGCATCTCTCTTCACAGTGGCACCGTGATGACCCCGCCGCTTCTGGCATCTTGAGGATGTTGTAGCCGGTGGGTTACAGCCATGAACTTGGCCAACGCTGGGTACCCGAGGATGGCATTGTACGACAAAGTAATGTGGGCGACGCCGAAGTCGATGAGCTCGGTGTGGTAGTTGTCGCGGGCCCCGAAGGTGACAGGAAGGCGGACCTGCCCGATCGGGACCGTGGAGCCGTCGGTGACTCCGGAGAAGGGCTTGGTTGGCTGAAGCTGACTGTAAGGCACTTGAAGATTGTTGAATGTCTCCACGGACAGGACGTTGAGCCCTGCTCCGCCGTCGATGAGGGTCTTGGTGACTAGCACATTGCTGATGATTGGGGAGCAAGGCATCGGAAGAACTCCTACTGGCTGCGCACTTGAGCTGATCCGCTGAGTTGAATGTGATGGCGCACGCCGACCACCTGAGAGGGCGCGTGGACTCGAGCTTGGGGAGGACTGCATTCACTTCACGGGCAAACTGCTTGAAGATGCGGTGAGAGGCTGGGGCTTGAGCTCCGCCAAAGATGCAGCGATCGTGACGCCAAGATCCCGGAAGCCCCCAGCCCCTCGCTCCCCGATGACGGTCTTCGACTCTTCTTGGTGGCGGCGGCAGCGGAGGGAGGCATGCGTTCCCCTCATGGACGATCCTCACGAGGCTGATCCTCCAGCCCCCTCGCGAGGTGGGTCTTGCCGCCGTCCTCGCGAGGTTGGTCGCGCTTACCCTTGGCGCTGGCCGCGTCTTCCCAAAGATCCCGCATTCCTTCCTCCTCCTCGGCCGTAGTCTTGGCCGCTGCGCTGGCGTCTGCCGACCCTTCCGCGCACGGCCTGGAGCTCTTGACATTCATTGGTGTTGTGGGTGTGGAGGTCGTGGTACACGCAGCATCGGCTGCCCTTAGAGGACTCGGGCTGATCTCGCCTCGCTTGGTGTCTGTTCGGGCGCGAGCACGCAGCCCCTTGGGCTTCACGCCCTTCGCCTTGGACTTCTTCTCTTCGGGATCCGGCGGGCAGCTCGAGGAGGGAGAGGCACCTTCCTCAGCCCTGGCGCACTTGGTCGCCAAGTTGAACAGCTCTGTGGAGGTGCAGAGATCTTCATGCATCGCCACTCCTCCTTCATCTTGACGTCGCGCGACGCCTGGCCGGAGAAGGCAGAGATGATGGCCTCCTCCGCTACCCTCGGGATCTTGAGGCGTAGCTGTTGTTGAAGCGCCGGATGTACTTTGCGTGGTTTCCGGCCGCCGCTTGATCCGGCGCATGTCGCCACGGCGGGTGTCCGGTCGCGAGTACCTTGGAAGTTGGCGATGAAGCGGGTGCTCATCTCGGCCGAGGAAGAGATCGTGCCTGGGGCCAGATTCAGGAGCCAGGTGCGGGCTCCGTCCTTGAGCGCCATGGGAAACCAGTTCGCCATGACCTTTTCATCCCCTGCTGGCAGCCTCGATGCCCAGCTCAGAGCTGCAGGAACTCCGAGGGTCAGCCGTGCCGTCAGAGCGTGGAGGCAGGTCTGGCTTGAACTTAGCGGGCTACGCGACGGCGCAAGGCCTTCGGTGGTGAAGGCGCGGCAGCCCGCCGTGGCCGCGGGGGGCCTCGGACGGCAGAGAGCTTGGTCTTGCAGGCCTCCCTGCGCCGCGGCTGGGGGCAGCGTAGGGTCTTGACGTGCTGGAGCGGGAAGCACTCGGGCAGCTTCTTGCGGGCGAGGAACTTCTTGGCAGCTCTGCTCTTACCGCGCCGGCGCCTGGCGGAACGGTTCCGCCAGGTCAAGCGCTTTGGTGCTGTGGCACCGTCTTGAGGAGGAGGCGGCCGAGGCGCCCGAGCTTTCATCGCCAGCTGGGCGGGTGCGCAGCAAGACGACGGGCGCAGGTCGCCGCAGCGCGGACGAGCTCGGCGACGCGGTCGAGCCATTCTTCGTAGACATCGTCGACGGGGTTGTAGCGCAGGAGCTCGTTGGCCGCGATGTGTGCTGCTCGGGCCTCCATGGCCGTGCGGGGCGCACGCGACGAAGAACCAGCGGGGGTGAGCGAAGGCGTGGCGGTGCGGCCGTCCCGCCTCATGGACGGGTGCTGGGACGACGCTTGCTGCTCGTTCCATGCCGGGCCGGTGGCGGCGCTGAGAGCAGGTGACGGGGAACGACGAGGACGCCCGCCGACGGGAGCCATCTGGGCGACATGGGAGGCGAGGGCGGCTCGGTGCTCGGCGCGAGCCTGACGAGGCCGATATGGTTATGTGGTCGGGAAGAACGAGGCGATGAAAGGCAGATTCCGGCGCACCTACCGGGCGCGCCAAATGTCGGATTTCGGGTTCCGCAGACCCTTAAGGTTCGAACTTTGGGGTGCGCGGAGATCCAACCTCCACCGCCTCGCACCTCGCCAATCGCAGGGACCTAAACTACCAAGAAGAACAGCACAAGAGACAAGAGATTTATATCGGTTCAGGCCACCATCGTGGTGTAATACCCTACCCAAAGGTGTGGTGTGTGGATTGCGTCTGGGCTGATGAAGAATAAGATAGGGAAGAACAGCCTCGCGAGGGTCTGTTCTTGGTAGGTGTGATGAACTGCTAAGTGGTATCCCGTCGCTCTAGCTTGAGGATCGGGTCTCTATCTCTCTCTCTGGATCCCAAAATGCCAGCCCGGGAGGAGAGGCCCTACTATGGTGGCTAGCTCTACTCATATAGGCGAAGGCCCTGGGCCTCTTCCCAAATATTGAGCGGGAAGGGTGCCAACAATTGGCTATTTTGAAGGGGAACAGCGGGTACACTTATCCTGAGTAAAGTTGGTCCTCGCCTGCCAAAGGCTCTGGTGATGACGCCTGCTTGGTCTCCACGATGACTGCATTCCAGCCATTGGGGCTGGTCTTGGTCTTGTTGCACCGAAACGGACGCCTTTGCTTGATGCTCTTGCCTGCGCTTGCTCCCTTTATACCAAAGAGGAAAGGAGGACGCTGCGTGGGCTGGCGCCCGACTGGCGCCCTTGGTCGTCATGGCTTGCGTCATGGGCACCTCGCGAGGTACCCTGCCTTTGAACTCTCCGCCTCATGAGCCAGCCCGACGAGGCCGTGGCTCGAGGAAGCTCTTGGTCGCCCGCCTCATGAGGCTTGGCCCTCGCGAGGGTCTTGAGTTTGCGTTGATGAAGATGGGCCGCCCCGGGCCTCCTTTGAGCCACGCCAAGGCCGCAGTGTGCATGTCCGGGGACCCCTGTTCCTGCACGCCGATAGAGGCCCTGGGCCTCTTCCCAAATAATGAGCGGGAAGGGCGCCAACAATTGGCCATTTTGAAGGGGAACATCTAGTACACTTATCCTGACTAAAGTCGGTCTTCGGCTGCCAAAGGCTCTGACGGTGACGCCGTCCTGGGCTCCACGATGACCTCCTTCCTACCGCTCTGCTGGTCATGGTCTTGTTGCACCGAAGCGGTAACCTTTGCCTGATGCCTTGGCCTGGGCTTCCCTCCTTTGCACCAAAGGGGAAATGAGGACATCACAGAGGCCGGGCGCCTCACTCGGCCTCGATCGTCATGGCTTGCGCCACTGGGCACCCTCGTGAGGTACCTCGCCTTGATCTCTCCGCCTCCTCGTGAGCCTGCCTCGACGAGGCTACTCCCGAGGAAGGTTCCTGCCGTCCGGCTGGGCCAGTGAGGCTTGGCCCCTCGCGAGGGTCTTGAGCTTGAGCTGACGAAGCTGGGCCGCGCTGGGCCCCCACTTGAGCCACACCGCAGGCCGCATGGAGGCAAGTCTGGGGACCCCCGTTCCCAGAACGCCGACAAACTTGGACCGCCGGATTATCTGCCTGGCTAGAGTCTCATCCTCTGGTAACTCGCCCCGGTTCATGTACGCAAGATAAGGAATCGTCCAATCCGGGATGACATGAAGAGCCGCCACCAACTGAGCTCCCGGATCAGGAATAGCCAAATCCTCTTCACCAGGGAGCTTGACGGACGGATTATGTAGAACATCCAAGAAGACATTAGGCGGGACCAGTTTATGTTGAGAACCCAATCGGCTCAAAGCGTCCACTGCTTCGTTCTTCCATCGGTCCACGTGATCCACCTGATAACCTTAAAAGTGACCTGCAACAATATCCACCTCACGACGATATGCTGCCATGAGTGGATCCTTGGAATCCCAAGTGCCAGAAACTTGTTGAGCCACCAGGTCCGAGTCACCGAAGCACTTAACTCGGCTTAAATTCATCTCCTTCGCCATCCAAGACCATGGAGTAAAGTCAGACTCAGCTGCATTGTTAGTACACGGGAACATTAAGCGGAGAACATAACAAAGCTTATCACCTCGTGGGGAAGTTAATACGACTCCTGCCCCCGAGCCTTCCAATTGCCTGGACCCATCAAAGTGAATAGTCCAATAGGTGTTATCCGGATTCTCCTCAGATGCTTGCAGCTCTGTCCAATCATTGATGAAATCCACAAGTGCTTGAGATTTGACCGCCGTCCGAGGTATGTATTTCAACCCATGAGGCCCAAGCTCTATAGCCCACTTGGCAACCCGGCCAGTTTCTTCCCTGTTGTGGATTATATCTCCCAAAGGAGCAGAGCTGACCACCGTGATGGGATGACCTTGGAAATACTATTTAAGCTTCCGGCTTGCCATGAAAACTCCATACACCAGCTTCTGCCAATGCGGGTACCTTTGCTTGGACTCAATAAATACCTCGCTGATATAGTAAACCGGATGTTGAACCGGATATTCCTTGCCTGCCTCCTTGCGCTCCACCACAATAGCCACGCTGACTGCCTGAGCATTAGTTGCCACATATAACAGCAATGGTTCCTTGTCAATCGGAGCAGCGAGAACAGGCGGATTAGCTAGCTGCCGCTTTAAGTCCTCAAATACTTCATGTGCGGCAGAACTCCAAACGAAGTTATCCGTTTTCTTCAGCATCTGATACAAAGGAATCGCCTTCTCACCGAGGCGGCTGATAAACCGGCTCAAAGCGGCAATCCGGCCTGCCAAGCATTGAACGTCATTGATACACTTCGGTTTTGCCAAGGACGTGATAGCTGTGATCTTTTCCACATTAGCCTCAATGCCCCTGTTAGACACCAGAAAGCCCAAGAGCTTGCTTGCCGGTACACAAAAAACGCACTTGGCCGGATTGATCATCATCTTGTATGTCCGCAGGTTATCAAAGGTTTCCTTCAAATCAGGAACCAGAGTCTCCTTCTTCCTTGACTTGACCACAATATCATCCACATAGGCATGAACATTACGGCCGATCTGTGTGTGGAGACAGTTCTGTACACACCGTTGATAAGTCGCCTGGGCACACTTGAGCCCAAAGGGCATAGATACAAAGCAGAAGGCTCCAAAGGGGGTTATAAAGGCCGTCTTCTCCTCGCCCTTAATTGCCATCTTGATTTGATGATAACCGGAATGTCGGCGTTCTGGGAACGGGGGTCCCTAGACTTGCCTGCCTGCGGCCTGCGGCGTGGCTCAAGTGGGGGCCCAGCATGGCCCAGCTTCATCAGCTCAAGACCCTCGCGAGGGGCCAAGCCTCGTGGGGCGGATGACAGGAACCTTCCTCAGGAGCAGCCTCGTCAGGCAGGCTCACGAGGAGGCGGAGAGATCAAGGCAGGGTACCTCACGAGGGTACCCCATGACGCAAGCGGTGACGATGGAGACCAGGCGGGCGCCGGCCTGCGCAGTGTCCTAGTTTCCCCTTTGGTGCAAGGGAGGCAAGCACTGTCCCAGGGATCAGGCAAAGGTTTTCGCTTCGGTGCAACAAGATCAAGACCAGTAGAGCGGCAGGAAGGAGGTCATCGTGGAGCCCAGGACGGCGTCACCGTCAGAGCTTTTGGCAGCCGAAGACCAACTTTAGTCAGGATAAGTGTACTAGATGTCCCCCTACAAAATGGCCAATTGTTGGCGCCCTTCCCGCTCATTATTTGGAAAGAGGCCCAGGGCCTCCCTCTATAAATAGGACTAGCCACCACAGAGAGAAGGGGGGAGATATTCACAAGAGAGGGAGAGAGAAGCGACCGAACTCACCCTAGCAGTTCATCGCACCAGCTCAAGAACAGCCCCTCGCGAGGCTGTTCTTCCTTTGTACTGTTCATCATCAGCACCTGAGGCAATCCACCACACCACACACTGGAGTAGGGTGTTACACCACATCGGTGGCCTGAACCAGTATAAACCTTGTGCCCCTTGTGTTGTTCATCGTTCGTAGTTTAGATCCCTCGCTAACCATTCACGCGTGAGCTGGTAGGGGAAAGCTCTCCGCGCGCACCCCAGTGTTCAAACCTCAAGGGTCTGCCGGAACCCGAAATCCGACATTTGGTGCGCCAGGTAGGGGTGCGCCGGAATCTTTCTTCCGCTGGTCGCGTGTGGTCTTCCGTCATGTCCATGGTTGACGCTCGCCGAGCCCGTGCCGAGCATCGAGCTGCTCGCGCCACTCGAGTCACCCAGACGGCTCCCGTCGGCGGACGCCTGCCGTTTTCGCCGCCGCCGCCAACGCCCCACCGGTCGGGCGGGAACGAGCAGCAGTTCGCTGGGGGGGAGTTGCGCGACCTCTACCTCGCCCATCGCGCCAAGCCGGCGCCCCCGGTCGTCGCAGCTCTCCTAGGCGGCTCACTGGCGCCACCTTCAAGCCGCCACGTCAAGCCGTTCACCCACCAGATCGCCGCCGCCCCCAAGCGCCAGGGAGCCCCGCCGGGCTGGGTGGCGCCCGATGCGGATCTGCTCTTCAACTCGGACGATCACCCCTCCAAGCCCGCCGGATCGGGTGCGCTCCCTATGCTGTGTACCCCCACCATCTGCGAAGTGGCAGTCACTAGGACCCTCATCGACGGCGGAGCTGGCCTCAACGTGCTCTCTGTGGAGGCCTTCAGCCTCCTCCATGTGCCACCAGAGCGGCTCCACCCAAGAGCCTTTTTGGGAGTCGGAGCCGGTTCCACCGCCTCCCTGGGACAAATTCGACTCCCGGTGACCTTCGGCACCCACGACAACTACCGCACGGAGCTGATCGACTTCGACATCGCCCCCATCGGCCTCCCCTACAACGCCATCCTTGGCTACCCCGCCTTGGCCCGGTTCATGGCAGCAACTCACCCGGTGTACAACCTCATGAAGATGCCCGGGAGCAGCGGCGTCCTTACCGTGTCAGGAAACATCGGAGATGCACTGCAGGCGCTCAAGCTTGTTTTCAAGACGACTGCGGCGGCACGGCCCGCCAGCGCTGACGCCCCCAAGCCCAAGGGGGCTGCGCCATCCAAGAAGAAGCAACTATTCACTCAAAACAAGGCGGAGACCAAGCAGGTGCCAGTCGACGAGGGCGGGCCACTGACGCCACCTTCACCATAGTTGCAAACATCAAACCCGGGGAGGAGGAGGCCTTGGTGAAGTTCCTGCGTGCAAACAAGAAGGTGTTCGCATGGGGACCTGATCATTTGGCGGGGGTCCCGAGGGGCGTGATTGAGCATCACCTCAACGTGTGCCCCAACATGCGCCCCGTGAAGCAGAAGGCGAGGCGACAGTCCACAGAGAAACAAGCTTGTATCGTCCAAGAGACCCGCAAGCTAGAGGCAGCAAGGGTTATTCGCGAGCATGGTGCGATTGTTATCAGAAAGCCGAGCATAAAAACTCTGAATAATTATTTCTCTTGGAAGCTCATGATCGGGGCATGAATATAACATTGATTTAAGCCTCCCCCAAGCTTGATCGATGCTTTCTCCTTCGCGAGGCCAAAAATTATATATATAATTGCGATCACGATGAACAAGATGTATAGGGTAATACTTTCGATGAAATTCCAATTTCAATCTTTTATAGTTCCATGATCTCGTATCACATAGCCTATACCATGTCAATGTGTCTTCCTTCAAAGATAAAGGAAAAGCCTTCTTCTTAACAACATCGTCGGGTACACCTGCAAGCTTAAATAATCCACAAATTTCATCCACATATATTAAGTGCTCATCAGTGCTTTGTTCCATCTCCTGTAAAAGGATTAGCTAGCAGTTTTTCCATCATACCCGAAGGAAATTCAAAAGGAGTTTGATTTTCAATAGGTTCGGTAGGTTGAGTAGGTTGAGGAGCAACTCTTTGCTCTACTGGACAGGGTGAAGATACCCCGAACAAGCCCCTCAGACAATTTCTTTCCATAGTAACAAGTGACAGAAAATTTCAGCACACTAAACAAAGTTTTCCTAACCAAATTCCACCTACCAAAGGCGCTTCACTCCCCGGCAACGGCACCAGAAAAGAGTCTTGATGACCCACAAGTATAGGGGGTCTATCGTAGTACTATCAATAAGTAAGAGTGTCGAACCCAACCAGGAGCAGAAGGAAATGATAAGCGGTTTTCAGCAAGGTATTCCTTGCAAGTACTGAAACAAGTGGTAACAGATAGTTTTGTGATAAGGTAAATTGTAAAGAGCAACAAGTAACAAAAGTAAATAAGGTGCAACAAGGTGGCCCAATCCTTTTTGTGGCAAAGGACAAGCCAGAACAAACTCTTATAATAGGAAAAGCGCTCCCGAGGACACATGGGAATATCGTCAAGCTAGTTTTCATCACGTTCAGATGATTCGCGTTCGGTACTTTGATAATTTGATATGTGGGTGGACCGGTGCTTGGGTGCTGTTTTTACTTGAACAAACATCCCACTTATGATTAACCTCTATTGAAAGCATCCGCAACTACAACAAAAGTATTAAGGTAAAGCTAACCATAGCATGAAACATATGGATCCAAATCAGCCCCTTACGAAGCAACGCATAAACTCGGGTTTAAGCTTCTGTCACTCTAGCAACCCATCATCTACTTATTACTTCCCAATGCCTTCCTCTAGGCCCAAATAATGGTGAAGTGTTATCTAGTCGACGTTCACATAACACCACTAGAGGTTAGACAACATGCATCTTATCAAAATATCGAACGAATACCAAATTCACATGACTACTAATAGCAAGACTTCTCCCGTGTCCTCAGGAACAAACGTAATTATTCACAAAGCATATTCATGTTCATAATCAGAGGGGTAATAATATGCATAAAGGATCTGAACATATGATCTTCCACCAAATAAACCAACTAGCATCAACTACAAAGAGTAATCAACACTACTAGCAACCTGCTAGCACCAATCCCGGACTTGGAGACAAGAATTGAATACAAGAGATGAACTAGGGTTTGGAGATGAGATGGTGCTGGTGAAGATGTTGATGGAGATTGCCCTCTCCCGATGAGACGAGCGTTGGTGATGATGATGGCGATGATTTCCCCCTCCCGGAGGGAAGTGTCCCCGGCAGAACAGCTCCGCCAGAGCCCTAGATTGGTTCCGCCAAGGTTCCGCCTCGTGGCGGCGGAGTCTCGTCCCGAAAGGTTGCTTATTATTTTTTTCTCATCGAAAGACTTCATATAGGAGAAGATCGACGTCGAAGAGCCACGAGGGGGCCCACGAGGTAGGGGGCGCGCCCAGAGGGGAGGGCGCGCCCCCACCCTCGTGAGCAGGGTGTGGGCCCCCTGGCCTTCATCTTTGGCGATGATTTTTCTTTATTTATTTTAAGGTATTCCATGGAGTTTCAGGACTTTTGGAGTTGCGCAGAATAGGCCTTCAATATTTGCTCCTTTTCCAGCCTAGAATTCCAGCTGCCGGCATTCTCCCTCTTCATGTAAACCTTGTAAAATAGGAGAGAATATCCATAAGTATTGTGAAATAACGTTAAATAACAGCCCATAATGCGATAAATATCGATATAAAAGCATGATACAAAATGGACGTATCAACTCCCCCAACCTTAGACCTCGCTTGTCCTCAAGCGAAAAGCCGATAACAATAAATATGTCCTCATGTTTAGAGGTAGAGGCGTCGATAAAAATAAAATACGGACATGAAGGCATCATGATTATTCTCATAACAGCAACATATATTGATTTGTCATATGATTGCTCATGTTCAAATGATGATCTTTTCAAATTGCAAAAGTATGAATCAGAAACCTTATTGGGCACCAACAAATTATAACCTCAGTCATTGAAGCAGTTGCAATTTCTCATAACATCGGAAAGAGTCTATGTCAGAGCTTAAAAGCAAGTCCACATACTCTACTATCACTTAGTCCTTTATAATTGCTAACACTCACGCAATACTTGTGGTTACGGTGTTTTAGCCGGACACAGAGAAAGATAGGGGCTTGTAGTTTTGCCCCACAACCTTTTACCTCAGGGGTAATGTCAACAATAAGAATTCATGCTCCCCTACATCCAATTAGATATATATATATATATATATATATATATATATATATATATATATATATATATATATATATATATCATGTTCTTTCCAACATGCTGAGCTTGCCAAAGGATAAAATTAAAAGGAGAAGGTGAAGATCACCGTGACTCTTGCATAAGGTAGAAGATAATAATAAAAGATAGGCCCTTTGCAAGAGGGAAGCAGAGGTTGCCATGCGCTTTTATGGTTGGATGCACAAAATCTTAATGCAAAAGAACGTCACTTTATATTGCCCCTTTTATGTGGAACTTTATTATGCAGTCCGTCGCTTTTATTACTTCCACAACAAGCTCGTACAAAGCTTATTTCTCTGCACTAATAAGTCATGCATATTTAGAGAGCAATTTTTTATTGCTTGCACCGATGAAAACTTACTTGAAGGATCTTACTCAATCCATAGGTAGATATGGTGGACTCTCATGGCTAAAATGGTTTAAGGGTATTTGGAAGCACAAGTAGTATCTCTACTTGGTGCTGAGAATTTGGCTAGCATGAGGGGAAAGGCAAGCTCAACATGTTAGAGGATCCATGACAACATACTTTATCTCAGATATAAGAAAACATAACTCATTATGTTGTCTTCCTTGTCCAACATCAACTCTTTAGCATGTCATATTCTAATGAGTGCTCCCAATCATAAAAGATGTCAATGATAATATATCTATATATGAAACCTCTCTCTCCTTATTACTTCCTATTAATTGCAACGATGACCAAAGCTATATTTGCCAACTCCCACCAACTTTTAATCATCATTCTCTTTCTATGTGAAGTTATTATTTTCAATAAGATCAATATGAACTCTTTGTTTCTTTTTATTCTTTTCTTTTATTCACCCCAGATCACGGCAAAGCAATCAAGCCCTTGACTCAACACTAATCTTTATTATATATATATATATATATCTCACGGACTCGATCACATAGAAGGATCATAAAGCAAAACTTAAAAGCTAGATCATGCCATGACTTTATTCTACTAAATCAAGATACTACTAATAGGATCGAACAAAGAAAAACGGCAAAGATAGGAGTTGTGATGGTGATACGGTACCGGGGCACCTCCCCCAAGCTTGGGAGTTGCCAAGGGGAGTGCCCATACCCATGTGATTATATCTCCTTCTTTGTTGTTGGCGGTGGAGGTGTTGTTGATGATGCGGGCTTGTCGTCCACCTTCCATGGCATAGGCTCACCATCATAGAAGGATGATCGAGTCTCCGGAATCCTCAAATCTGCAGCCAAACTCATCCTTTTGAATCTATATTCATACTCACAGTTTTGATTTTGCAGATCATAGATTTGGGCTTGGAGGTGCTCGATCTTCTCATGTAGCTTGAGGATGCCTTCCTCGGTGTTCTTGGCATCCGGCTCGTAGTTGTTGGTGAACACCGCGAGCATCTTGTGGCCAGCATTAATTCCATGCTCCACCATCCCCTGGCACTTGAAAACTTGTTGCTCCATTGCTTCGAGCCTTGCCTCCACGCTTCTGGTTCCCTTGGGTCCCTCAACATCGCGGATGTGCAGCAACCTATCACGCATCTCAATGGTTTGAGGGTGTCGCAGCACCTCCGCGAGGTAAGGGTTGATCACCTTCTCGAAGAACTTGTCCTTGGAAGCACTTGGGGAAGTCATGATGATCTAGATCTGTCAGAAAAACAACTTGAAACAAGGACAGGGGATATTTGCGTGATACGGGAGTCAAAACCTTCGGGAGAATATATAATGAATTTTTACCAACCAAAATACGTATCATGCAAGAAAATGGAGTCCGGAGGGCACACGAGGTGCTCGGGAGGTAGGGGGCACGCCCAGTGGGGTAGGGCGCGCCCTCCACCCTCGTGAAGGCCTCGTGTCCTTCCCGGGCTTCCACTTATTTTTCTATTTTTCAAAATACAAAACGGGCAAATATTGCCTTAAAAAATTGTTTTGGAGTCGGTTTACTTACCGTACCACATACCTATTCCTTTTCGGAATCTGAAACGGTCTGGAAAGTGTCCCTTATGTATTCCTCCAGGGTTACGGTTTCAATAATATTGGTTTCAACATTTATGGGATTACCTGAGATATAGTGTTTGATTCTTTGACCGTTTACCACCTTCGGATTTGTGCCTTCGAAGTTGTTGATTTTTATGGCACCGGAATGATAGACCTCCTTGATAACGTAGGGACCTTCCCATTTAGAGAGAAGTTTTCCTGCAAAAAATCTTAAACGAGAGTTGTATAGCAATACATAATCACCTACGTTAAACTCACGTTTTTGTATCCTTTTGTCATGCCATCTTTTAACTTTTTCTTCAAATAACTTCGCATTTTCATAAGCTTGGTTTCTCCATTCATCAAGTGAGCTAATATCAAATAACCTCTTCTCACCGGCAAGTTTGAAATCATAGTTGAGCTCTTTAATAGCCCAATATGCCTTATGTTCTAGTTCGAGAGGTAAGTGACATGCTTTTCCATAAACCATTTTATACGGAGACATACCCATAGGATCCTTATATGCAGTTCTATAGGCCCATAATGCATCATCAAATTCTTGGACCATTTCTTTCTAGAACTATTAATAGTCTTTTGCAAAATTAATTTGAGCTCTCTATTACTCAATTCTACTTGACCACTAGACTGCGGGTGATATGGAGATGCAATTCTATGATTAACATCATATTTAGCAAGCATTTTACGGAAAGCACCATGAATAAAGTGTGAACCACCATTAATCATTAAATATCTAGGGACTCCAAACCTCGGAAAAATAACTTCCTTAAGCATTTTAATAGAAGTGTTATGATCAGCACTACTAGTTGGAATCGCTTCTACCCACTTAGTAACGTAATCAACAAAGAACTAAAATATGTGTATATCCATTAGAGGCAGGAAAAGGTCCCATATAATCAAAGCCCCAAACATCAAATGGTTCAATAACAAGTGAATAATTCATAGGCATTTCTTGACGTCTACTAATATTACCAATTCTTTGACATTCATCACAAGACAAAACAAACTTACGGGCATCCTTGAAGAGAGTAGGCCAATGAAAACCAGATTGCAATACCTTATGTGCAGTTCTATCTCCAGCGTGGTGTCCTCCATAAGCTTCGGAGTGACACTTGCATAGGATCTGTTCATGTTCATGCTCAGGTACACAACGTCTAATAACACCATCTACTCCTTCTTTATTAAGATGTGGATCATCCCAAAAGTAATGTCTCAAATCATAAAAGAACTTTTTCTTTTGTTGGTATGTGAAGCTAGGTGGTATAAATTTAGCAACAATATAATTAGCATAATCAGCATATCATGGAGTGCTACGAGAAGTGCTTATGACATTGAATTGTTCATCAGGAAAGCTATCATCAATAGGTAGTGGGTCATCAAGAACACTCTCTAACCTAGATAAGTTGTCTGCAACGGGGTTCTCAGCTCCTTTTCTATCAACAATATGCAAATCAAATTCTTGCAGCAAGAGAACCCATCTAATAAGTCTAGGTTTAGCATCTTTCTTTTCCATAAGATATTTAATAGCAGCATGATCAGTGTGAATAGTTACTTTAGAATCAACAATATAGAGTCTGAATTTATCACAAGCAAATACAACTGCTAAAAGTTCCTTTTCGATAGTAGCATAATTTCTTTGAGAATTGTCTAGAGTCTTACTAGCATAATGGATAACATTTAATTTCTTATCAACTCTTTGCCCTAGAACAACACCTACAGCATAATCACTAGCATCACACATAATTTCAAAGGGTAAATTCCAATCACGTGGCTGAACAACAAGTGCAGAGACTAATGCTTTCTTAAGTATTTCATATGCTTCTACACAATCATCATCAAAGACAAATGGTACATCTTTTTGTAATAAATTAGTCAGAGGCCGAGAGATTTTTGAGAAGTCCTTAATGAACCTCCTATAAAATCCGGCGTGACCAAGCAAACTTCTTATACCTTTGATGTCCTTGGGACATGGCATCATTTCAAAAGCATCAACCTTGGCTTTATCAACTTCAATACCTCTTTCAGAAACTTTGTGCCCCAAGACAATACCTTCATTAACCATAAAGTGGCACTTTTCCCAATTCAAGACAAGATTAGTTTCTTCACATCTCTGCAAAATTTGATCAAGATTGCTCAAGCAATCGTCAAAAGAGGAACCATAGACGGAAAAGTCGTCCATGAAAACCTCACAAATCTTTTCACAAAAATCAGAGAATATAGCCATCATGCATCTTTGAAAGGTAGCAGGTGCATTACATAAACCAAAAGGCATACGCCTATAAGCAAAAGTACCAAAAGGGCATGTAAAAGTAGTCTTTGATTGATCTTTAGCCGCATGGTATTTGAGAGAAACCAGAATAACCATCTAGAAAGCAATAATGTGTATGTTTGCATAATCTCTCTAGCATTTGATCAATAAAAGGTAAGGGGTAATGATGTTTCTTAGTAGCTTTATTCAATTTGCGGAAATCAATTACCATCCTATAATTTGTGATAATTCTTTGCGGGATCATTTCATCTTTATCATTAGGGACAACAGTAATACCTCCCTTTTTAGGGACAAAATGGATGAGGACTTACCCAATCGGCTATCCGGCAATGGGATAAATTATACCGCCTCCGTAAGCTTGAGTATTTCTTTTCTTACCACTTCTTTCATTTTGGGATTCAAACGTCGTTGAGGATCATGAACTGGTTTGGCGTCCGCTTCCAAATTTATTTTATGCTGACATAGAGTGGAACTAATGCCCTTAAGGTCATCGAGAGTATATCCAATAGCTGACGGTGCTTCTTCAGAGTTTCCAATAATCTTTCTTCTTCATGCTCTGAAAGGTTAGCACTAATAATAACAGGATATATTTTCTTTTCATCAAGATAAGCATATTTAAGATTATCAGCCAACGGTTTAAGCTCAAACACGGGATCACCCTTGGGTGGAGAAGGATCCCCTAGGATTTCAACAGGCAAATTGTGTTGCAGAATAGGTTCCTGTTTAAAGAATACTTCATCTATTTCCCTTCTTTCATTCATAAACATATCATTTTCATGGTCTAGCAAATAGTGTTCCAAAGGATCACTAGGAGGTACGGCAATAGAAGCAAGACCAATAATTTCATCCTTACTAGGTAATTCTTCTTCACGATGTTGTTTACTAAATTTAGAGAAAGAAATTAAACTCAAGAACCATATCATCCAAGCCAATAGTAACAACGTTCTTTTCACAGTCTATCTTAACATTAACAGTATTCAAGAAGGGTCTACCAAATATAATGGGACAAAAGCTATCTTGTGGAGAACCAAGAACAAGGAAATCAGCGGGATATTTGGTTTTTCCACACAAGACTTCAACATCTCTAACAATTCCCATTGCAGATATAGTATCTCTATTGGCAAGTTTAATTGTAACATCAACATCTTCTTACTCAGCAGGTGCGATATCATGCATAATTTCTTTATATAAGTCAATGGATATAACACTAGCACTAGCACCCATATCACATAAGCCATGATAACAATGATCTCCTATTTTAACAGAAATAACAGGCACGCCTACCACAGGTCTATGTTTATCTCTATCACAGGGTTTAGCAATTCTAGCAGTTTCACCAGAGAATTCAGTGACATGCCCATCAATATTATCAGACAAGAGATCTTTAACAATAGCAATATTAGGTTCTACTTTGACTTGCTCAGGAGGTGTATAAGTTCTAGTATTGCTTTTACAAAGAAAAGTTGAAGCTTTAGCATGATCCTTTACTCTAACAGGGAAACGTGGTTTCTCAACATAAGAGGTGGGAAAAATAGGATCATTATAAGTGATAGTCTTTTCTTCAACTTTAATAGGTGCAGCTACTTTTACTTCTATGGGAGGATGATATTTAAACCACTTCTCCTTAGGGAGATCAACATAAGTAGCAAAAGATTCATAGAAAGAAGCTAGTATCTCAGAGTCAAGTCCATATTTAGTGCTAAGCTTACGGAAAATATCGGTATCCATAAAAGATTTAACACAATCAAACTTAGGTGTCATACCTGACTCCTTACCTTCGTCGAGGTCCCAATCTTCAGAGTTGCGTTTAATTCTATCCAATAAATTCCATTTGAATTCAATAGTCTTCATCATAAAAGAGCCAGCACAAGAAGTATCGAGCATGGTGCGATTGTTATCAGAAAGCCGAGCATAAAAACTTTTAATAATTATTTCTCTTGGAAGCTCATGATTGGGGCATGAATATAACATTGATTTAAGCCTCCCCCAAGCTTGAGCGATGCTTTCTCCTTCGCGAGGCCAAAAATTATATATATAATTGCGATCACGATGAACAAGATGTATAGGGTAATACTTTTGTTTAAATTCCAATTTCAATCTTTTAAAGTTCTATGATCTCGTATCACATAGCCTATACCATGTCAATGCGTCTTCCTTCAAACATAAAGGAAAAGCCTTCTTCTTAACAACATCGTCGGGTACACCTGCAAGCTTAAATAATCCACAAATTTCATCCACATATATTAAGTGCTCATCAGGGTGCTTTGTTCCATCTCCTGTAAAAGGATTAGCTAGCAGTTTTTCTATCATACCCCAAGGAAATTCAAAAGGAGTTTGATTTTCAATAGGTTCGGTAGGTTGAGTAGGTTGAGGAGCAACTCTTTGCTCTACTGGACAGGGTGAAGATACCCCGAACAAGCCCCTCAGACAATTACTTTCCATAGTAACAAGTGACAGAAAATTTCAGCACACTAAATAAAGTTTTCCTTACCAAATTCCACCTACCAAAGGCGCTTCACTCCCCGACAACGGCGCCAGAAAAGAGTCTTGATGACCCACAAGTATAGGGGATCTATCGTAGTCCTTTCGATAAGTAAGAGTGTCGAACCCAACGAGGAGCAGAAGGAAATGATAAGCGGTTTTCAGCAAGGTATTCTCTGTAAGCATCAAACAAGTGGTAACACATAGTTTTGTGATAAGGTAAATTGTAACAAGCAACAAGTAACAAAAGAAAATAAGGTGCAGCAAGGTGGCCCAATCCTTTTTGTAGCAAAGGACAAGCCGGAACAAACTCTTATAATAGGAAAAGCGCTCCCGAGGACACATGGGAATATCGTCAAGCTAGTTTTCATCACGTTCATATGACTCGCGTTCGGTACTTTGATAATTTGATATGTGGGTGGACCGGTGCTTGGGTGCTGTTTTTACTTGAACAAACATACCACTTATGATTAACCTCTATTGAAAGCATCCACAAGTACAACAAAAGTATTAAGGTAAACCTAACCATAGCATGAAACATATGGATCCAAATCAGCCCCTTACGAAGCAATGCATAAACTAGGGTTTAAGCTTCTATCACTCTAGAACCGCATCATCTACTTATTACTTCCCAATGCCTTCCTCTAGGCCCAAATAATGGTGAAGTGTTATGTAGTCGACGTTCACATAACACCACTAGAGGTTAGACAACATACATCTTATCAAAATATCGAACGAATACCAAATCCACATGACTACTAATAGCAAGACTTCTCATATGTCCTCAGGAACAAACGCAATTACTCACAAAGCATATTCATGTTCATAATCAGAGGGGTAATAATATGCATAAAGGATCTGAACATATGATCTTCCACCAAATAAACCAACTAGCATCAACTACAAAGAGTAATCAACACTACTAGCAACCTACTAGCACCAATCCCGGACTTGGAGACGAGAATTGGATACAAGAGATGAACTAGGGTTTGGAGATGAGAAGGTGCTGGTGAAGATGTTGATGGAGATTGCCCTCTCCCGATGAGAGGAGAGTTGGTGATGATGATGGCGATGATTTCCCCCTCCCGGAGGGAAGTGTCCCCGGCAGAACAGCTCCGCCGGAGCCCTAGATTGGTTCCGCCAAGGTTCCGCCTCGTGGCGGCGGAGTCTCGTCCCGAAAGGTTGCTTATTATTTTTTTCTCATCGAAAGACTTCATATAGGAGAAGATGGACGTTGGAGAGCCACCAGGGGGCCCACGAGGTAGGGGGCGCCTGGGGAGGGCGCGCCCACCCTCGTGAGCAGGTGTGGGCCTCTGGCGCTCATCTTTGGCGATGATTTTTCTTTATTTATTTTAAGGTATTCCGTGGAGTTTCAGGACTTTTGGAGTTGCAGAATAGGCCTTCAATATTTGCTCCTTTTCTAGCCCAGAATTCCAGCTGCCGGCATTCTCCCTCTTCATGTAAACCTTGTAAAATACGAGAGAATAGCCATAAGTATTGTGACATAACGTGAAATGACAGCCCATAATGCGATAAATATCGATATAAAAGCATGATGCAAAATGGATGTATCAGTTCGCCCAAAGAGCCTTTTTTCGAGTCGAGCCGGTTCCACCGCCTCCTCGGGACAATTCGCCTCTGGTGACCTTCGCACCATGAAAACTATCGCACGGAGCTGATCAACTTCGACATCACCCCCATCGGCCTCCCCTACAGCGCCATCCTTGGCTACCCGGCCTTGGCCCGGTTCATGGCAGCAACTCACCAGGTGTACAACCTCATGAAGATGCCCGGGAGCAGCGGTGTCCTTACCGTGTCAGGAAACACCGGAGATGCACTGCAGGCGCTCAAGCTTGTTTTCAAGACGGCTGCGGCGGCACGGCCCGCCAGCGCTGACGCCCCCGAGCCCAAGGGGGCTGCGCCATCCAAGAAGAAGCAGCTATTCACTCAAAACAAGGCGGAGACCAAGCAGGTGCCAGTCGACGAGGGCGGGTCCACTGACGCCACCTTCACCATAGGTGCAAACCTCGAACCCGGGCAGGAGGAGGCCTTGGTGAAGTTCCTGCGCGTAAACAAGAATGTGTTCGCATGGGGACCTGATCATTTGGCGGGGGTCCCGAGGGGCGTGATTGAGCATCACCTCAACGTGTGCCCCAACGTGCGCCCCGTGAAGCAGAAGGCGAGGCGACAGTCCACAGAGAAACAAGCTTGTATCGTCCAAGAGACCCGCAAGCTAGAGGCAGCAGGGGTTATTCTCGAGGTCCACTATCGCTTGGCAGCCAACCCAGTCGCCGTGCCAAAGAAGGGGGAAAGGAACGATGTGTGTCGGCTTCACCAACCTCAACAAGGCCTGCCCACAGGATCCGCTTTCCGCTTCCTCGCATTGATCAGATCGTCGACTCCACCGCTGAGTGTGACCTGTTGTGCTTCCTGGATGCCTTCTCAGGCTATCACCAGATCAAGATGGCGGTGGAAGACGTGGAAAATACGGCTTTCCTGACCCCGTGCGGAGTGTACTGCTATACCTGCATGCCGTTTGGGTTGCGCAATGCAGGCGTGACCTTTCAGTGGCTGATGCACATCGCCCTTGGGCCAACAGCTCGGGAGGAATGCTGAGGCGTACGTCAATGACATCGTAGTGAAGTCTCGGGAGGCGAAAACCCTGATACAGGGTTTGGAAGAAACCTTCGCGAGCCTTGATAAAGTGGATCTGCGGCTCAACCCGGAGAAGTGCGTATTTCGAGTCCCCTCGGGAAAGCTCCTGGGTTTCCTCGTGTCCCATAGGGGCATCGAGGCCAACCCGGAAAAGGTCAGCAGTCAAGACATGAGCCCGCCAAAGACCCTCAGAGAAATGCAGAAACTCACCGGGCGCTGCGTGACCGCTTAGGACGTTTCATCTCCAAGCTGGGGGAACAAGCACTGCCATTCTTCAAGCTGATGAAGAACAAAGGGCCCCTTTGAATGGACTGAAGAGGCCGACAAGGCATTCCAAGAACTCAAGAGGTACCTCACCAGCCCTCCTGTGATGGTCGCGCCACGCCCACTCGAGCCCCTGGTGCTCTACCTCGCCGCCACACCCTACTCCGCCAGCGCAGCTCTAGTGGCAATTCAGGAAGAGCGCCAGATCAAGGCTGTGTCACGCCCGGCCACGACCCCGGCCGTGGCGGCACAAGACCAAGAAGGCCTCGCGAAGGTCACGACCTCGGCAGATGGAAACCAGCCTCAGCAGGAAGGTGCCCCTAGGGCCGAAGAGGCCGCGCCAGGCAGCCAGGCGCTGGGGGCTCCGTCGACTCAGGAGGCGTCGGACCCTCCGGATGGCACGGGCCTCGTCGGCACTCCTACTCTAGTCGAACACCCGGTGTACTTCGTCAGCACGGTGCTACGGGAAGCAAGGGCGCGGTACCCCATGCCCCAAAAACTCCTCCTCGCGCTGTTGGTTGCCTCACGCAAGATGCGGCACTACTTCCAAGGTCATCCCATCAAGGTCGTCTCAGCATACCCTCAGGAGCCCCAACTCAGCTGGGAGAGTCACCGAGTGGAACATCAAACTACAAGTGTTTCAACTAGAATTCAGCACAACCAGAGTCATCAAGGGGGCCGCATTGGCAGATTTCGTGGCAGAATGGACGGAGGCACCCGGCCTCGAAGCAGGCGAAGACCGATCACTTACTCCGGGGAGCAAGGCACTAGACGGGGCATTCTCCCGACATGGCGCGGGGGCCGGCGCAGTGCTCGTATCCCCTACTCAGGACAAGCTCTATTATGCCGTGCAGCCTTGCTTTCCAAAGACGGGAAAAGGCCTCCAACAACATAACAGAATATGAAGGCCTGATAGCCGGCCTGAGAGCCGCAGTCGCTTTGGGGTTAAAGTGCCTCATCATCAAGGGTGATTCACAACTCCTCGTCAACTTCTCCAACAAGATATACGAGCCAAAGGACGAGCACATGGATGCCTACCTCGCGGAGGTTCACAGGATGGAGAAAGAGTTCTGGGGGCTGGAGCTGCAGCATGTGCCTCGCGGCACCAATCAAGAGGCGGATGACATCACCAAGAGGGCGTCCAGGTGGCTGCCTCACGAGCCTGGCGTCTTCGAAGAGCGACTCTTCAGGCCCTCAGCGGCACCATCACTATCGAGCGTGGCGCAACCTCGGGAGGAGCTCCCCCAACCACCTGCCACGGGAGCCCCGGCCTGCGGCCCGGCCTCAGGGGCATGCCTGCTCCTGGTGTTGAGCCTCTGGAGGGGTGCTGGATCACAGAGCTCAAGAGCTACTTGACATAGGGGACCCTGCCGGAGAAGGAGGAGGAGGCGGAGTGTGTGGCGCGGCAAGCCACGGCCTACTGCATCAGGGATGGAGAGCTTTACCGGAGGCGGCCGAATGACGTGTCCCTACGCTACATTCCCAGAGAGCAAGGGAAGGAATTGCTAGAAGACATAAGCGGCGGATACTGTGGGCATCACTCAACGTCGCGAACCCTCATTGGCAAGGTGTTTCACAGCGGGTTCTACTGGCCCACAGCACTCCGCGACGCAGTTGAGCTGGTAAAGGCTTGCGAGGCCTGCCAATTTCACGCC
Organism: Aegilops bicornis; assembly: GCA_021605145.1. Lineage (NCBI taxonomy): Eukaryota > Viridiplantae > Streptophyta > Magnoliopsida > Poales > Poaceae > Aegilops > Aegilops bicornis. The sequence goes on from CM038675.1 coordinate 638,629,213, forward strand.
AACCAGATCCATCAGCCGGCGGGAGGTCTGCAAACTATACCCCTCTCATGGCCATTCGTAGTTTGGGGGATGGACATTCTAGGCCCGTTGTCGGAGTAATGGGCCACGGGTAGGCAAACCCGAGCCCCCGGACCTTTCAAAACATCGGGGCAGGCTACGCCCCTCAAGACCCCAAGACGAAGAGCCGCTTTCTGAGAGTCGGCAGCAGAGCCGCCGACTGCCCCTCACGGCCGAGACACAGAGAAGCCGGCTATGGGGAGTCAGCCTGCGACTCCCACCACCTCCTGCCTACGCAACTACGGACGGGATCGAGTGCGGCCGCCGCGCGGCCCATCCCTGCCCCGTTCACGGCGAAGGCGTGCATGGCCTGATCGCCAGACGGACGGAGATCTCCGTCCGGTGCGGCATTGTTGCCATGCCGGCCCTGACATCAGCCCCATGGGCGGCGCCCTGAGCCCACGACGGCCAGTCTGTACGACCCGGAGACGGCGGGACCCGCCTGTCGGCGGGAGTGCAGAAGACGGCGAGAGCGCCACAAGCCGGACCCGTTGGAGTCGGCCCCTCCCACGGGCCTTGCACGCCATTAACCAGACAAGACAGGGAATGGCAACAGTGATCGCTCGTCAGGCGGCCGCACTGTTGCCATGACCCCATGACCAAGCCAGCGTCATTAGAGGCGCGGCTACAGTAATCCGCAGCCGGCAAGACCCGCCCACGGCGGACAAGGCCTGTCGGCCCCATGTTGGGCCTGTCGGCGGGGCCCACTAGTCGGCGGGCCCCAACTGTCGGCGGAGAAGACGGCGACCTAAGAGACAGACGGCTGGGACCCACTCCCAGCCAGATTACCATTGTACCCCTGGGGGGTAGGCTTATATAAACCCCCCGGGGCACCCATGCAAGAGGTTGGACGCTAGTAGTTTTAGACACACATAGAGGGAAGAGAAGAGCTAGCCGTGCCCTTCTCCTTCCTCGCCCCGAAAAGCTCAAGGAGCAACCTTGTACCCACTTTGCCATAGTGATCATGCGGAGACCCCGCAGAGCAGCAGTAGGGGTATTATCTCCACAGAGAGACCTGAAGCAGGGTAAGATCCGCCGGCGTGCATGCCTTCGCCTCATCCTGCTTTCTGTGCACCGCGACGTTCTACTCGCCCCCACCATGATAACCCATCCTTTGGCACATGTCGCACCCAACCCCCGACATTTGGCGCCCACCGTGGGGCTAGGTGCACCGTCGTCCGGAGACCTGCTCTGGACGGGAACCCTTTTCCTCCCTGGCGAGCGCAGCCAGCCCGGCACGCCAGACGGAGTCTGCGCCGATGCGCTGCACGGCGCTGAGATCGCCTGCGCGGCCAGCTGCCTCGCCGAACTCGTCGGCGAGATTCGCCTCTCCGACGAGCCTGCATCCGACGCAGGCGCGGGAGGCCCCGAGAGCCTCCTCGACCAACTCCATGTCGCCGGTGAGCCTGCCACGGACTTGGAGTCCGTAGGCTCCACTGACCCGATGCTGGTCGACTCCGACACCGCGTCGCTCGACGCGTTCCCCACAAACATGGTGGTCTACGATGAGCCGCCGCCTCGCGCGGGGAGCGGCGGAAGCACCGTCACAGAAGTGCTCGTCATCGGTCATGGCGAGCATTCCGGCGAAGGAGCTCATGACCCTCTCGACGCGGCTCTGCGAGATCTGACCACGCCTATTCCGGAAGACGCTGACGCCGAGATGCTGGAGGCACGCCGCCTTCAGCTCGTCGAAGGCGCGAGGAAGCTGGCAAGCATGAGACGCTTGTCAGAAGCCTACCAGCGTGAGATGGATCGCGCTGTGGGCGGCTCGCCGGCCCCGACCGGGCCTAGCCGCCTAGGCGCGGTCCAACAGCGCGGCGTGGCCATCGCCAACCTGTTTGGGGCCAATCGCCCTGTGTACGCCACGCCTGAGGAGAACATCCGCGCCGCCCACGCTGCGGCGGACGAGCTGGACAACTTCGAGAGTGAGGAGCGCCGCCTGATGACGGAGCGAGTCCAGCAGCTCCTCGACGCGGCTGCCCGCATAAGGAGGCCGGCTGCCGCACAGAGGCGCCGCAACGACAAAATGACGACCTGCCTCCCTGCCGAGATCAAGGCGTGACGTCTCGGACGCCGACTGGCGGTGTCCACGGAAGAAGAAACAAGGATCCAGCTGTCAGCCACAGTCGGACTCACATCTCCATCGAGCGCGACCAAGACGGCCGCCCAAGAGCAGTGGAACGGCGGGACGACTATCTGCCTCCTCCTCGCAAAGAAAGGTGAGTCTCCCGCCACCCGTCGAGCATCCAACTCGGCGATCGCCTTGGCCGCCGAGAGGAGTCGGAGAAAACAACGCCCGCCACCGGATCGACCGACTCCACCGATCTCGGCGCTGGAAGAAGAAGACGAGTTAGGTCCGCCTGTTTGGACCTCGCATCCGAGACGCAGCCCTTTCCCGGAGGGTTCACGCTGCCCGAGATACGCCCAAGTACACCGCTCCGTAAAGCCGGAAGATCGGCTGGTCGACTACTCCACGGCCGTCAACATAGCGAACGGCAACAAGAGTGTTGCCGTAAAATACGTTCCGCTCATGCTCGTGGCACGGCCGGACATGGTTGAATAGCTCAAGCCCCGCAGCATCAACAGCTGGGTCGACTTCACCGAAGCCTTCGTCCGCAACTTCACAAGCACATACAAGCGACCTCCCAGGCCTCGCCAGCTTTCCTTGTGCGTGCAAGGCCCCAACGAGTCGACCCGCGACTACCTCACGCGCTGGGACGAGCTTCGGAACTTCTGCGAGGGCGTGCACGAGGTGCAAGCTATCGAGTACTTCAACGCCGGGTGCAGAGAAGGCACCCTCCTCAAGCACAAGCTCCTTTGCGACGAGCCGGAGACCCTCGACGAGCTGCTGATCATAGCAGACAAGTACACTACAGCCGAATCCTCCATGAAGGCGGAGATTGAAGTCAGCGCGACCGACAAAGTGGCTCCTCAGGCTCCCAGAACTCCGGCCGAGACACCGGTCGGACATAAAGAATGTAACGATCACAAGCGCAAGGCCCCACAGCTGGCTTCCAGCAGCCGGCAGGTTGCGACAGTTGAAGACCAACAACCGGAGGGGCAGCCTCCGGCCAAGCGATAAAAAGGCGGCAAGTCCAACTAGTTGCCGGCCTTCTCTTACGAGCAGACTCTAGATGGTCCCTACAAGTTCCATAGCGGCGTGAAGCCGTCAAACCACACCACCCGGAAGTGCCACTGGCTCACTAGGATCGCCAAGGGAGACGGCCTCCTGCCTCCCCCTCCTGCTGGGCCGCCGCCTCCACCGCCGCCCAAAGAGCCGGGTCGTGCCGGGCCGGCGCAGCAGGCAAGACTAGTACCCGTAAGAGCACCGGAGCCTATGTGGTGTTCACCAGTGTGGCTGACGATCGACAAAGAAGAAAGCGGCCGCAAAGAAGAAGAAGTGAATGCAGTAGCATCAGATACTCCAGAGTTCATGCATTGGTCCGAGAGGCCTATCAGTTGGAGCAGAGCTGTTCACCCAGAGGTGATGCCGAATCCGGACTCCTACGCCCTGGTCATGGGAGCCACCCTTGCTGCGGATATGCGGGCCACTCGATTCCCGCGAGTGCTATGTCACGCCCAAGATGTGACCCTATCCTAAAGGAACTCGAAGGTCCCACCAAGGATAGAAGCGCATCTTGAAGACGCTTTTGCAAGGTGGATATCATTACATCAACATTACATAATGCCTAGGGATACATACATAAGGCACTAGTGCCACAAGAATACAACATCACAATACATAAGATCAACATCCGACTACGGATGAAACATAAACAGAAAATCAAACGACATCCACCCTGCTAGCCCAGGCTGCCGACCTGGAACCTATCCCCTGATCGAAGAGGAAGCAGAAGAAGAACTCCAATACAAGAAAACATCGCTCTCGCGTCATGATCATCGCGTAAACCTGTACCTGCAACTGTTGGTGTAGTAGTCTGTGAGCCACGAGGACTCAGCAATCCCATTACCATGGGTATCAAGACTAGCAAAGCTTAATGGGTAAGGAAGAGGGTAAAGTGGTGAGGTTGCAGCGGCGGCTAAGCATATATGGTGGCTAACATACGCAAATGAGAGCGAGAAGAGAAACAAAGGAACGGTCGTCAACTAGTAATGATCAAGAAGTGATCCTGAACTCCTACTTACGCCGGACATAACCCGAAACCGTGTTCTCCTCTTGATCAACCCGAAAAGAGACACTCACAGTTACGCACACGGTTGGTGTATTTTAGAAGAGTTTGCTTCAAGTTTACTACAACCGGATATTAACAAATTCCCATCTGCCACATAACCGCGAGCACGGCTCTCGAAAGTTTATACCTGCAGGGGTGTCCCAACTTAGCCCATGATAAGCTCTCGCGATCAACGAAGGATATTCCTTCTCCCCAGGAAGACCCGATCAGTCTCGGAATCCCGGCTACAAGACATTTCGACAGCAATAAAACAAGACCAGCAAGACCTCCCGGCGTGCCGACATCCTGATAGTAGCCGCGTGTATCTCGTCTCAAGCCACGACCGGATGAGCACTACGTACAACTAGAACCAGCCCTCAAGTTTCCCCGAGGTGGCGCTGCAAGTGGCTCTAGTTTGTACCAACACTTAGACAAGCATTGGCCCGGGGGGCTAAAATAAAGATGACCCTTGGGATGCGCGACTCCCAAGGGAAAAAGGTAATAGGTCAGGCAAATGGTAAAACCAATGTTGGGCCTTCTTTGGAAGAGTCTTATTCAAAGCGAACTATCAAGGGGGTCCCATAAATCACTCGTAGCGTTAGGGACGCAAAATCCGGAACATAATACCGATACGACGGAAACTAGGGCGGCAAGAGTGGAACAAAACACCAGGCATAAGGCCAAGCCTTCCACCCTTTACCAAGTATATAGATGCATTAATTAAATAAGAGATATTGTGATATCCCAACCAAAATCCTGTCCACCATGGAGCAATCTTCAACTTCAGCTGCAACTAGCAACGCTATAAGAGGGGCTGAGCAAAGCGGTAACATAGCCAAACAACGGTTTTCATAGGAAAGGTGTCAAAGGTTAGAGGTTCATGGCAATTTGGGATGGCTTGATAAACAGGTAATAGGTAGCGCAGCATAGCGATAGAACGAACGAACTAGCATAGCAATGATAGTAGTGAGATCCAGGGTAGCGGTCATCTTGCCTGAAATCCCGCTAGGAAGAAGAACGAGTCCATGAAGAAGATGAACGAATCATCACGATCGCAACGAAACGGGAACTATCGAGAAGAATCACACAACAAGGTAAACACACCACACATAGACAAGACATGATGCACAACAAGCATGATGCATGACAAGACTACATGAAGCTACTCATGTCAAGAGATGATGCAAATAAGAACAACACCTCAAAGCAAGTTTAAATGAGGCCGGGAACAACAAATAACAATTCCGGTAAGTCCTCATATGTAAATTTCGAAATTTGTCCAGATCTGAATAAACTTTAAGTTGAAGTTGTTAAACAGCAATTTAAAATGCACCAAGATGATCTACACGAAATTCTAGTCAAGTTACATATAAAGTTCATTTAATTCGGAGCTACGGCCTAGAAGATATGAGCAAAACAAGTTAAACATGGCATTGATGCAAAAAGCATACAAACATCAATCAAACACCTCAAAACATGGATGCAACATGATAATATGAAGCTACATGCAAAATCAAGCAAGTATCATGTAGAGCACACTCAAAACGGAGCAACGGTTCAACACATACACATGAAACAAGTTTAAAGGGCAAGTTGTCCAAAATAGCAACTAGGCATATTGCAAGCATCAAAACACTATGCTACAGCATCTCAACATGAAAACAAAAGGCATGGGCATGATGTACAGGTAAAGCATGGCAAAACATGAACACTGAGCTATCTCCAGAAATGGCTAGAACATGCTCAAAATGACATGGCAAAATTGCAAATAATAACAGTTTCAGACTTATCAGGAAATAACATCAGGTTGCAATGTTTAGAGCTATCAAACAACATGTTACAGGAACTTATTATGGCAAACAAAGGAACGTAATGAATCTACTAAATGCATAGAACAAAAGTCCTTTATAAACCATAAGCCAAAAGGGCACAGAAAATATGATGGCACCCATGTAAACATGGCAAATGATATGACAGATTCATACATGGCAGGAACAACAATAAGTAGGCATGTTGGTGAGCTTGAATCACTCACCACAGAGCAATACATGATAAACTAAGCATACATCCATCAAGAAGACATGGCATAGAAGCTATACATTGCAAGAACAACATCATAGCATACACAGATCAACTACAACAACCTTGGCAAAATTGAATAACATGTAAACAACCTGCCAGGAAACATTTTATAGCAAACGTAGAGCTCGATTGACTCAAGATATGGCACTCCATCATTGCAAATAAGGGCATGGATGGATATAGAATAACCATATGTTCAAAACATCCTTAGTGAACATCTACAGATTATGCATAGAATGACTTTTAGAAGCAGGTTAACATAGCATCATGATATAGCAGATTCAGACATGCAAAACAGCAACAGCAAGTACCCTACTTAACAAGCTTGATGCACTCACTACAGGAATCACAAAAATACATGGATGGCACCACTGGAAAGATGGCATGACATAGATCAAAACACTTGTAGAGCTCATGCTTATAGGATGCACACATAAAATGTAACAAAAATGACAAATCATCAAGTTATAACAGTTTCAGCAGATTAACATCATATAGCACTCTTGCAACAATGATTCAGGCATCAAGATGAACTCAAATGAACATGATGCAATGGAACGAAATGAAGTACTCGTCGAGGCGAACAATTTGACATATTACACGCACGAAACGGAGCTACATGCACAGAGTTATGATGCGATGAACATGGGATTAAAATGCTGAAATATCTGGGACTGGAATTTCGAGGTCAACCTCGTTTCTCAGATCTGGATCGAGGTGGCGCACGAACCGAGGCGGGCCGGGCTCTCGCCGGAGCTGGGAGGCGGGGTCGGGGAAGACCGGCGGCGGGGCGGCGAGGGCCGGGCTGGGCGAAGGGCGGCGCCGGCGAGGCGGCGCGGGCGGGCGCGTGACGGCGGCGAAGCGGGCGGGCGACGCCGGTGCGCGCGAAGCGCTGGGCGGGCGATCGGGCGCCGCAGCAAGGGCGGCGGCGGCGGGGGCCAGCAGCGCGAGGTTCGGCGCCATGGCTGGCGCGTCCCAGCCGGGAGGGCTCATGATGGCCGCGGGCCGGGCGGCGGAGGGAGAGCGCGGGGCCACGTGGCGCGAGGGAAGAGGCTGAGGGAGGCGGCGGCGGACATGTCCGGCGCGGCAAGGACGCGTCCGGCGCGCGGAGGAAGAAGAAGGCTAGGGTTTCGGGGGATTCATCCGCGAAAATGGAGGGGGAGGCACTTATTTATAGGTAGAGGGAGCTAGGAGACTCCAAATGAGGTGCGGTTTTCGCCCACACGATTGTGATCGAACGACCGAGAGCATGGATGGGAGTTTTCTGGGTTTTGGGCCACTTTGGAAGGGGTGTTGGGCTGCAAGGAGAAGGAGGCTTTCGCGGTTACCCGGTTAACCGATGGGGTATCAAACGACCTCCAAATGACCCGAAACTTGACAGGCGGTCTACCGGTGGTATACCAAGGCCGCTTGGGAAACCTCGGTCCATTCCGAGAACGTTTAATACCCACACACGAAAAGAGGTAAAAGGGGGCGCCGGGAGACATAGGAGTGCCGGATTGCAAAACGGACAACGGGGAAAATGCTCGGATGCATGAGACGAACACGTATGCCAATGCGATGCACATGATGACATAATATAAAATGCAGATGATGGCATGGAAAAGTGCAACACGCAAGCAAATGACATGGCAACGACGGCGAATAACTGGCAGACACCTGGCGCATCGAATCCGGGGCGTTACAACACTCCTTCACTAACAAGAGATCTCGTCCCGAGATCTTAGGACCGAGACGGAAGGGAAAAAGGGATGAGGTGAAACAAGAACTCAAGAGAAGAACCAAGAATCGAGAGCACTCGAGAATAGGAGAGGACCGACGAGAATGACGAGAATCGAAAGCTCACTGAATCAGGAAGACTATGAAACCACTCCGGTTAGAACGACCTAAGAAACGGATAAGACTGAAAGGATTTAGGTAGCACTCCGGCTGAACATGGAAGGAGTTGGAACTGAGTTTGACAAAATGGAACGATAGTTGACGAGAGGAACAACACAATGCCTCCGGACGAATTGAAAGAATTGAAAGAAAAGAACTTAGAAGGAAGGATGTGTGTGCCTCCGGACGAATTGGAAGAATTGAAAGAAAAGAACTTAGAAGGAAGGATTGAATGGAGTTGTTGAGAAAAATCAACAACGAAAGAGTAAGCTTGTTGTGGTCTTATAGGTATCATCTCAAAATCAAGAGGTGATAACCGGCCACGAATGGAAATGATTGGATAACTGAGAAGAACGAAGAAATGCAAAACTCCACTTCGAAAGAATACAGAGAATTAATTGCACTTCGAGACGCGAAAAGAAAAGATATCTGAACTCCACCAACAAGAATCTTGATGAATACTTCAAGAGTGAATTAAATCATGAAGAACCACCATGAAGAACTCCGGTGACAAAAAGATGATGAGATATGATGAAGGATGAAAGAATAAGATGAGCCTTGCGGTGACTTAGATGGAGGTTCCGACGAGATGGCCGAGAAAATAATTGAACTCTGGGAAAGAAAAGATGAAAGCATCTGGAACTAGAATTTATTCATCAAGAACAAACTCCGAAGAAAAAGATTAATCACTTTGATGGAATAAGAATAAGATTTATTGTATGCTTATCCTTCATCAAATTAAATTGATGCCAAGCAATGGATTTTGCATATTACTTATTCTTCTTGAAAATGATTAAGGGAAAATATAGCACAAAACTTGAGAAAATCTTCATGAACCACCGGTAGGATTGAAAAGAACGAATGGATTAATATGATAAACAAGGAAAAGAATCTTGAACGAACCACCGTAAGAATTCGAAAATGACTGACGAAAGAGAATGAATCGTCGGGAAGAATTAGAAGAACAAATATGAGTGAGGGGATTTAGATGCAAAAGAACAAAGAGATTATGAGCTAATTAAAGAACACTTGAATGAAGCACCGGGATAAATAGGGAACGATAACTGGAATGATGGCCTCCGGTAAAAAGAAATGGAAAACAACTCCTGACATACTCCGAATGGGTAAGAAAGAAATCTGACAAACGGAATAATATGAGAGGATAACATGAAGCTAGAACCATGAAACTTCGGGAGAACGGGCAAGATTTAGAGGAAAAATTCTCTTCAATCTTCAAATGATAACGAGAAACACCACCAAAATTAATGAGATACTCCAGAAGAATGAAAAACAGAGAGGTTGAGCCAACAATGAAATGATTTGAAATTGATCTTGGAAAGGGCATGTGACTGATGGAATCCATTCTTACATCACACTTGAAAAGAACTGGGAATAGCTCCGGGGAAATTAAAAGAGTCAGGTAAGATCCTGGGAAAGACCTGTGGGTTAGGGCCCACTGAAGAGATAACACCGTTGGAAAGGGATGTTGAACAGATAGATGATGCACCGGAAGAACTGAAATATTTGAATGAGGTGACACCCTCGAATTAATTAGAACACGTATTTAATCTCCCCGATATGTCTTCCGAACTCCGGAATGATAAACCGCGAGAGGGGAACGAGCAAAGAGAACACTTCGAAGGAAAAGAATATGATTAACGCGAAAAACTTGAATTGAGTCCACCGGAGAAGAAAAGAGATGAAGAATGTCGTACAAAACGAGAATTCACCAGTTGAGATAATTGAGGGAAGACTGAAGAGGCTCCACACGAATGGAATTGATGCTCGAAAGAGACTCAAGCTCCGGGAAGAAGAGGGTGGGAGGGCGGGAAAACAAAGAAAACTTGGAAGGGGAAATCGACGAATATCTTGAAGAGAAAACACCGGTTGAAATCATTGAGGAGAGAAAGCAAAGACTTCGCACGAGTAGGAAGCATACTCGATCACGGACTCCGGTTCCGAGAAGAAGAAGGGTGGGCGGGTGGGAAAAACAAGGACAAATGAGGATTGAACTTGGCAAAGATGAAGAGGCTCGAGTCGACTTGACGAGAAATGCACCGGTTAAAAAGAGCTGAGGAACAACTACCGGAAAACCAACTGCGTGAACCTAAAGAAAAATTTGAAGGGGAAGAGGAGTAATTCAAAACACCTACGTCAAGATTCCTCACTAGAGCGACGAAGGGGCAGAGGAGTAAAAAGAATTCCTACTCTCCGATATAACTAGACTCCGAAAATAGTTTTCTTCTAGACTCAACAACGGCCAAAATACACGATCAATCAAGGGGGCTCCTAGGGTCGGTCGAGGCTCGATACCAACTTATCACGCCCAAGATGCGACCCTATCCTAAAGGAACTCAAGGTCCCACCAAGGATAGAAGCGCATCTTGAAGACGCTTTTGCAAGGTGGATATCATTACATCAACATTACATAATGCCTAGGGATACATACATAAGGCACTAGTGCCACAAGAATACAACATCACAATATATAAGATCAACATCCGACTACGGATGAAACATAAACAGAAACTCAAACGACATCCACCCTGCTAGCCCAGGCTGCCGACCTGGAACCTATCCCCTGATCGAAGAGGAAGCAGAAGAAGAACTCCAATACAAGCAAACATCGCTCTCGCATCATGATCATCGAGTAAACTTGTACCTGCAACTGTTGGTGTAGTAATCTGTGAGCCATAAGGACTCAGCAATCCCATTACCATGGGTATCAAGACTAGCAAAGCTTAATGGGTAAGGAAGAGGGTAAAGTGGTGAGGTTGCAGCAGCGGCTAAGCATATATGGTGGCTAACATACGCAAATGAGAGCGAGAAGAGAAACAAAGGAACGGTCGTCAACTAGTAATGATCAAGAAGTGATCCCGAACTCCTACTTACGCCGGACATAACCCGAAACCGTGTTCTCCTCTCGATCAACGCCGAAAAGAGACACTCACGATTCACGCATTACCACGGTTGGTGTATTTTAGAAGAGTTTGCTTCAAGTTTACTACAACCGGATATTAACAAATTCCCATCTGCCACATAACCGCGGGCACGGCTCTCGGAAGTTTATACCCTGCAGGGGTGTCCCAACTTAGCCCATGATAAGCTCTCGCGATCAACGAAGGATATTCCTTCTCCCAAGGAAGACCCGATCAGTCTCGGAATCCCGACTACAAGACATTTCGACATCAATAAAACAAGACCAGCAAGACCTCCCGGCGTGCCGACATCCTGATAGTAGCCGCGCGTATCTCGTCTCAGGCCACGACCGGATGAGCACTACGTACAACTAGAACCAGCCCTCAAGTTTCCCCGAGGTGGCGCTGCAAGTGGCTCTAGTTTGGACCAACACTTAGACAAGCATTGGCCCGGGGGGGCTAAAATAAAGATGACCCTTGGGATGCGCGACTCCCAAGGGAAAAAGATAATAGGTCAGGCAAATGGTAAAACCAATGTTGGGCCTTGCTGGAAGACTCTTATTCAAAGCGAACTGTCAAGAGGGTCCCATAAATCACCCGACCGCGTTAGGGATGCAAAATCCGGGAACATAATACCGATATGACGGAAACTAGGGCGGCAAGAGTGGAACAAAACACCAGTCATAAGGCCAAGCCTTCCACCCTTTACCAAGTATATAGATGCATTAATTAAATAAGAGATATTGTGATATCCCAACCAAAATCCTGTCCACCATGGAGCAATCTTCAACTTCACCTGGCAACTTGGCAACGCTTATAAGAGGGGCTGAGCAAAGCGGTAACATAGCCAAACAATGGTTTGCATAGGAAAGGTGTCAAAGGTTAGAGGTTCATGGCAATTTGGGATGGCTTGATAAACAGGTAATAGGTAGCGCAGCATAGCGATAGAACGAAGCAACTAGCATAGCAATGATAGTAGTGAGATCCAGGGTAGCGGTCATCTTGCCTGAAATCCCGCTAGGAAGAAGAACGAGTCCATGAAGAAGATGAACGGATGAAGCCGAACCAAGCGTAGATGAACGAATCCCCACGATCGCAACAAAACGGGAACTATCGAGAAGAAGCACACAACAAGGTAAACACACCACACATAGACAAGACATGATGCACAACAAGCATGATGTATGACAAGACTACATGAAGCTACTCATGGCAAGAGATGATGCAAACAAGAACAACACCTCAAAGCAAGTTTAAATGAGGCCGGGAACAACATATAACAATTCCGGTAAGTCCTCATATGTAAATTTCGAAATTGGTCCAGATCTGAATAAATTTTAAGTTGAAGTTGTTAAACAGCAAGTTAAAATGCACCAAGATGATCTACACAAAATTCTAGTGAAGTTACGTATAAAGTTCATTTAATTCGGAGCTACGGCCTAGAAGATATGAGCAAAACAAGTTAAACATGGCATTGATGCAAAAAGCATACAAACATCAATCAAACACCTCAAAACATGGATGCAACATGATAATATGAAGCTACATGCAAAATCAAGCAAGTATCATGTAGAGCACACTCAAAACGGAGCAACGGTTCAACACATACACATGAAACAAGTTTAAAGGACAAGCTGTCCAAAACAGCAACTAGGCATATTGCAAGCATCAAAACACTATGCTACAGCATCTCAACGTGAAAACAAATGGCATGGCCATGATGTAAAGGTAACGCATAGCAAAACATGAACACTGAGCTATCTCCAGAAATGGCTAGAACATGCTCAAAATGACATGGCAAGATTGCAACTAATAACAGTTTCATACTTTGCAGAAATTAACATCAGGTTGCAATGTTTAGAGCTATCAAACAACATGTTACATGAACTTATCATGGCAAACAAAGGGACAAAATGAATCTACTAAATTCATAGAACAAAAGACATTTACTGACCATAATCCAAAAGGGCACAGAAAATATGATGGCACCCATGTAAACATGGCAACTGATATGACAGATTCATACATGGCAGGAACAACAATAAGTAGGCATGTTGATGAGCTTGATCCACTCACCACAGAGAAATAAATGATAAACTAATCATACATCCATCAAGAAGACATGGCATAGAAGCTATACATGGCAAGAACAACATCATAGCATACACGGATCAACTGCAACAACCTTGGCAAAATTGAATAACATGTAAACAACCTGCCAGGAAACATTTTATAGCAAAAGTAGAGCTCGACTGACTCAAGCTATAGCACTCCATAATTGCAAACAAGGGCATGGATGGATAGAGAATAACCATATGTTCAAAACATCCTTAGTTAACATCTCCAGATTATTCATAGAATGACTTTTAGAAGCAGGTTAACATAGCATCATGATATAGCAGATTCAGACATGCAAAACAGCAACAGCAAGTACTCTACTTAACAAGCTTGATGCACTCACTAAAGAAATCACAAAAATACATGGATGGCACCACTGGAAAGATGGCATGACATAAGTCAAAACACATGTAGAGCTCATGCTTATAGGATGCACACATAAAATGCAACAAAAATGACAAATCATCAAGTTATAACAGTTTCAGCAGATTAACATCATATAGCACTCTTGCAGCAATGATTCAGGCATCAAGACGAACTCAAATGAACATGGCGCAATGGAACGAAATGAAGTACTCGTCGAGGCGAACAACTTGACATATTACACGAACGAAACAGAGCTACATGCACAGAGTTATGATGCGATGAACATGGGATGAAAATGCTGAAATATCTGGGACTTAGTGGAATTTCGAGGTCAACCTCGTTTCTCAGATCTGGATCGAGGTGGCGCGCGAACCGAGGCGGGCCGGGCTCTCGCCGGAGCTGGGCGGCGGGGTCGGGGAAGACCGGCGGCGGGGCGGCGAGGGCCGGGCGGCTGGGCGTAGGGCGGCGCGAGGCGGGCGGGCGGCTGGGCGCATGGGCGCGGACGGGCGCGGCAGGCGAAGGGCAGCGCCTTGGCAAGGGCGAAGCGCCTGGCGGGCGGGCGACCGGGCGCTGCAGGCGCGGGCGGGCGGCGGGCGTGGCGGGCGCGGTCCTGGCCGGGAGGGCTGGCGATGGGCCGCGACGGCCGGGCGCGGCGGAGCGAGGGCGCGGGGCCACGTGGTCGCGAGGGGAGAGGCTGAGGGAGGCGGGCGCGATTGGTCCGGCGCGCACGGACGTCCGTGGCGCGGAGTAAGAAGAAGGCTAGGGTTTCGGGGGATTCATCCGCGAAAATGGAGGGGGAGGCACTTATTTATAGGTAGAGGGAGCTAGGAGACTCCAAATGAGGTGCGGTTTTCGCCCACACGATCGTGATCGAACGACCGAGAGCATGGAGGGGAGTTTGCTGGGTTTTGGGCCACTTTGGAAGGGGTGTTGGGCTGCAAGGAGAAGGAGGCTTTCGTGGTTACCCGGTTAACCGATGGGGTATCAAACGACCTCCAAATGACCCGAAACTTGACAGGCGGTCTACCGGTGGTATACCAAGGCCGCTTGGGAAACCTTGGTCCATTCCGAGAACGTTTAATACCCACACACGAAAAGAGGTAAAAGGGGGCGTTGGGAGACATAGGAGTGCCGGATTGCAAAACGGACAACGGGGAAAATGCTCGGATGCATGAGACGAACACGTATGCAAATGCGATGCACATGATGACATAATATAAAATGCAGATGATGACATGGCAAAGTGCAACACGCAAGAAAATGACATGGGAACGACGGCGAATAACTGGCAGACACCTGGCGCATCGAATCCGGGGCGTTACATGCTGATAGACGGAGGCAGTAGCATCAACATCCTGTACAAGGACACGATGGAGAAGTTAGGAATCAAGCAAAGACAGCTTCAGAGCAGCCGGACTGTGTTCCACGGCATTGTACCTGGCCTTTCCTGCTCACCGATCGGCAAGATCCTGATAGACGTCCTCTTTGGGGACAAAGATCATTTCCGCCGAGAGCCAGTTTGGTTCGAAGTGGTGGACCTCGAAAGTCCGTACCACGCTCTGCTTAGCCGACCTTCTTTGGCCAAGTTCATGGCGGTCCCCCACTACGCCTACCTCAAGATGAAGATGCCGAGTTCCAAGGGGATCCTGACTGTAGCCGGCGACCGCAGAAAGTCGTCCGCTTGTGCACCTGAAAGCAGTCGGCTAGCCGAGTCCTTGGTGATCGCGGCCGAGAAGCGGCTCCTTGATCGGGTTGTGGCGATGGCCGGCAAGCAGCCCGAGATATCGCCCAACCCCAAGGAGTCGGAAGCTGAGGGCTCGTTCAAGCCGGCCAAAGAAACAAAGAAGATACCCTTTGGACCCAGAGCACCCAGAGAGGTACGCTGTCATAGGTGCAAACCTTGACAGCAAATAGGAAGGCGAGCTCGTCGATTTCCTCCGTGAGAATCGGGACATTTTTGCATGGTCCCCTAAAGACATGCCAGGTGTACCGACGGAATTCGCCGAGCACAAGTTACATGTCCGATCTTATGTGAAGTCCGTCAGGCAGCCCTTGCGCCGCCTGTCAGAAGAGAAGAGAAGAGTTGTTGGAGAAGAGATAGACCGGCTCCTAGCAGCCGGTTTCATTATGGAAGTGTTTTTTCCAGAGTCGTTAGCAAACCCGTCCTTGCATCAAGAAGAACAAGCGATGGCGGATGTGTATTGACTACACAAGCCTCAACAAAGCTTGCCCCAAGGACCCGTTAAGCCTGCCGAGAATTGACCAGTGATAGACTCCACAGCGGATGCGAGCTGTTGAGCTTCTTAGATGCATATTCAGGATATCACCAGATCAAGCTAAACCCGGTGATAGATCAAGACCGCCTTCATCACGCCTCGTTTGGAGCCTTCGCTGCGACCATGACGTTCGGCTTAAGGAATGCCGGCGCCACCTTTCAGCGTTGCATGGGTGCCTCCTCAAGCAACTCGGCAGAATCGCCCACGTCTACGTGGACGATGTGGTGGTGAAGACGGAAAAACGAGGAACACTGCTGGAAGACCTTAAGGAAACCTTTGAGAACCTGCGCCGATTCCAGATCAAGCTCAACCCTGAGAGGTGCGTCTTCGGAGTACCAGCCGGCCAACTCCTCGGTTTCCTGGTCTCTGAGCACGGCATAGAGTGCAACCCTGTGAAGATCAAGGCCATCGAGAGGATGGAAGTACCCCGCCGACTGCTAGATGTGCAAAAGTTCACCGGCTTGGCGTCCATCACCGATTCATCACCGGCCGGGCGAGAAAGCTCTCCTTTATACCAGCTCATGAAGAAGACCACCTTCTTGAATGGAACCACAAAGGCGACGAAGCTTTTCTCCAGTTGAAGAAAATGCTGACTACTCCCCCTGTGCTGGCGGCCCCGACTCCTAAAGAGCCCATGCTCCTGTACATCGCCGCCACCAGCCGGGTAGTCAGCACGGTCATTGTAGTCCAGAGACCGGTATATTACCTGCGCGAAGTACTGTCGACCTCCCAGCATAACTACCCCTACTACTAGAAGATGTGCTACGGCGTGCACTTTGCCGCCAAGAAGTTGAAGCCTTACTTTCAAGAGCATCCAATCACTGTGGTCTGCACAACCCCACTAGCCGAGATCATCGGAAGCCGAGATGCTTCTGGCCGAGTGGCTAATGGGCCATAGAGCTGGCCCCCTACACCATCTATTACCAGCCCCGCACCGCCATCAAGTCGCAAGCACTGGCCGACTTCTCGCCGACCGGGCCGAGACCCAAGACCGCCGCCAAATACCGACTCCACCCATTGGCGGATGTATTTCGATGGCTCCAAGATGCGCACCGGCTTGGGAGCC
Source organism: Aegilops bicornis (assembly GCA_021605145.1). Classification (NCBI taxonomy): domain Eukaryota; kingdom Viridiplantae; phylum Streptophyta; class Magnoliopsida; order Poales; family Poaceae; genus Aegilops; species Aegilops bicornis. The sequence goes on from CM038675.1 coordinate 638,646,146, forward strand.
GGCGTTGTCCTCACTTCCCCCAAAGGCGACAAGCTCAAGTATGCGCTGCAGATCTATTTCGCCGCCTCCAACAATGTCGCCGAATACGAGGCGCTCATTCACGGGCTCCGGCTTGCCAAAGAACTTGGCATTCGCCAGATCCTGTGTTATGGCGACTCCGACTTGGTGGTCCAACAGTCATCTGGCGATTGGGACGCCAAAGACGCAAACATGGCGAGCTACCGTTTCCTGGTACATCAACTCAGTGGATATTTTGAGGGGTGCGAGTTCCTTCACGTGCCAAGAAATGACAACAACCAAGCAGACACCTTGGCACGAATCGGCTCCACCCGCCAGGCATTACCATCCGGCGTCGCCCTTCAGCGCCTCCTCAAGCCATCTGTCAAGCCTTCACCAGAATCAGACTCCATTTTTGTGCCGGCTCCCCCTGAAGAAGTCGGATCCGACCCAAGAGCCTCAGCAGACGGCACGAGAACTCTTACAGACGGCCCCAAGAATGCCGCAGTCTAAGCCGGCCCGGGGACTTCAGAACCCGGCCCGGGGACTGCGGCGACAATTGCGAAGACTCCAGAGCTCGGCCCGGGGACTGCACCAGTCGGCCCGGGGACTTCATCAATCCAGCAAGCGGCCGCGGACTCCAGCCCGCCGCCTCCCAGCCCAGCCGCCCTCGTCCAAGTAGCAGTACTGGCAGTTGAAGAAATAGCAGCACCCTCATGGGCCCAGCCCATCCTGAAGTTCCTAGTAAGCAGAGAGCTACCAACCGATGAAATCTTGGATCGGCAAGTACAAAGCCGAGCGGCAGCCTACACCATAGTCAACAGAGAGCTAGTCAGCGCAGCTACATCGGTGTCTACCAGCTAAGGCCGAGCCAGAGCAAGGCCAAGCGATTCTCGAAGACATTCATCAAGGCGAGTGTGGCCACCATGCGGCCTCAAGAGCACTCATCGCCAAAGCCTTCCGACACGGTTTCTTTTGGCCAACTGCCCTAGAAGAGGCCAAGGAATTAGTGCAAAAATGCAAGGGGTGCCAGATGTTCCGCTCCAAGCCGTATCAATGACTTCCGCACTCAAGACTATCCCCATCGCCTGGCCCTTTGCTGTTTGGGGCCTGGACATGGTAGGACCATTCAAAGCACCACGAGGTGGCCTAACTCATTTACTTGTCGCAGTGGACAAGTTCACCAAGTGGATAGAAGTAAAGCCCATCAAGAAGTTGAATGGTCCAACTGCAGTGACTTTCATCGCTGACATCACGACTCGGTACGGCTGCATCACAGCATCATCACCGACAATGGCACAAATTTTGCGAAGGCGCCCGCCCGCTTTTTGCGCCGAGACAAGGCATCCGATCGACTTAGTGTCCGTTGCCCATCCGCGATCAAACGTCCGGTGGAGCGAGCAAACGGCCTCATCCTCGTCGGCATCAAGCCTCGATCGGGTCGAACCAACTGGAGCGCTCGCCGACTGTTGGCTTGAGGAGTTGCTACCATCCTCGGGAGTTTCGCGACGACTCCAAACAAGTCAACCGGCTTCACACCTTTCTTCCTCGTCTCACGGTGCTTTGAAGCCGTCATCCCAACGGGACATAGAGTTTGACTCCCCGCGAGTCACCATGTACACCGAGGAGGAAGCAGAAGAAGCACGACAAGACGGCGTCGATCTGCTGGAAGAGGGCCGGCTGTTGGCACTCAGCCGGTACAACATCTACCAGCAGAGCCTGCGCCGCTACTACAACAGGAAGGTCAAGCCGAGATCTTTCCAAGAGGGCGACCTTGTGCTCCTCTGATCCAAATGAATGTACCGGGTCACACAAGCTGTCGCACCTTTGGGAAGGCCCCTTCATCATCAGCAAAGTGCTGGGCAACGACTTCTACTACCTGATCAACGCTCAGAAGCCCCGAGCACGCAAGAGGGACGACTCCGGCAAAGAGACGGAACGGCCATGGAATGCGAATCTTCTCCGAAGATTTTACAGTTGATGCAGTATGTACCACGCTACCTTTTGTGTTAAAGTACCAAGACTTCGGGCCCCCCGAGTCGAGCTCGGGGACTGCCCTTTTTTCTTATCTATATGATAAGAATTATGCCTTCGAGTATATTACTCTTTGTTATGCAGCTTGGCACCGGTTTCGACTAGTCGACCCGGGGACTCGCCGCCTCGCGCTATGGAATGCTTCCTGTAGTCGGACAAGTAATGTGTGGTGCCTAAGCCGTCTCCTGTCAGAAGCTGTAGTTCACAGAGCGACTGTTTGGTGGGTAGGAGTAAGGAAGAATAGGCGCCCACATGAAAAATGGCGAAGGACCCAAAGCATAAACATAGCTTAAGCCGGCTTCCAGCCTCTCTTCGCAAAACCGACTCTTGAGTAGTCGGCTTGCCGCTTTCTATCCAACTTGTTAAAAAGACTCTAAAAAATGGCCAAGTACTTGCCTTCCCAAGAGTAGCCAAGCACTTGATCCAAACGGCAGTCCGCAGAGCGGTTGTCTGACTGGCAAGGCGACGACTAAGGGAAGGCGGCAAAGGAAAAAGCCATAGGAGCAATGCGCAAGGAAAGATAGAATTAGGATAATATTTACACAGCATAGGCCCTTGGCCGAATCTTCGAGAAGAAGTTCAAAATACACCCCGCGGGTGGAATTGTGCGAATTAACAAGTTTTTCAAAGACTATCAAAGCAGATAAATTAAAGGCAAGACGGCAGCCTAGGAAGCGGCAGACGGGTTTGGAGGGCCGGAGGAGACGGCGGTGTTAGGCGCCGGAGCGGCCGGCTGAGCAGTCTCGTCTTGATCATCTCCGGCGGCAGCCGGCCCAGTCAGGCGTGGCTCGTTGCTGGAGGCGCGGTCGAGCTGAGGCTGGTCGCCCGCTCCGTCTTCTGGCGCCTCCGTCTCACCTCCGTCCGCCGCCTCGCCTTCCTCCTCGGCGCTGGAGCCGATCACCTCCGCCGAGTCTTCATCATAATCTGGGTTCATCCCGAACCACTCCGGCGGCGCCTCCTGGCCGTCCTCAGCCCGCTCAGGGACGAAGAAGCTGGTGTCCGTGTAGTCGGTGATCACCGCTGCACGCTCGACGAGGGCGTCTTCCGCAGCCAGCAGCTCCGCCTGGGCCTCTGATCGGAACGCAGCCAGCCGGTCCAGATCCAGCCCTGGATACCACGCCTTGACGAATTCCAAGGCCCGGCGCTTCCAGCCGGGCCGAGGAACCCTTCCAGCCTCAAGACGGCCACCATGATTTCCGGCCGGCCGGCAGTCCGACCGAGTGCGCAGGTCGGGCGCAAAGATCCGATGGGCCGGCTGCAAACGAGCCTCGATGCTCAGAAGCTGCTCGTCAAGGGTCCGGGGGGCGTTGGCAGCAATCTCCGCGCCATTTGCCCTCCGCGCCTCGCGATCAGCCTCGATGGCTTGATTGGCCGCCTACGTGTGGCCGGGGAAGAAGTCTGCCAAGATGAAAAAAGAAGCAAGTCAAAAAACCAGGAGTCAACCCGACCTATAGTCAGCGGCTCAAAGAAGGAAAGTAAAGAAACTCACCGTCGACGATGTCCTCAATTTCATGGAAGCCGGAGGTCAGCTGTGCCTCCTTGTCGGTCCAGGAGGAGCGCTCGCTTTTGAACTCGGCCAGGAGAGCAGCCTATTTCTTCTCCGCCTCGTCCTGCGCCTTCTTAAGCAGCTCCCTTTGCTCCGCCAGCTGTGTAGCCAGCAGGTCACGCTCTGCAGCGAGCTTGCTGCACTCCTCTACCTTAGCACGCAAGGCGGTGTCGGCTGCGCCCAGCTGCCGTCGGAGAGTGGCGTTGGCCTCTGAAGAATAAAAATAAAAAGGACGTTAAGTCGTCAACTAAGATGGTCGCCAGGAAGATCCAGCCCGACTGCTCAGTAGTCGGCCCGAATCTCGGGGACTACAGCCCGCGGGTGCGCCAGCGCGCCCCCACAAAGGAGAAAGAAGACTCACCCCGGCTCCTCGACAAGTCGGCGGTCCTCTTGCCCAGCTCTTCAACATTGCGGTTGAAGGCAATGACGCGGAGGTTGTGATACTCCTGTGATAAGCATTTCAGACAAAGGTAAATATGTGGAATTCATCAGATGGTGTTCCGAGCCGCCTGCTCAGCAGCCGGCCTGAAACTCGGGGACTACACCCAGTGGGTGCGCTGGCGCGCCCCCACAGAGAGGAACAAGGAAAAACTCAAAGAAGAAAACATACCCGAACGGCGGTTCGCGACGCCAGGTGCGCCTTGGTGCAGTTCTAGATGGCGTCGCCCTCGGCTCGCAGCTTCGCCTGAACGTCCAGAAGCGCCTGGTTCAGCGGACCTGTGCCGCCTCCTCGCACCCACCCAACGGGCGCGACGCTTGTCGCCTCGGCGTCTGGGATGGCCGAGCTGGCGGCGCCGGTCTCCAAGGGGCGTGGCGCCGAAGTCACCTTCTCAAGACGGCGGCGCTAGCGAGGCGACTTGAAGGAGCAGCTTCGCCACGACCTCGTCTTCACTCGGCGGCACCGGCGGGTCCGCCTGCTGTTTACCTCGCACGCTCCCAGACGGCGGCGGAGGCGGCTGTGGCGGCATGGCCGTGCCCGACATGGAGGCCTCGCCGCCTTCCTTCTCCATGATGGGGTGCTCACCGCCGGCTCCCTCAGTCTGCCTCGTGAACTCCGGGGGCGGCGGCGCGGAGCTCAGCGGGGTGACGAGCAACGCTGATTGGAGGCGCGCGGCCTCCTCGGCTCGCCGCTTCGCCGCGACGGCGGCTTCGGCCTCATCCAGCTTCCGCTGGGCAGAGGCCGCCGCCTTCTCGGCCTCCGCCTTCTCCAGACGGGCGGCCTCCTCCTCGTCGCGCTTCTCCTGCGCGTTCCGCTTCGTCGCCTCCCGGAGGTCGGCGGTGCGGTCAATCCACCGATTAGTGGCGGACGTCTCTGCCGACCCCATGACGAAGGCGGCGGCGACCCTCTCTAAAGTAAGGGGCGCCCTGATGCGAAGAAGACGTGTAAAAGATTTGGACGAGATTCACCAGAAGAAAACAAGACAAAAGCAGAAGCACTTACGCGGAGACCAGTGGTGGATTTTTCACTTCCTTGCGGAAGCGGTTAGCCTTTGCGACTGGCCTCTTCCCACTTGGTCGCGGCGGCCTTCCCCTTAAACTTCTTCGACCGACCGCCAAGGTAGCTCGGCCCGGCCCAGCGCTTCTTCGCGCCACCTCGACCACCCAAGCCGGCGGAGGAACTCGCGCCCGGCTGGCCGACCTTCGGTTGGCGGCGTGGGAAGACTTCCCCCTCGTCGTCATCTTCAGGCTAGTCGGCGAAGGTAGCCGAGGGCCTGAAGTCATCAGCCCCTCCTCCTCCTCCTTCGGCGTCGGCCTCCATCGCCGCCGCCCCCAAGTCAGGGTCGTCGACATCGCTCTCCGCCCGGTCGAGGACGAACTCACGGGCCGGCCCCGTGGTGCCGGTTGAGGGCTGCAAGAGGGGGTTCTAACTCGAAAAAAAACCAAAGAAGATCAGAGGTCGGATTCGGCTGAAAAAGAAAAAAGAAGAGGAAGAGAGACGACTTACCACAGGCGGGGGGTTGGCGCGCGAGTACGGCTCCTTGCCGAACTGCCAATCCGCCGTAAGATTGCAGTTCGCCATGAAGTTCACCGTGTCCGCCACCTCCGCGTGGGGCATGTCCTTCGAGCACAGCCGACTGGGGTCCCGGTGGCCGCTCATCTGACAGATCATATGAGGTCGGCCTTGGAGCGGGAGGACTCGGCGCGCCACGAAGGCGGCCAGCAGGTCGGCCCCGGTCAAGCCCTCCGATTAAGGCCAAGACTGAGTCAGCCACGGCGGCGGCGCCAGCAGGAGTCAGCGTCCTGGCCTGGTGGGACCAGCTGGGGAGCCTCCCCGCCAGTACGCCGGCTTCGTAAGGCGGCAGATTGACCCAGTCGCCTTCTGGAGTGACGTTCTTCACATAGAAGTAGGATCGCTGCCACATCTTCACCGACTTGATCAGCGGAATGGCGGGAAACGGGTTGTCAGCCACCAGCCTCCGCATCGCGATGAAGGTGCCGCACAGAATTCCTCCCACAACTCGATGGTGGGGAGAACGCCGAGGAAGACTTCGCACAAGGCGGCGAAGGCAGCCAGCAGCACAACCATATTCGGAGTGAGGTGGTGCGGCTGGAGCCTGTGGAACTCCAAGAAAGCGCGAAAGAAGACGCTCGCCGGCAGCCCTAGGCCGCGCATGAGGTGCGAGCGGAGTACGACCCGCTCGCCCTCCTCCGGCGCCGACGTTATTTCACCCGCCGGCGCGGCGTGGGTCTGCACTAGGCTCTTGCCTGGGAGGCGGCGCGTCTGGCGGAGGAACTTGATGTGGTCGTCTTCCACCTCAAAGCCATCCCACACGCCGGAGCGTGCGGCGGGAGGCGCAGCGGCGGAGGAAGAGCTCATCTCCGCGGCGTGGCGTGGTTCGGCGCGGCGGCAGCGAGAAGAAGAAGGAGCAAGAGGAAGCGGGGGAAGCGGGGAGATGGGTGCGCGTGCTTCGCCGCCCCCCTCCTCCCGCCTACTTATAGGCTCATGGGCTGAGAAGCCGATGGGGCGGGCGTGGGATTAACTGCGCCCAGTACCCCATGCCCCCCACGATTTAACCCGCGGGTTATCGCAGATAACGGCGTGAACCCCAACCACCCGCACGGCCGCAACGGATCTGTTCGCGTGCCGTGGCGTGGTAATGGCGGGCCCCACCTAACGGCCTGTCTCGTCACGTGCGTGGGTGGGCAGACTGACCCTGCCGAGTGGCGTCATGCGACGGGCCCGCAGCAGGCCGCCGCCAGGAAGCTTATCAGGCACGCTGCCTGGTTCCCGCTACGACTTTCAGACTCCCCAAGGGGCAAGACGGCCTTCTGCGAGTCCGGCTCCAGCTAGTCAGCCTAGAGGAAGACGGCGAGCAAGGCCCAGATTCCGCCACCAGAAGGATGAAACTGTTGAGGCTCCTCAACCTATCAGCCTCGGCGCCTCACCAGCTTCGGGGACTACTGTCGGAGTAATGGGCCACGGGTTGGCAAACCCGAGCCCCCGGACCTTTCAAAACATCGGGGCAGGCTACGCCCCTCAAGACCCCAAGACAAAGAGCCGCCTTCTGAGAGTCGGCAGCAGAGCCGCCGACTGCCCCTCACGGCCGAGACCCAGAGACGGCTTTGAGATAAGCCGACTCCCAACTGGCGGCTTCCAGAGAAGCCGGCTATGGGGAGTCAGCCTGCAACTCCCACCACCTCCTGCCTACGCAACTACGGACGGGATGGGGTGCGGCCGCCATGCCCATCCCCGCCCGTTCACGAAAGCGGCAGGTATGGCCACAAAGGCGCCATACGGACAGAGATCTCCGTCCGTGGCATCAAGGTTATGCCGCCCTCGACATTCCGCCCCATGGGCGGCGCCGAGCACCAAGGCTCTGTCTCAGACGACCCGGAGACGGCGGGACCCGCCTGTCGGCGGGAGTGCAGAAGACGGCGAGAGCGCCACAAGCCGGACCCGTTGGAGTCGGCCCCCAGGAGTCGGCCGGCCCCTCCCACGGGCCCTGCACGCCATTAAACATACAAGACAGGGAATGGCAACAGTGATCGCCCGTCAGGCGGCGGCAATGTTGCCATGACCCCATGACCAAGCCAGCATCATTAGAGGCGCGGCTATAGTAATCCGCAGCCGGCAAGACCCGCCCGTGGCGGACAAGGCCTGTCGGCCTTATGTTGGGCCTGTCGGCGGGGCCCACTAGTCGGCGGGCCCCAGCAGTTGGCGGAGATGACGGCGACCTGAGAGACAGACGGCTGGGACCCACTCCCAGCCAGATTACCATTGTACCCCCGGGGGGTAGGCCTATATAAACCCCCCGGGGCACCCATGCAAGAGGTTGGACGCTAGTAGTTTTAGACACACATAGAGGGAAGAGAAGAGCTAGCCGTGCCCTTCTCCTTCCTCGCCCCGAACAGCTCAAGGAGCAACCTTGTACCCACTTTGCCGTAGTGATCATGCAGAGACCCCGCAGAGCAGCAGTAGGAGTATTATCTCCATGGAGAGCCCTGAAGCTGGGTAAGATCCGCCGGCGTGCATGCCTTCGCCTCATCCCGTTTCCAGGCACCGACGACGTTCTACTCGCCCCCACCATGATAAGCCATTCTTTGGCATATGTCGCACCCAACCCCCGTGCGACACTCCAAAAATTTTGTGATTTTGGTTTTCAGAAAGAGCCTTGCTTGGTTTGGAAGAAGGTCATTTAAGACCTTCCTAAAAACCATCTTCTAAGTTTGCCGTCTCAAAAATCTTTTTTTTCTTGGATTTAGTTTCTTTTAAAAAGAAAACCTTTTTGATTTTTGGTCTTTCATTTGATTTTGATCCACTCTGGTTTACCATGCCTCCTATGGTAAAACTCCCCCAAAAACCCCTCCTCCCACTTTCGTACAACCCAAACATTCTGTCCAAACAAATAAAATCCATTTTTGGATTTTATTCCAATTATTTCTCCTCCCAAAATAATTCTGTCTTTTCTTTTGAGCCTAGGTGATTTGCAAAGCAAGTACCCTAATGCTTTTGATTTTTGACGTCAACTCAACACCCTGGATAGTCCTTTGTACCCACAACCCGTAACCATCTTGATCCACTCTTCTTCTTTTCAAATATTTCAAATTTCACTCACTGCAAGTTTGGACCAGATTTGCCAAATTTGGTGAAATTCATATCTACACTTCTCCAAAAATTCCACCAAAATTCAGGATACCTCTAGTTGCTATGAGAGACCACTCCACCAAAAATCAGCTCAAGGAAAAATCCCTCGATACCGTAATCATTTTGTCGAACACCGGCATGCAATCGCTTTTGTTCATATTCGGTAAATTCAGAAAGTTCAGTGTCGTTTCTCGATGTAACTTCAGTCACATGCCCACTGTGCGTTTGGCTCGATGCTCGCAGCCTGGCCTTCCAGAGCTCCACACGCGCTTGGCCTTCGGCGTTGGTGGCGCTCAGCCCTTCTCAAGGCCGGCGTGCTTTGCGGCGGCGAAACACCGTGAACGGGCCGGCGGGAGGAAAACGCGGCTCAATGCTGTTCGGCGCCACCCAAACCGCTGGTGGCTCCAGCGTGGCCATCTCCTTGCCAGCGACACATGCAGCACCGTCGCTGGTTTGGCACGCTGCAGAGCGCGTTCTTCGCTGCCGACGGGTCGTGGCGGTTGCTCCACGAGGGAAGGCCGTAAACCTCCCTCCGTGCTGAGTTGGACCCTAAATGGCACCACTACGCCACCTAGGCGATGCTCAAGCTCCTAAGCCGACCGGCCAGCCACACAGCGGCCCGTAATCAACTTCATTTGGACTTATCCGTTCACAGCAACCGACTCGGGCCGGCTATATATAGCACCCCCGAGCCTGCTCTCGCCCCCGCACGACTCCACCACCTCACCAGACCCCGCCTAGCCACTGGAGGGGCCTCGAGGGGCCTTTCTTCCTCGACTCCGGCCACCTCCGTCCGCCTCGGGCTCCGGCATCGTTCTCTCTGGTGAGAACTCCTCCGCCGCCCTACTTTCGCCCGTAGCCTCGTACCACCTCTAGTAGGATAACCCCCACCTCAATTGTGGCCTCATGGCTCCCTCCGCGAGATCCACGATTGCCCGAACCGCCGTCACGGGAGCAAGGGCCGCCCGACACAAAGGTTTCGCCGTGACCACCACCACCACCCACAGACGTGGAACGGTGTAATCGATCTCGAAGGTAACCCCGATCACCTTGCCACGCCGTGGATCGCCGCCCGGCGACCACCGCACCTCCCGGGCGTCGTCGCGCTCTGTTTTCTCCGTTTGAAATTTCAAACCCGACAGGTGGAGCCCGCCTGTCAGCCTCACAGCCGTTTCTTTTAAACGAAAAGTTATCCTGGACTTTTCCACAAAGCCCCCTGGAAACTTTCTGTTTCATTACAGATGGGTCCTTGGACTAAAACTCTTATAACTTTTAAACAGAAAATGATTCTTGATTGATTCCTTTTCTGTCATCTTTATTTTTCTGTCTAGTTTTTTGTCATATTTATTTGAAAAATATTTGGAACACTTTTCTGTACACTCACGGTATTTACGTTGCGTACGTATTTTTTTTCTTATACCGTAGATACCGGAGGAGGTGACGGAGCTGCAAACTTCACACAGTTAAACTCCGACTACTCCGAACCAGGAAAGCATGTTTGAACTCTTGATATGATAAGTGTTGTTGCATGTTTGGATTTTAGTATAGTCATGGCATGTTTATGAACATCACTTTGAATGTTATATTTCATGCACATAAGCAGAAAGTAAGTTTCGGAAAGCATTATGTTGTTGGATACATATTTGCATAGCCATGTGTTGGCATGAGGATGGGTAAGATGGCAGTGTTGTGACATGCTAGTCTTATGCCAGATTATTTGACTTCCGTGTCATCGTGAGACAAATCACATTTACATTCATTCCTTCCTATACTTTCACATGTTTTCCGAAAGGAATATGGCATAGTAAGTTGCAAAACGTTTTCCTGGTACACACCAAATAGAGAGGCCGGGATGAGAGTTCCATGGCCCTGGATTAAAGCCCGTCATCCGGTCAGGGGGCATGGGTGTTTCCGGTTGGGACCGAGAGGGGGGCACCCCTTAGAGCGCGCGTATAGAAATTTGATCCCATGCTATTCGAGGTTGTGGCCTTCCCGTCTCAAAGTTTTTCATGGACGTTGTCCAGGGTGATTCCTGGCATTCGTGAGGTGAAATGGATGTGTACTAGTTAAATGTGTTTCTACTGAAATACCGTAAACGGAACTAGTCCTTCGCGACTACGGAAATCCGTTGGCTGTGGTCAGTTCATCCAAACTCTGCAGAGTCTCAAATCTTCCAATTATCTTGTACTTTGTTCAAGTACTATGTTCATCTTATCTTGTCAGGTATCAGCCTCGGTGACAAATCTCCGGTGGGATTTATGTGTGATAAATCCGGTTAAAATATTATTCTTGGGGATGGACTAATCTTGTTATTTACATTTATTACAAGCCCTGTCTGCGATGTCGCTCAGACGTCCGACTGTGGCATTTCTTTTAAAGCCCTTTATGTGATGTCGCTCAGACGTCCGACTGTGGCATTTCTTTTAAAGCCCTTTATGTGATGTCGCTCAGACGTCCGACTGTGGTATTTCTTTTAAAGCCCTTTATGTGATGTCGCTCAGACGTCCGACTGTGGCATTTATTTTAAAGCCCTTTATGTGATGTCGCTCAGACGTCCGACTGCGGCATTTCTTTTAAGCCCTTTATGTGGTGTCGCTTAGACGCCCGATTGCGGCATGCATTTTATTTATTTACCTTTCGAGGCGCTCGCCCGCATAATTCGATCAGTTTTCAGTTATTTATTTTATTTATCAAGTCCTGCAATAATATCGTTGTTATATGAGCATCATCCTTTATTTATGACGCATTCATGCATTCATTGATTATATCTTTTGTCCGAATCTGTCTTGGCGTAGTACTTTCAAAGTACTCACCTGGCTTGTTGATTTGGCCGATGTTGATGAAGGCGATCTCATGGATGAAGAGTTTGATAGCGAGTCCGACGCCTAGAGGAGTCGATCAGTCCTGCGATCCTGTTTTGGTCATTGTATTATCCGCTTCCGCAACCCCGAATAAATTCATCGAGCCTTCCCGGCCTTCGATGAGCTGCCGATTAGGAGTCAAGTTATCCGCCACTTTTTCCTCGAGCTAGTAGCATGCCACCACACCCCTGTGTCATGACCGCCCATATGTAAGATATTGGCGAGTTTGTAATAAATTGTTGAGCAGCCTCAGCTCAACCGTGTAATATATTTGATGCTACTGTTTCTCTGTTTATCAAGCATTTGTCTACCAGAAAGGATGACTTTTTCCTATACTGGGATTTAAAGATCGATTTTTCTCAATAGTTATTTATTGAAAAAGTCGGTCGTGACAGACTTGGTAACCAGCCAGTTGACCGTAGGGAAGCCACTAGGTGCGATCGCTAATTTAATTATTAGCATGATGGTGTTTATTCTTGTTTTTCCAAAATGTAGTCATCTTTTCTCGACAACAAGACAAAAAATTTATGATTTGATCACTCAGAATTTTTGCCTACTTTTGTAGATGGCCGGCAGCGATCATGCGAGTCTCAAATGTTCGCCAACGTGCGGAGGGGTTCGTCAAACTCCTCTCCTTCATCGTTCAGGTCGCGATGGGGCCATCCATGCGGCCAGTCTTCACGCTTTATCCACACAAGATCAACGACAGTCTGACCATGCACCAAGCCGCGTTGCAATTCAGGGGAGGGCGTGTTGAGATGCGCCGCTTCCGTTTCTTGAGGAGAGCCATGCCTACAGAGAGGCATGCTATGCAGATGGCAGCCCGCGAGGCGATAGCTCGTCTTCGGGATGTCCTTCCTGCAATGAAGACCCGTCGCTATCGCTACCTTCCATGCCATGTGCCTTACACCTGTCACTACTCATTCTCTTGCCCCAGAGGAGAGCAAGACGAGGCCTTTGAGATGCTTGTCGAGTACCTCCGAGCCCTGGAGGCAGCCTTTGACAGCATGTCGGATGACCTCGTAGCTGCCCGCATGGACTCAGTTCATGGCTGTGCTGCTAACAGGAGGGAACTCCTACACACCGCTCCACCGCTGACCTTTATCTCGTCCTCAGCTTCTCATTCGCCTACCATTCTCGCTACTGCTCGTCATTGCCCCGCCTACCACCGAGGAATTCAACCAGGCTATTGCACCCACTCCCTGCTCAAGGCTGCACCACTTTTGCACCCACTCCCATACGTGCTACTCCACCTATTCCGCCCACTCTTATTCAGGGTACTCCGCCTACGGCACCTGCTCCATCAGCTCAGCGTAGCGTTCCTCGTCTGGAACCTATTAGCGAGGAGGAAGTTGATTCCCCAACATCACTGCGTCTCACCCTCGGCAGGCTAAGGGAGATCCTCACCATCTCCGACTGAGTACGCGTAGACGCCATGCGATGTATCGACTTGTGTAATATGTTTATATGTACATAGGTTGTGAGAAGTAGTTTGTTTGCGCATCATGTAGGATCTGGACGAGTGCACTAGACTAAATAACATGTCAGGATTATGTACGCATATCCTGAGTGATGTATTGTATAATTATGCCCGCGTGTAAGATATGAAATAGTCCTTCTCCGCGCGCAATCGTGTGTTTCCAAAAATTTCCTAGAGTTTAAAAATGTTCTTTGTGTGTGATTTTATTGACTTTTGTGACTCGCTTTCTTATCTTATGAGTTCACAAAATATACCCCCAGAGTGAAAGATTTCTCGTCCTTGGACGCGCTCCATGCCAACTCAGCCAGAAGAAAATTATGGCACACCGCAGAACCAAAATTTCACTCAGGGTCAGACAAGTCAACAGGACAGTGAAGCAGCTTTTACACAAGTTTGTCGTTTGTACGAACAGTCAGCAACAACACCAGGAAATGATGAACCAATTCATCAATATGGGAAGTAACCGTGGCCAGTATCAACATAATCCAAATTATCTGAGTTACAAAAGACGCGTCCTCCAACATTTTCTCATACTGACAAGCCTCTTGAGGCCGATGACTGGCTTCGAGACATGGAGAGAAAATTAATTATCGCACAGTGTTCAGACCGTGAAAAAGTATATATGCACCACATTATCTCACAGGAGCAGCTGCATCGTGGTGGGAAAACTTCCTGCACATGCACCCCAACGAAAATGAAATCACCTGGGAGAATTTCAAAGAAGGTTTTCGTGGGGCACATATTCCTAAGAGCGTCATGAAAATCAAGAAGAAAGAATTTGATGAACTCAAGCAAAGGGCCAATTCACTCTGCTGTCTTGCTACGCCAATGAAGAACGCATGACCGAGAGCAAGAAGATGGAAAAATTCTTGGAAGGCCTGACACCCGCCCTTAAGTGCCAGCTAGTTGTGCATACCTTTCCAGATTTTAAAACACTGGTGGATAAGGCCATTACTCTGGAAAATGAGCAATGCAGCCTGGAAGATTTCCACAAACGCAAAAGGGACCAGACTACTTTTGCTCGCAACCCCAGAAACAAGACGGAAATTCAGAAGGGTAGAACACACAAAACCCCGACGAAAAATTCATGTCCAATCAAGAATTTCCATGCAAGAGACAAAGAGTTCACCTATCGCCCAGGCGTTACCTGTTATGCTTGTGGAGAAGAAGGGCACTATGCCAAGCAGTGCCCCAAGCCAATGAGCTCAACTCCGAAGCTCAATAATGGTGGCAATAATTCAGCACCAAAGCGAAGCAATTTCAACCCCAACCACAACCACCGGAAAGGTCACTTGAACCACGTGACCCGAGAGGAAGCCTGAACGCCCGGATATCGTACTCGATGCGTGCCCGCCAACACAATACCTGCCATGGTTTTGTTTGATTCTGGAGCTTCTCACTCATTCGTTTGAAAAGTTTTGCTTTGCAAAATAATTTTCGATGCTTCCTTGGAAAAATCAATGATCATCAAGTTCTCGGAATTAAGCAAGTGACGGAGTTTCTTGTCAAGGTGTGGTTATTGAATTTGAAGGATTGAAGTTTTACGCCAACCTTATTGTCTTCGGAAAGCAAAGGATTGGATGTCATCCTAGGAATGGATTGGTTAACCACCAACGAAGGTTTTATTGACTGCTTCAACCGTACTGTAATTCTCACACACCATCATGGGAAGAAAATAAAAGTCTCAGCCAAAGAGAGACAAATACCTCGGCAACCTAGATTAAACAAGGTGGACGTTTCTGAGCTGAACAAGGTTCTAGTAGTATGTGAATTCCCAGACGTGTTTCTAGAAGAACTACCAGGCATGCCATCGGACCGAGATAGAATTCAGCATTGAGCTAGCACCCGGAACCGCTCCTATTTGCAAGAAACCTTACAGAATGGCACCATCCGAATTGGTAGAGTTGAAGAAGCAAATAAAAGAATTGTTGGAGAAAGGATACATACGAGGCAGCTCCTCACCTTGGGGTTCTCCAATTTTGTTTGCCATGAAGAAGGATGGAACAATGAGGTTATGTATTGATTATCGAGCTCTCAACATGGTCACAATCAAGAACAAATACCCAATGCCCCGAATAAGTGATTTATTCGATCAGCTCGCACAGGCCAAAGTCTTCTCAAAAATTGACCTGAGATCAGGATACCACCAATTAAAAGTACGAACAGAAGATATTCCCAAGACCGCCTTCACCTCCAGATATGGGTTGTATGAGTTCACAGTGATGCCATTCGGGCTAACCAACGCCCCCGCATATTTTGTTCACCTCATGAACAAAGTATTTATGAAGTATATGGACAAGTTTGTTGTGGTATTCATCGATGATATTACGATATATTCCAAAACACCGGAAGAGCACGCCCGAACATCTCAGGATTGTACTCGGAGAACTCAGAAACATCAATCAGACGCCAAGTTCAGCAAATGTGAATTTTGGCTAAGGCAAGTGGGTTTTCTGGGCCACGTACTAACCCAAGAAGGTATTGCAGTAGACCCGGAAAAAGTCAAGGCCGAACTTGGCTGGAAACCACCAGCTAACGTAACGGACGTACGGAGTTTCTTGGGAATGGCAGGCTATTATCGGAGATTTATTGAAGGATTCTCCACTATAGCAAAGCCCATGACACAATTGCTCAAGAAAGGCAAGAAGTTTGAATGGATGAAGCATGTGAGAAAAGCTTCCAAGAGCTAAAAGTAAATTAACAACGGCACCAGTACTAATTGTGCCAGATATACACAAGAATTTTGAGGTATATTGTGACGCATCCCGGAAAGGCCTCGGATGCGTATTGATGCAAGAAGGCAAGGTAGTTGCGTATGTCTCTAGACAACTACGCAAGCATGAGGAGAATTATCCCACTCATGACTTGGAATTAGGAGCGGTCATCCATGCACTCAAGGAATGGAGACACTTCCTACTTGGGAATCGTTGTGAGATATACACAGACCATAAGAGTCTTAAGTATATTTTCACACAGCCAGAGTTAAATTTACGGCAACGATGCTGGTTAGAGTTGGTAAAGGATTATGATGTTGGAGTCCACTATCATCCCGGAAAAGCAAATGTTGTGGCAGATGCACTTAGTCGAAATCCCAGCCGCATTTACTGACAAGATACCAAAGTTGAGGCCAGAATTTCAGCAGGAATTTGCCCGACTCAATCTAACAATGGTTACCGAAGAAAGGCAGTGTGTCGAATATAGAAATATAGCCTACCCTGATGGAAAGGATCAAGGAAGCCCAACATGGACACCCCAGCATTGAGGGCATAAAAAGAAAAGTGAGTTTGGGAAGAGCCTCAGAATTCAACGTAGATGAGCAAGGAATATTGTGGTACGGAGAGAGGCTATGCGTACCAAATGTCAAGGACCTCAAACAGCAGATATTGACTGAAAGTCACACAGCTCCGTATTCAATCCATCCCGGAGGGACAAAATGTACAAAGACCTTCGTGAAAATTTCTGGTGGCACGGTATGAAGAGAGATATAGCCACGTTCATTGCATGATGTGACTCTTGTCAACGTATCAAGGCCGAGCACCGTAAACCAGCGGACTATTACAGCCAAATAAGATACCCGGTGGAAATGGGACGAGATTGGAATGGACTTTATCGTTGGACTGCCACGGTCACGACACGGAAGCGATGCCATTGGGTCATAACCGATGATTAACCAAGGTGGAACATTTTATTCGGTAAAGACAACTTACACCACTCGAGATTGGCGGACTTTATCTTGCCCGTATCGCCCCGCCTCGCATGGAGTCCCTAAGACTATCATCTCTGGTAGAGGCACACAGTTCGTCTCTATATTTTGGGATCACCTACAACAGTAATCGGAACCCAACTAGCCTTGATCGCATACCATCCCGGTGATGGGCGGGCGGAACGCGTAAAACAAATCCTAGAAGAAATGCTAAGAGCCTGTGTCCTTACCTACGGGAACGGTTGGGAAGAAAGTTTGCCATATGCAGAGTTTGCATACAACAACAGCTATCAAGCCAGCTTGCAAATGGCACCCTTTGAAGCTCTATATGGGAGAAGATGTCGTACCCCGCTAAATTGGTCAGAGGCCAGAGACAGCCATATCTTTGGCCCAGATATGCTCAAGGAGGCCGAGGAGAAAGTTAAGACAAGTAGAGATCGACTCAAAATAGCTCAAAGTCGGCAAAAGAGTTATTACGACCGAAAGCATCGGGAAATCAGTTTTGAACCCGGAGAATTGGTATACCTGAGAGTTTCTCCTATGAAGGGTCCACAACGATTCAAGATTAAGGGGAAACTAGCACCAAGATTCATCGGACCATTTCATATAGTGGCCCGAAGAGGCACGGTAGCCTACCAGCTAGACCTACCCGGAGACTTATCCGGTATCCACAACGTGTTTCACATCTCGCAGTTGAGAAAATACGTGAGCAACCCAGAGAATCAAGTTTCACATGAGAATATTGACGTGCAGCCGGACCTCACTTACCGGGAGCACCCAATAAAAATATTAGAAGAGTCTGAGAGGAGGACCCGAGAGAAAACCATTAAGTTTTTCAGAGTTCAGTGGAGTAATCACACCGAGGATGAAGCAACTTGGGAGAGCAAGGATTTTCTTCGGACAGAGCACCCACACCTGTTTAAGGATCAGCTAAAATCTCGGGGACGAGAATTTTCCTAAGGGGGTAGGTGCTGTGACACTCCAAAATTTTTGTGATTTTGGTTTTCAGAAAGAGCCTTGCTTGGTTTGGATGAAGGTCATTTAAGACCTTCCTAAAACCATCTTCTAAATTTGCCCTCTCAAAAATCTTTTTTTTCTTGGATTTAGTTTCTTTTAAAAAGAAAACCTTTTTGATTTTTGGTCTTTCATTTGATTTCGATCCACTCTGGTTAACCATGCCTCCTATGGTAAAACTCCCCCAAAAACCCCTACTCCCACTTTGGTACAACCCAAACATTCTGTCCAAACTAATAAAATCCATTTTTGGATTTTATTCCAATTATTTCTCCTCCCAAAATAATTCTATCTTTTCTTTTGAGCCTAGGTGATTTGCAAAGTAAGTACCCTAATGCTTTTGATTTTTGACCTCAACTCAACACCCCTGGATAGTCCTTTGTACCCACAACCCAGAACCATCTTGATCCACTCTTCTTCTTTTCAAATATTTCAAATTTCACTCATCGCAAGTTTGGACCAGATTTGCCAAATTTGGTGAAATTCATATCAACACTTCTCCAAAAATTCCACCAAAATTCAGGCAACCTCTAGTTGCAATGAGAGACCACTCCACCAAAAATCAGCTCAAGGAAAAATCCCTGGACACCAGAATCATTTTGTCGAACACCTTGCATGCACTGTTTTGTTCATATTCAGTAAATTCAGAAAGTTCAGGTCGTTTCTCCGGCGAGAACTTCAGTCACATGCCCATCGCGGCGTTTGGCTCGATGCTCGCAGCCTGGCCTGCTTGTCCGGAGCTCCACACGCGCGCTTGGCGCCTTCCCGGCGTCGGTGGCGCCCTGGCCCGCCTGCGCCGGCGTGCTTTGCGGCGGCCGAAACACCGTAACGGCCGACAGGGAGCAAAACGGCGGCTCAACGCCGTTCGGCGCCGCCCAAACCGCCTAGTGGCTTCGCATGGCCATCTCCTTGCCAGCTCACGCATGCAGCACCGTTGCCGTGGCTTGGCACGCGCAGAGCGCGTTTCCTGCCGTTGATGGGCCGTGCGGCCGTTCCGTCGAGGGCAGGCCGTAAACCTCCCTCCCGTGCTGAGTTGGACCCTAAAATGGCACCACTACTCCACCTAGGCGATGCTCAAGCTCCTAAGCCGACCGTCCAGCCACAGCGCCGCCGTAATCAACTCGCCGGACTTATCCGTTCACGGCAACCGACTCGGGCCGGCTATATATAGCACCCCGAGCCTTGCTCTCGCCCCCACACGACTCCACCACCTCACGGACCCGCTTAGCCACTGGAGGGGCCTCGAGGGGCCTTTCTTCCTCGACTCCAGCCACCTCCGTCCGCCTCGGGCTCCGGCATCGTTCTCTCCGGTGAGAACTCCTCCGCCGCCCTACTTTCGCCCGTAGCCTCTACCACCTCTAGTAGGATAACCCCCACCTCAATTTTGGCCCCGCAGCTCCCTCCGGCGACATCCACGACTGCCCGAACCGCCGTCTGCCGGAGCAAGGGCCGCCGTCGACACAGTGCTCGCCGGTGACCACCACCACCACCCACAGACGCGGAATGCTGCACTGATCTCGAAGGTAACCCCCGATCACCTTGCCACGCCGTGGATCGCCGCCGGCGACCACCGCACCTCTCGGGCGTCGTCGCGCTCTGTTTTCTCCGTTTGAAATTTCAAACCCGACAGGTGGAGCCCGCCTGTCAGCCTCACAGCCGTTTCTTTTAAACGAAACGTTATCCTGGACTTTTCCACAGAGCCCCCTGGAAACTTTCTGTTTCATTACAGATGGGTCCTTGGACCAAAATCTTATAACTTTTAAACAGAAAATGATTCTTGATTGATTCCTTTTCTGTCATCTTTATTTTTTTGTCTAGTTTTTTGTCATATTTATTTGAAAAATATTTGGAACACTTTTCTGTACACTCACGGTATTTACGTTGCGTACGTATTTTTTTCTTATACCGTAGATACCGGAGGAGGTGACGGAGCTGCAAACTTCACACAGTTAAACTCCGACTACTCCGAACCAGGCAAGCATGTTTGAACTCTTGATATGATGAGTGTTGTTGCATGTTTGCATTTTAGTATAGTCATGGCATGTTTATGAACATCACTTTGAATGTTATATTTCATGCACATAAGCGGAAAGTAAGTTTCGAAAGCATTATGTTGTTGGATACATATTTGCATAGCCATGTGTTGGCATGAGGATGGGTAAGATGGCAGTGTTGTGACATGCTAGTCTTATGCCAGATTATTTGACTTCCGTGTCATCGTGAGACAAATCACATTTACATTCATTCCTTCCTATACTTTCACATGTTTTCCAAAAGGAATATGGCATAGTAAGTTGCAAAACGTTTTCCTGGTAAACACCAAATAGAGAGGCCGGGATGAGGGTTCCATGGCCCTGGATTAAAGCCCGTCATCCGGTCAGGGGGCATGGGTGTTTCCGGTTGGGACCGAGAGGGGGGCACCCCTTAGAGCGCGCGTATAGAAATTTGATCCCATG
Organism: Aegilops bicornis; assembly: GCA_021605145.1. Classification (NCBI taxonomy): domain Eukaryota; kingdom Viridiplantae; phylum Streptophyta; class Magnoliopsida; order Poales; family Poaceae; genus Aegilops; species Aegilops bicornis. The sequence goes on from CM038675.1 coordinate 638,666,323, forward strand.
CTATTCGAGATTCGAGGTTGTGGCCTTCCCGTCTCAAAGTTTTTCTTGGATGTTGTCCAGGGTGATTCCTGGCATTCGTGAGGTGAAATGGGTGTGTACTAGTTAAATGTGTTTCTACTGAAATATCGTAAACGGAACTAGTCCTTCGCGACTACGGAAATCCGTTGGCTGTGGTCAGTTCATCCAAACTCTGCAGAGTCTCAAATCTTCCAATTATCTTGTACTTTGTTCAAGTACTATGTTCATCTTATCTTGTCAGGTATCAGCCTCAGTGACAAAACTCCGGTGGGATTTATGTGTGATAAATCCGGTTAAAAGATTATTCTTGTGGATGGACTAATCTTGTTATTTACATTTATTACAAGCCCTGTCTGCGATGTCGCTCAGACGTCCGACTGTGGCATTTCTTTTAAAGCCCTTTATGTGATGTCGCTCAGACGTCCGACTGTGGCATTTCTTTTAAAGACCTTTATGTGATGTCGCTCAGACGTCCGACTATGGTATTTCTTTTAAAGCCCTTTATGTGATGTCGCTCAGACGTCCGACTGTGGCATTTCTTTTAAAGCCCTTTATGTGATGTCGCTCAGACGTCCGACTGCGGCATTTCTTTTAAGCCCTTTATGTGGTGTCGCTTAGACGCCCGATTGCGGCATGCATTTTATTTATTTACCTTTTGAGGCGTCGCTCCAGACACCCGATCGGTTTTCAGTTATTTATTTTATTTATCAAGTCCTGCAATAATATCGTTGTTATATGAGCATCATCCTTTATTCATGACGCATTCATGCATTCATTGATTATATCTTTTGTCCGAACTGTCTTGCGAGTACTTTCAAAGTACTCACCTGGCTTGTTGATTTGGCCAGATGTTGATGGAGGCGATCTCATGGTTGAAGGGTTTGATAGCGAGTCCGACGCCTAGAGGAGTCCCAGTCAGTCCCGTGCGATCCTATTTTGGTCATTGTATTATCCGCTTCGGCAACCCCCGAATAAATTCATCGAGCCTTCCCCGACGCTCGATGAGCTGCCAGTTAGGAGTCAAGTTATCCACCACTTTTTCCTCGAGCTAGTAGCATGCCACCACACCCCTGTGTCATGACCGCCCATATGTAAGATATTGGCGAGTTTGGAATAAAATTGTTGAGCAGCCTCAGCTCAACCGTGTAATATATTTGATGCTACTGGTTCTCTGTTTATCAAGCATTTGTCTACCAGAAAGGATGACTTTTTCCTATACTGGGATTTAAAGATCGATTTTTCTCAATAGTTATTTATTGAAAAAGTCGGTCGTGACACCCCGACACCCGTTGCCTCGGGTGCCAGGGGGCTATCGCTACCTCTACGTCGCCGTGGACAAGTTCACCAACTGGACTGAGGTGGAAGCTATCCGCACCATCCCAGCGGGCTGTGCGGTCAAGTTCATCAGGGGCCTCATGAGCTGGTTTGGGGTGCCTAACCGCATCATCACCGACAACGGTTCGCAGTTCACCAGCAATCTCTTCAAAACGTACTATGCTAACCTTGGAATGCAAATATGCTACGCTTCAGTGGCGCACCCCCGGAGGCCTGCGGCAGGGGCTGGCACGACGAGCTCCAGTCCGTGTTGTGGTCCATCCGCACGACTGCGACCAAGCCGACTAGCGAAACCCCGTTCTTCCTCGTCTACAGAGCAGAAGTAGTCCTCCCTCACGAGGTCACACGTCGCTCCGCACGGGTCCTGGCGTTAGACGAGGCGCAGCAGGACGCCATGCGGGGGACGAATCTCGTGCTGGGGGAGGAACATCGTCGAGAGGCCGCGCTGCGAGCGGCAAGGTATCAATAGGCGTTGCGGCGATACCACTGCCGCAACATCCGCCCCAGGACTCTTGAGGTAGGGGACCTCGTGCTCAGACGGGTCCTCTCCAGGGAAGGGTTGCACAAGTTCTCTCCCATGTGGGAGGGCCCATTCAAGGTTGTTCATGTTTCTAGGCCCGGCTCCGGCCGCTTGGAGACTCGGGAGGGGGTGCCCATCCCGAACGCGTGGAACATCCAGCATCTCCGGAAGTTCTACCCTTGAAGAAAGGCCCAGAGCCTGTGAGAAAGGCCCGGAGCCTATGAAGAAGGCGAACGCCTGTGAAGCTCATTTTCCTGAGAAAGGCCCGGAGCCTATGAAGAAGGCGAATGCCTCTGAAGCTCATTTTCCCGAGAAAGGCCCGGAGCCTGTGAAGAAGGCGAACGCCTGTGAAGCTCATTTTCCCGAGAAAGGCCCGGAGCCTGTGAAGCTCATTTTCCCGAGAAAGGCCCGGAGCCTGTGAAGAAGGCAAATGCCTGTGAAGCTCGCCACCCGTGACACTCTCACGTAATAATGAGTTGGGGCTGTACACGCCCCGGAGTCTCAGGAGTGCCGACCTCAGGCCCTAGGGCTCCCGCCCACGCCCAATGGCAGCACTTAGCTCCGCGTTGGTGAGAAGACGTCGAAAACTAGATTAGATGCCGGACGCGGCTTTTTCATTTGCTTTCTGCAGTTGGCTTGTTCGTTCCTATTTGAAGTTTTATTGAAGTCATTCCCGTCCTTGGCTTGTGACTCGCGAGGGAGCGGTGCGGGCACCCTCGCTAGTGTTTTCTGCCCTTGTCGTTGAAGCTTTCCTATCCAGGTCCACTACGGGAGCACCCCTCCCAGTCCGTGCCCCACGGGCATCGCAACGCGAACACAGGACCTGGGTCGGTCGCCTCCACAGCCGAGGCCGGAAGTTACCCCTCCTGACTAATCCTTGCAGGACATGAAGCGTTAAACGAGGCCTCAGCCTCGGGAAGCGAAGACCGCGACAGCCCCCCCCCCCCCCCCAAGCTAAGTAATTCCCGCACACGGGCATGCGACACAAAAGCACAGCACAAAAATAGCGGAAACAACATGGTAATTATCAGCAATAGTTCAGCACGCCCCCCACGGGGCCCTACACTACTTTCTCTTTGCGCAGGGAAGGGAGGAAAACAAAATAGGCACGACTTGCTCGGCACCAACTCGCGGCGAAGGCCCGCACTACCTCCGGAGCTCAGCCAGACTCCCCCTCGCACTTCACCGAGGCGCGACGGCGGGCTGACCCGCTACCTCCCTCCAGGCGGGCGCGACGGCATGGGGGCTGGTCGCGGCCACCGCTGGAGGAGCTGTTGTCCGAAGGAGAGCCACCGAAGCTCGACGAGCCCCGAGCGCTGCCGACCACGCGCCTGCTATCATCTTCGTCCCAATCATCGTCGGGGCTGGGTCCACGACCGCGGTCATCGTCCTCGTGGCAGCACCCGGTGCGGCGACCATCTTCTCCGAACACCCTCATGTAGAGGGTGGCGTCGCCGTCGAACGTGAAGTGCAGGGTGCACCTGTCGGATTTTGGGTTCCGGTAGTCCCTTGAGGTTCGAACACTGGGGTGCGCGCGGAATCTTGCCCTCTACCTACCTGCACCCTGCCGCCTCGCTATGATGTAAACTACGAAAGGAACAGCACAAGAGACACAAGGTTTACACTAGTTCGGGCCACCATTGTGGTGTAATACCCTACTCTAGTTTGTGGTGTGGTGGATTGCCTCTTGGGCTGATGGTGATGAACAATACAAGGAAGAACAGCCTCGCGAAGGTCTGCTCTTGGCCGGGGAAATGAACTGCTAGGGGGAGTTCAGTCACTCTCTCTCTCTCTCTCTGATTCCAGCTTGCCTATAGCTACTCATTCCAGACCCCCTACCTTGTGGGTGGCTAGTCCTATTTATAGGCAAAGGCCCTGGGCCTCTTCCCAAATATTGAGCGGGAAGGGCGCCAACAATTGGCCATTTTGAAGGGGAACATCTGGTACACTTATCCTGACTAAAGTTGGTCCTCGCCTGTCAAAGGCTCTGGTGGTGACGCCGACTTGGGCTCCACAATGACTTCCTTCCTGCCGTTGGACTGGTCTTGGTCTTGTTGCACCGAAACGGACACCTTTGCTTCATGCTCTCGCCTGTGCTTGCTCCCTTTGCACCAAAGAGGAAAGGAGGACACTGCGCGGGCTGGCGCCTGCCTGGCACCCTTGGTCGTCATGGCTTGCGTCATGGGCACCTCGTGAGGTACCCCGCCTTGATCTCTCCGCCTCCTCGCGAGCCACCGACGAGCAGGCCGTGCACGAGGAAGCTCCCCGTCGTCCGCCCACGAGGCTTGGCCTCGCGAGGGTCTTGAGCTTGTGTTGATGAATATGGGCCGTGATGGGCCCCCTTTGAGCCACGCCGCCGCAGGCCGCAGGCAAGTCTAGGGACCCCCGTTCCCAGAACGCCGACAGTAGCCCCCGGGCCCAAGGCGCGCCCGGACTTGGCTGAGCAGAGAGGCGAAGGGTCAAGTGCGAAGCGCCGCGGTACCCAATAGCCTGCGGCCTTGGGCGCCGCGTGGCGGTGGATTGGACGTGGGCGGCACTGTTCCCCCAGGCCTCCTTTATTTTGTGCCATGCTAGGCGGACTCGTAGCTGCACACAGCCGCTACCCTTTCCGCTGCTCGACAGTCCCCCACTCTTCCTCCTCTCGAACTCCAGCTTCTGCTCCCAATCCAATCTCAAACCTGCCCCCCCTTCCGTTGCCATGGCCCCAACGAGGAAGGGAAGAGGGAAGAAGCATGTGCCTCCGCCTCGCTCGCCGTCGTCGGTGGCCCCCGCCGTCGATCGGTCGATCATACTCAATCGAGAGGGCCTGGGAAAGGTCATCTCGGCTTTGGCCACCATCTTCAACGAATGCGGGCGGATGATGGCCTGGCCTGCGTCCCAATTCTCCATCGACAGGATAATTACTGAGGTCCGGTATTTTGCCGATGCCCTGTGGGCGGGGCTGGTTCCCCCCTTCTCCGATTTCTTCAATGCTGTGCTCTCCCACTATCAGATCCATATGATGCACTTGGGTCCGGAATCCATCACTCTTCTTGCGGTCTTTGCCTTTGTTTGTGAGGCGATGGTGGGCATCCTTCCCTCTGTTGCCTTGCTGCGCCACTTCTTCTCTCTGCGCCTTGTTGACCCCACCCAATGTTCGGGGTGTGTGAGCTTCATTGCTGCATCTGAAACAGCGGCTTCAGGGATCGACTTCAGCCTTCCTCCGCCCGCGCCTGGGTTCCGCGAGCGGTGGCTGTACGTGGACGTGGGGGTGCCCAGCCCCCTGCTGTCGGAGCCAACATCACCCGTCCCCAATTTAGGCTGGGGCCAGGAGACGCTCACGAGCCCCTGGCTCGCCTTCGTCTGGCGTCGCTTCGCGTTCCTGAGAGCGCTCAATGTGAAGGCGCCCAAGGTAGTGAAGGAGTTCCTATTATGCCGCATTGCCCCTCTCCAGCGCCATTCCCGCCGGATGTGGGCCTTCAGCGGGCGTGAAGACCGCATGAGGCTCCAGGAGGAGGACTTGACGCCTGAAGCGCTGAGGAAGGTGCTCTTGGTCTTGACTGGGGACCCCACCCCTGGCAGCATCCGGCAAGGGGGTGCTTTGTTGTACTTTTGCTCAAGCAGGGGTGACTTTGTGAAGCAGATGCCCAGCTTCGACGAATGGGGGTTGCGCCCCGCATGCCTCATGGGGTCTCCCGAGAACCCGGTGGTGGTGACTGGCCTTTCATTCGCCCACGGCGGTCCTTCCTCGAGTGGTGGAGCAGGGGTATGGGTCCTCAATGAGGGGCCTCCGCGGAATAGCGATGCCAGGCGGCACTCCCGAGGTGACAGCTCCCGAGGCCCGTGATCAAGGGGCTGAAGGCGTTGAGCCGCGGCCCGCGGCTCCCGCGGTCGAGGCCCATGAGGCCCCAGCTACCCTTCTTGGTGAGGCAATCAGTGGCGTGCGCCAGGACGACGCCCCTGACACCGGTCACTTTGGTGCTCCTTCCTCGTCACAGGCCGACCCCTGCACTGAACTCCTGGGCTGCTTCCGCGTGGACTTTGAGGCTCTCCGGAAGAGAAGGGAGGCCTTGGGTGACGACTTCCCCTGCCACCTGCTGAAGCGTAGGAAGTACTTCTCCACCGATGAGTAAGACTTCCCCTTTCCTAGCTGCTGGTTCTTATGTTGCTTTTACTGATCCTTGCTCTGCAGGGACCTTCCTGCCGAGCTTACGGAGATGGCTGAGGAGCCATCCACCTTGGCTCCGCCCTCTCCACCGTCCTCGAGCACCCCAAGCAGCAGGGCCCTCGTGGTGAGGCCAGCCGGAGAGACGAACCACCCTGAGGCGCCTCGCGGCCCCGCGCGCCTCGTGACCCTCCTTCGCGAGCCTTCTCGTGGCATAGCCAGCCTGCCGTGGGCTTCTCATCTGGTCGTCGACCGCGATTGGCTGAGGCATTCCCAGCGCTCTTCTTTGGGGGATGGGTTGGCTCCTGGGTGGGCTTCTGGCGAGGCGTGCCCAGCCGTGGCGAGGGCGCGAGCCCCCAGCCCCGTGCCCGGAGGGGGAGTGCTGATTCGTGGCCCTCGGCGCTCACCTTTGGCGGATGATGGTGTGGAAGACGTACTTGAGCGCGCCCGAGAGCGTCGCGCTCTTCGCCAAGGGTTTCTTCGGAGGGCGGCTGATGCTGTGAGCCTGCTTGGTGAAGAGCTCACCGATGAAGACGCGCGCCTCGAGGCCGAGGGCCTACGCCTGGCCGCGGTGAGGTGCGAACTGAAGGCGGCTGTCGCCCTTGCGCGCCATCAGCGTGATCTTGACGATGAGGAGGCCAAGGCGTCGCTGGCGGCCTCTCGGGAGGTCCTTTTTCGGGCCATTGAAGAGGCTCGGGAAGCTGACTGGCGGCGAGAGGCGGCGGAGGAGCGGGCGCGGGAACTCCTGGCCCGATGCCGCTCACTGGAGGAGCAGGTGGAGCTGCGGGAGACGGCCCTTGCGTCGATTAGGGTGGCCTCAATCGACCCAGCAGAGCTCTAGAAGCGGGAGGAGGCGCTGACGCTGGAAGCCGCCGAACGCGCACGCGAGTACGAACGCCTGGAAAAAGGGAGGGCTTGGTGACGAGGGCGGAGGATGATGTCGCTGCGCGGGAAGCCCGTGTCCTGGAGGAGGTCGGGCGTCGGGTGGCGACGGCGCGCTTGAACCTTGAGCACGAGTTCGAGGAAAGGCTAGGGTTGATCCGGGCTGAGCCCGAAGGTAGGACCACTGCCTTGAGGGCCAAGAAGGAGGAAGCGACACGGCGGGCCGATGCTTTTCGGGCCGCCCTTGAGGTGGCGCAGGAGGAGTTAACTAACTCTCGTGCCGAGGTGGTTCTTCTTCGCCAACGGGTGGACGAGGCTGAGGCCATCGCGCGACAGAATGCGGACGAGATATGCCAGCGGCAGATCCTGGAGCATGAGCACGGCCCCATGCTCACCACGCTCCGGGAGAGAGCCAACACAGCCTTGGGTAACATCTGCGAGGCGGCTGTTGGCGATCTGCACGCAGTTAACTACGCCGGCAACCTTCAGCTATTCATCGACGTGGTGACTCGGCTGGAGGCGCGGTCGGTCAGAGCCAACAGGTTTGTGGAGGAGAGGAGCCGCGCCCTGCTCGGGCGCACCTTTTCTCGTGTCTTCAGCCATCTCCGGGATATGGACCCCACTTCGACTTCGACGCCGCCATCGCTTCAGCACCCTGTGCCGTCCGGGACGACTGGCGCATTAGGTGGAGGACAACGTGACGCCCTTGTCGTGGCCTTCGCTTCGCATAACGATGGCATGATCGTGGCGGCTGATGAAGGCGGCGTGGTGAACGTCCCCTGGCGCCCGGCCGGTGACGATGCAGAGAGAGCGACGGCGAGGCCGACGCCCGGCGACAATTCAGGAGGTGCCCCGAGGATGCATTGGGGATTTATCCAGCGGCTGCGCACCGTTCCTGTTTCTGCATGAATAGAGCTCAGGTTTTACCACAGCGGTTGTGAGAGCATTTTGGGAGGGGAGCCCTCATGTAAAACTTGTGTTCTGCGTATTAGTAGATGCTATATCACCCAGACGCTTTGTGCCAAGTGGTTGGCTAGTTTACCTTTGTCCTGCGGGCCCGAGATAGCTTTGTGGAGGGCTGTGGCGTCTCGAGTGTCTCCCGATCGAACCCGTAGGATCTGCAGTAAAAGCCTCCTGAGAGGATGCGGCGGCGGCAGTCTGGGCTACACGCAAGCTAGGCCCAACCCGGCTCGCGAGGAGCTCACGAGGGGAGGCAGCTGAGGCAAAGCGGTGACCGGAATGCGAGAGATTGCTCGAACGAGACTAAACACCCCCTTCCCCAAACAAACGCAAATCTCAAATTCGAATCCAACTTAAATCCAGCGGGGGAAAGTGACAACCAAAGGGAAAAGCAATGAAAGCAAACCAAAAAAGCCGCGTCCGGCACCTAGTCTAGTCTTGGACGTCTTCTCACCAGCGCGGAGCTAAGTGCTGCCGCTGGGCGTGGGAGGGAGCCCCAGGTCCTGAGGCCGGCACCCCTGAGACTCCGGGGCGTGTACAGCCCCAACTCATTATTACGTGAGAGTGTCACGGGCGGCAAGCTTCACAGGCGTTGGCCTTCTTCACAGGCTTTGGGCCTTTCTTGGGGGAAGCGAGCTTCACGGGCATTGGACCTCTTCACAGGCTTTGGGCCTTTTCCAAAAACGCGACAGCTTCACAGGCACTCGCCTTCTTCACAGGCTCTGGGCCTTCTCCAAAAAGAGAGCTTCATAGGCTCTGGGCCTTTTCCAAAAAGACAGCTTCACAGGCATTCGCCTTCTTCACAGGCTCTGGGCCTTTTCCGAAAAGAAAGCTTCACAGGCATTCGCCTTCTTCACAGGCTCTGGGCCTTTTCCAAAATGACAGCTTCACAGGCATTCGCCTTCTTCACGAGCTCTGGCCTTTTCCAAAAAGACAGCTTCCACGGGCATTCGCCTTCTTCACAGGCTCTGGGCCTTTTCCAAAAAGACAGCTTCACAGGCATTCACGTTCTTCACAGGCTCTGGGCCTTTTCCAAAAAGACAGCTTCACAGGCATTCGCCTTCTTCACAGGCTCTGGGCCTTTTTAGGGATAAAACCTCCGGAGGTGCTGGATGTTCCACGCGTTCTAGACTGGCACCCCCTCCTGAGTCTCCAAGCGCGCGGAGCCGGGCCTGGAAACATGAACAACCTTGAATGGGCCCTCCCATATGGGAGAGAGCTTATGAAACCCCTCCCTGGAGAGAACCCGCCTGGGCACGAGGTCCCCTACCTCGAGAGTTCTGGGGCGGATGTTGCGGCAGTGGTATCGTACCAGGACGCCGCCGATGGGTAGAGCGGTCACCAGCGGTTCCCTCGACGACCATGGGTCCTCCGCCAGGGGCAGGCCCTGAGGCACCTCCCCAGCAGAGGGCCTACCTCCTGAGAACGCCTTGCTCTGAACGCCGCGGTGGTGATGCCGGATCTCGGCCCTTCTCCTGCAGCCCCTGACGCCCTCCTCCCGAGGGATAGGAGACTGCGGGAGCGGGGCAGCCGCGCGCTGTGGCGACCTGCACCTCCTGCGATTCATGATTAACATATGCCTGCTCCTGAGGAATTAGTGGTACCCGATAATCGTCGCCTCCAGCGTGGTCGGTGGGGCCTTCACGGGGCTCCTGGAAGAGCTCAGCTTCTGTCGCCTCGTCCCCCTAGCTTGGGCTGAGGAGCGAGCCCTGTTCGCCCTCATGTTGGTGCCCTTGGTCCATCATGTGGGGCACGTATTCTTCTGGGGCCGTCATCTTGAAGGCCGCGCCATAGTGCTCCGCGTGCCATGCAGCTCTGCTTGAGGCGCCCACCTAGGGGTGGTAGCGCGGCGGCCCACTGGGGCCAGGGGTCGCGGCGAGTCCTTCTTCGCTGGCCGGGATCGGAGGCAGCGCTGCTGCGGGACCGGTGCCGACAGCTTCGCCGGTGTTGGAGTAGCCTTGGAGCCCACGGCCGTGGGTGGAGCCCCCGCGCGGGCCGCCCTAGACCTGAGGTAGGTGCTGGGTGCAGAAGGGGTGAGCCCCCGAGGCGGCAAAGCCCAGGAGCTCTGCCACCCGCTCTAGCTGCACATCGCGGCCGCCTTCCAGCAGCCTGCACTGCGGTAGCTCCCGGGCCACCGTGAGCGTGGCCCTCGAGTTCGCTTTGCTCAGCGGGTGTCTGGCGTCGCAGCATGGGCGTGGTTGGAGGCCCTCGCTGCCGCCCGCGCCTGCCGCGCCGTGAGAGTTGTCAAAGCCTGTCCGCGTCGCCCGCAGCTTGCAGCGCCCTGTGGACCGCGAGCTGCCTGGGGCATGGGGTGGAATGAGGCGAGTGGGTCTGCGTGGGCGGGCCAAGCCGCCAAGGGACAGGGGTTGCCCGCCTGGTCGCAGGACATGATGATGATGATGCGACGGGACACAAAGTAGCAGAAGGTGGATCCCGGCGCACCCCTACCTAGCGCGCCAAATGTCGGATTTCGGGTTCCGGTAGACCCTTGAGGTTCGAACACTGGGGTGCGCGCGGAATCTCGCCCTCTACCTACCTGCACCCCGCCGCCTCGCTAGGATCTAAACTATGAAAGGAACAGCACAAGAGACACAAGGTTTATACTAGTTCGGGCCACCATTGTGGTGTAATACCCTACTCTAGTTTGTGGTGTGGTGGATTGCCTCTTGGGCTGATGGTGATGAACAATACAAGGAAGAACAGCCTCGCGAAAGTCTGCTCTTGGCCAGGGCAATGAACTGCTAGGGGGAGTTCAGTCGCTCTCTCTCTCTCTCTGATTCCAGCTTGCCTCTAGCTACTCATTCCAGACCCCCCTACCTTGTGGGTGGCTAGTCCTATTTATAGGCAAAGGCCCGAGGCCTCTTCCAAAATATTGAGCGGGAAGGGTGCCAACAATTGGCCATTTTGAAGGGGAACATCTGGTACACTTATCCTGACTAAAGTTGGTCCTCGCCTGTCAAAGGCTCTGGTGGTGACGCCGGCTTGGGCTCCACAATGACTTCCTTCCTGCCTTTGGACTGGTCTTGGTCTTGTTGCACCGAAACGGACACCTTTGCTCTATGCTCTCGCCTGCGCTTGCTCCCTTTGTACCAAAGAGGAAAGGAGGACACAACGCAGGCTGGCACCCGCCTGGCGCCCTTTGTCGTCATGGCTTGCATCATGGGTACCTCGTGAGGTACCCCGCCTTGATCTCTCCGCCTCCTCGCGAGCCAGCCTGACGAGGCCATGCCTGAGGAAGCTCCCTGTCGTCCGCCCCGCGAGGCTTGGCCCCTCGCGAGGGTCTTGAGCTTGTGTTGATGAAGATGGGCCGTGATGTGCCCCAGAGCCACGCCGCAGGCCGCAGGCAGGCAAGTCTGGGGACCCCCGTTCCCAGAACGCCGACAACACCGCCGGCATAGGCCGCGCGCGCGGGCAAACGTTTGCCAGCCGCGGGTCAGGGCCACACTCCCGGCGACGGAGACCTCCAACGAAGCCCAGGAGTCCCGGCTGCAACAATCGTCCGCCTGAAGCCAGAGGCCGACCGGAGCGCCGGCCGGAAGTTCACCCAGAAAGAAGCGGCAAAGATGGAGCCAGGTGCTGGTCGGCTCGACCGACCACGACGAACTCCGGCAGCACCTCCGCCGAGTGGAAGCACGGCCTAGGGGGCTGCGCAGTCGCGGCACGCCCCCCCGTCGACAACTTGGCGCCCACCTCCGCGCAGGGGATCGCCTCCATGACGGGAAGCCGCTACGGGAGCCACAGGAAGCTTGCGCGGACGGCCTCGACCGTGCTTGGCCGGGGGAGAGTCAGGCCCAACCTGGCGAGCCTTCCCTTCTTCCTCGGCCGAGAACCTCTTCGACAGAGCCATGGAGAGAAAGGAGTAGCAAGAGGGGATGGACTGGAAGGGCTTGCGCCGTTCCGTACTTATAGCGGGAGGAGGCCAACCGTCGGCCTCCACGATCACAGGTAATCATGACCCATTTCTCCGTGCAGGCACTTGTTCAGTCATGCGGTTACCGAGGCGTCGTGGGGAAGCGGAGACGCCCACGACCAATCAATCGCCACGTGGCGCCAAAGGCCGCAGGCTGTTGGGGCCCGCGGCGCTTCGCACTTGCCCCTTCGCTTCTCTGCTAAGCCAAGTCCGGGCGCGCCTTGGGCCCGGGGGCTACTGTCGGCGTTCAGGAACAGGGGTCCCAGACTTGCACTGCGGCCTGCGGCGTGGCTCAAGTGGGGGCCCAGCGTGGCCCAGCTTCATCAGCTCAAGCTTAAGACCCTCGCGAGGGGCCAAGCCTCGCGGGGCAGACGACAGGAACCTTCCTCAGGAGCAGCCTCGTTAGGCAGGCTCACGAGGAGGCGGAGAGATCAAGGCAGGGTACCTCACGAGGGTGCCCCATGACGCAAGCCATGACGATCGAGACCAGGCAGGCGCCAGGCGGGCGCCAGGCGGGCGCCGGCTTGCGCAGTGTCCTCTTTTCCCCTTTGGTGCAAGGGAGGCAAGCACAGGCCCAGGGATCAGGCAAAGGTTACCGCTTCGGTGCAACAAGACCAAGACGAGCAAAGCGGCAGGAAGGAAGTCATCGTGGAGCCCAGGACGGCGTCACCGTCAGAGCTTTTGGCAGCCGAAGACCAACTTTAGTCAGGATAAGTGAGGGAGTCCCGGATTAGGGGGTGTCCGGATAGCCGAACTATCACCGTTGGCCGGACTCCTGGACTATGAAGATACAAGATTGATGACTTTGTCCCGTGTCCGGATGGGACTTTCCTTGGCGTGGAAGGCAAGCTTGGCGATACGGATATATAGCTCTCCTACCATTGTAACCGACTCTGTGTAACCCTAACCTATCCGGTGTCTATATAAACCCGAGGGTTTTAGTCCGTAGGACAACAACAATCATACCATAGGCTAGCTTCTAGGGTTTAGCCTTTATGATCTCGTGGTAGATCTACTCTTGTACTACCCATATCATCAATATTCATCAAGCAGGAGTAGGGTATTACCTCCATCGAGAGGGCCCGAACCTGGGTAAAAACATCGTGTCCCTTGTCTCCCGTTACCATCCGCCTAGACGCAGTTCGGGACCCCTACCGAGATCCGCCGGTTTTGACACCGACATTGGTGCTTTCATTGAGAGTTCCTCTGTGCCGTCGCCGTCAGGTAGGATGCCTCGTCTCGTCTTTAAAGACGATACTCTCGCCAAAGGAGCCTTGGCCGCTGGCCAGACTCTTCGGCTAGGTGGTTTTCTTATGACCGCCATCCGGCCACCAGCGCAAGCGATGACCTCTCGAGTCATCGAAACCAATCTCCATGTTAATTCGGAACTTGCCGAACAGGTAGATCCGGTCGAGCTCTCCTCCGTAAACGAGCTCTTGGATCGCATCGCCACCCTGGGAGTCGCCACAGACTACGACCCGATCGGGCCTAAAACCGATCTGAGAGAGATCAACTCTCCCCAGGCTACCCATCATGTTGCTGTGATAGAGGAGCCATGCGGCAATTCTTCTTCTATCCTAAGGACTAGCTACGTCCGGATTCCCGATCCCTCCATGCCGGATTCCCGCAGAGGGACGGATGTCGATCAAGCCCTGAACTTAAAGTCAGGCGGCGGGTTGGACTCATTGGATAACACTCAAAAATATAAACTTCTGAGTTCGGAAACTTCTCGGCCTCTGAGTCCTAAATTGGACGGGGTTCCGGATCTAGTTCCACCCGCCCACCCAAACATTAGCGATCTCTCTCGAATTCGGCAAGAGCCCGGCTGAAGCGATTACATCATTCTTGGGCCAGATTCCTCCTGGTTATGGACAGGATAAAGCACTGCCGAGAGGAGGACGCGATCCCAATTTTCTGCAATAATTGCACGGACAAGGTAATCCTAAACGCCATAAGTCGTCGCAAAATTACATGCTTTGCTGACTTGGTGACCATAGTACAAAAGTATCGCTGGCGATGGAGAGCGCTCGAAAAGCGAAAGTAAATTTTGGGATAATCCGGCCCGAATACATCCCTAGTCCGAAATAAAAGGGTGCATCATTATCAAGCACACAGGTTAAATACCAAAAAACCAAAACCCCATAAAGGGTACGGAACCGTACTGGAGGGTTGGCTAAACGGACGCTGCAAAGTTCATAGCACAGAGGGCGCCACTCCAACTCATAGCCTTCGAGCATGTTGGATACTACGGCAGGTGGCCAAAAGTGGCGAAGAGATTCTAGCTTTAGAACCCCAGCCCAGCAACACCAGTATGGTGTTAACAGTCTTCGAGACTTTCGCATCAAATAACATGCGAAAACGAACACTCCGCAACCTTGCCGAAGTCTACCAAGTAGCAACAATAAATCCATGGAGTGACACGACTATTACCTTTAATGCCAGTGACGAACCTAAATTCCGAACAGCCCGAGCACCGGCTGCATTGGTCCTCGGTCCGATAGTGAATGACTTTCGCCTTACTAAGGTACTCATGGATGGCGGCAGTGGACTAAACCTCATCTATGAGGAAACCCTACGAAAAATGGAAAATGGTGGAACCACATTGAGCGAAGCGGCACAACCTTTAGAGGAATAATCCCTAGCCGGGAAGCATCTTTGCCTGAGAAAAATCACACTGGGCGTAGTGTTATTTCATGGGACAATTACAGGTCCGAGGAGGTCACATTTCAAGTGGCCCCGTTCAACAGCGGATATCATGCTTTATTAGGACGAGAGGCATTCACAATTTTTCAAGCTATAGCCCATTATGGGTACATGAAGCTTAAAATGCCCGGACCTAACGGAATCATCACTCTAGCTAGTGATCCGAACACAGGACTCCGCGCGGAAAACAAGACAGCCGCACTAGCCCTCGAGGCACTATCCGAAGCCCTAGCGGCCGAGGAACTCACCGCGATGCGCTCCACGGTGAACAGGGACGAGGTGATACTTGATAAAAGATCCAGGTCCACTTCTTTTAAACCAGCGGATGAAATAGTCAAATTCCAAGTCCACCCAACGGACCCTGGAAAGACGGCCTCCATTAGGGCACAATTAAACCCTGATGTAGACGCCGCACTACGAGAATTTCTACAAGAAAACTGGGACATCTTTGCCTGGCACCCTTCAGACATGCCAGGAATCCCACGTCGGCTGGCCGAGCACAGCCTAAATATCCTCAAAGGATTCAAGCCAGTCAAACAGGCTCTTGGCGCTTTTCCAAACCCAAGAGACAGGCCATGGGAGAGGAGCTAGCCAAACTTTTGGAAGCCGGATTCATCGAGAGATATAAAACATCCGGACTGGCTAGCAAACCTGGTGGTGGTACCAAAGAAGGATAAATCACAGGCGCCTATGTGTCGATTTTAAAGACCTTAATAAGGCTTGCCCAAAGGATCCCTTCCCTCCCTCGAATTGATCAAATCATTGACGCTACAGCAGGACACGACTCATTGTGCTTCCTCGACGCGTACTCCGGCTACCACCAAATCAAGATGGCGGAGCCAGACCAAGCTGCAACAGCATTTATCACTCCATACGGCCCGTTCTGCTTCAATAGAATGACCTTTGGGCTCAAAAACGCCGACGCAACCTATCAGCGCATGATTCAGACATGTCTGGCAAACCAGATCGGCAAAACAGTGGAAGCATATGTAGATTATGTGGTCGTCAAAACCAAGCACGTCGAAACTCTAGTAGACGACTTGAGGCTCACATTCGACAATCTTGAAAATATGACATCAAGCTCAATCCGGAATCTTGCGTCTTCTGAGTTAGCCGTAAAGCTCTTGGGCTTCTTTGTGTGCGGTAGAGGAATTGAATCAAACCCAGCAACGATCCGAGATCTGTCACAATTGGATATGCCATAAGACCTCAATCAAATACAAAATTGGCGGGATGCGTGGCAGCTCTAAGCCGCTTTATTTCCCGTTTGGGAGAAAAAGGCGTTACCCCTTTACCGTGTCCTCCGGTAAGACCGAACACTTCGAGTGGGCCGGATGCCGCCACGCCGGACTTCGAAGAAATAAAGGCCATCTTGGCAACAAATCCGGTCTGGCAGCGCCCGGTGTGGGCGAACCAATGCTATTATATATCGCGCAACACATCAAGTTGTTAGCGCGGTGCTCGTTGTCGAGCGAAAGCAGACGGACCACAGGTTCCCTCTTCAAAAACCGGTTTACTATGTGTCCACTGTCCTAACTCCATGCAAGTCCCGGTACCCATACTATCAAAAGATAGCATACGCGGTGTTCATGGCATCCCGGAAGCTGCGACACTACTTTCAAGAGTGCTCAATAACGGTAGCCTTCGAAGTACCTCTTAACGACATTATAAATAACCCATGACGTGGCGGGCGGATTGCCAAATGGGCCATAGAGCTCCTTCCATTCGACATAACTTATAAGCCACGATGAGCTATTAAGTCGCAGGTTTTGGCCGACTTCGTGGCGAATGGACTGAAGCCGAACTCCCTAAAATGCGGCCATACTCCAATGGATCATGCACTTTGACGGCTCCAAAATGTTGGCGGCACTGGGGCTGGCATCGTCCGACGTCCCCAACCGGGGACACAGTCCAATACGTCCCTTCGATAATGTATACGGACTCCAACAACGCGGCGAATCTGAGGCCCATACGCACGGCCTCCGGATGGCAGTCTCCATGGGCATTCAACGCCTAGAGGTGCGCGGGGATTCGAACCTCGCAATATCTCAAATAAATGGAGACTTTGATGCCAAAGATCCGAACATGGCAGCATACCGCAACGCGGTCCTAAAAATGTCAGCACGGTTCGAAGGGCTCGAATTTCATCATATAGCCCGGGATAACAACCAGGCGGCGGATATATTGGCATGCATCGGTGCAAAACGCGATGCCGTCCCGTAACATCTTTACGAACGGCTGTTCAAGCCATCCATTACTATGGGAAGGAGTCCGCAATAACAACCCAGACCCAACCGCACTGCCTAACGCCGAACACTCTGACACAATCGGAGGCTCTGCCACCGAGATAACACCCTCCGCCCATGAAATAATGGCGGTTATCGCCCCGTGGACGGAGCCATTCCTAGCCTACCTAACCAGGCAGGAACTCCCCGAAGACCAAAGTGAGGCCCGCTGCATAGTACGGCGATCTAAAGCCTATAAAGTCCATGAGGGAGAGCTTTATAAGAAAAGCACTACCGGAGTCCTTCAAAGGTGTATCTCCGAAGAGGAAGGCGAAACCTCTGGCTGAAATTCATGCCGGACTGGGTGGGCACCACGCCGCAGCCCGGGCCCTTGTAGGCAAGGCCTTCCGCCGAGATTTTCTTGGTGACAGCTCGGGCATATGCGCAGGATTTAGTCCAACGATCGTCGGTTGCCGACTTTTGCTAACCAAAGCCACATGCCACCCACCGCCCTCGAAACTATACCCATCACACGATCGTTAAACTTTACGGGGGCTTGACATGGTTGGACCCCTTAAGGGAGGAACCCACAAGCAAAAATACCTATTGGTCATGGTGGATAAATTCTCCAAATGGATAGAGGCCAAGCCTGTTAAAACGACTGAATCCGGATCGGTGATAGACTTCATATCAGGGGTAGTGCACCGTTACGGTGTCCCCACGATATCATCGCGATAACGGCACCAACTTCATGGCCGATGAGGTCAAATTATGGTGCAAAAACATGGGCATCAAGCTCGATTACGCCTCAGTCTATCACCCTCAAACCAACGGCCAAGTCGAATGAGCAAATGGTCTAATCATGAGCGGCATTAAACCCAGATTAGTGCGGTCCCTAAACGAATCTAACACGCCTTTGGGTTGAGGCTTCGACTCCGTACTGCAGGGGCTCCGGACCACGCCGAATCGTACTACGGATTCACACCATTCATTATGGTGTACGGCACGCGAGCGATCTTGCCACTGCGACATAATACATGACTCACCTCGGCGTGCGCATGTACGAAGAAAGAGAAGCCGAGCTCGATCGGCAGGACAGTTTGGACGCATTGGAGGAGGAGCGCGACGTGGCAAAGGCTCGCTCCGCATTTTATCAACAGCAGGCTCGAAGATATCAAAGCAGGGAAGTACGGGCCAAAGCTTATAGCGTTGGCGTACTAGTTCTACGCTTGCCGGACAAGAAAAAGGACAAACTCAAGCCCAAATGGGAAGGTCCCTTCATCATCGACCAGGTCCTGACCGGCGGAACATACCGTCTGCTAAGCGCGTCGGACAACCGACTCGAGCCGAACCCATGGAACGCAGCCCGTCTACGAAGATTCTACGCCTAAGTGCTAGACTCCAAGTTCGTCTCCTTCCTCTGTCCACATTTTTTATTTTTGCTGTCTTTTATTTCTCTCCTTCCTCCTTCTTTTTTGCAGCCTCTAGAGGCTCGTTTGCGCTTTGTTCGCACATATTTGATGCGCTGTACGCGCTCATTATACCTAGGGGCTTCTTTACCAGAAGCTTATTTTATACGGGCTTCATGCCCAACACATGCGTTAAACTTCCGCATGTACCTTTTATTCACCATTATATGCATCGATATGACTTAAGTTTTGGCCAAGCTGGGTTGCACGGCTCTGTGCTTACCCCTCGTTCCCGATTGTTCGGCTAGGTGGTAAAGGGAGCACCTCGGTGATTATTCTTGCCGGGTCAGCGGATGTGTACCTCAGACTGGGTGAAGCCGAAAAGCTAGCGTTCTTAAGGGAATATTGATTCGGTGAACTGAAAGATGATTTTTAAACTATTTACCCATCTGCCCCGGATGATTTTCTGCTTTCATAGCAGCTTTGACATGCACTTTAGGGCATGCATCCCAGCGAAAGGAACCCTTAATGTAACTATTCTCCTGGAAAATGTTTCTTACTATCCATGTAATATAACAAAACTAGTTGGGCACTTATGCGACATACAGCACTAATGACCCCTACGCCTTGTCTCCATGCATACCACGGTTCTTATATAACCACGAAGGTATTCGGACACACTCCGGACTATTGGGTCCTGAGGTCGAAGCGAAAAGGTCTGCTATGACAAACGATCTACAATCCGGCTAGAAGACATTTTTCATGACATATTTATTTACAAAGTCAACTTGACTCATTGTATTCCTCCTCAATGCCATCTAACAGGCTATCTAATTTACAATCTTGCTGAGAATACTTGGCGGCCAATTCTACTTGGCCATACACTAAGCTTCTGAGGATCTCCTTCCCATCAGGCCCCACAGGTCCGACCTCGGCCATGTGGTTTGGAGTCGACAACCGTGTCTGCGTCATCACCATGGCCCGAGCCTCCTGGCGCCTGACGGCAGGCCGATATCTTCCATAGTCGGAAGTGCCGCCGTGCTCCTTGAAGCCGCTCCGCCAGCTCTCCAATGCCTTGGGCGGGGAGATAGATGGCCACAAGGCTGGCCGACGCCTTTCATCACCTGCCGAACTTCGTTAGATGCGGTAGCCGACGATTCGGGAAGAAGATCACCCGAAGAACTGGGCATCTCCTCTTGAGGGCGACTGTGAGCAAACCTACATACATGTTTATGTTAGTCGCCTTCCTCGCCGAACTCTTTCAAAGTTCGTTCAAGCACTCTTGAAAATGCCGCGCCCGAAGCCGTCGATTCTCGCTTTACGAGTCGGACAACTGAGCACGAACATCCTTTAGTTCCTCACCCGGTTGGGTGTTGGCATCTTGGAGGTTATTTTTCTCCTGCCGCAACCTCGTAAGCACGCTCTCGCCGACCTTTAGGCGGCGTAAGAGTTGTTGCTGTCCGGATCTAGTCCTGCGCCATCTCGCAATATTTTTGTCGATTTACACACCGCCGCACTTCATAAACTATTTATCTTTTGAAACATATGTTACGGAGGGGTCTCTGTGGATCCCCTGTTGCGGCTAATGCTTGACCTCAAGTTGGGCCTTGCATTCTTCAAGCTCACAGGGACAGTCGGGTATTCTTTTACGTAAGACCTGCATAACAAATGATCCTTAAATCAGTTATTCTAACTACTTTAAGTCTCGGAGACTCTTGGCATATATAATCATCAAATTTTCTCACCCGTATGTCCTTTACATACTGCTGCGTGGCTCTGGCTAGACCATCTTGAGCTGACGGAGGTGCGCATCTCCCGAATCGAAGGCATTCAAGGCCTCTTGGGAGAATCGGCGTCACGAAGAACTGTCCGTGGCGCCTATGATTCATGGCGCTCTCCACCTCGGAGTTGGTGGCGGACAATTTGTCGGCATCCTGCATGCGAGGAGCATCCGACGCACGTCTCGTGCTCGCCTCAGCCTCCGGACCCGGCTTTGAAGCCTGGCCGGTGAAGGTTCGATTGGCAACCTCCCCGGACTCAGTCTGGCGAGCGCTCTTTTTCCTGAAAAGAGCGTCAGCGTTAGTACGCCTTCCAGGAATCCATCCTAGGAACATGGTGACACGGCGTACCATTGCGGTGGAGTTTCAATCCGGACCGCACTCCTTTTTAGCCTGCGGGGCCGTACTGCCCTTTGTTGGCCAGCCGCCGCGGGCTCGGCTTCCTGCCTCGAAGGTACCCCCTGCGAAACACCATTGGTATACGGTGATCAAAAAATAAGCATGGGTGGGTCATTATCGAGTTTTGGGACCTTGGTCTCGATTACTGTGATTTGGAAGTATTCCGGGTAATGTCGGCCGTAATGGCAACCAAAGCATTGTAGATGCTAAGTTGGTAGAACACCCGTTGATCAACTCCACCTTTATATCCGGATCCTCTTGGAGGTGGATCGAGGGACCGTTCGGATCCTCGGGTTGTGGGGAGGGCTGTGTATCTTCTCCGCAGTCCGGCGCGATTCTGCTTGTGAAACCATGAAATGAGATATTTAACCACGGGAACATGGATCGGACAGGTCACAAAGATGTTTGCTTACCCGGCTTCGAGGATTATTCAAGAAAACTCCTTGATGGATTGATGCGAGGAAATCCTCCTCCTCCCTTTATACATAGCAGACAAGATCTTCACCAGTTCGGTGTCCAATCCCGGCCCTTTGGGGCCATGGGGGGGGGCATCGTCCTCCCCATTGAAGTCCCACATGGGGTGGCCCCTATATTGGTGCCGCTGCACCCCCCCCCCCCCCCCTCATAATGCAGATTGCCATGACTCATGGTTAATCCGGCATGAGCCAAGATAACCTTATTCGCTCACAATAAAGGACGTCTGGTCATCTTCCCTCCGGGGAGCCGAGGTGCCGGCTTAGGCGCTTCTTCGAGAGGAGCATTGCTGAACTCCGGAAGGCCGATCCGAACAGGATCCGGCAATGGGACGTCCTCCATATAAAACCATTCCAAAGGCCAGTCTTGGACGCCTTCTTTGGGAGCTCCGGATAGGTATCCGTCCCGGCGATGCGCCATAGCTCGGCTCCGCCCACTTGATATATTGACCCCTCATGAGAACGGGGTACTAGGCAGAATAATCTCTTCCATAGCCCGAAATGAGCCTCGACGCCCAAGAATAGCTCGCAGAGGGCCACGAAGCCCGCAATGTGCAAAATGGAGGCATGCGTAAGGTGGTGCAACTGGAGGCCGTAGAACTCCAAGAGCCCCCGGAGAAACGGATGGATTGGAAATCCGAGTCCTCTTACTAGTACCCGCTCTCCTTTAGAGGGATCGGGGACACTCTCCGCTTGCTTTCCGCCCTTGTAGGTGGAGAGTCCGGCTCGAACCAAGAAATCCCTTGGTTTGGAGTATAACTAGCTCGCTATGCGGGACTGAGCATCTCTCCCAGTTTCCAGGCTGAGGGCTGGGAGTGCGAGAGGAGGAGTCGCGTCGACTGTCCATGATGGAATGGGCTTTGGTCAGGGGCGCTCCGATGAAAGCTCGGAAAGGAGGGATGATGTGACTCAGATCTAGATCCTCGCCCCTTTTATAGGCAGCTCATTTGCGCAGCTAGGGGGGTAATTGTAAAATACCTGGCCTTTCGCATTCATTCAAACACGTGGAAGATGGCCATTATTGGGCGTAGAAGCCAAGGAGCACAAAGATTTATCGGAAGCGGACACTATTCGACAAGTATATGGAATTGGAGAAGAACCCGCCTCGCAATGCCGAAGACAATCAACGACCGGACTCATCGTCATTGAAGCCTGGTTCGGGGCTCTTGAGGAGTCCCGGATTAGGGAGTGTCCGGATAGCCGAACTATCACCGCTGGCGGACTCTGGACTATGAAGATACAAGATTTAAGACTTCGTCCCGTGTCCGGATGGGACTTTCCTTGGTGTGGAAGGAAAGCTTGGCGATACGGATATGTAGATCTCCTACCATTGTAACCGACTCTGTGTAACCCTAACCTATCCGGTGTCTATATAAACCGGAGGGTTTTAGTCCGTAGGACAACAACAATCATACCATAGGCTAGCTTCTAGGGTTTAGCCTCTACGATCTCGTGGTAGATCTACTCTTGTACTACCCATATCATCAATATTAATCAAGCAGGAGTAGGGTATTACCTCCATCGAGAGGGCCCGAACCTGGGTAAAAACATCGTGTCCCTTGTCTCCTGTTACCATCCGCCTAGATGCACAGTTCGGGACCCCCTACCCGAGATCCGCCGGTTTTGACACCGACGATAAGTGTACTAGATGTCCCCCTTCAAAATGGCCAATTGTTGGCGCCCTTCCCGCTCATTATTTGGAAAGAGGCCCAGGGCCTCCCTCTATAAATAGGACTAGCCACCACAGAGAGAGTGGGGGAGACATTGACAAGAGAGGGAGAGAGAAGCGGCCGAACTCACCCTAGCAGTTCGTCGCACCAGCTCAAGAACAGCCCCTCGCGAGGTTGTTCTTCCTTTGTACTGTTCATCATCAGCCCGTGAGGCAATCCACCACACCACACTCTGGAGTAGGGTATTACACCACATCGGTGGCCCGAACCAGTATCAACCTTGTGTCCCTTGTGTTGTTTATCGTTCGTAGTTTAGATCCCTCACTAACCATTCACGCGTGAGTTGGTAGGGGAAAGATCTCCGTGCGTACCCTAGTGTTCGAACCTCAAGGGTCTGCCGGAACCCGAAATCCGACACGGAGTACACATCCAGAAAGCTTAAACGCTCGCAACCCGCCGTAGCATCAATAATTTGATCAATACGGGGAAGGGAAAAAGTTTCTGCTGGGCAAGCTTTGTTGAGATCTGTGTAATCCACACACATCCACCAAGTGCCATTTTTCTTAAGGACCAGCACCGGATTAGCCAACCACTCAGGATGGAAGACTTCAATGATAAATCTAACCGCTAAAAGCTTGGCCACTTCTTCTCCAATAGCTTTGCGTCTTTCTTCATTGAACCACTTAGGATCAACATTAAGTGTGTGCTCAGCGAGTTCTCTCGGTACACCTGGCATGTCAGAAGGCTTCCACGCAAAGATGTCTCGATTCTCACGGATGAACTCGATGAGCGCGCTTTCCTATTTAGGATCCAAGTTTGCGCTGATGCTGAACTGCTTGGACGAATCGCCAGGTACGAAGTCAACAAGCTTAGTCTCAGCAGCCGATTTAAACTTCAGGGCCGGGTCGTGCTCGGTAGTTGGCTTCTTTAACAGAGTCATATCTGCCGGATCAACATTATCCTTGTAAAACTTCAGCTCCTCTACGGCACAAACTAACTCAGCATAAGCCGCATCACCTTCTTCGCACTCCAGAGCGATCTTGCGGCTCCCATGGACAGTTATAGTTCCCTTGTGACCCGGCATCTTGAGCTGAAGATAGACATAACAAGGCCGTGCCATAAACTTAGCATAAGCCAGCCGTCCAAACAGGGCGTGATAGGGACTTTTGATCTTCACCACTTCAAAGGTTAAGGTTTCTGATCTTGAGTCATGCTCATCCCCAAAAGCCACCTCCAGGGCTATCTTGCCAACAGGATATGTTGATTTACCAGGCACCACACCATGGAACACCGTACTGGACGGTCTAAGATTTTTATCTGTTAACCCCATGCAACGGAAAGTTTCATAATACAGGATATTGATACTGCTCCCTCCGTCCATGAGTACCTTTGTGAACTTGTAACCTCCTACCTGAGGTGCCACCACCAACGCCAACTGACTCGGGTTGTCAACCCGGAGTGGATGATCCTCCCTGCTCCACACAATCGGCTACTCAGACCACCATAAGTAATGGGGCACTGCCAGTTCAACGGAGCTTACCGCTCTCCTATGAAGCTTCTGGTCACGCTTGTCCAACCTAGTGGTGAAGACATGATATTGCTCACTATTCAACTGCTTTGGATTGCTCTGGTAACCCGACTGCTGCTGCTGGCTTTGGATTGAACTCTTGCATGATATAGCAGTCCTTCCAGAGGTGCGTGGCCGGCATCTCCTTCGTCTCATGTTTCGGGCAGGGCTGGTTTAATAGGTAAGACAGACGGTCCGGGTTAGGGTTAGGTGCCCCATTGCACCGGGGCGGTTTACCCTTGAGCTGTTGGCCCTTATCCTGCGCACTGGCATTGGCCACAAAGTCCACGCTATGGTCCGCTTTACGTTTACTGCCGTTTCCATGACCCGCTGGGCTGTGGTGCTGCCCCTTGGCGTTGCTGCTCTTCTTTCCCTTCCCTGCCTTATCATCATCTGACTCGGGATCCTTGTTACTATCAGAGTCAGCATACTTTACTAAAGCGGCCATGAGGGTTCCCATGTCAGTGAAATGGCGTTTCATCCGTCCCAATTTCAACTTCAGAGGCTTAAACCAACAATTACCTTCCAAGGTCAGAACTGCAGTGTCAGCGTTGATGCGGTCCAATGAATGCAAAATTTCCGAGACCCGGCGTACCCACTGGGTTGTTGATTCTCCTTCCTCCTGTACACAGGCGGCTAAGTCCACAATCGATATGGGCTGCTTGCATGTATCTTTAAAATTCCGGATAAACCGGGTTCTAAACTCGGCCCATGATCTGATAGAATTAGCAGGTAGACTTTTTAACCAAGTATGAGCCGTCCCTTCTAGCATCATGGTGAAGTACTTCGCACAAGCTGCATCATCCACATCCAGCATCTCCATGGCCATCTCATAGCTTTCAACCCATGTCTCCGGGGGTAAACGGGCAGTGTAATTTGGCACCTTGCGCGGGCCCTTGAAATCCTTGGGCAGGCGTACATAGTGTAATGTCGGGACGAGACACGGCACCCCCAAAGAGCTAGAGGTAATTCCTGGCTCTCTCACCATGGTTGGACGAACCGGAGTAGGCTGACGTGCTTCATACTGCACTGCTAACTCGGCCTCCCTGCGCGCGCGAGCCCGGTCCACCACCTCCTGAGCATCACCAGCACCTCCTACCGGGTTGTGGCCACGGGGCGGTTCACGGTTCCCCGCATTGCTTGACACAGCCGGTTCATCCATACGCCTGCTATAACTCCGGCTTGGACGGGGGGTGGAAAGAATCCGATCACGGCTGTATGAATAAGCCTCCTGTTGCTCCAAGACTGTCCGAAGAAGCTCTTTAACCCGACGCGTCTCGATCGCCGCTGGAGAATTGCCTTCCGTTGGGATAGCTTCCATCCGTGAAGCGGCTGCAACAAGATTGTCAATTGGAGTAGAGTAAGGACCCGGTGGTATTGGAACAGGCTGCATCATGTTGTTGTTCTGTCGAGGCGGACCCATCAAACGGGGCTGAACTGGCGCCCCCGCTCCAGGTGCCTCCGCCCGGATTACTACCGGCGGGTTACTGGTCCCTGTATCTGGGGTGTTAAAGAGGTTCCTAGCATCATAAACCGGAGGCAGGCGAGACCGATGTCTTCTCTTTAGGACTTCGTGCGATGCATTCTGATCTAGCATAAGCCGGTAAGCCTGTGCATCTAAAGCGGCCCGCTCTGCGGCCATCCTGGCATCCTCAGCTGCCAAATCAGCCTTGGCCTGGGTAATCTGATCCCTTACCTTCGCGACTTCCGCATTGTGCGCATCCTGATCCGCCGGGTTAACCTCCACCATTAGTGTTGCCAGCGCATCAAATAGATCAGATAAGACCTGAGTCGGCGGCGACAGTGGCCTCTGCCTGACGCTGCCGCTCTTCTGTGATCGAAGAGTGGAGCGCCGCCGTGTGTACCGCCATGAAGATTCCAACCCGGTGTGGCAAATCAGAGGGTCCGAATCATCGTCTCCATCGGAACAGCCTCCAATCCGGCCATCTTGTAGCTGATATAACGACTCGGTCTCTCCGGTCGATGACTCGTCGCCGGAATAAACGACGGTCTCACCTCCAGATTCCGATCTGTCCTCGTACTCCCCTCCATGGATGACTCCCATAAAGGCACGCTTCATGGCAGGCTTCACCCGGGCAGATCGCGCATGCTGAGCCGTTTCGACAAGGTCGATGCAGATGTCCGGCTCAGGGCCCGGTTCGCCGATCTTGCCGATGAAAACGTGTATGCCACCAAAGGGGACCCGATACCCATACTCTATTGAGCCGGCCTCGGGGCCCCATCCTGCATCGTCGATGTAGAGCTTGTCGCGGCGACTCTTGGTCATCCGGCCACAGCGTAACCCTTGAGTCCTTCGAAGTTGCCCTCCAAGAACTTGAAACCATCGTGCGATAGCCCCACGGTGGGTGCCATCTATCATGGTTTGGTCACGGCAGATGTCCTTGTGAAAGGACTTAGTCGTTGAGCCATCGCTGCGGGTTAGCTTAAAGGGGTTAAAGCGGACAAGGGACGCAAGAGAGTTTATACTAGTTCGGCCCATTACGGTGAAGGTAAAAGCCTACGTCTAGTTGTGATGGAATTGATGGGGTTTTGATGACCAGGGAGCGAATACGCTTTGCCTGAGTCTCGAGTTGTTGTCTGTTGTCCTGATCCGCCGCCAGGTCGTCCCCTTATATACATGGGTGACACCCGTCGGATTACAGAGCCCCGAGACCGGCTCATAAACGTGTTTGGTTCGGTCTCTGCTCTTTCTATCTTACCATACAAGTTACATACCAATACCGGTTCACGGCTGCAGGCCTTAAACCGGTTCTGGGCCTTGGGCCCCTATCTAACATTCCTATCTGCCTTCATGGGCTTCTAGCATACTCAACTACTGACGAAGTTAACCCGACCTGTCCTGGCCGGTTTACGCACAGTAGTAATATCCCCAACAAGCTGCATGACATTCTTTGGGCCGTCCATGATGGAAAAACCCGTGGTAGAAGCGAGGGGGAGGAAAATTTCGGGTAATTGCCGGTTACGGTGGGAGGTCGGGGGCCGAGCGATGCGCTGCTTTCTCGTGACACGTCTGGCGTGTGTGTGCGAGGCGTTGGCTCTAACTGAACTCGAGCGACGTTGGGGCTCTAATCGAACTGGCGATTGCCTTTGAAGGCTACGACATCGATCCGAGCAATCGATCGATGGCTGTTAATCGAACCCGATCGAGTGATTCTTCGCCATCGCTGCTAATCAAGCGGATCGATTGGATGAACAAAGTGAGTTTTATGGGGTTTGGATGAACAGTGAGCGGTGGCGTTGCCTCTGGATGAACAGGACCCCGTGGTATGGAGGGCTGGATGAAGAGTAGATAGTGGAGGGGTGGCCGTGGAGGGGTGGTTGAACAGGACCCCGTGGTGTGGAGGGCTGGATGAACAGTAGACGGTGGAGGGGTGCCCATGGAGGGGTGGTTGAACAGTAACCAATGGAGTAGCGCGTGGTGGAGGCTAGATGAACAGGAGCCCATGGAGGCTGGAGGAGGTCGACGGTAGCCCTAAGAGGCTGGAGGAGGTCGACGGTGGAGATGAACAGTATCCCGTGGAGTCCCGTTTTGCGGTACGCCACACCCCTCCCAATGAACAGGACCCCCGTTTCGACCGTAGCGCTCCAACACAAGTCCGTTTCGTAAGTTTTGCAGTATGCCACACCCCTCCCGATCAACAGGAACCCCGTCTCGACCGTAGGAGGTCCGTTTCGTCCGTTTTGTGGTACGCCACACCCCTCCCGATCAACAGGACCCCCGTATCGACCGAAGGAGGTCCGTTTCCTCCGTTTGCGATGCCCACACCCCTCCCGATCAACAGGACCCCGTTCCGACCGTAGGAGGTCCGTTTCCTCCGTTGTGCGGTACGCCAGGCCTCGTTTCCATCGCCTGTTCCGTCCAAGCACTCCCGATGAACAGGACCACGCATTCCGTTCCGACCCAGACGGTTGGCTCCCACGCGTTCTGTTGCCTCCCGGTGAACACGACGCATTCCGTTGCCTCCCCAAGAACACGACGCATTCTGTTGCCTCCCCATGAACACGACGCACTCCGTTGCCTCCCCATGAACACAACGACAACATTGTTTCTCCGTTCCGACCCAGCCATGTACACGAGCCCTGGCCGTACATATGCGCGAGTAGGCGTTCGAGACCCCGCCCGTATTTACACATACGTGGCCATATTTTCTTTCTTGCACCCTGGCCGATGTACGTACGTGTACATGCTACATGCGCGCCTCTACTACGACACGTGCGCGCCTCTACAACGAACAGTATGTACGTACACGTTCGCGACCAGAATGACGACGCTACGTACGCTTTGACCAGGTGGGTCCCGACCGCCGTGCACTTCCTTGCGAGCGAACATGTAGCTCATGGGTCCCAGCAGTCAGGGGGCGAATCGTTTTTTTTTGCCCGGACGCACTTCCTTGCGTGCGAAGATGTAGCTGGTGGGTCTGAAGTCAGGGGGCGAATCATTTTTTTTTGCCCTTACGCACTTCATTGCGTGCGAAGGTGTAGCTGGTGGGTCCCAGCAGTCAGGGGGGAAACCCTTTTTTCACGAAATACGGTGGCCCGTCCGGTGGATCCCCGCTGTCAGGTGGAGGAATAATTATTTTGCACGTAATAAGGAGGCACTTCCTTGCTACGGCCGTGGACCAGCTGTTAGCGTCTCCACGCACAGTACTCTTCCGATGGAAGTCGGTCGTTGACCACATTGACCACGCTGCGCCGAGAGCACCACGGCGGTGGACGACGGCGAGGCCTAGGAAGGGGACGACACGGAGGTAGGGAAGACTCGGCAGTTGTTTCCCACGCGGAGGGGAGTACGACTGTACGAGGGTTTAATGGTTCATCTACCGTCACCGGAGAATAACAGCAGGTGTGGGTGACTAGAGGGATGGCTAGGACAGCGATAGGAGTACGGTGGGGCGATGAGGCATGCGCGGCAGCACAGCCGGCCGCGGGGAGGAGGGAGCAGGCAGTTCCGTCCGCGCTTGTTTGAGCGGCTGGAACAGGAAGAGCAGAGATTGAAGAAGCACGACGGCGGTTGGATGGACATCCAACGATCCTTGCTAGTCGTCAACCTTTTTTAGGAAAGCCTCAAATCTGTGGAAAACAGCATACAACCCATCCGCCATTATTTCTAATAATTTACAACCCATTTGCTAATTCTTAAGGTTTTTTTGAGCCCATATTCTTTTGTTAGCATTACAGCCCATATTGTGGCCACGGTTAAAAATTATATGAAATTTTGCATATTTCAAAAGCGGTCCGAACTGTTTTTAATCCCGAAACTTCGACTCACATTCAAACTGATTTTAAAAATAAATGTATATGAATATAAAATCCAACAGATTCTCCACGCATAAAAATTAATGTCATTTAAAATCTTGAAATGAAAAAAAGGATATTTGAAACTAATTGCCGGTTTGATGTGTTTTATAAATGTACAGCCAATTTCTCATTATTGATGGGCCATTTTCTCGGCCAGCCGAATGAAAGCTCTCCTCGTCTTGAAAGATTTGTAGCCCAACAGGCCTGACAAAGCGACTTACTTGGCAAATCACAAAAAAACTAGGCTCTGGCCGTGGACCCAGCTATCAGCCTCTCCACGTACAGTACTCTTCCGATGGAAGTCGTTCCTTGACCACGTTGACCACGCCGCGTGGAGAGCACCAATGCGGTGGACGACGGCGAGGCCTAGGAAGGGGACAGCGCGGAGCCAGGGAAGACGCGGCCGTGGAAGCCCGCGCGGAGAGGAGTACGAGGGTTCACTGGTTTGGCTGCGGTGTGAGGCTGCCGTCGCCGCAGGGCCTGGCCAGCGGTGGGAATAGTAGGGGGCGGTGAGGCCTCTGCGGCAGCAGAGCCAGCCACGGGAGGCAGGAGCATGCGGCACGACCGGCGCTGCTTTGGGCGGCTGGAGCAAGAATACCAGAGGTTGCAGAAGCACTATGGTCGTTGGATGGATATCGTACGGTCACTGGAGCTAGAATCGTTCATATTGACTAAGTTGACAAAGCCCTTCGTCCCCGTCAACTTAGTAGGCCCACAAGTCATCCTCCCACCAAGGTGGGTCCCAGCTAGCCGGGGGAGTATTCATTTTTTTGTGCGTAATAAGGAGGCACTTCCGGCGGGTCCGAGCAGATAGCGGGGGGAATGTTTTGTTCGTGAAATACGGTGGCCCGTCCGATGTGTCCCAGCAGATAGGGAGAAATGATTTTTTTCGCAAAATACTGGTGGCCCGTCCGGTGGGTCTCCGTTGTCAGGTGGAGGAATAATTATTTTCCGCGTAATAAGAGGCACTTCCTTGCGGCTACCGTGGACCCAGCTGTCAGCCTCTCCACGTACAGTACTCTTCCGATGGAAGTCGGTCGTTGACCACATTGACTACGCCGCGCCGAGAGCACCACGGCGGTGGACGACGGCGAGGCCTAGGAAGGGGATGACGCGGAGTCGGGGAAGACGCGGCAATGGATGCCCACGCTGAGAGGAGTACGAGCGTTCACTGGTTCGGCTGCGGTGTGAGGCTGCCGTCGCCGCAGAATAACAGGGGGTGTGGGTGAGTGGAGGGATGGCCTGGCCAGTGGTGGGAGTAGTATGGGGGCGGTGAGGCCTCCGCGGTAGCACAGCCGGCCACGGGAGGAAGGAGCAGGCGCCACGACCGATGCTGCTTTGGGCAGGTGGAGCAAGAAGACCAGAGGTTGAAGAAGCACTATGGCCGTTGGATGGACATCATACGGTCACTGGAGTATTGACTAAGTTGACAAAGCCCTCAGGCCCCGTCAACTTAGTAGGCCCACAAGTCAGCGCAGCAATATGGTGGGTCCCAGCCTAGTGGGGGTATTCATTTTCTTGGGCGTAATAAGGAGGCACTTCCTTGCGTGCGAAGATATAGCTGGTGAGTCCGACCTGTCAGCGGGGGGGACGTTTTTTTCGCGAAATACAGAGGCCCTTCCTGTGGGTCCTAGCTGTCAGGTGGAGGAATCATTATTTTCTGCCTAATAAGGAGGCATTTCCTTGCGTGCGGCCGTGGACCCAGCTGTCAGCCTCTCCACGTACAGTCCACTTCCGATGGATGTAGGTTGTTGACCACGTTGACCAGGCGGCGCCGAGAGCACCAGGGCGGTGGACGATGGCGAGGCCTAGGAAGGGAACGACACGGAGCTAGGGAATACTCGGCAGTTGTTTCCCATGCGGAGGAGTACAAGGGTTTATCGGTTCATCTGCCGTCGCCGGAGAATAACAACATGTGTGGGTGAGTAGAGGGATGGCTAGGCCAGCGATGGGAGTACGGTGGGGCCGTGAGGCTCTTGTGGCAAAGATAGCCGACGCATGGAGGAGGCAGCAGGCAGTCCCGTCGGCGCTTGCTTGAGCGGCTGGAGCATGAAGAGTAGAGATTGAAGAAGCACGACAGCCGTTGGATGGACATCCAACAGTCATTGCTCTCGTGTGTTCACTAAGTTGACAGGGTGTTGCATGTGCGTCAACCTTTTTTTGTGAAAGCATACGCGTCAACCTGTAGTAGGCGCACAAGTCAGCCTCAAATCTGCGGAAAACAACATATAGCCCATCTGCCATTATTATTAATAATGTACAGCCCATTTGCTAATTCTTAAGAATTTTTTTAGAGCCCATTTTCTTTTTGTTAGCATTAAACCCCATATTGTGGCCCTGGTTAAAAAGTATACGAAATTTTTCATATTTCGGTGCGGTCAACTGTTTTTAATCCAGAAATATCGATTCACATTCAAACTATTCTGAAAAATAATTTATATAAATATAAAGTCCAAATAATTGTCCACGCATAAAATCAATGGAATTTAAGATCTTGTAATGAAATAAATTGAAACTAATTCCCGGTTTGATGTGTTTTAAAATGTACAACCCATTTCTGGGCAAACCGAATGAAACTCTCCTCGTCTTGAAAGATTTGCAGCCCAATAGAACCGATAAAGCAAGTAGGCCTTGTTTGGGTATTTCTTTAAAAAAACAGAATTGGGCTAGCCATTTTCAGCAAGAAAAAAACACAACTGGGCTCATGATGTGGTAAACATAAATAAAACCCTGGCTAGACGGGCCACAGCCCCCGCAAAGTCCCATTGTTACCCTGATCCATCGCTAAAAGTAGTATAAATAACAACTGCTTGTTCCTCAAAAAAAAACTACGCGACTTGCTGGGTCCCTGGTGTCAGCCGCTCGTAGTGTAATTCTCTCGTTTATTGACTATGTTGACAATGGTGTGAACCCCAGATGTCCAACCATTAGGAGGAACCATATTTTTGGGCTTGTATATAGAGGCACTTGCTTGCGTACTGCCATGACGCTGGTGGGTCCCTACTGTCATCCTCTCCACGTACAGTCATCTCCTTGTTCCTCTCGGTTGTTGACGACGTTGACAACGCAAGAGGGCGGCGCACCTCTCACGGCGAGCGAACCAAGGCCGCAAGGCGGAGGACGACGGCGAGGCCTCGGACGGAATGAACAAGAGCCGTTGAACATGCGCTGGTCGATCGCGTGAGGGGAGAATCTGAGGTTGATCGTTCGAACGCAGTGCGTGTTGGGGCTGACATCACGGAGAATAACGGGGCGTGTGGGGGAATAGAGGAGGGACTGGCCAATGTTGGAGAATGCGTCACGGTAGGGCGGCGGGCGCAGCCGACCATGGGAGGCGGGAGCAAAGGCGGAGCCGACGGGTGGTTTGGTTTGGGCGGTGGAGCAAGAAGAAGACAAGAGATAGAAGATAAGACAGATGTTGGATGTCAATCCAACGGCCGGTAGGCGTAATCGTTTGTTGGTGGCTAGTAAGTCAACACCACCTTGGATAGGCTATTTCCTCGCGGGTCCCAACTGTCAGAATCCAAATCCGTCACGGTCATGCATCCTTTCCTATGAAAATTTACAGCCCATTTGATGTGCTAGTTTGAAATAAGTTTGTGGGTGCTGGTGGGGGCTAATCACTTGGCTTTTGTAATGCACAGTGAGCTCAAGCAGCCGGCAAGAGTTATGTTATTTCCCTTGGTTGGGATTTGTTACAACATTTCACTATAAATTTAACAAATGGCAAGCCATTTGCCTTGTTTCAAAGAAAATATGACAGTCACAGCCGAGTTGAAAAGGGCAGGAACATCTAACTCCAGCTTACAAACTGTACAAAAGCACGAGGGTTAATTGTTCATCAGGTTTACAAAAAACCCAGTTGAATAGGGCAACAACATCTAACTCCAAAGACTGTTTTTCGGCGATCACAGTCAAATGGATCGGACAGGTCCATAGAATGAACATCTGGGTCGTAAAATTTACTGGATTATGACCACAATATGTTGTAAATAGAAGCCCAGACGCTCGTAAGCTCTTTTGCCCACCTAAAACTCATTTTTTCCTCTTGACATACCCATCATCAAAACCATGTCATTGATAAACTTAAGCCTGATGGACAATAGTAACCTCGCATTCAGCAGGAAGAATGTTACAAATCTTGTGTTTGCACGGTTGGCTACATATCGTTCTAGCGTTATTGTCTTCAATCGAATCTCATGAGAAGTGAGAAATCCCCATGCTTACGAATCCACCGATTGGTTGTAACTTTCTTACCCGTCCTGTTGCCTAAATATACATGAAGATTGAAAACAGTTAAGGTCTAAAAGAAGAGTGTTGAAAGAGCAACGGCTGAGCAGTTAATTCTAGTACACTATATGCGGGCTTCCAATGTGCGTGAAATTATCACTTTTATATACAACTTCTCCAGACATTGGAAGCATTGCAGCAAGCCAATAATCTTGTTCAGATCAAAACTATTCATTTGGATATATAAGATTTTACAGAATCCATCACCATTGATAGGCCATCCATGGAGAAACTCTTCATTGAGCATAGAACATAATATTAGTACAAAATGTGTACTCCAAGATGATATATAAATTATGTGAGAAATTTAAAATGCAGCTTATGGTTACAAGTCTAGATGATAATATAAAGTACCAGAAGAACTGTGGAGCCAAACACCATATTGAAATGAGCACAGAGATCATGTATTAAACCCAAGGTCTCCAGTTTAGGCGCCGAGAGGACGGTTATTTGCAACGGTGAATAACTAGAATCAAGGATCAACCTTTGAAGTGAAGGGGCATCTTGGATGATGAGCTCCCTTCCGTCAAAAGAAATTCCAATTCTTACAAGGTTAGGCGACTTTATTTGGAGACAACCGATTCTAACTGTGAAAATAAGCACCAAGCACTCCAGTAGCGAGGGCAAGCTGGAGTGGATGATGTTGTGCAATGAGGCCTCCGATATCTGAACCCGCACAAGTGAAAGTTTCTTGAGAAATGGGAGTCGAAGGTTTAGTACCAGTTATGCGGTAGGTAGCACAAAGACAAAGGTGGTAGTGTGGAGAGAGGAGGAAAACCGCGAGATGGACATCGGTGCTGAGGGCACAAGTTCATGGCGTTCGGTATGTGGTATGTGATTCCCAGGGGAATAGTAGAACTCAAGCAGCTGTAGTTCTGTGAATTCAGGGGATTTCAGCCAGGCGTCCACCGTGCAAGGCATGGTTTGCTTGCTTAGGTAGCATGACGGGATGCAGAGGCTTTGAACGGAGCCTTGGTGGGAGGCGATGATGGCTCTGGGGATTTCAAAATCATTGAAGAGAGATAGCTGACGACAGTCGAGATTAATGGGCACGGCGCGCCATAGAGGGCGCCACCAAATTGAGAGGACTTGGGTGCGACAACAATCCTTGGTGGGGAGAAGCGAGATGATCTCCCCAAGGATAGCGTCCGGGAGATAGCTGATGCGGTCCACCCGAGATTCTACGGGTTCCTGGGATCCGGTGGGGGCGGGGTCGCCGCTTCTCCCAGCCTTGCCGTGTGCGGGATCTACAACAGGCGTCGCCCGTGGCGGAGCCTCATCTTCTTGGTATTTGGGGTCACCGACTCCATTTTCCTCGAGGGATGCTATGTCAAGGCCACGGATTTGAGCAGAGTAACGAATGACGAGCCTAGTTGTAGTGCGAGCGAAGAAGAAGGGGAGCTGGGGGTTTTCTTTAGGAGTGAAGAAGAAGGGGAGCTGGGGTTTTCTGTAGGAGTGAGGTGAGGAATTTGGGGGTACGAGTGGACCGAGCTGACGTGAGGTGGGTGGGAGTGATGAGGAAGAAGAGCACCCAGGTTTTTTTTGGGGAGGGGGGGTGTGCTGGGTGTGGGTAGCGCCTCTCATTCAGTAAATATATGGGCTTTTGAATTGATTTTACTATTTACTAGTGTGGATGGGCTGTTTTGTCTTGGGCCGAGAGAAACAATTACTACCAGTACAGTGGAGACACTCTACAGCTACCCAGAAAAACAATTACTACTAGTACAATAGAGACACTCTACCGCTTCTGGCTCCTCCTAGGTCATTGAAACATCTCCCTCTACTGAATGCCGTTATAATTTTGTTCACCGACATGCGGGCCATGCAGCGTGCGGGCCCAAATGCCATCCACCAAATTAAAAGGCTATGCAGTGGAGAGTCACCCGGTCAGAAGCGCCGGGCAAAGAACGAGCCGTCGTATCACAAAACCCCACCTCCCCGCAGACTAAGTGTGACGGACGAAGCAACCATCATTTCACTATTCGCTGAATCCCCTTCTCCCTCACCGTCTTCAAGAAAGGCAACACTCACATCTGCCACTGTTTTTCTCTCCGAACGAAGGGAAGGTAACCGGATCCGTGATGTTGGTATATTTTTGTTCAGAGAAAAAAAAGAACTTTTGCAAAGCAATAATCGATCATCACTCTCTTTTTTGTTTCATTGTCATTGCGATTGTGTTTTCCTTTCAGTGGTCTCCTAGTATTCGTCAGTTTCATGATGGACCAAGGAGAACCAGGCAAAGATCTGCCGATATTGGAGCAGATGCGGGAGGCTGATCCCCACGAGACAGAGAGCTCCAAGAAGATGGAGGCAACCACCGAGCTGACCCCAGATACGCTCACGGCCACCTCTTGAGATGGTCAACGCCTGTTTGAGGTTATAGCCCCGTGGCACTGCAGGAGCAGTTTTCCCCTTCGAGGATGTGTCCCCCCAATCGAGCTGCCCAAGGTGATTTCCTTCTTTGCCAATCTCGATTGTGGTTTTTCATCTAAGTATGTGGTGATTTTTTTAGAAAAGGAAGTATGTGGTGATTAATAATGCAAAATTTTATTAGCTTCGATGCCATGCTATACATAGTGGTTTAAATAACTTGTGTTTCTTATAATGAAAGTAATTCAGAATTTGTTTCTGTTTCAATTAGAGCCCTGATGCAGACAAGGATTGTGTGGTTGTACATGTCACTCGCTATGAGGCGGACGACCTGAATATACGCCTTTGGGAAAACAGAGTTCTTAGGCTGTTGGATCACGGAAGCCATTTGTGGTTATACCAATGAAGAGTTGTATTCCAGCCTCACCGTTGTTAGGCGTGTTGTCCAGGTGTCTTTGAAGCACAAGAAGTTCAAAGCTACTCCTTCGTTTGTGAGGCATACTGTTCTTGTCAAGCTTACGCAGGAAGATGACGTGGCATGCCTCCACAAACAAGTTTATCAGGGGCAGGGCCACAAGGTTGTCTTCATGAAGGTTCACAGGATTGAGCTGCTGCGGGATGTCCTCGATGATGTTCATGGCAAGGTCCGTCTTGTATCCAGACCAAATTAGATTGAGCCATGAAATAGTTGCCCAGCTAGTGTTTAATAGTAGTTTGGATTGTGTCTAATTATCCGAACCTTGCCTGTTATCGACCCCTCTGGGGCTAGTACTATGTTTGAATCCTTCTATGGGAACTGCTGCTACTTTTGTGTGCCCGTGAATCATGTGAGAACCATCGTAATTGTTGCCGAAACAAATGCGTCCTCACTAGTTTTTTCATGAATATGGCATGGTAAGACATAAGTTGTCACGGTTTATCATCTGAAGCGGTGTGTGTTTTGATGAAATAGAGCACTCGTTTGAGAACCGTGCGCCGACGTATACATAAGTACTTGTAAACACTGTTGGCGCTACCCCACTTGTAAGCAGTTGTGCAAAACATGGAACATTGGCTCAGCTCGTTTCAACACTAGGCTATCGACCAGCTAACAATCAACAATCTGTTGTCTGACATATAAGCAACTATGTATCTTGTTATAGTGGTTCATGCAGTTAATTGAGGCCACAATGTAATAAATTTCAAATGTTCACACGCTAGTCCAGCGCTCATGTGGAACACTCACATTAAACTCGTCTTCATAAAAAACTTGAAAAGCATAAGTTAAGCAATTTTATACATCTCAATGATTCATAGAACATAATTAACATATACTAGTTCATAGCAAAAGACAAAGTTGTGAGAAGGTTTACAAATCAGGAAAAAACAAGCTAAAGGCTTCTCTGAGCAAAGGGCCTCCCGGCAGGCTTAAATTTCCTAGAGTTCACTCTGGTTTTTTCTTGTTGCCACCATTCATGGTTAGGTTCTCTCATTCCAGAATAACCAGTTATAATTGTTGTCTCAACTGGAATGCTGAACTGAACCATGCAGTGTACTGACCAGGTGAAATTCTTGTGCATTCCACTAAATTTAAGCACCGCTATTTGCAGAAATAAGCAGACCACAATGCCTCTTGTCCGCGCACATGTCCAAAAAACCGCCGTGCAGCCATGCCAGCTAGTCCTCGGTCCATGGATGAACTGGTAGAAAGTGCATTCCGGACTAGGATGCGATTGTTTCGCTCGTCCACCTTTGTAATCAGGAAGTAAAACGTACGAATCAGCTTCTTTTAGATTGCGTTGGTCATTCTACCTTAGTTACTACCAATGTAGGGATACCTTGAAGACGGGAGGTTAGAAGACGGCAACGAGGGATAGAGATCTCATTTTGCGCAGTTGTACTAAAACTGAGGTGTGTGCTTTTGATAGCGTGGATAGAAACAATACGGACACAGACATCCCGAAACGATATGGAGACAGACATCCCTGTTTGCACAAATACGAAATACGATTATTTAAACAGTGACAGATATTTCTACTTTCCCCCGTTTCCTCTTAGAACCAAGTGCTAGATTCATGCTACAGCTTTCCCACTTTCTTCCCTGTTTGAACCAACGCTTTGAGTCGACTGTATGAACTAGCTTTACTTCTAATAATAGTAGAAGTCTAGGTGGCTTTGGAACACCGGACGAAAGTAGAAAAGGATCCACACGAAGGGAGCTGGGGCAGTAGAGCAAGGCAGATTTCGAAGGAATATATACCTGAGGGTCGTCGGCATGTGGCAAAGACGGCGTCGGGAGGCCGCATCTTGGCCACAATACCGCAGGGAGGAAGAAGGGGTCGGAGGCCCTCCCAAGCCGGCGCTCTCTCGGAGAGAACGGCACGGCCGCCGATCAGGACGCGCGGGCAGCCGTTGGTCTCCTCCCTCGCCGCCGACGACAGCGTGAATGATGCACCTACACCCCTGCCCCGGTCGAGGTTGTCCGGCCGGATTTGTGACCAGCCGTGAGCTGAGAGAGAGAGTGGCCACCTATGTCTTGATTAGATCTGGAGAGCATGAGAGAGTGAACGAGAGGAACCCTAGTAAAGCAAGCGCTAAGGCTCCTGCTTTTATATATAGTGGAGTGATTTTGTTGTACCAGCTTCAAAAAATGCGGCTCCTGCGTGTACCAGCAGTGGGTGTGAGAGAACTACTGCGTGCGTAATCGCTTCTCTTCGTGAGAGTACAATATACTATGCCCAAAGAACGTTCGCCGCAAGAGTAATAGTATAAGTGTGTGACGTGTGAGCTAAAATAAAATATGCGCGACGTCTTCTGTTTTTTAGGAGTTCTAAGGGTAGGGTGTGAAGAGCACATATGTGCGTGGCGTCTACCTGCAGATAGACGGTGGGTGCGACGTGCGAGTCTGCGAGAGGACTCGGGAGAGTCGTGACTCGTGAGGGTGCGTGTGCGTGAGAGAGAGGGGGGCACGTATCAATGCAATGCATGTGTCCGTAAATCATTATCCGACAAACGTACGCCACAAGCCTTTTAAACGCCGTAAGAACCGTTAGATCGGCATCCGACAGTGTCAGTTTTGCCATGTCATTTAACAAAACAGCCACTCCTCCAACACACAAATCTTCCACGTGAGTGTTAGCAACTACTGTATGCTCTCTTCGTTCCGAAATGCAGTGCATATAGGATATAGCTTTATTGAAAATTCGAACCTCGCAAACTTTTACCGAGTTTTCGTGTACCAAATTGCACATGTAGAATACCCTGTATATATCATTTCATTCATCTTTGAGAGGTAACTATAAAGATGGGTGAGGAGTCTACAAAGAAAGACCATCGTATCACCCGCAGCAATTTCAAGCATCCTTTAGTGTCGAGGAATATCATAGGAACTCTATATGATATGATTTTTATAGGATTTTTTCCTTTAGAGCCAATTGGTTCATAGGAATAGATTCATATACTCCACATTTCAAAGGAAATAAACATGATATCATTTCTATAGCTTTAGAGCCACTTGGTTCATATGAATGGATTCCCATACTCCCTTAATTTCAAATCCCTCCTCATAGGAATTGAGATACATGTCATCTCTAGATTCAATAGAAAAGTTCCTATGATGTGAACCAAATGACATCTCTTTTCCAATCCCTACTCATAGGAATTGAGATGCTCCATGTCATCTCTTTCCCTACAACTTCCATGTATACATCTTCTATTCCTAAATAGATAGTACAACCCACTAGTAGTTTTTTTCCAAAACATGCAACTATGGCACAAGAACTATATAGCGTGCCAATAACTTTGAAAGATGGTCGCTGGATGAAGCTAACCCGACAGTGCAGAGATAGGAAAATTTGAGCACTACTGGCCGTTGGATATAACCAACATTCCACCAGATCTGCAACATGTACAATTTAGAAGACTCCATGGTTGAACTTAAGCATAATGTGCAAACCTCTAAACACAAGCACTTCTCCTTTGTTCTAGAATCTTCTGTATCATAATTGATTATTATTTTCTAAATGAATTGCCATTATTTTTTTTACTTTATGATTTACAATGCACAACCCCATGAATCTTAACGTTTTTATAAAACTAATTGATTTTGAATGAGATGAAATATAAGAACTAAAAGAACATCAACATCATGCATATATGACTCAAAGCTTTACATGCTATAGTGTGTATTTATTCATAATTTGGTTTCAAAATCGCATGCGTTCAATACATGTGTATCTTACTAGTTTTGAGTAGAGTAGCAAATTTCACGCACCCCGGGTATATCAAAATGCAGGGCCCATGCATCATTGCCTTTCAATCGAACCTACGTCCACAATTTTGTGTACGTACTATATCTCCACTAGTCCCCGAACCCAAAATGCTGCCTCATTCCCGTAAAACCAAGCGGCCCACACATATTTAAGGCGTCGACTCGAACCCGTTTACTACAGCGTATTTAAACGCCGTAGTACTCCTACAAACCCTACCGCCGCACTCATCATCGGTTTTCTTCTAGAGGTTGTTGGAGTAGCAGTTTTGTAGTGGAGGCGCTTTAAAAAAAGGATCTGTAGTGGAGACCCCTACCCTAGGGTGCCCTAGGTAGCTGCCGCACACATCATTGTACTCTATTTTCTTTATGCTCTTTTGCCCTAGAGTGAAATGATGGCTGCTTCATCCGTTCAGCACTCTAGCTTAATGCGGGAAAGGTGGGGCTTTGTGATTTGACCCCTCATCGCTCATTTTCTACTACTGTGGCGCTACGACCGGGGTGCCTCCAATTCCAACCGCTGCTCCAAACTGTAATTTGGTGCATCGCATGTGGAAAAAGACGGTGGATGAGCCACATGTCGGCTAAAGGGGTCCTGTTAAGAGTGTCGCCATTTCGTGTGCGGACTGACCCTGCTTGAGTTGCTACGACAACACGACAGGAGCAGCCTACCACTTGGTTTTGCTCCTTGGTGAATCCCGACTATATTGATCTAAAAAGATACTTGCTGAACTACCCTATTCGTCTCGGTTTTTTTATTTTTAGTCGTCTCGGTTTATAGGACCTGCACGTAGTTCTATGTCACAAAAAGTATATCATTGGATTCTTAAGTGGATGTAGTTGTATTTAAAAGTCGAGGGCGGGGCTTTTCCTGCGCGGTAGGCGGCGGGGAAGTTCCGCCTAGTCGGTTCGACAGAGATGCGAGAAGACGAGGGAGTAGGCTGCTGCAAATGTAGGGTTGTGTGATTTGTGACAAATTCTTCTTTGGGACAGGTGAGGCCCGTGATTTGACTTGCCATTATCATTTTAAGCTGCGGCGCTTCTGACCGGTGTGAGTCTCTGATTCTGACCACCTCCATCTGGTGACTCTCCCAGTGCTCCACCATGTAGTAGAGGCTGGCTCTTGCATGAGAGCCCACTTCTCCACTTTTTCCCTGCCTCTCTTTCCTCCACATATGCAAAAATGCCATGTAGTAAAGCGCACTATTGTTCTTACCGATGCATGTACAAGTTCATGGAAATTTAGTGGTCATTCATGCATTCATTCTAATTAATTCCTCGGTAAACATAACTTCTTGAGCAAAACGAGCGTACTAATTACTTGTGCAAACTACAAAATTAATTCGACCACTCACCGTCTACCTTGGTTGGAGAGATTTTGAAATTGAGCCATAAACTGGAAAGGAGGGAGTAGTAACTT
The DNA here is from genome assembly GCA_021605145.1 of Aegilops bicornis. NCBI lineage: Eukaryota > Viridiplantae > Streptophyta > Magnoliopsida > Poales > Poaceae > Aegilops > Aegilops bicornis. The sequence continues at coordinate 638,707,961 of CM038675.1, forward strand.
TTGTCTTGATTACTACTTGTGGCCTTGTATAGATGCAAAATGTATTTTTTTTATAGTGGCCTTGTGTAAGTAAATGGAGGGAGTACTAACCAAAGTATACATAGTAGGGACGAGGAGTAAACAGAGGGAGTAGTAAAATTTTCTCCTCGTGCTGCGAGCCACCACGTGCGTGGGCGAGGGAGTGGGCGCAAAGGCATACAGTAGTAGTAGTAGCACTACTACTACTACTCGTAAGCAAGCTTCACCTCATCCTGCAAGCCACCGCACCCGTGGGCAGGGGAGACGGCGTACTAAGCAAGCTTCTCCTCGTTCTGCGAGTTGACGGGACACATCAAAAGTACTCAAGTGTATAGAACCTTGCCTCTAAGGTAGGCCCCACATGGTTTGCCTCTTTTTTTAATTTAGGTACAATTGCATTTTTGCCCCTAGTTGGTTCCTACCCACGGGTTTTGCCCTTACTTTTCAAGCTTGCTCAGTTTTGCCCTTACTTTTTCTGTCGTGGTCCCTCGAATGCCCTTTGACCGTTTGACCAAAACTTTGAAAATTCATAACTAATTCATATGAACTCAGAAAAATGCAAATAATTTATCAAAATGTTCAGATAAACATTACCTTTATGTGCATATCATTTGCATTCAGGACAAAAGCACCATTTAAACTACCTGAGGTAATTAATGTTATTAACATTATTAAAAATAAAAGGGTATAAACAATATTTTTTTCATGAATAAAAATTACATGCAAATGTAGGTGATGTTTCCTGAACATCCACGATATCTTATTTGCATTTTACGAGTTCATATCAATTTGTTATGAAGTTTTCAAATAATGGTCAAAGTCGTTAGAACATTCATAACAAGATGATACGAACTTAGAAAATGCAAATAAGATATCCGGATGTTCAGAAAACATCACTTATATTTGCATGTAATTTTAATCATGAAAAAATATTGTTTATACCTTTTATTTCTAATAATGTTAATAACATTAATTATCTCGTAGTTTAAAGGGTGCTTTTGTCACGATTGCAAATGATATGCACATAAAGGTAATGTTTATCTGAACATTTTGATATCTCATTTGCATTTTTCAGAGTTCATATGAATTAGTAATGAATTTTCAAAGTTTTGGTCAAACGGTCAAAGGGCATTCGAAGCACCACGATGGAAAAAGTAAGGGCAAAACTGAGCAAGCTCGAAAAGTAAGGGCAAAACCCGTGGGTAGGAGCCAACTAAGGATAAAAATGCATTTGTCCCTTTAATTTAACTTAACGCGTCAAGTCGCAATTTATTTGTTCACCCGTGGTAGACGATCCTCCCTCCACCAAGTGGAAAACTAGTAGACGTGCCAAATTACCACGTGGGCTGCCTTTTTCGTACAGAAATGAGCTCCACCGTGTACCCGGGCGGGTGTGGTTGGGAAAGAGACGGGAGTACGTGTGCCGTGCGTGCACCTCTTCTCTTCGTGCACGTCCCCCACCTACGTGGGTGTGTGTATTTAAAAGTCGTGCGGTTGGCTGGGCCATTTCTCTGGAGATTGTTGGGGAGCCCAAATTCCACGCCTTAAATGGGCTCCAAAGCAGAAGCTTGCTCACCGGCCCACGAACTTCGAACCGATACTTACTACAAGGCAGTCTGGACAGAATAATGATTTATTGCCGCATAAAAAGAATGGACAAATCAATTTCGACAGATTCTTTTGAAAATAATATTGGCATCTTATCTCGGTCTATCCCAGTCAATACCGAACAGAGGCATCCAATCAACCAGAGTGATTTTAATGACTCACTTTCCCTCAACCACCACGGTCCCAGGACTGGTCGTACACTCACCGGTGCCATCCGATGCAGATCGTGTGGTGACCCTGGCCACGTGGCATCTTCTTGTTGGGTCAAGCAGAGGCAGGGCCATCGTGTTTGGGTTCCCAAGAGGCAAAATACCCCCGCCGATACGCATTCCTCTCTGTCACCTGTCATTCCCTCCGTCTCTTCCCCCGTCCCTACACCGAGCTCCGCCATGGCGAACTACCCCGTCAATGTCGTCCCGTACCTGCCCCAGGGTATGACCATCGAGCGGGGGCCTGAGGATCGCCTGGTCAGAGACGAGATAGTGGTCAATCCGGTGCCGCTGCTCCGCCATTACTTCTTGGCCATTGCAGAAGTGAATCGCTTCGTCCCTCACCATCAGAAAGCTCTGCTTCACCACACAATCGAAGGTTTGCTCCATGAGTCCAACTTTTTCCCCACTGAAGTTGATGATTACCCACTAGGAATTGGCATCTTTGGTTTTGTGGACTCGGTTGTGAGAGATGCAGTTGTGGGCACGACATTTGAGCTAGATGAGGATGATGAGAACCAAGGCACCATTGTTTCCTTTGTTCCTCATGACGCTGCTATCAATATGCGCCAAACTAGTTTTGGGCCTCAAGTGTGGTTGCTTTATATTGGTTTTCCGCATGATTATCAGACTTCCCATTATATCCATAAGTCAGTGGACAAATTTGGTGAGCTTATCACTTGGAATAATCCTAGAGGAGACAGGAAGTTTGTTCTGATCAAAGCTCGTGTGATTAGTTTGCGTCGGGTGCCCAAAAGCTTCGTTATGTATCTGCTGGGTGGAGAGCACCGATGCTGGACGGTCTGTGTCACAATCTTGTGCAGCAGTGACTGGAGCGCACATATCCCGGATGTGCCGCCAGCTGACATGGATCCACCTCCTGCTGACGGAATCCACCACCCTCTGTTCGGAGAAGGCCTCACTGCAGAGCAGATGTACCAAGCACAACTGCACAACTGGCTTGCTCAGAATGTTGCACCAAATCAACCTGATGCTGCTCCGCAGCACAATGAGGCGCAAGGACATGATGTTCAATTTCACGCTGGTTGGGGTGCCTGGCCACCGTCTCCACCGCCTGCTCTGTATAACTTTCAGGCATGGCTGGCTGCGGAAGGATTACAGGTTCAGGATGGGATTTTACCTACAAACAATCTTCAGGATAGTCCAGGTACTGCTTGGAACGACTCTTTCTCTGAATTTCACAGCTCAGATTCCAGTGCAACTATCTCGGACAGTTATATAGTGGTTCCCAACAATATCTTCAATGCTCTGACAGTTGGGGAAAGTTCTGCCATGCCTGAAAACAGTATGGTCACTAGCCCGGCACCTACTGCTACCCTGGAAATCCATGTATCTCTGTCTGCTGCTGACCTACAGTTTGCTATGTCTGCACAGGGTGATATTGTTAATTTGATGCTAATTCATACTGGTTTCCCAATTGTCAGACTGAACTCCTTCCTCAGGTCTGCAATTATGCCCATTATTGCTGCTTATGGCCCATGGAGCTCGGGTTTTGGTCTTAGACAAGAAAGAGTGGAGTTTCATGTTGCCATTTCTGAGGAGGAGGGGAATTTATCTATTACTGAAGCTACAAAAACTGTCACGCTGCATAACTTTGCTTCCACCACTGTGGAACAGTTGACCATGGCTACAGTCTTCGCTTTACCTGCACCGATTTTGGAAGCTGAGTCTGACAATGCTCATAGTGGCTCTACACTGACTGTCGATCCTCCTCTGCTGCTTTCGGACCAGGTCACTCCTCCTGAAAACTCCATGGTGCAGCTTCCTGGCCCCATTGTGCAGAATATCTCTGCTAGCCAGCCTGAACAGGAGACCTCTCTGGTTAGTCACCATGGCAAAGCTCCACGTGCACGAATCTTAGGTCAATCTTCGTAGGAGTGCCCGCAAGAACAAGTATGATGGTTTTAAAGTGCCACCAATCACAGATACTAAGGTCAGAACTTCCAAGGTGAAACCCAGGGTCATTCCTTATGCTACAGCTGCTGTCACTATAACTGAAGTCACGGAGGATGCTGCTCTGCCACCTCCAACCCCAATCCCAGTCATTCAGCATGTTGGCCATATCATGTGCAGAATTCCGGCTGATGAGCTCTCGGAGGAGGAACTCCTGGCTAGCAAGGATGCAGGGTCATCTTCTGATGCTGCCTAAATCCCCTCTTTCTATCTTTTATGCCTCTTTTGGTTAGCTGGAATGTTCTATGTTGGAATGTACGTGGGCTGAACTCTGAAGCCAAACAGTTAGCGCTTTCTAAAAGATGTGGTGGTCTCGGGGTGCTAAATCTGAAAATCCAGAATGAGGCCCTTCTTCTCAAGTTTCTCCATAAGTTTTACAATCATTGCGATCTACCCTGGGTGGAGCTCATTTGGAACTCTTACTACACTTCCTGGATACCTCATGCAACTGATCTTTGCGGCTCCTTCTGGTGGCGTGACGTTTCCAAGCTAATGCCTATTTATAGAGGAATCACACAGGTGAGTGTGAACAATGGTACAACCATGCTCTTTTGGAAAGACTTGTGGTTGGATGAGATATTAGCTGAAACCCACCCACGAGCCTTCTCTTTTGCAAAGGATGAAGACATATCTGTTGCTGCGTTTCTTGGAACCACCAGCTTGCAAGAAACGTTTCACTTGCCCCTATCTGCACAGGCCCACGCGGAGACCAAAGAATTGCAACACTTGACCTCGGACGTTCAGCTCGAAGATCAACTAATACATGATGAATGGATATACACCTGGGGTTCCAACTTCTACACGGCCAACAAATTCTATGATTTTTACTTCAGAGACATCCAAGCTCATCCTGCATTCTCTTGGCTATGGAAGTCAAAAACCACGATGAAACTCAAAGTGTTTGGGTGGCTCCTGATCTCGGATATGCCGAACACCAGAAACATGTTGAAACGCCGACATTATAACATTGGTAACACGTTCGGCTGCCTGCTTGCCCCACATGCACTGATGAAACGGTGGAACACCTATTCTTCCATTGTCCCTTTAGCCTGCAGTGTTGGGCCAAAATTGGAATGCAAGGGACCGCTACTGGCAACAGGTTGGATTGGGTGGAGTCTGCTAAAACCTCTTGGAATAGACCCTTATTTGTGGAGATCCTCCTTCAATCTGCTTGGAGCATTTGGAAAGAAAGGAACAACAAGCACTTCCGAGGCATAACTCCATCCACAAGCTCCTGGCTCTTTAGACTGAAAGAAGACCTAGCTCTCCTAACCTATAGGGTAGGAGAAAAGAATAAACCCTTCTTACTTTCCTTTATCCAAACCTTGTAAGAAAACCTTTAGTGCATCTACCCCCCCCCTCTCTCCACCCACAAAGTGGGATGGATTTGTAACATTAGACTCATGTACAGTGGTTGATTCATTTAATTAATTTGCAGTAGGAGCCTCTCCTACTGTTTCAATGGTTCAAAAAAACGTGGGTGTGTGTGAGAGAGATACGTACAAACCTAGACATCATGCGCCGTCCATCCCCATGCCTCCGCCCAGTCCGACCACCAGTCACCACCACGCCCCACTCCCCCTCACCTTATCTCTCATCTTTCTCCCTCCATTTTTATATACAAGGGGCCACTATCAAAATTAAAATTTGCAGATATACAAGGCCACTAACACTAATCGATGCAATATTAATGGTGTTTGCCTCGTGGTACTAGCAATTGAGGACATTAATTATCCCTTGCATGCATGCAGGAGTTTGTAAAAAATGCATCTTTATGTTCCGTGCAATGCACGGGCATCTTGCTAGTCCATGAAAACAACACATGGCAAAATTCCACAACGAACGAGGGATTTGAATCTGTTGGGAGGGGCTGTTTGGATCTTGCCCGGGGTAGCCAAAATATTGGCGACCCTTTTGTCCACCGGTGCCTTTGCCACCGATGAACGAGGAATGGCTCGGGTGCTCATGCTGTCATGCATCCTCCAGCGCGCACGTTGGAGACGAGCTCGCACGAGCTGTGTTTTTTGTCCGGCGTTTGGCCTTGTTTAAATAGGAGATTAAATAGACGGCGGACGGGAGGAGCTTGGCCGACGTTGCGTTTAACGTCGGCCCGGTCATGAACGGACGTGTGTCCAGAGTGGGTTTCTCGGCTTCCACACCGGCGGGTTTCATGGAGGCGTTTGAATGCGACGCGAGGCGTGTTCAGCCGGGCGTGCATGAGTGGTGCCCTCAACTCGACACAGGACACCGCGATGTTCTTCCACTGACGTGTGGGCTCTTTGGGTGCATGGCATGCATGTCAGTGACCCAACGCAGGCAGCGCACAGCAGAGGAACCTTTGGTGGGCCAGGGCGGTCAGAAGCGGGCATTTCATAAACCGATGATTGTTCATTGAGTGTGACGTCATCTTTTTCATGTATATAAGCCTACTATGTTGATAGCCCGTTCGATATGTTGTGATTCATAAAGACCACTGCAAACATCAATGTTCTGCTTATCACAGATAAGATTGATTAATACCCGTAACAATCCATGTCCTTTTTTTTCCGAATAAACAATCCATGTCCTTAACAAAGGGTGCATGCACGTATAGGTTGAGCGTGTGTCTTACGTCGTCTGCTGTGTGAATGCAGGCGTGCGAGTGTTGCGTGCATGCAAGGGTATGTTTCAGTGTTGCATGCATGGGTGCGTACGTGCGTGTGTTCGTGAGTGCATGTGTACGTGTCAGTGTTGCACGCCAGCATGCGTGCGTGTGTATGTTATGTGTACGTGTCAGTGTTGCACGCCTACATGCATGCGTGTCTTGCGTGCGTGCATGTGTACGTGCAGGGTGAGGCTATGTCCTTTTCTTGCGAATAAACAATCCATGTCCTTAACAAAGGGTGCATGCACGTATAGGTTGAGCGTGTGTCTTACGTCGTGTGCTGTGTGCATGCAGGCGTGCGAGTGTTGCGTGCGTGCAAGGGTATGTTTCAGTGTTGCATGCATGGATGCGTACGTGCATGTGTTCGTGAGTACATGTGTATGTGTCAGTGTTGCACGCCAGCATGCGTGCGTGTGTACGTTAATATGCGTGTCGGTGTTGCACGCCTACATGTGTGCGTGTCTTGCGTGCGTGCATGTAATATGCGTGCGGTGAGGCTACACGTCAGTCGACTGACTTTTTCATCTCTGGTCATTAGATTTTCCAGTCGTTGGATACGAAATCAAGGGCCTCCGGTTTATCATCAAACTCCACCCCCCGGAGCCGCCAGCCACCACCGGCCGAACCGCCATTGCCGCACACGGCCGCCCGCCTCCCGAAACCACTCTCCACCACGGTCCGCGCCGCACCGCCATCCCTCTAGCCCCGTGCTGAGCTTTTTCTCCGGGGATCCCCACCCCACCGCCCGATGAACGCCCCCGCCACCGCCGGTGACTGCCAACCAGAGGTCTCATGACTTCGAATACCCACCGACCACTAATTTATTACCATTTCTTTCATTCATATCTGCTACCGACGGGTGGGCCCTATGGTAATGTGCGCTGCTGAATGTGGACCGTTTGTTTGGTCAATTGATCGTGTTATCAACAAATTATGGAGCTGTATGGTGAGCCAGTGACCGTATGATCACCCTAAAATGTACTCCTATTTTATTAACATAGTACAGACTCAAACTACCATTTCTTTCTTTCATATACGGGCTGAAAGGTGGGCCCCATGGTTCTGGCGCCCGATGGTGCAACACTAGTTGCGCGCGTGGAAACGTTGGTAGGTCAATTGATTGTGTCATCAACATAATACAGAGTTGTACGGGTGAGCCAGTGACCGTATAATCATGACATGTATTTGATTAACATGGTACAGAAGCAAGGGCTCATATATAAGCGCAAGCTCTCACCGCTATAAGCACACACACGCGAACCCTACCCCTATGAGCACCTTCGAGAGAGTGGGCCAGCATATATGATCTTGAGATTTTACAAAGTCACCATAGGTGCCTCATAGTCGAGTGGAACGTCTCCTCCCACTGAACGTACATTGCCGGAAAATACTGAAATTAACACAAGATAAATGCGAGCACCGGGACTTTAACCTTGGTGGGCTCGAGAAACCACTGTCCTCTAACCATCCAACCACATGTTGGTTAGCACGACAAAATGTATGTGGTGACCGTGATGAGCTTATTCTGAAGTCCAGTGACCATATCGTGCTTTCGCTTCAAATACAATGACCGTAAGTGTCGTCAACAAAATATGAAGCACGCATCAAATGCAAAGTCCGTCAGTGTCATCAACAAAATATGGACACGTATCGTGAGCTATATACCATTGTACTATTGTATATGCTTATTTTCTTAGTGGCCCATTTTGTGTGTGGTGTGGTGGGCACATCATTTCTAGTTGTGGTGGGTCAACATCAAGACTCATGGGTCGGTTCCATCCTGCGCCACATATAGGTTGGACCGAGACGTGTTATACGAAGACCCATGTGGAGGACTCGGTACAACACGAAGCTACCAGTCGTGGAGGACTCTATCCCCACCGGTGATAAGCCGACTATATATGATTTGTAACCCTAGGCCGTTAGTATGTTATACAAGCTTGGGCTAGTTCGTCGATAGTATACACACACACACAATGCCTGGTATTCACATGTACTTTGTACACACCCCTATCACTAATATACAGTACCAGGAGTGGGCTCTTTCTTCAACTGCAAGGGTCCGAACCGAACTAGGGTATAACTTTGCCTCGTATTACCATCCAGCCTAACAACCAGGGATATCCTACCGAATGACGATATGATGAAATCATATCTGCCAACTACTAAGAGAGAGGTGTGTCGGGGGGGCAATGTGTGCGAGAGAGGCCTAAAGATAATGTGCGTGTGGGAGACACGTAGGCACATATATGTGCATATAGAGGGCTAGTAGAGACCGTGCATGTGTATATATGCATGTGAGAGAAATAGTGTTTTCCAACTGAGATTAGTGAAAAGAGTGGTACATAGTAGTCAGAAAGAGAGAGAGAGAGAGAGAGAGAGAGAGAGAGAGAGAAACAGAGAGAGCATGTGCGTGAGACACCCCGACACCCTGAGAGAGATTGTGAGCATGTGTGAAAGAGAAATGCTGATGCATATAAAGTGTGTGCACTTATGCGTTAGATATAGAGATATATAACGCGTCTGTGAGAACGGGGCGAGGCATAGTGCATCTACGTGTAAAAGGCGGTTCTACGCATTAAATTAAAATATAAATGGCATTATTATTTTTGGATGAGATCATGAATTTTGCAAATTGCGTATGGACGAAAATCAGTCTATCAGACACCCATACTCTATTGAATTCTAGCATGTGCATGTGTTTACTTCATATTATGAATCCATACAGTGAGAGCGGTTTGAAATACAGGCAATGGATGCTTTTGCAATTCATATATAAACATGAATTAGTGCATTCCATGTTGTTAGTGTGAAGCACTTTATACATTTGTCACTTGCATGGATACATTCCAAATTGCTAGCTACGAAATAGAATACATGTAATTCAACATAAAGGGGTTTGAAGATTCAATTCATAGGAAGTGCATTCATCTATTTGAACCCGAGATAATGGCATTTGTAAATCAGATGTAAAGGGGGCATCAATCTTTGTTGTGAGTTTGAACATGCTATATATATTCATACGCATATCTAACTTTTCTTTTTTGCAACCAAGGAGATTATATACGGAACCATGCATGAACTGAGGTAAGTTGCATATTTTTTAATATATACTCATGTACAATGTATATTCAAATGTACCCCCTCCATTACAAAATAATCATAGCTTTAGGATTTGCAAGAGTAAAGATTTGTGAAGTTTCACAAATCCTGAAAGTTCAATTCAAGAGAACCGAAAACGTTAATGCTTCTGCTCCCAAATATTGAACGAAGCGCCAAATAGGCCTTTGGTCACCCAAAACCGCGCGAGACTAATGATTTGGTGGTAGGAAATTCTTGTCTGACTCGGCCCGTGTAGCCTATTGGCCCGATGTCCAAAGGTCTAAACCGGGTAGGTTTGTAACTTCACCAAGACGCCAGTCTCAACCACCTCCGAGAAGCATTCATACTGGTGGCGCCTAAACACCCATGCGCTCGGCCGAAATCTATCCCGCCCACATTTGGGACACCTGACATGACTGTCCTACCCCCAACCCGCAATATGTCTGAAATTTTAGATGGGGGCAAAGTTTATAACTTTCCCCAAATTTCAAACAAGCGCATCTCAAACCGAACATTGTTCCCCCTTAGTTCCCCGCCTCCCTCCGTTTCCCCATTCATACTCCATGGGCGCGAAAACACCCTCTCCACCAGCCGTGAAACCCCAGCCTCCTCCGTCGATCCGTCCTCCACCCTGTAGCGGCCAATCCACCGACGCCCTCCTCCATCACGCCAGAGCCGGTACCCCGACGTTGTCGTCCAACGCAACCGCAACCACAACGCCCTCAAGGACTTAGCAGCTGAAGCCGAGGCAGAGCTTCCTCCACGACGCCGACGCTGACGTGCGCCATACCAGAACCACTCTGACCACGCTGTCTTGCACCTCACTGCTGCGGTTCCACTGTCGCAACCGTCCACCGCACCGGAGCTGTTCCCGCTACGCCGTTGTTCGCCGCCTCGGATCTGCTTCCACGCCGCCGACAGACGGACACCGCACCACACTCAACAACTTGGCCATGGGTTCGTCCAAGGCTGTACCATCCTCCACAACTTCTGGTTTCCGGCGAACAACAAGAAGATCGTCGGAAAAACAGAAGGAGGACACAACACTGCCAGCAAAAAGAGGTACTCCTCTTCCCTTATTCGTGCAAATCTTACGTCTCCGCTCACCGTATTCATCCCACGAAAGAAACTAGTTGAGCGCTTCTTCGCATCTTCTCCGTGATACTAAATGCATAAGGTTTCCTCCCTTTTACTATTTCACCTTTGCTAGAGGTCGTAGCCTACCGGATTTCAATTCAGGTCAGTCGAACCGCAATTAAAACAAGCAGCACCCGCTTAGGCGCACGGAGCACCTAGTCCGCCTGTTCCCCGGGGAAGCGGCGCATCGGTGTCTATCATAGGGGTGTGGGGCGCAGGAGCTGCTTGCGCCCGATTTGGAGGTCGGTAGGGCTTGAATGGATGGCCGGGGGGCGGTGCCAAGCACGGCGGTGCAGTGAGATCAAGGGGAGGGCGCAGGGAGGAATCTTGGGCGATGGTCGTGGCGTTCGAGGAAGATCGTCAACACTGACTGGCTGGAGGTCGATGAAGGCGATTTGCCCGTTCTTTGTACATCGGACAGTGCAGAAAAAATGGACTGGCCTATTTGCTTTCAGTCGACTGTTATTTTCATAGAATCATGTAGTAATTTAGTGTGCCATGCATGTTGTAGAGCTATCATATGTCTCCCGTCATTTATTTCTCACCGACCTGCTATCTGTTACCTTTACAATGTACTAATTGTGCACACACTTCACCCATACTCACACTATTGTTTTTTATGCATGGGTATTTCAGACTCTGACGCAGTGTTGATGAATGGAGAAAAGAAAAGATGTAAGTCGCTCGGTGTAATTCGAAGACAAGCACTAAGCGTTTACTGGCGCTCTAATGGGTGCGATGTCGTGATTGGAGGCGATAACGTAGCTCTGCGATTGATGATCTCAATTGCCACACACAACCATCCTGTGCTTGCTTTAACTTCACAGCGTCAAATGTGGTTGCATGTTGCATATGGTGTCTAGCTTGTATTGCTTCCAATTTGGTTAAATTGCATACGCTTACTTTACACATTATACCTTTGATAATGACATACCTTCCTGTTTTGATACATACTACATATGTCTATTAACCATGTTCGTACATAAAACTAATGCTCTTTTGTATCCCTCGTCAATCACTTATGATGAGACAGGTCACCGGGTGGGTCACTTTGTGAGGCAGCCCTACTCGTTTAAAGAGTGCAAAGTGTCATCCTCCCACATGATTCTCAAGAAACAGCAAGGCTAAATGAAGATAGTCAACGTAGCTCTCTAGTTGATCACCCAATTCCCCCACACCACCATCGCAGTGCTTGCTCTTACTTGGCAGTGTGATATGTGGTTGCATGTTGCATATGGTGTCTACCTTGTAATGCTTCTAATTAGGGTAAATTGCATCTCCTTAGTTAACACATTATACCTGTGAATATGACATGCCTTCCTGTTTTTGGTACATACTACGTCTTTCTATTAACCATGTTCTTACATCAAACTACTTTTCTTGTGTATCCCTCATCAATGCTCCTAGTTTGTTAAATTGCATCTCCTTGGCTTACACATTCTACATGTGAATATGACACGCCTTCCTGTTTTTGGTACATACTACATCTGCCTATCACACCATGTTCTTACATCAAACTACTGTTCTTGTGTATCCTGCGTCTGTCGCTTATGATGAGACAGTCACGTGTGTGGGTTAATATGAGACGCAATACTCTTATAAAGAATGCAATTTCATCCTCTCCACATGATTCTCAAGAAACATCAAGCCTAAATGAAGACATTGAACGTAGCTCTGTACCTGAAGACTGCACTTCCCCTACACCACCATCACAGGTGCTTGCTCTAACTTTGCAGTGTGATATGTGGTTGCATGTTGCATATGGTGTCTAGCTTGTAATGCTTCTAATTAGGGTAAATTGCATCTGCTTAGTTTACACACTATACTGTGAATATGACATGCCTTCCTATTTTTGGTACACACTACATCTATGTGTTAACCTTGTTCTTACATGAAACTACCTCTCTTACGTATCCTGCATCAAGCACTTATGATGAGTCACCTTTATTCGTTGCATATTGCATATTATTTCTAGCCTTTGTTGCCATGTATTGCTTCTAATTTGGTCAAATACATTTGTTAGGGCACCCTTTTAATTTAAGGAGTGATATTGGTTTCATCTTTCATATGGTTTTTAGCTTGCATCGATTCTAACAAGTTCAAGCACCTTGTGCTTAGTTTACATTTTATACATCATACATGTCAATATGTCACGCCGTCCTGTTTTTCATACATATTCCATCCTATCATGCGGCTGCCTTACATGAAAGTAGTGTTCGTCAGTATCATGCATCAATGAGTTCTGAAGAGCAAATTTTATTCCTTTTTCTTGTGGGTTTGACTTGACAAGGCAAAATCAAGAAAGATGAAGGAAAAGAGTAAGGAAGGCGATGATGGTGGTCCTCTGCAGCAACGTAAACGGAGCATTTGTACCGATTCTCCTTGTACTGATAGTGCATTACAAGGTCCAAGTCTCCGCTCCCCTACTCCACCATCCAAGGTGCTTGCTCTAACTTGGCAGTGTGATATCTGGTTGCATGTTGCATATGGTGTCTAGCTCGTATTGCTCCTAATTAGTGTAAGCTGCATCTGCTTAGCTTACACATGATACATGTGAATATGACATGCTTTCCTGTTTTTGGTACATACTATATCATCTATCACACCATGTTCTTACATGAAACTACTCTTCTTGGGTATCCTGCATCAGTCACTTATGATGGGACACCTTTAAGTTGGCAATGTGATATTGGTTTGCGTCTTGAATATGATTTCTAGCATGTATTGCTTCTAGTTTGATGAACGCACCTATGATGAGACAGTTTTAACTTGGCAGAGTGATATTGATTGCACCTTCCATATGCTGTCTTGCAGTGTTTCTAATTTTTTGAAGTGCCTTCTGCTTAGCTACCACATCATAGGTGTGAATATGTCAAGCCGTCCATTTTTTCATACATTTTCCATCCTCGTATCATGACTTTGCCTTTCATCAGAGTAGTGTTCGTCAGTATCATGCATGAATGACTTCTGAAGAGCGAATGATATTCCTTTTTCTTGTCGGTATGACCTCACAATGCAAAATCAATAAAGCTGAAGGAAATTGGCAAGGCATTGGATGATGGTGGTCCTTCCGAGAAACTGAAACAGAGGTTCTCTACAGATTCTACTCCGCCATCCTCCCAACAAGATTCGCAAGACAACGCAAGGCTAGACAGTCCAACGTAGCTATGTAGATGATCGGCACATCTCCCTACTCCACCATCACAGTGCTTGCTCTAACTTGGCACTATTATATGTGGTTGCATGTTGCGTATGATGTCTAGCTTGTATTGCTTCTAACTTTGTTGAATTGCATCTTCTTACTTCTGAGATAATGCCCGTGAATATGACATGTGTTCCTGTTTCTACATCGACTACTATTCTTGCATATCCCGCATCAGTCACTTATGATAAGGCACCTTTAAGTCGCCACTTTGTGATATTGGTTGTGTCTTGCATGTGATTTCTAGCATGTCTTGCTTCTAATTTGTTGAAACGCCATACAGTTTGAACTTGGCAGAGTGATATTGGTTGCATCTTTCATATGGTGTCTATCTTGCGGTGCTTCTAATTTGTTGAAATGCCTATACCTTAGTTGCCACATCATAGGTGTGAATATGTCACACCATCTTGTTTTTCATACATATTCCATCCTCGCATCATGTGTTTGCCTTTCATCCGAGTAGTGTTAAATCGATTATCATGCATGAATGAGTTCTGAAGAGCGAATTTTATTCCTTTTTCTTATCGGTTTGACTTCACAATGCAAAATCATTACAGCTGAAGGAAATTAGTCCAGCAGTGGATGATGGTGGTCCTTTGGAGCAACTCAAACATGGGGGTATCTACAGATTCTACTCCGCCATCCTCCCAACAAGATTCGCAAGACAACACAAGGATGGACAATCAACGTAGTTGTGTAGATGATGAGCACATCTCCCCTACTCCACCATCATAGGTGCTTGCTCTAACTTGACACTATTATATGTCGTTGCATGTTGCGTATGATGTCTAGCTTGTATTGCTTCTAACTTGAATTGCATCTGCTTACTTTACACATAATGCCTGTGAATATGACACGTGTTCATGTTTCTAGAACATACGTGTATATGATGAGCACATCTCCCCTACTCCACCATCGCAGGTGCTTGCTCTTACTTGGAACTGTTATACATGGTTGTGTTTTCCGTATGATGTCTAGTTTGTATTGCTTCTGATTATGTTGAATTGCATCTGCGTAGCTTACAACATATACCTGCAACGATCACTTACGCATAAGACACATTTAACTTGGGACTGTGATGTAGGTTGCATCTTGCATTGTCTTCTAGCTTGTACTGCTTCTAATTTCTTGAAATGGCACTTACGACGAGACACTTTTTACCTGATAGAGTTATATTGGTTGCATGTTCATATGGTGCCTAGCTTTCATTTCTTCTAATTTTGTTGAAATGCCTTCCGCTTACTATTTTTTCATACATATTCCATCCTCCTATCATACTTGTGAATATGAAATGCTGCCTTTTTTGTATATATTCCATCCTCCTATCCTACGCTTGCCTTACATCAAAGTAGTGTTAAATGCATATCATGCATCAACCAGTTATGCAGAGCTAATTTTATTCATCTTCTTGTGGTTTTGACTTCATAAGGCAATATCAGAAAATAGGAAGGAAAAGAGTAAGTTAGGGGATGTTGGTGGTCCTACGCACCGACGCAAACAGAGACTCTCTAGATTTGCCGCTGCTACTGCTAATGAAGTTGAAGTCCCAAGTCTACATGATGAGTTCATCTCCCGTACTCCACCATTGCAGGTGCTTGCTCTAAGTTGAGAGTGTGATAATTGGTTTCATGTTGCATATGTTGTCTAGCCTGTATTTCTTCTATTTTGATTAAATTGCACCTGCTGAGTTTATACGTTATACATGTGCATATGACATGGCTTTCGGTGTCTAGAATACATCGCATCTATCTATCATACCATGTTCTTACATCAAAGTACTTTGTTGTGTATCCCGCATCGACCACTCATGATTGGACGCTTTTAACATGGCAGTTTGATAGTGGTTGCATCTTGCATTGATTTCTACGTTGTAATCGCTTCTAATTTTTCGAATTGCCACTTATGACAAGACACTTTTAACTTGGCGAGTAATATTGGTTGCATCTTTCATATGGTGTCTAGCTTGCATTACTTCTATTTTCTTGAAAATCCTTCTGCTTAGTTTGCACATCGTAGCTGTGAATATGTCATGCCGTCATGGTTTTCTTACATATTCCATCCTCATACGGTTGTCTTACATCAAAGTATAGCTCGTCTGTATCATGCATCAATGAGTTCTGCAGAGTGATTTTATTCTTTTGTGTTGTGGGTACAGCTTGACATGGCAAAGTCAAAAAAGAGCAAGGAAAATAATATAGTAGGGAGTGCTGTTACTCATCGGGTGAAATGGAAAAGGTTCTCGCCACGACATTCTGCTTTGGTACTTATAGTGCGAAGAGAAGGTCCAAGTCCACCGCTAAATCTACAAATACAAGATATCACCTACTCCACCACCGCAAAGATCCGCTTCAACTGTATCAAAGATCTCAACCAAGCATTACTCGTTTGCTTTGCTCCGGGCGGCGGTTCCCAAGCTGCCTTCACACCTAACACTACTTCCAAGCACCGACACAACAGGACTTGGCAAGATAAGATGAACCCCATGAGCATCAACACCAAGACGGTACCTCACCGAGTCAAGTTGCAGTTGCATGCTCCTTTATATGTACTCTCACAGTTTGATGTACTATAACACTTTCCATATTCATTGTTGAACTAGCACCACGATGCAAGCGGAAACAGACATCAGGGATAATGCTTGACAGATTAACAAAATCTAAAGGAAGAAGAATGGAGATCCATTTTCAGGCAGGTTTAAAAAGGCCACGTGATGCTACAGAGTCAGCCAAGTTAGTATCAGAGGCAGCCGTTGCCGTTAGGGTGTCATGCACGTATCCTCCCAACGTGGATCCAAAGACAGGAATGAGAAAGACAATACCAGTTTAACACCTTCCTTGACCATTTATCCGTAAGTAATGTTATTCATCGCAATTAGTAATATTGTCTTGCACTTTGTCCAATACTTTCTAGCTTCCTCCTAATAAGACTC
Organism: Aegilops bicornis; assembly: GCA_021605145.1. Classification (NCBI taxonomy): domain Eukaryota; kingdom Viridiplantae; phylum Streptophyta; class Magnoliopsida; order Poales; family Poaceae; genus Aegilops; species Aegilops bicornis. The sequence continues at coordinate 638,724,784 of CM038675.1, forward strand.
ACATTCTTTTTCAATGTATGAGGTTCAAGTTGGATCTGAAAGATGATGCAACTAAACAAGCATGCACTCATGTTTTTCGATCGCTTTCTGCATGACAAGATCGGTACCACCTTAGAAAATCTCACTTTGAAGGCAAGGCTAACAATGAAATCACCCAAACATCTCAAGTGGAATATATTACAGATGAAGACTGGACAGCCCTCGTTAAACACTAGTCTGATCCAAAGTATCAGGTAGGTTATATGTATTTGATCAGACCACATATTGAACTTGTATTTATGTATGTGCCTTACAAGTGTATCTTCTTCTAGGCTAACTGTTTGAAGAACAAAACCAACCGTTCTAAAGTGAAATTCCAACAGACAACAGGATCTCGTAGCTATATTGCACAATGCGAGACTTTTGTAAATAGCTGCTACTTCCTTCTTCTTTTTTCTGCCATATTATCGTATCTATATTGACTTGTACCAAATACAGAGGAAAGCCTGTGCGGACCAAAAAGAACCTGAACCGAATGCGCAAATCTTCAAGGATTGCCACACCAACAAGATAAAGGGCATGAGCACACCAGTTCAAGCCATTGTTGTAAGTCCTTACTCCTCCTGCCTTGAACTGATTGGTACCGTGATGTGTTCATTTAACTACTTGGTTTGCAGCCAATGTCGGTTACTCTGTTCACTTTTATACACAGTTGTCTTAACGTATCATTTCACCTTAAATGGTTTAAAAGAGATGAAGGCTCTTCTTTTGGTCTTGATCTGTAATCTAGTTGTTATGTTCACGTGCGCACATAATGATAAAATAGGCTGTTTGTTTTCTATTTGTTTGCCCATGATATGAATGATGCCATACTATGTTCATCCTACTTTAAACCATGTCTCTTTATCCTTAGATGTCAACGAATGTGAGGAAATAGACAATACAGTAGGCATGCTACATGGACATATGTTCCGAAAGTGATTTTATTATGTAGTTGGCACTACAATACATGCTAATGTATTACAGTAGTTCACCAAAATAAGTTATGTATAAACGTTTAACATATTTTGTTTGTTTTTGTCTCATTAGTAACTTATCTGGTACACTAATCTACAAGTTCAAACTTTTAGGAATCTATGGAACAAATGATTGAACAGCCACAACAACCTGAAGGTGACGAGGCTACTACAGGCACAATGTCACCTCTTGTTGCAGTGCGTCAGTATCTCTCCACTAACAGTGCAAAAAGCACCTTCCTGCGAAATTCTGGGTTGGTTGTCAAGGTAAACTCATCAAAATCGCCTACTTAACAAAATCTTCCTGCTAGACAGAGTGATATATCTGTGCTCCAGACACAAGTCCAATCCCTAATGGACGTTGTTTTGGAAATAAGAATAGTGGATGAGAAATGTCGTCAAGATATGAATGGTTTTGAAACCAGACTATCAGACATTCGCTTCGTTGTTCAAGAGCAATGGCGGAAAAAAAGGTGGAGATCGTGCTGCTCCATCAGATTCTAGAGCCTGAATGTAGCGACCAGACCCGAATGGATCAAGTCTCTGTGCTCAGTGTCATCCCTAGATCAGTAATGCTGACACCACACAGTACTTCGAAGGATTTATAGCAGAGTAGCAATCACGCACTTATTACATCGTTGTCCACAAGGGAACTTAATACAATAATATGGCTTAAGGCCATCTAACAATAACAGCGGAAGGCTTGGAAGGTAAGTGAGTCCATCAACTCCATCGGCATCACTGAGTATAGAACCACGACCTAACACCTTACTCGTTGTCTGAAAAGTCTGCAACATGAAAGTTGCAGCCCGAAAACGGGTCAGCACATGGAATATGCTGGCAAGGTAACACATAGAGAGTAATGAAGCAACAAGCCTATACTACATGCATATATGGCTGGTGGTAAGGCTCTACGGTTACATTTTTGCATAAAGCTAGTTTTTCCCTACAACAAAGGAATAATTTTTATTTAACTATCATGGTGGTTGTTAAACATTGAGAATGGTTGACAGCATCCTCAATCCCAATTAAAAAGTACTCATCAAAACCCAATAACTTTTATTAGAAGTAACATGTTGAGATTCACATGATATTCAATTACCAGATACTCAAAATGTCCATAACTGGGGGACACGGCTAATCATGATTAGTTTATACACTCTGCAGAGGTTTGGCGACTTTTCCCCACAAGACTCGATCGCCTCCGCTGGGTTCTCGTGACTACACGGTGTTTGAGAAACGGATGACCAAGACATAGTCTTTCGAAGCGCTTAGCACCTTACATGTGGGTAGACCGTACCAACCTACATCCCCTACATCAGCTAGCCTACCCGTAAGAGTTCGCACAACTTAGTCAACTACGCCAGAGCCCATAATTGGCTTGTGGCTGCACACGGAAGTTTCCAGTTTGAATAATCTTATGATCCCTTAGAGCCCGGGTGGCGGTCCAAGAAATACAGTAAGTCCTGATGGAAACCAGTGCCTCAATCCACCCAGATGTGTGTTTAGGTTGCCACCTTAGATAAACCATTAATTAACAATCTCACATCTGTCATGGATATTCACTCACCCAATCCACGTCTACTAGCATAGCATGGCATAATAAGCAAACGTAGAAGTAACTCCCAAGGTTTCATAAGTAAACAGGTAGTAGGTACTACCTCAATCTACTTCCCGACCCACAATTTAATTAGATCCTAAACATGCAAGTGTTTGAGGGCTTGATCTAATGCAATAAAACTGGGTAGTAGAAAAGGTATGATCAAGTGTTACTTGCCTTGCTGATGATCCGCGAGACATAGAGATTCGAAGTAACAAGCGGCGCACTCCGGGTGATCTAACGCAGACAAACAACAAGAATACAATAAGTACTCATCTAATGCACGGGGAAATCTCGAATAAAAGATCTAACCAGAGAGTTCAACTTAAGAACCCTGGTTGCAAAAGAATCGAATCAAAATAGAACATCGAAAGTCGAAACTCGAGAGAGAACGACTCGATTTAGCAAACTGAAACTAGGTCAAAATTTTACAGTAGCAAAACTCTGTGTAAGTAGGTTAGTCGAACGGCGGTTTCAGAACGGAACCTGTGTGCTTGAATCACCTGATTCCGATAAACGAGCGAGAAATTAAACAGATTTGAAAATCGAATTGGAAATCGAAATCAGAAAATAACGGATTAAATCCGATTAAAAGAAAACGACGAACGGATTAAACAGCGGACGTTCGTTAACAGAACTAATCCAACGAACACGTTCATTGAAACGAACGGGTCGGTGAACGTTCACTAAATAAGAAAACCGAGAAAAAAAAACCATCTAGGGTTTTGAAAAAAAACCGAACATCTCGAGAAAAACCGGATCGGGTTTTTCTAAAAAAACCGGATCGGGGCGGCGGCGAGGTGCTACCTCCGGCGAGGCTCAGCGGGCCCGGGGCGTGGGGTCCGCGGGTGCAAGGGTCAAGGGGCGGGGCGAGGGCGGCGAGGGGCTCATGACGGCGGAAGGCGGCGGCGTCCTCGGCAGCTGAGGCTCGGGGAGGCGGGCGGCGGGATGAGGAGAGAGGTGGGGTGGTGGCGGTATAAAAGGAGGGGGGAGTGCCTTGGGGAGGGCAAGCCAGGGGGGGCGGGCGGCGCGTGTCCGAGCCGGACACGGCGTGAGACAAGGCTGGCGGCGGGAGTCCGCAAGGCGAGGGGAGGGGAGGTGGGCTGGGCAATGGTGGGCCGGCTGGCCTTAGGCCCAAAGTGGCGCATGTTTTTTTTAAAACAAAACTTAAACGAAATAAAATAAAACCAAACGAACTCCGAATTTAATAAAATTAATTTTTCCCGACTCCAAAAAATGAGTCGAACAAAATGAACTTTAAAAACGGGCAAATATGCATATTTTTTTAAAATGCTCATTTTTGCCTAAAGCAAATAAATCTTTCAAAACCAAATTTGATTTATTTATAAAATCTTCATTTTTTTCCTAAATGTTGGGAAAGTCATATTATTCCCTCTTTTAATTTTTTTATCGGAAAAACTTTATGAAGATAATTAAATAAATCAATGATCCTATTTTCAAAATTTGAGAAATCCCAAATATGAAAATAATGAAACTTCCAACTCTCTCCGAGGGTCCTTGAGTTGCGTGAAATTTTCTAGGATCGGAAAAATGCGAGAAAATATGATATGCATGATGACCTAATGTATAACATTCCAAATTGAAAATTTGGGATGTTACACTGGAACATTAGCACTCAGGTCAAATGATCTATGCTTCTATACATCTGATGGTGCTTTTATCTGGAAGGACTGTAAACTTTATGCCAACAGACCTTTTGTTGTATGGTTGGGATTTATTTTGTTGTGATACAACAATTATGATGCTGCCTGTGCTGCAGTAATTACGACGCTTATTTTTGTATAGTGTAGGTTTATCTTAGTAATGTATTCGGCCGAAAGCTTGGCAGGAGCCCAACATGCCAACATTCGTCGGGCCCATTCCAATTGGGCTAAAAATGATTACGGGTCGAAATTGACTTGTAGCCCACTAAAAATATCTGGGCCTAAAACAACATAAGCTTTCATATTTTTCTGGTAAGCATGTGCCCATAGTGGGCCTTTAACAGGCCTAAACATATTTTGGGCCCTCAGTAAAAATAGGCCGTTTACAGGTGTAAATATCTCAAGCCCATAAAAACATGGGCCTTTAATAGACCGAAAGTGAGATTGGGCACTGATTGTGCCAATAACCCACTGGACTTAGCAGGCCGAAATGGTGGCCCATTTACGACGAGGATCTTTGACAGGCCGAAATTCGGACGGGCCGTAAATGCGCCGACCTAATACACGGGCCTTTAACAGGCCGGAACTTCGGTCGGGCTAGATTATCATCATTTTTATATGGGCCGTTAATGGGCCCGATATGACGTTGGGCCACATAAGGCCCATGGTTTACGTCCGGCGTTAACAGGCCGAAAATGACAACAGGAAGAAAGTGGCCCAAATCTATAGTGGGCCTCTAACAGGCCGAAAGTTTTGATGGCCTGTAAATGGGCCCAAATGAAGCCGGACCTTTAACTGGCCGGAAATACACCGGGACGTGATTCGGCCCAATTACTTAGCGGACTGTTAACGGGCCAGAAGTGACCATGGGCCGCGTTGATGGCAAGTTTAGGACAGGTCGTTGACGGGCCGATTTGACAGAGAATGTTGGGCCTTTAGCTGGGCCGGCCCATTATGGTCTGCAGAATCTTGTGGGCCTTTAGCTAGTTCGGCCCATTATGGTCCGCAAAATCTTGTGGGCCTTTAGCTGGTCCAGCCCATTATGGTCTGCAAAATCTTGTGGGCCTTTAGCTGGGCCGGCCCATTGTGGTCTGCTAAATTTTGTGGGCCTTTTATTGGGCCGGACCATTATGGTCCGCTAAATCTTATGGGTTTTCGGTTGGGTCGGCCCATTTAAACTTTGTGGGCCTCTGTTGGGCGGTCCACGTGTCAACATATCATACGCCCATCTCGACTGCTCGATGAGTGACACTGTACAATGCGGAGCTGACGCGTGGATCCATCAGCCAATGAGAATTTTACACGTGGAAAATCGGCATTGGTCGTGGCTGTTAACGGGTTATCGGATCCAAAATCTGACCCGATAGCTTAACTGCGTTCCATTATGGTGGATGCCACGTGTCGGTCACCCTTGACGAAAGCACTTCTGTGACACGGGATTTATCGTCATGGAAGCGGACACTTCCATGATGATAATTTTGGTAATGTCATGGAACACTTCTACGACAAAGACAGCTTATGACTATCTTGATTCTGTCATAAATTTGTCATGGATGTACATGCATGACAAAAAACGTGACCTACTGTGACAAACATGTATCATCACTGAAGTGTATTTTTTTTGTAGTGAGACAACCTTGTGGCCTTGCCACTCATAAACTTGTTTGTGGAGGCATGCCACGTCATCTTCCTGCGTAAGCTTGACAAGAACAGTATGCCTCACAAACGAAGGAGTAGCTTTGAACTTCTTGTGCTTCAGTACACCCTGGACAACACGCCTGACAACAGTGAGGCTGGAATACAACTCTACATTGGTATAAGCGCAAATGGCTTCCAGGATCCAACAGCCTAAAAACTATGTTTTCCTAGTGCGTATATTCAGGTCATCCACCTCAAAGTGAGTGACATGTACAACCACACAATCCTTGTCTGCATCAGGTCTCTAATTGAAACAAAAACAAATTCTGAATTGCTTTCCAATATAAGAAACACAAGTTATTTAAACCACTATGTATAGCATGGCATCGAAGCTAATAAAATTTTGCATTATTCATCACCACATACTTAGATGAAAAACCACAATCGAGATCCGCAAAGAAGAAAATCACCTTGGGTAGCTCAAATGGGGTGGGGACACATACTGAAGGGGAAAACTGCTCCTGCGGTGCCACGGGGCTGTAACCTCAAACGGGGCGTTGACCATCTCAGTAGTGGCTGTGAGCATATCTGGGGTCGGCTCGGTGGCTGCCTCCATCTTCTTGGAGCTCTCTATCTCGTGGGGATCAGCCTCCCACGTCTGCTCCAATATCAGTAAATCTTTGCCTGGTTCTCCTTGGTCCATCATGAAACTGACGAATACTAGGAGACCACTGAAACGAAAACACAATCGCAATGACAATGAAACAAAAAAGAGAGTGAGGATCGGTTACTGCATAGCAAAAGTTTTTTTTCTCTAAACGAAAATATACCAACATCACGGATCTGCATACCTTCCCTTTGTTAGGAGAGAAGAACAGTGGCAGATGCAAGTGTTGCCTTTCTTGAAGCCGGTGAGGGAGAAGGGGATTCAACAAAGAGTGAAATGATGGTTGCTTCGTCCGTAAAACTTAGACTACGGGGAGGTGGGGTTTTGTGATATGACGGCTTGTTATTGCCGCGCTACAACCAGGGTGACTCTCCGCCTGCATACTGCCTTCTAATTTGGTGGATGGCATTTGGGCCCGCGCGCTGCATGGCCCGCATGTCGGTGAACAAAAGTATAACAGCATTCAGTAGAGGGAGACGTTTTGATGACCTAGGAGGAGCCAGAAGCAGTATTGTATCCACTGTACTAGTAGTAATTGTTTTTCTGGGTAGTTGTAGAGTGTCTCCACTGTACTAGTAGTACTTGTTTCTCTGGGCCCAAGACAAAATAGCTCATCCACCCTAGTAAATAGTAAAATCAATTCAAAAGTCCATATATTTACTGAATGAGAGGCGCTACCCACACCCAAAGACACCGCTTCAAAAAACATGGGTGTTCTTCTTCCTCCTCACTCCCACCCACCTCACGTCACCGCCTCCACCTGCACTCCCCAAATTCCTCACCTCACTCCTACAGAAAACCCCAGCTCCCCTTCTTCCTCACTACTACAGAAAAACCCCAGCTCCCCTTCTTCTTCACTCGCACTACAACTAGGCCCGTCATTCGTTACTCTGCTCAAATCCGTGAGCGCGACGCGACGCCCTCGAGGAAAATGGAGTCGGCTGACCCTAGCGCCAAGAAGATGAGGCTCCCGCCAGCGGGGATGCCTGTTGTAGATCCCGCACCCGGCAGCGCGGGGAGAAGCGGCAACCCTGCCCCCACCGGATCCCAGGAACCCGTAGAATCTCGGGTGGACCGCATCAGCGAACTCCCGGACGCTATCCTTGGGGAGATCATCTCGCTTCTCCCCGCCAAGGATTGCTGCCGCACCCAAGTCCTCTCAATTCGGTGGCGCCCTCTATGGCGCACCGTGCCCATTAATCTTGACTGTCGTCAGCTATCTCTCTTCAATAATTTTGAAATCCCCAGAGCCATCATCACCTCCCACCAGGGATCCATTCAAAGCCTCTGCATCCCGTCATGCTACCTGAGCAAGCAAACCATGCCCTACACGGTGGACGCCTGGCTGAAATCCCCTGAATTCACATAACTACAGCTGCTTGAGTTCTACTATTCCCCTGGAAATCACCTACCAGATACCGAGCGCCATCTACCTGTGCCCTCAGCACCGATGTCCATCTCGCGGTTTTCCTCCTCACTCCACACCGCCACCTTTCTGCTGTGCGACCTACCAGACAATCTGGTACTAAACCTTCGACTCCCATTTCTCACGAAACTTTCACTTGTGCGGGTTCGTATATCGGAGGCCTCATTGCACAGCATCATCCACTCCAGTTGCCCTACCCTGGAGTGCTTGGTGCTTGTTTTGACAGTTAGAATCGGTTGTCTCCATATAAAGTCGCCTAACCATGTAAGAATTGGAATTTGTTTTGACGGAAGGCAGCTCATCATCCAAGATGCCCCTTCACTTCAAAGGTTGATCCTTGATTCTAGTTATTCACCGTTGCAAATAACCGTCCTCTCTGGGCCTAAACTGGAGACCTTGGGTTTAATACATGATCTCTGTGCTCATTTCAATACGGTGTTTGGCTCCACAGTTCTTCAGGTACTTTATATTATCATCTACGCTTGTAACCATAAGCTGGATTTTAAATTTCTGCGCATAATTTATATATCATCTTGAGTACACATTTTGTACTAATATTATGTTCTATGCTCAATGAAGAGTTTCTCCATGGATGGCCTATCAATGGTGCTGGATTTTGTCAAGATCTTACATATCCAAATGAATAGTTTTGATCTGAACAAGATAATTGGCTTGCTGCAATGCTTTCCATGTCTGGAGAAGTTGTATATAAAGGTGATAATTTCACGCACATTGGAAGCCCGCATATAGTGTACTAGAATTAACCATTCAGTTGTTGCTCTTTCGACACTCTTTTTTTAGACCTTAACTATTTTCAATCTTCATGTCTATTTAGGCTACAGGACGAGGTAAGAAAGTTCTAACCAATCGGTGGATTCGTAAGCATCGGGATTTTCTCACTTCTCATGAGATTCGATTGAAGACAATAACGCTAGATTGATATGTAGCCAACCGTGCAAACACTAGATTTGTCACATTCTTCCTGCTGAATGCGAGGTTACTATTGTCCATCAGGCTTAAGTTTAGCAGCAGCATGGTTTTGACGGATGGGTATGTGGAAGAGCAAAAAAAGGAGTTTCAGGTGGGCAAAAGAGCTTCTGAATGTGCCGGGCTTCTATTTACAACATATTGTGGTCATAATCCGGTAAATTTTATGACCCAGGATGTTCATTCTATGGACCTGACCGATCCATTTGACTATGACTGCTGAAAACAGTGCTGGAGTTAGATGTTGTTGCCCTTTTCAACCTGGTTTTTTTTGTAAACCTGATGAACAATTAACCCTCGTGCTTTTGTACAGTTTGTAAGCTGGAGTTAGATGTTCTTGCCCTTTTCAACTCGACTGTGATTGTCATATTTTCTTTGAAGTAAGGCAAATGGCTTGCCAGTCATTTAATTTAGAGTGAAATATTGTAACAACTAACAAATCCCAACCAAGGGAAATAACATCACTCTCGGCGGCTGCTTGAGCTCACTGTGCATTACAGAAGCCAAGTGATTAGCCCCCACCAGCACCCACAAACTTTTTTTTATTGTACACAGTAGGGCAAAACCCCACTGCAATTTTTTATTATATAAAAAGAGAGTACAAAACAAAACAAGGCTTGGGATAAGCCCAGGAGAAGAAAAAAGAAAAAAAGAAAACTAGTCTAAATGGCCCAACTAAAAGCCAGAAAAAAATTACAGGACAAGGTTGTCCAACCAGGTGCTGAAAGAGGATGAAAACTTTTCCTTAATTCTAAATTTTAGTAGGTGTAGCTCTGAGAGGAAGATGAATTTCCATCTATCAAGGCTGGTGGGAATGCTATTGAAAATCTTATCATTCCTGATTATCCAAATGGCCCATGAGGCAATGATAATGATCTCCATAGAAAAAGGTTGCTGAAGATTGCCCCTTAAGTCTGGAATGGCTTCCATGATGGTTAGATTTCTCGGTATGTTAGGGCACAGGATATCCCAGCAAGCAAAAGCAAAAGGGCAGGTCCAAAACATGTGTTGTAAGGTTTCTTCCTAGTGATATTTGAGAGTAGCACAATTATAGTTGTCAAGATGAAAGGTTTTCCTTCTTAGCAGATTCCTGGTATTGAGTCTATCATGCAGTAGTCTCCAAAAAAAAGACCTTGCGTTTTGGTTGGGCACAGCTTTTCCAAATCCAGTTGAACTGAGCTGGCACAATTTTTACACCTATCAGAATTTTGTAAGCTTTGGCCACAAAAAAAGTATTAGTCCCCCACATATAACTCCAAGAATCAAGGAGCTCATTAGATGCAGATCCTCTTAGTGTGTTACAAATGTCCTCCATCAATTCAAATTCCAGAAAAGCTTCTTGAGTAAGTGGCAGGTGAAATATGTCTTCCAGATAATCAAACATAAGAACCTGTTGCACTGAAATGTTTTGGTCTCTGAAAAAGGAGTAAAGATGAGGGAACTATTGATTCAGGCAAGCAGAGTGCCAGAGGTCAGACCAAAACAGAGCAGATTTTCCATCTCCAATTGTGCATCTTGCCATGGACTTGTAGCAATCAATGAGCTTCAAATTACACTTCCACCAGAAAGATCCTTCCCATTTTTTACCTGGAAGTTTGCCATTGTCATAATAAGCTTCCCAAATGAGGTTGACCCAGGGGATATTTTCCCTATTGTAGAACTTGTGGAGGTTTTTGAGCAGAAGTGCTTGGTTTTGCACAAAGATGTTCATCACTCCTAGGCCATCCTGATTTTTTGGTCTACAAACAGTTGACCAAGCTACCATAGCTGGTCTATGGTCCTCCAGGTCTGGTCCCCTCCAAAGACAGTGTCTCAAGTATTTGTTAACCTGATTATTAATGGTTATGGGAACATCAAGGCAACCCATGAAATATATAATAAGAGAGTTTAGCACAGACTTGACCAGGAGCAACCTGCCAGCAAGAGTCATGAAAGAAGAAAGGCCCACCGATGTTTTGGCAATTCTTCTTACTAAAGGCAAACACTGTTCCACTGTTGGTTTTAGGGGCCCTAAAGGCATGCCCAGGTAAGTGAAGGGGAAAGATCCCTTCAAACAGTTCAAAGTGTCAGTTAAGATTTCAATTTTTTCATCACTCACAATGATTGGAATGAGATTTGATTTACTATAATTGACCTTTAGCCCAGTAGCATCTGCAAAGGTGTGAAGCAGGGCTTCGAGACAATGGAGTTGTGGAGCATCAGCTTGCATAAGAATCAGAGTATCATCTGCATACTGTACAATGGGAAAATCAGGGCAAGACTGCACTTGCAAAGGAGGTGTGAGAAGACCCAAATTCATAGCTCTGTTCATGATTGACTGAAGGAGGTCTGCAGCCAGCACAAAAAGGAGGGGAGAAAGGGGATCCCCTTGTCATACACCTCTCAGACAGTGAAACTTTTTCCCAGGAATACCATTGAGAATCACTTGTGAAGAAGTAGATGTAAAAAGCATTTTAATCCAGCCAATCCATCTTTCACCAAATCCCTTTGCTCTAAGGATATCAATGATTGTAGAGTGTTCAATGAGGTCAAAAGCCTTTTCAAAATCTAGTTTCAGCACAACAATTTCCTCTTTAGACTTGTGGCATTGATGCAAGTACTCATAGGCCCAGCCTAGACAGTCATGGATAGCTCTTTCCTTTAGGAAACCATACTGATTTGTATGAACCATTTTGAGGATCACTTTTTGCAACCTGTTTGCAAGCAATTTGGTAATGAGTTTGAGACAACAGTTTAGCAAAGATATAGGCCTGAAATCATTTGCAGTCATTGGAGTGGGCCCCTTAGGAACCAGAGTTATGAAAGAGGTGTTGATACTCTCTAGAGAAATTTCCCCAGCATAGAACTCATGTATCAGTCTAGTGACCTCAGGCTTTATGATATCCCAACAGCTCTTAAAGAGTTCATTGTTAAATCCATCAGGCCCAGGAGACTTGTCTGCTGGCAAATGTTTGACAACTTCATTGATTTCTTCCTCAGTGAAAGGAATTTCCAGCTGTTCAAAATCTAAAGGACTAGCTTGGTGTTGCAGCAGAGAAGATAAATCAAAATGCATAGTGGTTTGCTGAGACTTCCCTAATCTGCTCTTGAAGGTATTCCACAGAAAGGCAGCTTTTCCTGCATGATCTGTTATTTCCACTTGATCCTCATTTTTTAGCATTGCAATGTGATTATGCCTGTGGTTTATAGAAGCCTTTGTATGAAAAAATTTGGTGTTTTCATCCCCAAACTTAACACCCTTAATCTTACCTCTCTGTTTCCAATAGATCTTTTGGTTTTTCAGTAAAATGAGCTATTGCTCCTTGAGAATCAGCCTGCAGTTCCACTCAAAATCACCCAGGTCTCTGAATTCTTCAAACAAATCAAACAAGAAGATGACATCATTAATTGCTGCAATTTTTGCTTTCATGCAGGACAGGTTCTTGGCCCAAAGCTTGAGAGCCCTTCTCAGGTTTTTGAACTTGACATTTAAGCTTTTTGCTGCATCAAGATTACCCACAGGAATATTCCAGGCTGCAGATACAACCTCTTTAAAGTCTGAGTGCTTTAACCAGAAATTTTCAAATCTAAAGACCCTGGCCTTTGGAATGGCAGTCCCAATTTTGATAACACAAGGCAGATGATCTGAAATAGGCCTGGCAAGAGGCATAGAAATTGTATCCGGAAAAGCAGTCATCCAAGAAGCAGAGGTGAAAAACCAATCCAGCTTTTCCAACAAAGGACTCTGTTGCATATTACTCCAGCTGTATTTTCTACCATGAAGTGGAAGTTCAATTAAACCCAAATTACTGATTGCTTCATTAAAAAGTAACATTTCATTAACATCCCCACCAGGTCTGTTTCTATCAGTAGGAGCTCTTATGAAGTTAAAATCTCCAACTAGGATCCAATTAGTGTCCAGAGGCATATGAATGTTGGAGAACCAATTGATAAATTCAATTTTGTCTGCTTGCACACAAGGCCCATAAATGTTGGTGAGAACCCAAGATTGAGTGGACAACAGACAGGTAAAACTAATTGAGAGGGAGAATCTGTTTTGGAAGATGACATCTCCCTCAAAGAGTGAGCCATTCCAGATGATGAGAAGACCTCCAGAAGCACCAATTGAAGGCAGGAAAGAAAACTTATTGAGCCTGTTAGGACAAAAGTTCTTAATATAAGTAGCATCAAAATGTTCCCTCTTGGTTTCTTGAAGACACAGAATGGCACAAGCACTTTCTTCAATCTTTTGGCCTAGAGCAAGCCATTTATCAGGTGAGTTAATCCCTCTGATGTTCCAGTTCAGGATATTCCAGCTTCTGTTTTGACTATTCATGGAAACAAATTATGAGAGTAACTTGGGACCAAGCACCACCACTTGGCCAGAGCCTAGGAAAAACTGTCCCATAAGGCAGAATATGAAGCAATATCAGCAGATACAGTAACCACATAGTCCTTAGCATAGCAATAAAGATAACTTCCCAGAAGGAAATATAGCAGCAAAGTGCAGAGTCAGATGAACCAGAACTATTACAACAAGTCCAAAAGGCCCATAAAGTGCAAGTACAGCCAAAAGGAACATGGACACAAGTCATGACTTTAAACCACTCTCTCTCCAGTACAAAAGTACATAACTTGATCATCTAAACACTTTGGGAGTCCTGCCTGTCCTCATTGGATGGGAGCATCCCAGCCAAGTCCTCTCCCATTCTTCTCTTGGGCTTCTTAGAGATCTTCCCCTCCAAGTCCTGATCAGCCACCTTGCAAAATGAGGTTGTGAGATTTTTAACCACTGATTTCTGAACAACTGGGGGTGCAGCATTACATGGCAGACACTTATTATTAGAACATGAACCTCTTTTAAACCCAGCATTATCTTGTTTAATTCTATCACTCCTCCTTACCTCTGTTTCTACAAGAGGTATCTTTCCTCCCCTTCTTTTCTTTGAGTTTTCAGCCCCAAAAGGTTGAAGAAGGGCCAAAGAGTCCAAGTCCTGCTGGTTAGAAGAATCTCCTGCATTTTCCTTGTTTGTGTCCTGCTGGAGTGATCCAACAAAGATATGCTGACAAATAGGAGCCTTAGAAGCTAGAAATTTATCAGGAATGTGGAAAAGATAAGAATCCTCAGTGCCCTCTACTTCAGCCAGTAATTCCCACAAAGGAGATTTAAGCATATTAACTGTCCAGGCAAACTTGTCTGGTGTCATAAGAAGGTGCACAATAAAATTGAACCAACTTATTGGGACTTTAACAGAAAGAGAAGGAACCTCCTCCAAAGGTTTTTGAGCAAAGTTCTCCTTCCAGATCACAAGACCTTCCTCTGACAGAATAGTATCTTTATTAGCTAGGGACTTTAACTGGATAGATTTTAAACCAAGTAAGGAGGGAGCAAATTCAAAGTGTTCCTCAATTTGGTCAATCCATTTACCTCTGTTGCTAGCATTTTCCACCCCAGTAATAGTCAAAGGAGGTGGGTTCACTGCTGGAGACAAGACACCTTTTGCCCCCACCAAAACTGCATCTTCTGACAGAAAGGGTTCCTTGCCTTGTGCTGCTGCTTCATTAACAACTGGCAGAGCTCTGTTAGGGTCCAGAGTCAGGTCCTGAAGAACATCAGAGTTGTGTCCAAGTACTGGCTCAGGAAATGCATTAATTTCCTCCAAAACTGGCTGAACCTGTAACTCAACCAGGGGCACTGCATGAATTATATCATCCTGTGGGACTTCCTCATCCAGAGGAGCCTGAACAACTGGGATTGCAGCAACATCTTGGTCCTCCTCTTGGTAGTCTTGCATCAAAAGCTCAAGACCATTGCCCTGAATTTGCTGCACAGGTGGAAATTGATTCACTTCCTCACTTGCATGGGAAGAAAGCCCTTCTGACAGTGAAACAGTGGTTGTGATGCTGTTGTGGCCTTCCAATGGAGGTGGAAGTTCCTCACCATCAGCCCAAGCAATTTCTTCCTGCTGGACACCTTGAAGAAAGTCAAATTCTTCCTCAACTTCAACATTATTAACTGCAGGTGGTTGCAAAGCCTAGTGCCCCTCATCTGCATCCATATCATCTTGCTGAACATGCTGAGGATTTATATGAAAACCAGGGAAAGCATGGTTGTTGCCTGGAAGAGGATGAGGGTCCACATTGTCAGGTGGGATTGGGTCCTCATCGGCAGGTGCCCCACCCATCATCTGTTGAAGAAGGATTTCCACTGACGAAGACCAAGCATCTTCATCAAGAACTTCACCTTCAGACCACCTGACACTTTTAGGGATGGATTCCAAATCTCTAACCTTAGCTTTTGCAATGACTCTGCCCATATGAAGAGGATCATTCTCCCAAGAGACTAATCTCCCAAAATGACTGATAGCCCTAGCAATATCTTCCGAGTTGCGGAAATCGAAAGGGACAGCTAGAATGAGAAGCCAAATTGTTCTATTAAACTGGGTTCTTCTGCAGTTGCGGCCATTGTCATGATTGTGGAAAGTGATAAAAACATCTCCAAACTGGTGAGGACTCTGCAGAACTAACCTATCTCTGTCTCTAGGATTGACAAAGCGCACATATGCCTCTCCCAACGGGCAGCACTGCATTTCTCTGATCTGAACTTGCTGAACATCCGCAAAGAACTCATCTAAAACTTCTTGCACGTTGGAAAAAGTACCTCCTCCGGAAGTGGCTCAATGTTGACGATGGCCCAATACTCGTGCCGCTTCTGACGGTGGGGGAGTCATTGAGGATATTGACGATGTTGACGATGGCCCAATACTCGTGCCACTCTGGCCACTCTGTTCCGGCCCTCGACGTTGAGGATATTGAACCCATGGGGAACAAAAGGCAGGGTATCGAATGGAATGTTGGCCATGGCCGGCTCGACGCCGGCAACGGAGTCCCTTGATAGCGAGGAGATTGGACGGCAAGCTCGAGACTGACAGTGGAAAGCAGGGGAGGAGACGAAGAGGCAAGTGTAAATCGAGGCTGAAAGTTCGGGAACATGCCTTCAGCGAGCTGTCTAAAAGAGGAAGCTCGAATCGGTGGTTGGGCTGGGCCTATGGCCGAAAACCAGTCATCCACCACCCCAGGGGCCCAAGCCTCCGCTGGAGGGGAGGGAAAATAAGCCACCCGAAAGAACGGCCAAAGGCCACTGAGACGGGGCTCTGAGCAGGCCCAGGCCATGTGGCCCAGATTACCACAGCCGTAGCATACAATATCCGAGTTTGAAAATCCTGGATTCGCGCCCTCCTCCCCCTGAACCACGCTGTCATTGATCACCGGTGAATAATTGCACTCAATGCGCCCAGCATCAATGGCAGGGTCATGCAGATCCGATGATGAGGCCGGTAACCCAGCCAACCATTGGAAAACTGAAATGTGGCGAGGAGGCTCCCTCCGGCCATCGCCGGCACCGTCTCGGGAGGGAGAATGAGAAGGCCATCGAGAAACCAAAGACCAAGAATTTTGCTCTTCCTGGTAGAACAAACGTTCCTCGCGACGCCAATTAGGACCACCTTCACCCCAGAGGCTAAAAACCAGTTCAAAGTCTCTCTCAGAGATACGCCCACTGTTGTAGAGCTCAAACCCAACAGATTTTGAGGCTACCGAGAACTGAAAGGAACGGTCCCGAAGAAATTTAACCCTAAAACCTTGAGGCTGGTGGCCGCGCGTGCTTCGCCGCCCCCCTCCTCCCGCCTACTTATAGGCTCGTGGGCTGAGAAGCCAATGGGGCGGACGTGGGATTAACTGCGCCCAGGACCCCACACCCCCCATGATTTACCACACGAAGTTACTGCGCGCAGTTACGACGTCTGAACCCCAACGGTCCGCACGGCCGCAACGGATCCGTTCGCGTGCCGAGGCGCGGTAGTGGCGGGTCCCGCCTGACGGCCTGTCCCGTCACAAGACGCAGGTGGGCAGATCGACCGCCGCGTGGCGCCACGCGACGGGTCCGCAACGGCAGCTGCTGAAGCTTATCGTGCACGCTGCCTGGATCCCGCTATGACTTTCAAACTCTTTAAGGGGCAAGACGGCCTTCTGCGAGTCCGGCTCCAGCTAGTCGGCCTAGAGGAAGACGCCGAGCAAGGCCCAGATTCCACCACCAGGAGGATGAAACTGTTGAGGCTCCTCGACATGTCACCCTCGGTGCCCCACCAGCTTCGGGGACTACTGTCGGAGTAATGGGCCACGGGTAGGCTAACCCGAGCCCCTGAACCTTTCAAGACATCGGGGCAGGCTGCGCCCCTCAAGACCCCAAGATGAAGAGCCGCTTTTTGAGAGTCGGTGGCAAGGCCGCCGACTGCCCCTCACGGCCGAGTCCCAGGGGCGACTTCGAGATAAGCCGGCTCCTAACTGGCGGCTTCCGGAGAAGCCGACTATGGGGAGTCGGCCCGCGACTCCAACCACCTCCTGCCTTCGCAATGATGGACGGGACGGGGTACGGCCACCGCGCGGCCCATTCCTGCCCCGTTTGCGAAGGGCAGGCATGGCCACAGTGCGCCGTACCAACGGAGATCTCCATCCGGCGCGGCATCGCTGCCATGCCAGCTCGACATCAGCCCCTCGGCGGCGCCTGTGCCCACGATGGCTCGTCTGCAGACGACCCAGATCGCGGGTCCGCTTTGTCGGCCGGGTCTGAAGATGGCGAGCGCCACAAGACGGACCCGTTGGGAGTCGGCCCCGTGAGTCGGCTAGCCCTCCCATCGCCCCGCACGCCATTAACTAGACAAGACGGGGAATGGCAACGGCGATCGCTCGTCAGGCGGCGGCACTGTTGCCATGACCCCATGACCAAGCCAGCGTCATTAGAAGCACGGCTACAGTAATCCGCAGCCGGCAAGACCCGCCCGCGGCGGACAAGGCCTATCGGCTCCGTACCGCGCCCGTCGACAGGGCCCACCAGTCGGCGGGCCCCAGCAGTCGGCGGAGAAGACGGCGGCCTGAGAGACAGACGGCTGGGACCCGCGCCCAGCCGGATTACCATTGTACCCCCGGGGGGTAGGCCTATATAAACCCCCTGGGGCACCCATGCAAAGGGTTGGACTCTGATAGTTTTAGACACACATAGAGGGAAGAGGAGAGATAGCCGTGCCCTTCTCCTTCCTCACCCCAAACAGCTCAAGGAGCCTCTTGTAGCCCTTGTTCATCTAGTGATCATGCGGAGACCCCGCAGAGCAGCAGTAGGGGTGTTATCTCCACGGAGAGCCCTGAAGCTGGGTAAGATTTGTCGGCGTGCATGTCTTCGCCTCATCCCGTTTCCAGGCACCGGCGACGTTCTACTCGCCCCCACCATGATAAGCCATCCCTTGGCATATGTCGCACCCAACCCCCGACACAACCCTCTCCACGGGCTCCTGTTCAACCACCCCTCCACGGGCTTCTGTTCATCCAGCCCTCCACCATCTACTGTTCATCCAGCCCTCCACGGGGTGGTCCTGTTCATCCAGCCCTCCACGGGGTCCTGTTCATCCAGCCCTCCATGGGGTCCTGTTCATCCAGCCCCAACCGGCTCGATCAATCGGGGTCCTGTTCATCTAGAGGCAACACCACGGGGTCCAGTTCATCCACCCCCATCGAGAACTATTCATCCAACCCCCAAGCAACGCTCAATCGCTCATCCAGAGGCATCATCGATCGACTTTAGTTAGCAGCAGTAGCGAAGGAATCGCTCGATCGAGTTCAATTAATAGCCATCGATCGATCGCTCGGGTTAAGTAACGCGTAGCCTGCAGTGCAATCGCTTGGGTTAAGTTAGAGCCCAACGCCTCACTCGGGTTCAGTTAGAGCCCAATGCCTCGCACCCATGTACGTGCGTGTAAGAGAGAAACACACATCGCTCGGCCCCGACCACCCACCGTGACTGGGAACACCCCGATATTTTCCTCGCCCTCGCTTCTACCATGGTTTTTTCCGTCATGGACGGCCCAAATAATGTCATGCAGCTGCGTCTCCGGCCCGCCCAGGAAGAAAGGCCCATTTTCTGTCATGATTTTTTGTCATAGAAGTAGGACCCCACCACATCTATGATGATACCGGGTTTTGTCACAATTATTGTCATAGAAGTGTCATAAATATGACAGAATTTTTTTCGTTTGGCCTAAAATGTCACGGATGCATCTTTTTTGTAGTGGATACCGGCAGAGGTTGGAGGAGTCCGGCGGGTTTTTGGTGTTCCGCCTTTACCTTGTTGCATATATCACAACATGCCACAAAGTATGCGATATCTTTCTTCATTCCATCCCACCAGAATACCTGACGAAGGTCCTCATACATTTTGGTACCACCGGGGTGAATTGAGTATGGCACTTCGTGTGCTTCTACTAATATCTTCTTCTTCATACTTTCTTGATTGGGTACGCCAAGCCTTCCTCGGAACCTTAGCGAACCTCGTTGATCCCTAGAGAAATCCGGTGCATGCCCTTGGTGCATCTTCTGGACATATATTTTCAATAACTTGTCATCTGCCTGAGCATTGCAGATTTCTTCTTCAAGTGTAGGGGAAACTTCTAATATGTTGGCAAGATGGCCATCGGTGATCACCAAATTGAGTTGCGTGATTTCTTCATAAAGCTCAGGAGGCAAGGAATCCATTAGAGCATTAAGGTTGGCTGGTTTCGGCTGAGGGCGTCAGCCACCACATTAGCTTTGCCCGGGTGATAGTTTATTCCGAGGTCGTAGTCCTTAACCAACTCGAGCCATCTTCGCTTTCGAAGGTTCAAATCGGGCTGAGTGAATATATACTTGAGACTCTTATGGTCGGTAAATATCTGGCACTTCTTTCCAATCAGATAGTGTCTCTAGATCTTCAAAGCGTGCACCACCGCGGCTAACTCCAAATCATGAGTAGGATAGTTTCCTTCGTGTTGCGGCAGTTGTCGGGATGCATAAGCCACCACTTTGCCATCTTGCATGAGTACACATCCGAGCCCTTTTCTGGATGCGTCACAGTAGACATCAAAACTGCGGTAGATGTCTGGAAGAGTTAATACTGGTGCCGATGTCAGCCTGATTTTTAACTCAGTGAAACTTCGTTCGCAGTCCTCAGTCCATTCAAACTTCTTATCCTTCTTTAGGAGTTCAGTCACCGGCTAGGCGATCTTGGAGAATCCTTCAATAAAACGGCGATAATATCCGGCTAGTCCAAGGAAACTCCAGATTTTAGAGACTCTTGTGGGTGCGGACCAATCAAGAACATCCTTTACCTTGATCAGATCCACCGAGATTCCTTCTGCCGAGAGGACATGCCCGAGAAATCCCACTTGCTAGAGCCAAAACTCACATTTGCTGAATTTGGCATAAAGTTGATGGTCACGGAGCCTTTGCAAAACTGCTCGGAGATGCTCCTTGTGTTCATCTTTGCTCTTGGAGTAAATGAGGATGTCGTCAATGAACACCACCACAAATTTGTCCAAGAAATCCATAAACACCTTGTTCATCATTTGCATGAAAAAGGCTGGGGCGTTGGTGAGACCGAAGGACATAACAGTATACTCATAAAGACCGTACCGAGTGGTGAACGCGGTCTTAGGAATATCCTCCTTCTTTATCTTGAGCTGATGATATCCGGTCCTCATAACAATTTTGGAGAACACTTTGGCCCCGCTGAGTTGATCAAATAGATCGTCAATCCTTGGCAGTGGATACTTGTTCTTGATGGTGACGTCATTCAGCCGTCGGTAGTCTACGCACATTCGTAAACTGCCATCCTTTTTGTCCACGAAGATCTCTAGTGACCCCCATGGTGAAGAGCTTGGGCGGATATATCCTTTCTGCAGCATCTCATCCAGTTGTTTCTTCAATTCCACCAATTCTGATGAAGGCCTCCGATAATATTTCTTGTGTATCGAGGTGGTTCCAGGCACCAAGTCAATTGCAAACTCCAATTCTCAGTCTGGCGGCATGCTTGGTAATTCTTCAGGAAATACATCTGGATACTCACTAACCACTGGAATTAATTCCACCTCTTCTTCCACGGCTGCGAAAACCATATCTTTCGTGGGTATGCGCTTGCGGGCGTAACAACTTGTGGTGTGACCTTCCATATTTTCACGGTAACTTCTCTGGTCGCACAGCTGATGCATACTTGATATTGGGTTAACCAATTCATGCCTAGAATAATAGCCAATTTGTTGGAGTCGATGATTATCAAAGATGTTGGGAACTTGACGCCCTTGATGCCAATTTCCAAATTGCGGCAGACGAGATTGCTTCTGAGCAGGGATCTCGGGGATTGTACCAGCATGTGTTTTCCCAAAATCGAGCAAGAAAAATTGTTTTGGGAAGCAAAACCCCGCGAAATAAAAGAGTGGGAAGCCCCAGAGTCAAATAATATTACGGTGGGTATGTCATTAACAAGGAACATACCAATGACGACTTCCGGGTCCTCTTGGGCTTCTTCTACGGAGATATGATGGATTTGCCCCTGGATCATATCTGGGGTGGAATACGGCTGTCGGCGTTCTGGGAACGGGGGTACCCAGACTTGCCTTCCTACGGCCTGCGGCGTGGCTCAAGGGGTGGCCCAGTACGGCCCATCTTCATCAGCACAAGCTCAAGACCCTTGCGAGGGGCCAAGCCTCGCGGGCCGGACGACAGGAAGCTTCCTCAGGCACGGCCTCGTCAGGCTAGCTCGCGAGGAGGCGGAGAGATCAAGGTGGGGTACCTCACGAGGTGCCCATGATGCAAGCCATGACGACCAAGGGCGCCAGGCGGGCGCCAGCCCGCGCAGTGTCCTCATTTCCTCTTTGGTGCAAAGGAGGCAAGCGCAAAGTAGAGTATCAAGCTAAGGCAACCATTTCGGTGCAACAAGACCAAGACCAACACAATGGCAGGAAGGAGGTCATCGTGGAGCCCAAGCCGGCGTCATCGTCAGAGCCTTTGGCAGGTGAGGACCAACTTTAGTCAGGATAAGTGTACTAGATGTTCCCCCTCAAAATGGCCAATTGTTGGCGCCCTTCCCGCTCAATATTTGGGAAGAGGCCCAGGGCCTTTGCCTATAAATAGGACTAGCCACCCACAGGGTAGAGGATCCGGAATCCAGAACAAAGCTAGAGATCAAGCAATATAGAGAGAGAGAGGGCGACCGAACTCCCCTTAGCAGTTCGTCGCACCGGCCAAGAACAGACCCTCGCGAGGCTTTTCTTCCTTGTACTGTTCAACATCAGCCCCTGAGGCAATCCACCACACCACACACTGGAGTAGGGTATTACACCACAATGGTGGCCCGAACCAGTATAAACCTTGTGTCCCTTGTGTTCCTCTTTGTGTAGTTTAGATCCTTGCGAGGCGACGAGGTGTAGGTAGGTAGGAGGTGAGATCTCCGCGTGCACCCCAGAGTTCGAACCTAGAGGGTCTGCCGGAACCCGAAATCTGACAACGGCTCCATCTAGATGACTTGCGGATGGAATGGAGCTGCTTGTTTGTTGTTCTAGGGACACTATCTGGCGTAGTGTCCGGTTTGACCACATATAAAGCATGAATTGTTGCACTGACAATCTTCGCGCACCGGGCTGGTCACGACATTCTTGATTTGAGTGGTAGTCTTGTTGACATTCTGCTGCCAGTTGGGTTTGTACTCAACTTGAGTCTGTTGCCAAGTACGAGCCTTCTGCACTGGTTGCACATCCTTCTTCGGTTCAAATTTGCGCTTGTGGTCGTTAACAGATGGCTTGTTGTCATGGAGGAGCTTGTGTTCCCTTTCTGCGATGAGGGCCTTGTTCACCAGAGTCAGGAAATCTGGAAAATCAAACATGCTGAGAGTGCACCTGAGATGCTGATTCAGTCCTCCAAGAAACATGTCGATCTTCCGTTCTTCTGTGGCCACATCGTGGAGAGAATAGCGGGCCAAATGGTTGAATTTATTCAGATACTCGTTGACTGTCATGCTGCCTTGAGTGAGGGCGAGGAATTTGCGCTGCTTGATTTTCATAATTCTGGTGGGAATATGATACTTGCAGAACTGATCCTTGAATTTTTTTCCAAGTAATTTCCTCGTCCGTGGACCATATTGCTTTGGCATTATCCCACCAGATAGCGGCAGCTCCTTCGAGATAATGCGTTGTGAAGGGAACCTTGTCTCCTTCTTCAGTGCAAGAAATCTCCGATTTCCTATCAATAGTGCAGAGATCGTCAAGGCGTCCAATGGATCAATTACTTGGCTGAAGCTGGAGGCTTGGTTCCTTTGAAAATCGATGACTTGGAGTGATGACCATTCAGATTTCCATTCTGACAAACCATAACTTGCACACTTTTCAGTATTTCCAGCAGGTCGTTACTCCTTCTTTCTTCAAACATTCGCAGGATTTGCTCAGTGGAAGGCGGATGTGGCGGTGGAGACGGAGGTGGCTGGTATGGCTCGGGGGAATGTCCTGCCTGTCTTGCGGAGCGACGGACAGGGACATCCTCACTAGCTGACTGCTGCTACCTCCACGCGTCATCCTGTTATTCATTTTTCCCAATACATAGCAACCATGATGAAAAATTCCAAAACGGGAGGCAAGCCAATGAAAAATCCCGGAAGAAAACTACGAATGTAAACCAAAGCGAATAAAAGGTTCCAACATAATTATACATAGACTTAACATGAAAGTAAACATCACAACGGTTCTCCTACCCTCATATATGAAACTAAGCATCATGACACGTGCGATTACACCCATACATCATACTCATAACTAGAGCGATACTCTAGCGGTCTACTGCTTGGTCGGTGCTGCTGCGGGCTCCTCTCCTGAGCCGGACCCAGATCCTGAACTGATAGCAGAGACCTCCAGGTCAAGAGAGACGCGACGACGCTTCCTCGAGGGCTCTCCCTTAGGGGCAGGAGCGGGATGGGATCTATGCATAGGAGCGGCAGGAGTAGCGACAAGAGAAGCCCACGCAGCAGGAGCACCGCGAGGGGTCACCGTCAGAGGGTTACCGGCACCCTGAGAAGTCACTGGTGGAACGGAGACTAGAGGAAATGGAGTAGTGTAGATGATAGTGGGAAGAGGGTTCCTAGAACGAGCAGCGGCGAGGGCTATCCGGGCGCGTGAAAGCTCCCGAGCTAACTCGTAGTTAATGAGATAACTAGCAGTGATATAGCTGGAAAGGTGACTAGTGGGACGATCGCACGCCGGATTAATCAAAGGAAAGAGGATACACCCATTCTTGTGCAGAGATGGGTAGTAGAAAATACCTGGGTGGGTGTGCATGCGAACCCCGTTGTAGCGGAAGTCTACAAGAGCCTCGATAGTAGCAAACTGGACCGCCTGAGATGGCGTAGAAGCAAGACCACCCTTGGTCGAACGAGTATAAGCGCCGGTAGGGGTATTGTGGTGTAGAGTGACCTCAGCATAATACTCATACAATGCACCGGCCAGATGCTCTCGATACACCCGATACTCTGGATCAGTACCCTCTAGTAAAGTCGTCGCCACACGTTCTGAAGCAAGTGCGATGATGTGTACGGAGCTGGCTCAGGATGGTACAAGATCGGTACTGGAGCCATCTACACTC
Source organism: Aegilops bicornis (assembly GCA_021605145.1). Classification (NCBI taxonomy): domain Eukaryota; kingdom Viridiplantae; phylum Streptophyta; class Magnoliopsida; order Poales; family Poaceae; genus Aegilops; species Aegilops bicornis. The sequence goes on from CM038675.1 coordinate 638,749,226, forward strand.
ACAAACAATCATACGGTTAGTAATAACAACAGATAAACATGCATGCAATGCAACAACCAGCGTCTATGGCTACCAGCACTCAGATGAAGCTATTTATCGTTTTACTAATGCACTAACGGTCTAGCGTGTCCTACAATCAGCGCGGCTCTGATACCAAGCATTGTGGCACCCGGCTCAGAGAAACCGGTTTACCTTGCATTGCGAGCACAGAGATCTAGTCTTCTGGCAATACACAACAACATGGTATAGAAACAACCTTGTGTCCCTTGTGTTGCTCTTTGTGTAGTTTAGATCCTTGCGAGGCGACGAGGTGTAGGTAGGTAGGAGGTGAGATCTCCGCGTGCACCCCAGAGTTCGAACCTAGAGGGTCTGCGGAACCCGAAATCCGACATTTGGCGCGCCGGTAAAGTGCGCGGAATCCGCCTGCCGCCTCGCGCCCGTCGCATCGTCATCATCATGTCCGCAACCCAACGGCAACCTCGATCCTCGGGTGGCTGGCCCGCCCACGCAGAAGTCGCTTTCCCCGGACGACCTCAACCCGATGCCCAGGTAGCCAAGGTCCATGAGGCGTTGCGGGCATGGCGACACGGTCGAGCAACGTCAGCTCTCACGCCACGGCAGGTGGGGAATTCGGCGGCAAGGCCTCGAACCACGCCAAGCCACGGCACAGACACTGACGGGAGCAGGCGAACTCAAGGGCAGCGCTCACGGTGGCCCGAGATCTACTGCAATGCAGGCTGCTGGAGGGCGGCCACGACGTGCTGCTGGAGCGGGTGGCGGAGCTCCTGGGCTTCGCCGCATCGGGGGCTCACCCCTTCTGCACCCAGCTGCCACCTCAGATCTAGGGCGGGCCGCACGAAGGCCCCGCGCGCACCCGCACAGCTCCAAGCGGTCTCCAAGTCCACTCCAACGCCAACCAGGCCGTCAGCACCGGGCTAACAGCGGCGCTGCCTCCGCCCCCGGCCAGCGAAGGAGGACTCGCCACAGCCCACGGCCCTAGTGGGCTGCCGCGCTACCACCCCCAGGCGGGCGCTTCGAGCAGGGCTGCGTGGCACACGGGGCACTACGGCGAAGCATTCGGGGTGGCGGCCCCGAAAGAGTATGTGCCCCACATGATTGATCAAGGGCACGCGTAGGAGGAAGACCATGGCTCGCTCCTCGGCCCAAGCTGGGGGGAGGAGACACCCGAAGCTGAGCTCTTTCAGGAGCCCCGGGAAGGCCCCGTCGACCGCGCTGGAGGCAGCGATTATCGGGTACCGCTAATTCCTCAGGAGCAGGCATATGCTAACTGTGGATCGCAGGAGGTACAGGTCGTCGCGGCGGATGGCTGCCCAAATCCAGCGGCTTCCTACCCCTCAGGAGGAGGGCGCTGGGGGCTGCAGGAGAGGGGTCGAGATCTGGCATCACCACCGTGGCGTTCGGAGCAAGGTGTCCTCAGGAGGTAGGCCCTCTGCCGGGGAGGTGCCTCAGGGCCTACCCCCGGCAGAGGACCCGTGGTCGTCGGGGGAACCGTTGGCGACCGCTCTACCCCATTGGCGGCGTCCTCAGTCTCCGACCGTCGTTGATGGCACTAGAGTGTGGCGCAAGGCGGGGCCCTCGTCTGGCGATATGAAGCAAGGTCGGTACCTGTGAAGAAGGCCCAGTGCCTGTGAAGCTCGCCGCCCCGTGACACTCTCATGTAATAATGAGTGGGGCTGTACACGCCTCGGAGTCTCAGGAGCGCCAGCCTCAGGCCCTGGGGCTCCCTCCCACGCCCAGTGGCAGCACTTAGCTCCACGCTGGTGAGAAGATGTCCAAGACTAGAGTAGGTGCCGGACGCGGCTTTTTTCTGCTTCTCTTGCTCTTCCCCTTGGCTGTCGTTTTTTCCCCCATTTGGATTTAAGTTGGATCTGAGCTTGAGATTTGTGTGTGTCGGGGAAGGGGTGTTTAGTTTCGTTCGAGCAATCTCGCGCGTTCTGGATACCACTTTGCCTCAGCTGCCTCCCCTCATGAGCCCCTCGCGAGCCAGGCCAGGCCTAGCATGCTTGCAGCCTGGACTACCGTCACCACGCCCTCTCAGGAGGTTCTCATTACAAGTTCAATGGGCTCGTTCAGGAGGCACTTGGGACACCACAGCCCTCCGCAGGCTATCTCGAGGCCCACGCGGGTCAAAGGTAAACAAGCCAGCCAGCTCGTCGCAAGGCCAGCCACTTGGCGCACACGAGGGGCTCCCCCTCCCAAAATGCTCTTACAATCTTCAGGGCAGGGCCCGAACTCTATCTGCGCAGGGTAAGAAAGCGGGAACAACACGCGGTCAGTCGGATAAATCCCCCAATGCATCCTCAAGGGCACCTCCTGAATCGTCGCTGGCGTCGCTGGCCTCGACATCGCCCTCCGCATCGTCGTCAGCGGCATCAGGGCCGTTCACCACGCCGCCTTCATCAGCAGCCACGACCACGCCGTCGTTGTCTGTAGTGAAGGCCCTGATGAGGGCATCCACGTTGACCTCCACCCAATGCGCCAGGTCGCCCCGGATGGCCTGGGGTACCGGGGCGATGGCGGCATCAAAGTCAAAGTTGGGATCCATGTTCCGAAGATGGCTGAAGACGCGAGAAAAAGCACGCCCGAGCAGGGCACGGCTCCTCTCCTCCACCAACCTGTTGGCTCTGCCTGACCGCGCCTCCAGTTGCATCACCACATCAGTGAAGAACTGGAGGTTACTAGCATAGTTAACCGCGTGAGGCTCTCCAACGGCCGCCTCACAGATGTTTCCCAAAGTTGTGTTAGCTCTTTCCCGGAGCGTGCGGAGCATAGGGCCATGCTCGTGCTCCAGGATCTGCCACTGGCGTATCTCGTCCTCGTTCCGCTGCGCAACGGCCTCAGCCGCGTCCACCCGTTGGCGGAGAAGAAGCACCTCGGCACGGGAGGAAGTCAACTCCTCCTGTGCTGCGCCAAGGGCGGCCCGGGAAGCATCAGCCCGCCGCGTCACCTCATCCAGCTTGGCCCTCAGGGCGGCGGTCCTGCCTTCCGCTTCGGCCCTGATCAACTCCAGCCTCTCCTTGAACTCGCGCTCGAGGTTCGAGCGGGCCGCTGCCACCCGGCGATCAACCTCTTCCAAGACTCGGGCCTCCCGCGCAGCAACATCGTCCTCCGCCTGCACCACCAAGTGCTCTCTCGTCTCCAGCTGCTCGAGGTCACGGGCGCGCTCGGCAGCTTCCAGCGTCAATGCCTCCTCACATCTCTGGAGCTCCGCCTGGTCGACCGAAGCCCCCTGCATCAACGCGAGGGCCGTCTCATGCAGCTCCACCTGCTGCTCCAGGGAATTGCTCCAGGCCTGGAGCTCCCGCGCCCGCTCCTCCGCCGCCTCACGCCGCCGGTCAGCCTCCCGGACCTCCTCGACGACCCGAGAACGGGCCTTCTGAGAAGCCGCCAGCAACACCTCGGCCTTCTCATTGTCGAGGTCATGCTGGTGGCGCGCAAGGGCAACGGCCACCTTCAGCTTGTGCCTCTCTTCAGCTAGGCGCAGGCCCTCAGCTTCAAGGCGCGCGTCTTCGTCAGCGAGCTCTACACCAAGCTGGCTCACTGCGTCAGCCGCCCTTCGGAGAAACCCTTGGCGAAAGGCGCGGCGCTCCCGGGCGTGCTCGAGCATGTCTTCCACGTCGTCCTCTGCCCCAGGTGTGCGCGGGGGGCCATGAATCAGCACTACCCCTCTGGGCAGGGGGCTGGGGGCTGGCGCCCTCACGATGGTCGGGCACGCCTCGCCAGAAGCCCGGCCCGGAGCCAGCTCATCCTCAAATGAAGAGCGCAGGGTCGAACTCAGCCAATCGCCGTCCACGACCAATCGAAGAGCCCAAGGCAGGCTGGCTATACCCCGAGAAGGCTCGCGAAGGAGGGTCGCGAGGTGCGCAGAATCATGATGCATCATAGGATGGCTCACCTCTCCAACCGGCCTCACCACGAGGGCGGTGCTTGAGCTTGGAGCGCTTGGGGACGGTGGAGAGGGCAAGGCCTGGGGGGATGGCTCCTCAGCCATCTCCGTGAGTTCGGCAGGAAGGGCCCTGCAGAGCGAGGATCAGCCGAAGCAACGGGAAAATAAGGAACTAAGAAAGGGGAAGGCTCACTCATCCATGGCGAAATACTTCTTGCGCTTCAGTAGGCGGCAAGGGTAATCATCACCCAAGGCCTCCTTTCTCTTTCGAAGAGCCTCGAAGTCCACGCGGAAGCGGCCCAGGAGCTCGGCGCAGGGGTCAGCCTACGACGAGGAAGAAGCACCAAAGTGGCCATTGTCAGGGGCGTCGTCCTGGCGCACGCCGCCAGTCGCCTCACCAAGAAGGGTAGCCGGGGCCTCAGGGGCCTCTGCCGCGGGATCCGCATGCCGCGGCTCAATGCCTTCAGCAGCCGCAAGACGGGCCGCAGGAGCTGCCACCTCAGGAGTGCCGCCTGGCGTCGTCATCCCGGCGGAGGCCCCCTCAGCCCCCAGTGGCCCTTGCCTCCCTGCTCCACCACTCGAGGAAGGACCGCCGTGAGCAACCGGAAGGGAAGCCACCACAACTGGGTTCTCACGAGGCCCCATGACGCCTGCGGGGCGCAACCCCCATTCGTCGAAGCTGGCCATCTGCTTCACGAAATCACCCATATTCGAGCAAAGGCACAGCAGGGCACCCCCTTGCCGGATGCTGCAAGGGGAAGGGTCCCTAGTCAGGACCATGAGAACCTTCCTCGACACTTCAGGCGTCAGGTCCTCCTCCTGGAGCCTCATGCGGTCTTCACGCCTGCCAAAGGCCCACATCTGGCGGGAATGGCGCTGGAGAGGGGCAATGCGGCATACGAGGAACTCCTTCACCACCTTGGGCGCCGTCACGCCAAGCGACCTCAAGTACGTGAAGCGATGCCGGACGAAGACGAGCCGGGGGCTCGTGAGCGTCTCCTGGCCCTAGCCCGAATTGGGGATAGGGGGTAATGCTGGCTCCGAAAGCAGGGGGCTGAGCACTCCGACATCCACATATAGCCACCGCTCGTGGAACCCAGGCGCGGGCGGAGGAAGGCTGAAATCAATCCCCGAGCATTGGGTGGGGTCGCTGAGGCGCAAGGAGAAGAAGTGGCGCAGCAAGGCAACTGAAGGAGGAATGCCCATCATCGCCTCACAGACAAAAGCAAAAACGGCAAGAAGAGTGATGGATTCGGGACCCAAATGCATCATGTGGATCTGGTAATGGGAAAGCACAACGTTGAAGAAATTGGAAAAGGGGGGAACCAGTCCCGCCCACGTATGCGTCGGTGAAATCTTGGACCTCGGTGACTATTCTGTCAATGGAGAAGTGAGACGCGGGCCAGGCCGTCATCCTCCCGCACTCGTTGAAGGTGGTGGCAAGGGCAGAGCTGACCTTGTCCAAGCCTTCTCGGTTGAGTATGATCGACCGATCGACAGCAGGAGCCGCCGTGGCGAAGCGGCGGAGGCATGTGCTTTCCCTTTCCCCTTCTTCGTCGGAGCCATGGCGACAGAAAGGGGGAGGATTCGAGATCGGATTGGAAGCGGAGACTGGAGCTCAAGAGGAAGAAGAGCAGGAGACGCTCGAGCGGCGAGAAGAGGGATGACTGTGTGCAACCACGGGTCTGCCTAGCTGGGCGCAAAATAAGGAGGCGTGGGGGAACAGGGACGCCCACGTCCAGTCAACCGCCATGCGGCGCCCAAGGCCGCAGGCTGTTAGGGCCCGCGGCGCTTCGCACTTGCCCCTTCGCTTCTCCGCTAAGCCAAGTCCAGGCGCGCCTTGGGACCGGGGGCTACTGTCGGCGTTCTGGGAACGGGGGTACCCAGACTTGCCTGCCTGCGGCCTGCAGCGTGGCTCAAGGGGTGGCCCAGTACGGCCCATCTTTATCAGCACAAGCTCAAGACCCTCGCGAGGGGCCAAACCTTGCGGGGTAGACGACATGAAGCTTCCTCAGGCACGGCCTCGTTAGGCTGGGTCGCGAGGAGGCGGAGAGATCAAGGTGGGGTATCTCACGAGGTGCCCATGACGCAAGCCATGACGACCAAGGGCACCAGGCGGGCGCCAGCCCGTGCAGTGTCCTCATTTCCTCTTTGGTGCAAAGGAGGCAAGCGCAGGCGAGAGTATCAAGCAACGGCAACCATTTTGGTGTAACAAGACCAAGACCAACACAACGACAGGAAGGAGGTCATCGTGGAGCCCAAGCCGGCGTCATCGTCAGAGCCTTTGGCAGGCGAGGACCAACTTTAGTCAGGATAAGTGTACTAGATGTTCCCCTTTAAAATGGCCAATTGTTGGCGCCCTTCCCGCTCAATATTTGGGAAGAGGCCCAGGGCCTTTGCCTATAAATAGGACTTGCCACCCATAGGGTAGAGGATCCGGAATCCAGAACAGAGCTAGAGATCAAGCAATCTAGAGAGGGAGAGAGAGAGGGCGACCGAACTCCCCTTAGCAGTTCGTCGCACCAGCCAAGAATAGACCCTCGTGAGGCTGTTCTTCCTTGTACTGTTCATCATCAGCCCCTGAGGCAATCCACCACACCACACACTGGAGTAGGGTATTACGCCACAATGGTGGCCTGAACCAGTATAAACCTTGTGTCCCTTGTGTTGCTCTTTGTGTAGTTTAGATCCTTGGGAGGCGACGAGGTGTAGGTAGGTAGGAGGTGAGATCTCCGCGTGCACCCCAGAGTTCGAACCTAAAGGGTCTGCCGGAACCCGAAATCCGACAACGGCTCCATCTAGTTGACTTGCGGATGGAATGGAGCTGCTTGTTTGTTGTTCTTGGGACACTATCTGGTGCAGTGTCCGGTTTGACCACATCTGAAGCATGAATTGTTGCAGTGACAATCTTCGTGCACCGGGCTGGTCACGACATTCTTGACTTGAGTGGTAGTCTTGTTGACATTCTGCTGCCAGTTGGGTTTGTACTCAACTTGAGTCTGTTGCCAAGTACGAGCCTTCTGCACTGGTTGCATATCCTTCTTCGGCTCGAATTTGCGCTTGTGGTCGTTAACAGCTGGCTTGTTGTCGTGGAGGAGCTTGTGTTCCCTTTCTGCGATGAGGGCCTTGTTCACCAGAGTCAGGAAGTCTGGAAAATCAAACATGCTGAGAGTGCACCTGAGATGTTGATTCAGTCCTCCAAGAAACATGTCGATCTTCCGTTCTTCTGTGGCCACATCGTGGAGAGAATAGTAGGCCAAATGGTTGAATTTATTCAGATACTCGTTGACTGTCATGCTGCCTTGAGTGAGGGCGAGGAATTCGCGCTGCTTGATTTTCATAATTCTGGTGGGAATATGATACTTGCAGAACTGATCCTTGAATTTTGTCCAAGTAATTTCCTCGTCCATGGACCATATTGCTTTGGCATTATCCCACCAGATAGCGGCAGCTCCTTCGAGATAATGAGTTGTGAAGGGAACCTTGTCTCCTTCTTCAGTGCAAGAAATCTCCAGTTTCCTATCAATAGTCTGTAGCCAGTCGTCGGCGTCCAATGGATCAATTACTTGGCTGAAGCTGGGAGGCTTGGTTCACTGAAAATCTGACAGCTTGGAGTGATGACCATTCAGATTTCCATTCTGACTAACCATAACTTGCACACTTTTCAGTATTTCCAGCAGGTCGTTACTCCTTCTTTCTTCAAACATTCGCAGGATTTGCTTAATGGAAGGCGGATGTGGCGGTGGAGATGGAGGTGGCTGGTATGGCTCGGGGGAATGTCCTACCTATCTTGCGGAGTGACGGACAGGGACATCCTCACCAGCTTGACTACTGCTACCTCCACGCGTCATCCTGTTATTCATTTTTCCCAATACATAGCAACCATGATGAAAAATTCCAAAACGGGAGGAAAGCCAATGAAAAATCCCGGAAGAAAACAACGAATGTAAACCAAAGCGAATAAAAGGTTCCAACATAAGTATACATAGACTTAAGATGAAAGTAAACATCACAACGGTTCTACTACCCTCATATATGAAACTAAGCATCATGACACGTGCGATTACACCCATACATCATACTCATAACTAGAGCGATACTCTAACGGTCTACTGCTCGGTCGGTGCTGCTGCGGGCTCCTCTCTTGAGCCGGACCCAGATCCTGAATTGATAGCAGAGACCTCCAGGTCAAGAGAGACGTGACGACGCTGCCTGGAGGGCTCTCCCTTAGGGGCAGGAGCGGGATGGGATCTATGCATAGGAGCGGCAGGAGTAGCGACAAGAGAAGCCCACGCAGCAGGAGCACTGTGAGGGGTCACCGTCAGAGGGTTACCGGCACCCTGAGAAGTCACCGGTGGAACGAAGACTAGAGGAACTGGAGTAGTGTAGATGACAGTGGGAAGAGGGTTCCTAGAACGAGCAGCGGCGAGAGCTATCCGGGCGCCTGAAAGCTCCCGAGCTAACTCGTAGTTAGGGAGATAACTGGCGGTGATATAGCTGGAAAGGTGACTAGTGGGACGATCGCACGCAGGATTAATCAAAGGAAAGAGGATACACCCATTCTTGTGCAGAGATGGGTAGTAGAAAATACCTGGGTGGGTGTGCATGCGAACCCCGTTGTAGCGCAAGTCTACAAGAGCCTCGATAGCAGCAAACTGGACCGCCTGAGATGGCGTAGAAGCAAGACCACCCTTGGTCGAACGAGTATAAGCGTCGGAAGGGGTATTGTGGTGTAGAGTGACCTCAGCATAATACTCATACAATGCACCGGCCAGATGCTCTCGATACACCCGATACTCTGGATCAGCACCCTCTGGGTAAAGTCTTCGCCACACGTTCTGAAGCAAGTGCGGTGATGTGTACGGAGCTGGCTCAGGATGGTACAAGATTGGTACTGGAGCCATCTACACTCACAAACAATCATATGGTTAGTAATAACAACAGATAAACATGCATGCAATGCAACAACCAGCTTCTATGGCTACCAGCACTCAGATGAAGCTATCTACCGTTTTACTAATGCACTAACGGTCTAGCGTGTCCTACAATCAGCGCGGCTCTGATACCAAGCATTGTGGCACCCCGGCTCAGAGAAACCGGTTTACCTTGCATTGCGAGCCCAGAGATCTAGTCTTCTGGCAATACACAACAACATGGTACAGAAACAACCGCTTTATTGATGCTAGCGGATTACATAAGTCTGATATTACATCGAGATACGAGGCCAAGCGGCACACACGGTGCTGCTGAACAGTATGTACATTATTTAATGAACATGACGAGGGCCTCGATCACACGAACTACGCGGCAGCGGAAGGACGACGAAGTGGAACTCCATAGCATAGGGACACTTACGTGGACACGGCCTAGACACGAGATGCGCTCTGATGCGAACCGACTTGCCTGAAAGCTGGCATAACACGCCAGGTCAGTACATTGAATGTACTTGCAAGCTCACAACGAACATAAGCACGATGACAGACAATATCATGACAATTAACCAGATTGATGCAAGGCAAGAAATACTACAGATACAATGAAAGCGATACGTGCACCGAGTCTCACAGACTCGCTTACCAGACGGTTACCTCGTAACCGAACGGTGACCGTACCGGGGTCACAACTGAAATCAACCCCTGATGAGCAACTCACGAGTTCATGATTCACCACGAAACAAAATGCGTCACAACTACCATTTAGTTTGCAAGATTAATTATAAAATTTGATCCATGGTGTGACTTACTCACGAGTTATGCCCATAACCGAGGACGCGGCTATTGATAGATTAAATACACTCTGCAGAGGTAGCGCACTTTACCCACACTACAGAACACCTGGCGTCGCACTCCCATTCGGGTGGACCAAAGCGTTCCGACGAAACCCTCCCTTTGTCATGGCACTCTCCCGGCCACTCCGACCAACTCCCTCTCAGGGCTAGGTCTTGGGTGGCCCCGTGTCTACCAAAGACACCAACGGCCACCGTCGTGGCAAAACGGTCCCAAACAGGGACAATGTACCATAAAAACAAAAACGAGCACACAAGGTTATGTCTGCGTACCGAGCCAGGGTATGCACGCCCATAACCTTCCCTCGCGGGAGGTACCGGTGAGAGGCATAACAAAGGACCGAATCAAGACCTTCCCACAAGGTAAATGTGGTCGCATGGAATAAAAACCCGATTCAGTGGCACCATGATGTGATCAACATCATATTCAAGTTGACTTAATCAAGTTTAACTAAAAAATAATATCATGCCATAATCATGCAACTACTCGTCATGCAAAGCAAACAACTCATAGATATGGATCAAACTTAACAACATAATCATCTTGCAATACTCAGGATAAAAAACTTTACTGTTTCTAACTCATTTTTATTATCAAGCAATATTTTTATTAGCTCATCATTAAATGAAAATATCATTTACTAATAGAACTATCGTTGTTTACCATAGCAATATAACTAGTTCAAAATATTATCCTACTTGATCAAACAAGTCCATGCATTCAACCAGTAACTAAAATAAGCATATCAAGCATGATAAAGTAACTAGAAATTAACAAAATTTATTTATCAAATTTTAAATGCAAATAAGGACTCATATTCAAGTAGAAAATCATAGATATTGAAATAACGCCATCCAAATACTGGTGTGGCTTGCCTTAGTGTAGAGGAGGGTCACACTCCTCCTGGTTTGCTTCAAGACAAGTTTCACCTGCTAAAAATAATTTAAAACCACAAAAACAAATATAAAAAACCCTTCTAAAAATTACCAGAAATTCTAGACAGCATCGAAAAATCCACCTTTTGGTGTGCTGCTAGAGCTTTCTGAAACAAAGATAATGCAGAAAGAATCAAATCATTTGGACTTATGGTTTAGAAATGGTGGCTGGTAAAAGTTTAGTCAAATTTTTGAGTAAATTTGAATTAAATAGAAATCCCGAGGGGGGGTGACGTTGAAGGCGTAAACGGGAAAGGCGCCTCCACTCGTACCACTTCGGGCGCGAGTGGTGAGGCTAACGGGTGGGTCCCGCACGTCAGGAGGGAGAGGGGGAAAGCGAGATTAGAGAGGGGCGACGCTTCGCCGGGGCTCACGCCGGCGATGAGGGGGTTTGGGGCTAGGCTAGAGGGATAGGATTTTAGCTGGGCTCGTGGCGCACCTGCCCGTACCCATGGCTTGGCTTGGGGTGGACGGAGCTGCTTGTGGTCGAGCTCGCAAGCCTCGGTGGCAGACGGGGTTCACCGAAGAGGTTGAAGACGATGGCTAGGGGCAGCTCCGAGGGCTCAGCGACGTCCAGGCAGCACCAACAGACCCCAATGCCCCGCCCGAGCAGCTGCTTGAGCTCGACAGGCACCAGAGGGTGGTGGCCTTGCCGCGGAGGTCGCCGGAGTTCTCTGGTCGGGGCGACGGCCAGAGGCCTGCCCGACCGAGTTGTGGTCGTTCTATGTGTTCATGGAGGTGGTGAGGAGTGGTGCTTGGCTAGAAATCGAGGAGGGGGGCCCTATATATAGCCGGAGCGAGGGGGGACGTGTCGCCACCTGGATGCACGGTGAACGGCGACGAAAAGCTCTAGTGCGAGGGGGCAAGCGCGTAGCGTCAATGCAGGAGCTGCCCACGCTCGCAGATGAGCACAAGAGGCGGTGGGAGAAACGGACAAGTGCACGCGCGCACTGTGGCTTTTGGCCATGATGTGCCCGTGCTTGCTGCGGCGTCTCCGGTGTCTGCGAGCGCCAGGGAGAGGACAAGGGTGATGGGTCGGGGCTCGTGGCGTAGCACGGCAAGCGTCAGCGAGCGCTGGATCGAGCACGCGCCGAACAGAGAGGAAGGCGCCATCCAGAGCGCGTCGAGACGCTGCCAGGCACCGTGTCCTCACGTGGTCACCATGCTGGCATGGTCAAGATGATGCCCAAACGCTGCCAAACCATGTCTACGCTCTAGTCCATGCAGTGTTTAGTCTAGGAGTGTTGATAGATCATAGCCAGGCCCACCAGACTTGACTCAACTAAGTTGGCAAGTTTCTGACCAGAAAATTGGTCGCCAAGTTAAGCAATCTTCTAGAAGGCCATTAGGGCTGATCTCCTGGGGTTTAGGTTTTCTTAGGAGGGTGTTTAAGCTCAAGAAAGATCAGGGTCAAAAGATCAAGGAAAAATGCACTTGATGTACAAAGTGCATTTCTGGTCCAGAAGTGAAATTATTTTCTACAGCAAAACTATTACAAAAAGTCATGCAATATTTTTGCTTGGGAAGGTGTGCCAAGGTCCAAAGAATACTCAGGAATTGTTTCAGATTTTTAGGAGCAAGAAAAATTGAGGTTACTTTGGAGCAATAGTTTCCAAAGTATGTTTACTAGAGGGAAATGGATATTTTTCCTTTATGAAAAATATCCCTAAGGTGATTTTGGGGGTTATTCAGAGAAACAAAGTTGAATGGGAAGTAGATAGGTCACTTGGGTGAAAGTCAAGGATATGCCCAAGTGACAAGTCCATTTGAAATGATTCCAAAACCCAAATCAAAGCAAGGCAAAAACCAAGTCCAGAAAGAGAGAGAAGGCAAGTCCGAAAAAGAGAGAGAAGGCAAAATCCAGGCTGTCACAGTTACCTACTTCACCTCGTTGCTATTATGACCTTTTGTTGCACTGCACAAAACACTTTTGTTTTAAGAGTGTTTTGTGCAGTTCAAACAAAATGTCACACCGACAACGTTGCTTGATTGCTTGATCTTAGTGGAACTGCCAAGAGGAGATCTGACTTCCTATCCGTGTTGGCAAATTTGTTTCAGATCTTCTTCTTGTGAGTTGTTTGAATTCTGTGTCATGAGAGGTTAGTACTAGCCTTGTTTCACATGATTGTGTAGTGTGCTTCCATATGTTGTGCTACTTATACGTTAATATTGCTTGATTTTAGTGAACTGCACAAATGGAGACAAGATTTCCCATCTGTATGTGCACTGTAATATCCCTTTGAGGTAAGATAAGGATATTTCACAATTGTTGGCTTGTATTTTGCCACTTTCATCAGAAAATTAATGTCGTTGTTTAGTGTTATACTTGTGCTCTGTAATTGACATGCCAAATCTTACATTGAAGGCGAAGCTTGTCTGTTATTGAACCAAGTGATGAAGGGGAAGAACAAGCAGAAGAAAAACAAAAATCAACTCCCGGTGCTGTAATGAAGCACTGGAACTGTGATGACACAAGTAATGATAATTTTGCATCTTAATTTATTGCTATGGCTGGAATGAGCAATTGTTTTGCCACTGATTTGATGCCACTCTTAATGTAATATGTAATTATCTCTACTTGTGCAAACAGGGATCTTCTTTGAAGATAACATATATTTTAGGGGAGCTGCACAAGAAGATGTTCGAAACATTAAACTAATCGAGGAGTATATAGTAAGCATGGCAACCACAGTAGATAACAACAGATGGTTTCCTGAGAAGTGCTTGATCTGTATGCTCTACACAATAAGCCCCTGACGAAGGTTGGTACTCGCCCACGGATTTCATCCATATGATTGAGCTTTGTCATCTCTATTGGTGTTGTGCTACTATTTAGATACTGTCATGAGAAAGTGGTATTGTCATTGAGAAGTGCTTCATCTGTGTTGTTTTAAATATTTCCTTTCCTTTTTTTCGAGCAAACAGGGATGCTAGCATTTAGTTGTCCTCTTGTCTTTCCACAACAGGATCATCCTCCTCTAAAAAAAATATGGAGTATGTGAAGTGCCTAGTTCCGATTATGCCAGGATAAATAAGCCAAGCCTCTCTTCTTAAGAAGGGAGCAGTTGAAGGATGGTTACATTATTGCCCACAAGAACAAACTAACATCAGCTCAGACGGACTCATGGATCTCCATCTTTGTTGTTATGATGGCCAATACAATGTTGTGTTAGGATTCCTTCTGGTGAGTTCCATTTTTTTTAAATGTGTGCTTTGCATGGATCATGTAGGTTGCCTGTTTAAACTATCAATCCATAGTATAGTTTGCTTTATACTAATCACTTTTTTTGTATATGTGCAAACAGGGCTGCTCAGCTTGATTTCAATGGGAACTACACAAAATGCTCATGAATGCATCGAATCATTCATTTCCACCACAAGAAAGGAGGTGCCGATATGTTCAAGGCGTTGCAACATATAAAGGCGAAATCATACAAGCTACGCGTGAATTTGGTTGATTTTGGTGAAACTCCACAATAAGAACAACTGGTTTATTTAGCACGAGGTGCCATGTCAATGTCCGAACTGATGGCAAACCCTGCCCATTCCACAATCATAGGCATTTGATATTTTGGAATGGGAAAACTGTCATGCCCAAGATGCGACCCTATCCTAAAGGAACTCAAAGGTCCCACCAAGGATAGAAGCGCATCTTGAAGACGCTTTTGCAAGGTGGATATCATTACATCAACAATACATAATAGATGGGGATACATACATAAGGCACAAATGCCACAAGAATACATCAACATCACACATGAGAACAACATCCGACTATGGATGAAACATAAACAGAAACTCAAACGACATCCACCCTGCTAGCCGGGCTGCCGACACGGAACCTATCCCCTGATCGACGAAGAAGAAGAAGAACTCCAAAACAAGTAAACATCACTCTCGCGTCATGAGCATCGCATAACCTGTACCTGCAACTGTTGTTGTAGTAAACTGTGAGCCACGAGGACTCGGCAATCCCATTGCCATGGGTATGAAGACTAGCAAAGCTTAATGGGTAAGGAAGGGGTAAAGTGGTGAGGTTGCAGCAGCGACTAAGCATGTATGGTGGCTAACTTACGCAAATAAGAGCGAGAAGAGAAGCAAAGAAAGCGGTCGTCAACTAGTGTTGATCAAGAAGTGATCCTGAACTCCTACTTGCGTCAAACATAACCCAAAACCGTGTTCACTTCCCGGACTCCGCCGAGAAGAGACCATCACGGCTACACACGCGGTTGATGCGTTTTAATTCGAATCTGGTGTCAAGTTCTATACAACTGGATATCAACAAATTCCCATCTGCCACATAACCGTGGGCACGGCTTTCGAAAGTTCAAACCCTGCAGGGGTGTCCCAACCTAGTCCATGATAAGCTCTCGCGATCAACGAAGGATATTCCTTCTCCCGGGAAGACCCGATCAGTCTTGGAATCCCGTTTACAAGACATTTCGACAATGGTAAAACAAGACCAGCAAGACCGCCCGATGAGCCGACATCCCGATAGGAGCTGCACATATCTCGTTCTCAGGGCAACACCGGATGAGCACTCCGTACAACTAAAACCAGCCCTCAAGTTTCCCCGAGGTGGCGCTGCAAAGGACTCTATTTCGGACCAACACTTAGAGAAGCATTGGCCCGGGGGGGCTAAATAAAGATGACCCTCGAGAGAGTGACTCCCAAGGGAAAAGTAGGTGGTGGTGAGGCAAATGGTAAACCAAGGTTGGGTCTTGCTGGAGGAGTTTTATTCAAAGCGAACTGTCAAGGGGGTCCCATAAATCACCCAACCGCGTTAGGGACGCAAAATCCGGGAACCTAATACCGATATGACGGAAACTAGGGCGGCAAGAGTGGAACAAAACGCCAGGCATAAGGCCTAGCCTTCCACCCTTTACCAAGTATATAGATGCACTAATAATATAAGAGATATTGTGATATCCCAACATAAACATAATCCAACATAGAGCAATCTTCATCTTCACCTGCAACTAGCAATGCTATAAGAGGGGCTGAGCAAAAGCGGTAACATAGCCAAACAACGGTTTGCTAGGCAGGGTGACAAAGATTAGAGGTTCATGGCAATTTGGGAGGCTTGATAAGCAAGTGGTAGGTAACTCAGCATAGCGGTAGAACGAAGCAACTATCATAGCAATGATAGTAGTGAGATCCAAGGTGAAGGTCATCTTGCCTGAAATCTCGCAAGGAAGAAGAACGAGTCCATGAAGAAGATGAAGCCACGAAGAAGAACCAAGCGTAGACGAACGAATCCTCACGATCGCAATGAAACGGGAACTAACGAGAAGGAGCACTACCGGAAAGAAGCAAACAACATGGTAAATACGCAACACATAACAAGTCATGATGCTCAACCAAGTATGATGCATGTCAAGATTAAATGTTATTAACATGGCAAGAGGTGAAGCATATGCAAACTACCTATTTACACAAATTTAAATGAGGCCGGAAACACAAACAATAATTCCTGAAAATCCCCATATGCATATTTCAAATTTGGTACTGTTCTGTCTAAACCATATTTTACAGTTGTTAAACAGCAAAAGTAAGTGCATCATGTTAATCTATGCATTTTTCTACCCCATTTACATATAAAGTTTATTTAAAATGGAGCTACGGTTATTTACATATGAAATAAATTATTTTAGCATGGCATTTAAGCAAAATTAAACAAGCAACGAGTTTAAACATTTTAAACATGGATGAAAGTTGGATATTATGAAACTAGATAAAATTCTAAGCATTTTACATATATAAATCATTTTAATCCGATGCAAGGTTCAAGAGTTATTAATGCATGAACATGGAGGGGTAATCTGTAAATATGCAGTTTTCTAGATAATTACGCAAATTCACAGACAGGGAAAAAACAACACTGGGCTGAAACTGACTGGTCCAACAGAAGGGGAAAAAACGAGGCGCCGGGGGTGGCCTCACCATGGGCCTCGGCCCGGTCGATGCAGAGGCTGGAGGAGGCTGGTCAACGCGCTCGAAGACCGGAGCAAAGTAGGCAGGGGCTTGGTGTAGCGGCTTCGAAGCAGGTGCGGGCGTGATCGCTCAAACCCAGGCAGAGGCGGGGTCAGGCATGGCGGCGCGGGACTTGGCGAGGCGGCGGAGCCGAGGGCCTTGGGCGACGGCTGCGGACTTGGCGGGGCGATGGAGCTGGCAGGACTGCAGCGCCACGGCGGATCCGGGGCTCCGGTGCTCCTGCGAACAGCAGCGACGGGCGGAGCACCTCCTGTGCACTTGAAGAAAGAGAGGGAGAGGGATTTTTCAGAGAGGATGGAGCAGAACGGGAAAAGAAGAAAGAAGAGGGAAGGGGAGGGCGATGGCCATGCGACCGGGTGCCTGATGATGCTCGCCGGCGGTGCGGGAACCGAAGGGCGCTGACGCAACGTTGATCTGGGGGAGGCAAGAACAGGGCAAGCCGGCTGCTTGGCCTTGGGACGGCGGATCGGGGCGGCCCAGCTTGCGCTGAAGGTGCGCACGAGCGAGGCCGTTGTCCTCCTACATGGAAGCAGAGGATGCAAGGGAAGCAAAGGCCGGCAGCGAGGGATGCGGGGTCACGAGGCGGCGGCGCTCGGGCGAATGGGAGGAGCGGGCGTGAGGGCTTCCCTCCCTGGAACGAGGCGGAGGCCACGGGAACCTCCAGGAGCTCCATGGGCGGCAGGCTCCTGTAAAACGGCGGCGTCGGGACACCATCAGAGGGAGTGAGAGCAAAGAAATGGAGGAAGGAAGGAGAGCGCGACGGGGCTGGTCCTGCTGGCTGTTGATGAAGAAGGCAGGGAGGAGGCGAGCATGGATCGAGAGGAGTTGAATGCTTCGGGAGGAAGGGAAGGTGGATCTGGTTGGGTGGCTGGTTGTGCGTGGGTTGGTGAGGAGGGGATCTGGGAGGATCCCAAGGAAGAAGGGGACTAGCGGCGATGGGACAAGCTCCCGAGGAATAAGGGAATGTGGGTGGCGGCGGCTGCGGGATGT
Organism: Aegilops bicornis; assembly: GCA_021605145.1. Taxonomy (NCBI): domain Eukaryota; kingdom Viridiplantae; phylum Streptophyta; class Magnoliopsida; order Poales; family Poaceae; genus Aegilops; species Aegilops bicornis. The sequence continues at coordinate 638,766,838 of CM038675.1, forward strand.
AATGGATGGATGGGACAGCCTAGGTCTAGGGTTAGGTTGGTTATATAGGTAGGTCAGCTAGGTTTGGGACTGATCGGTTCCTCCGATCGCAATCGGACGGCTCAAAATAAATAGGTTAGGGAGTCCAATTACGAAAACGGAGATGTTTTATACATGTTTGAGGATGATCTGGACCCAATGGTCACGACTGCCCGGGTCGGGTTCGGGGAAGTTTCGGACGAGCAAGCTAGGGGTTCGAGCATTGTGCAAAGAGATTAAGCAGTCAGACAAGAGGGACTCGAAAAAGCCGGTTGGTCTCGGAACGGACAAGAAGAGACGCGGCAACTACGAACGAACTAAGAGTTTTAAGAAAACATGTGGATGCAATGCGGATGATGCGATGATGAATGCAACAAATATATAAATACACACAAAGATAACGAAAACAAATATGGAAGCCATCTGGAGCGTCGGTCTTGGGGCGTTACAAAAACCTTGTCAAAGTTTTCTCATTGATGTATGCAAAACAACACGCATTTGACATTTTGGAATGGGACAACCTTGTCAAATTTTGCTCATTGAGGCAAGAAGACATGCGTTTGATATTTTCGAATGGGACGCCCTTTGCTGTCAGCAGCATCGATCGATTTTTCTTTATTCTTTAGTTGTGAAGTAAATATTGGCTCTGACATGTGAATCGCTGAGATGCATAATCATCGATTGTTTTGAATGTTCTCTATGAATTGCCAGGCATGTGTGTTTCATTGCAATGTACAGGAAAGCTAAAAAGCTGCTCAAACTCTTTGTACTCCCTCTGTTCCTTTTTACTTCGCATATTAGATTTCTTTCAAGTCAGTTGATTTTACATTGTGAAATGTTCATTGATGACCCACAAGTATAGGGGATCTATCGTAGTCCTTTCGATAAGTAAGAGTGTCGAACCCAACGAGGAGTAGAAGGAAACGACAAGCGGTTTTCAGTAAGGTTTTCTCTGCAAGCACTTAAATAGTAGGTGATAGATAGTTTTGTGATAAGATAAATAGTAACGAGCAAAAAGTAAACAAAGTAAATAAAGTGCAGCAAGGTGGCCCAATCCTTTATGTAGAAAAGGATAAGCCCGGACAAATTCTAATAATGAAGAAGGAGCTCCCGAGGACACATTGGGAATTATCGTCAAGCTAGTTTTCATCACGTTCGTAAGATTCGCGTTCGGTACTTTGATAGTTTGATATGTGGGTGGACCGACACTTGGGTACTGCCCTAACATGGACAAGCATCCCACTTATGAATAACCCCTATTGCAAGCATCCGCAACTACAAAAAAGAGTATTAAGGTAAACCTAACCACAACATTAAACATATGGGTCCATATCAACCCCTAACGAAGCAACGCATAAACTAGGGTTTAAGCTTCTATCACTCTAGCAACCCATCATCTACTTATTACTTCCCTATGCCTTCCTCTAGGCCCAAATAATGGTGAAGTGTCATGTAGTCGATGTTCACATAACACCACTAGAGGAAAGACAACATACATCTCATCAAAATATCGACCGAATACCAAATTCACATGACTACTAATAGCAAGACTTCACCCATGTCCTCAGGAACAAACTTAACTACTCACAAAGCATATTCATGTTCATAATCAGAGGAGTAATAATATGCATAAAGGATCTGAACATATGATCTTCCAGCAAGTAAACTAATTAGCATCAACTACAAGGAGTAATCAACACTACTAGCAACCCACAAGTACCAATTTGTGGTTTTGATACAAGATTGGATACAAGTGATGAACTAGGGTTTTTAGAGGAGACGGTGCTGGTGAAGATGTTGATGGAGATTGACCCCCTCTCGATGAGAGGATCACAGTGATGACATTGGTGATGATTTCCCCCTCCGAGGGAAGTGTCCCCGGTAACAGCTCCGCCAGAGCCCTAGATTGATTCCGCTAAGGTTCCGCCTCGTGGCGGCGGAGTTTCGTCCCGTAAGCTTGCCCATGATTTTTTCCAGGGTGAAAGTGATGATATAGCAGAAGATGGACGCCGGAGGCCCACCAGGGGGCCCAAGAGATAGGGGGTCGCGCCCTACAGGGGGGGCGCGCCCTCCTGTCTCCTGGACAGGGTGTGTGCCCCCTGGCCTATTTCTTTCGCTCATAAATTCATAATAAATCCAAAAAGTTGTTTCGTGGAGTTTCAGGACTTTTGTAGTTGTGCAGAATAGGTTTCCAACGTTTGCTCCTTTGCCAGCCAGAATTCTAGCTGCCGGCATTCCCCCTCTTCATAGTAAACCTTGTAAAACAAGAGATAATAGCCATATGTATTGAGATATAATGTGTAATAACAGCCCATAATGCAATAAATATTGATATAAAAGCATGATGCAAAATGGACGTATCAACTCCCCCAAGCTTAGACCTCGCTTGTCCTCAAGCAGAAGCCGAAAATCGAAAAATATGTCCACATGTTTAGAGATAGAGGTGTCGATAAAAATAAAATACGGACATGAGGGCATCATGATCATTCTAATAACAGCAACATATATGGATTTTGTCATATGATTTCCTATGTTCAAGTAATAAGCAACTCACAATGTCAAGTATGGTTCAAAAACTTCATTGGGAACTAACAAACTATAATCTCAGTCATTGAAGCAATTGCAATTTATCGTAACATCAGAAAGAGTCAATAATAGAGCTTTTCAGCAAGCTCACATACTCAACTATCTCGTAGTCTCCTATAGTTGTTAACACTCACGCAATACTTGTGGTTATAGAGTTTCAGCCGGACCTTTGAGAAAGATAGGGGCTTATTGTGTTGCCTCCCAACGTATTCACCTTTAGGTGATGTCAACAATAATAGCCTATGCCAACTTACATCAAATTGGATATATGTATCATGATGTTTCAAACAGGAGGAGCTTGCCAAAGGATAAAAATAAAAAAGGGAAAGGTGAGCATCACCTTGACTCAAGCATAAAGTAAAAGATAGGCCCTTCGCAGAGGGAAGCAGAGGTTGTCATGCGCGTTTAGGGTTGATGCATAAAGTCTTAGTGCAAAAGAACGTCACTTTATATTGCCCCTTGTATGTGGACCTTTATTATGAAGTCCATCGCTTTTATTACTTCCACAACAAGTTCGTACAAAGTTTATTTTCTCTGCACTAATAAGTCATACATATTTAGAGAGCAATTTTTATTGCTTGCACCGATGACAACTTACTTGAAGGATCTTATTCAATCCATAGGTAGGTATGGTGGACTCTCATGGCAAAACCGGGTTCAAGGATATTTGTAAGCACAAGTAGTATCTCTACTTGGTGCAAGGAATTTGGCTAGCATGAGGGGGAAAGGCAAGCTCAACATGTTTGGAAGGTCAATGACAATATACTTTAACTGAGATGTCGTAAAATATAAACCATTACGTTGTGTTCCTTGTCCAACATCAACTCTTTTAGCATGTCATACTTAATGAGTGCTTCACAATCATAAAAAATGTCCAAGATAATATATTTATATGTGAACCCCTCTTTCCTTATCACTTCCTATTAATTGCAACGATGACCAAGGCTACGTTCATCAACTCTCAACAATTTTTATGCCTCATACTTTCTATGTGTGAAGTTATCACTATCCATAAGATCAATATGAACTCTTTTGTTCTTTCTACCTTCTCAAGATCATAGCAACGTAGCAAAGCCCTTGACTCAACACTAATCTTTATTATAGATAGCACACGGACTCGCTTACATAAAGAGATCACAATGCAAAACTCAAAACTACTTGATATCAAAAACTTCAATCTACTAGATCAAGATAATACTAAAAGGATCGAACTAAATAAAGCGATAAAGATAGAAGTGTGATGGTGATACGATACAGGGGCACCTCCCCCAAGCTTGGCAGTTGCCAAGGGGAGTGCCCATACCCATGTGATTATTTCTCCTTCTTCATGGTTGGTGTTATGATCTTCTTGGCGATTATGCCCTTCAGGATATGGTTCTCCTCCTCAAGCTTATTGACTTGTTGTTTGAGGTCCATATTTTCTTTTCGGAGCTTGCCCGTAACGGACAAGGCTCCTTTTACCCAAGGATGCTGCATAGCTTTTGGAGAACAAGTGAAACTCTTTTTCATATTTTCATAAGAAAGAAATCTAGAGTTGGAAGGAGTGACCAAAGTAGGGACAACCAGGCTAGGTAGTTCCCCCATAGTGAATTCTGCTCGAAGACGAGAGGTAACTTCTTGATCCTCCTCCATGGCATCTATCATTTTCAAATCAGCCTCCATCTCATCCTCCGTTGATGGTCCAAAGTGATAGGCGTCGCTATTTGCTCCTGGACCTGGCGTTGGGTGAGACACCCGGCTCTCCCCAACTGACTCCTGAGAAGACATCTTGCTTTTATTCTGCAACAGGAACAGCTCGAAACAAAAACAGAGGATATTTGCGTGATACGGTGGTTAAAACCTTCGGGAGTATATATAATGAATTTTTACCGACCAAAATACGTAACATACAAGAAAACGGAGTCCGGGAGACACGAGGTGCCCACGAGATGGGGCGCCCTACAGGGGGCGCGGCCTCCTCTCTCGTGGGAGCCTCGTGTCCCTTTTGGACCACTTCTTTCTTCCTAAAATTCTTAAATAATCCAAAACTGATAAAAATTGCCATTAGAGTTCTTTTGGAGTCGGTTTACTTACCGTACTAATGCACCTATGCCTTTTCGAGTCCGGAACATTCAGAAAGTGTCTCTTATGTATTCCTCGGGGTTATGGTTTCAATAATATTAGTTTCAACATTGATAGGATTACCTGAAATATAATGTTTAATTCTTTGACCGTTTACCACCCTCGGATTTGTGCCTTCGAAGTTGTTGATTTTTATAGCACCAGAACGATAGACCTCCTCGATAACGTAGGGACCTTCCCATTTTGAGAGAAGTTTTCCTGCAAAAAATCTTAAACGAGAGTTGTATAATAACACATAATCTCCTACGCTAAACTCACGCTTTTGTATCGTCTTATCATGCCAGCGTTTGACTTTTTCTTCGAAAAGCTTGGCATTCTCGTAGGCTTGGGTTCTCCATTCATCAAGTGAGCTAATATCAAATAACCTTTTCTCACCGGCAAGTTTGAAGTCATAATTGAGCTCTTTAATAGCCCAATATGCTTTATGTTCAAGTTCAAGAGGTAAATGCCATGCTTTTCATAAACCATCTTATATGGAGACATACCCATAGGATTTTTGTATGCAGTTCTATAGGCGCATAATGCATCGTCAAGTTTTTTGGACCAATTCTTTCTAGATCTATTCACAGTCTTTTGCAAAATTAATTTGAGCTCTCTATTGCTCAACTCTACTTGACCACTAGATCATGGGTGATAAGGAGATGCGATTCTATGATTGACATCATACTTAGCAAGCATCTTACGGAAAGCACCATGAAAAAAAGTGTGAACCACCATCAGTCATAAGATATCTAGGGACTCCAAAACTCAGAAAAATAACTTCTTTAAGCATTTTAATAGAAGTGTTGTGATCAGCACTACTAGTTGGAATAGCTTCTACACACTTAGTAACGTAATCAACAGCAACTAGAATATGTGTATAACCATTGGAGGCAGGAAAAGGTCCCATATAATCAAAGCCCCAAACATCAAACGGTTCAATAACAAGAGAATAATTCATAGGCATTTCTTGACGTCTAGTAATGTTACCTATTCTTTGACATTCATCACAAGATAAGACAAACTTACGAGCATCTTTGAAAAGAGTAGGCCAATAAAAACCAGATTGTAGTACCTTGTGTGCAGTTCTATCTCCAGCGTGGTGTCCTCCATAGGATTCATAGTGACACTTGCGTAGGATTTGTTCATGTTCATGCTCAGGCACACAACGTCTAATAATACCATCTACTCCTTCTTTATAAAGGTGTGGATCATCCCAGAAGTAATGTATTAAATCATAAAAGAACTTTTTCTTTTGCTGGTATGTGAAACTAGGCGGTATATATTTAGCAAAAATGTAATTAGCATAGTCAGCATACCAAGGAGCAGTACGAGAAGCATTGACGACCGCTAATTGTTCATAAGGAAAGTTGTCATTAATAGGCAGTGGGTCATCAAGAACATTCTCTAACCTATAGAAGTTGTCTGCAACGGGGTTCTCAGCTCCCTTTCTATCAATAATATGCAAGTCAAATTCTTGGAGCAAGAGAACCCATCTAATAAGTCTAGGCTTAGCATCTTTCTTTTCCATAAGATATTTAATAGCAGCATGATCAGTGTGAATAGTAACTTTGGAATCAACAATATAAGGTCTAAACTTATCACATGCAAACACAACTGCTAAGAACTCTTTTTCAAGAGTAGCATAATTTCTCCGGGCAGTATCAAGAGTCTTACTAGCATACTTTGGATAACATTCAATTTCTTATCGACTCTTTGCCCTAAAACAGCACCTACAAAGATAATCACTAGCATCGCACATAATTTCAAAAGGTAAATTCCAATCAGGTGGCTGAACAATAGGTGCGATGATCAAAGCTTTCTTAAGTGTTTCAAATGCTTCCAAACAATCATCATCAAAGACAAAAGGAATATCTTTTTGCAATAAATTAGTCTGAGGCCTAGATATTTTAGAAAAGTCCTTAATTAACCTCCTATAAAAGCCGGCATGACCGAGGAAACTTCTTATACCTTTTATGTCCTTGGGACATGTCATCTTTTCAATAGCATCAACTTTGGCTTTATCAACTTCAATACCTCTCTCAGAGATCTTGTGCCCCAAGACAATGCCTTCATTAACCATAAAGTGACACTTTTCCCAATTCAGGACGAGACTAGTGTCTTCGCATCTCTGCAAAACTTGATCAAGGTTGCTCAAACAATCATCAAAAGAGGATCCATAGATGGAGAAGTCATCCATTGAATACCTCACAAATCTTTTCACAAAAATCAGAAAATATAGCCATCATGCATCTTTGAAAGGTAGCAGGTGCATTACATAAACCAAAAGGCATACGTCTATAAGCAAAAGTACCAAAAGGACAAGTAAAAGTAGTTTTAGATTGATCCTTCACTGACACAGGTATTTGAGAGAAGCCAGAATAACCATCTAGAAAGAAAAAATGTGTGTGTTTGGATAGCCTTTCTAGCATTTGATCAATAAAAGGCAAAGGGTAATGATCTTTCTTAGTAGCTTTATTTAACTTAAGAAACTCATTTACCATCCTATAACCTGTAATAATTCTTTGCGGGATCAATTCATCTTTATCATTAGGAACAACGGTAATACCTTCCTTTTTAGGGACACAATGGACAGGGCTTACCCATTCACTATCAGCAACGGGATAAATAATACATGCCTCAAGGAGCTTTAGTATCTCCTTTCTTACCACTTCCTTCATTTTGGGATTTAATCGTCTTTGAGGACCTCTAACTGGTTTGGCATCTTTCTCCACTGAAATTTTGTGTTGACATAATGTGGGACTAATGCCCTTAAGATCATCCAGACTATATCAATAGCATCTCGGTGCTTCTTCAGAGTTTTCAATAATCTTTCTTCTTCCTTCTCTGAAAGGTTAGCACTAATAATAACAGGATATATTTCTTTTTCATCAAGATAAGCATACTTAAGATTATCAGGTAAGGGTTTGAGTTCAAACACGGGATCACCCTTGGGTGGAGGGGGATCCCCAAGAGTTTCAATGGGAAGGTTATGTTTCAATATAGGTTCTTGTTTAAGGAACGCTTCATCTATTTCTTCCCTTTCCTTCATAAACATATCGTTTTCATGGTCTAACAAATAATGTTCTAACGGATCAGTTGGAGGAACAGCAATGGAACCGAGACCAATAATCTCATCCTTACTAGGTGGTTCCCTTTCACGAGGTTGTCTACTAAACTTAGCAAAATTAAACTCATGAGACATACCATCTATGCCAACAGTGACAATATTCTTTTCACAATTAATCTTAGCACTAGCAGTATTCAAGAAGGTTCTATCAAAAATAATGGGACAAAAATCATCTTGTGGGGAAGCAAGAACAAGAAAATCAGTAGGGTATTTAATCTTCCCACACAAGACTTCAACATCTCTAACAATCCCAATAGGTTTAATGGTGTCCCTATTAGCAAGCTTAATAGTAACATCAATGTCTTCTAATTCAACAGGTGCAATATCATGCATAATTTCTTTATAAAGATCATAAGGTATCGCACTAGCACTAGCACCAATATCGCATAAGCCATGATAACAATGATCTCCTATTTTAACAGAAATAACAGGCATGCCTACAACAGGTCTATGTGTCTTAGTATCGGTCTAGCAATATTAGCAGTCTCACCCAAGAAAGAAATAACACGCCCATCTAAGTCCTCATCCAAGAGATCTTTAACCATAGCAATACTAGGTTCAACATTAATTTTCTCAGGAGGTGTATAGGTCCTAGTATTACTCTTACGAACAACAGTCGAAGCTTTAGCATGATCTTTTAGCCTAACAGGAAAAGGAGGTTTTTCAACATAAGCGAGGAATAATAGGATCACTATATGTAATAGTCTTTTCTTCAACTGTAATGGGTGCAACTACTTTCACTTCAACAGAGGAGGATTATATTTAAACCACTTCTCTTTAGGGAGATCAACATGAGTAGCAAAAGTTTCACAAAAAGTAGCTACTATCTCAGAGTCAAGTCCATACTTAGAGCTAAATCCACGGAAAGCATCGGTATCCATAAAAGTTTTAACACAATCGAATTTAGGTGTCATACCTGACTCCTTACCATCGTTGGAACCCCAATCTTCAGAGTTGCGTTTAATTCTTTCCAATAAGTCCCATTTGAAATCAATAGTCTTCAAAGATATAGGAACCAAAGACAGAAGTATCGAGCAAGTTGTGATTATCAAGAGAAAGCCGAGCATAAAAATTCTGAATAATCATTTCCCGTGAGAGCTCATGATTGGGGCATGAATACAACATTGACTTAAGCCTCCCCCAAGCTTGAGCGCTGCTTTCTCCTTCGCGAGGCCAGAAATTATATATGTAACTACGACCACGATGAACAAGATGCATAGGATAGAACTTCTGGTGAAATTCCAACTTCAATCGCTTATAATTCCAATATCTCGTATCATCACATAGCCTATACCATGTCATTGCATCTCCCTTCAAAGATAAAGGGAAGACCTTCCTTTTGACAACATCATCGGAATACCTGCAAGCTTAAATAATCCACAAACTTCATCCACAAAGATAAGGTGTAAGTCGGGATGCAATGTTCCATCTCCTTCAAAAGGATTAGCTAGCAGTTTTTCTATCATACCCGAAGGAATCTCAAAGTGAATATTTTCATAAAGTTCAGTAGGTTGAGGAGCATCTCTCTGCTCTTCTGGTTGGGGTGAAGATACCCCAAACAAGCCCCTCAAAGGATTAGTTTCCATAATGACAAGTAACAGAAAATTTCAGCACACTATATAAATGTTTCCTTACCAAGTTCCACTCACCAAAAGCGCTACACTCCCCGGCAACGGCGCCAGAAAAGAGTCTTGATGACCCACAAGTATAGGGGATATATCGTAGTCCTTTTGATAAGTAAGAGTGTCGAACCCAACGAGGAGCAGAAGGAAATGACAAGCGGTTTTCAGTAAGGTTTTCTCTGCAAGCACTGAAATAGTAGGTGATAGATAGTTTTGTGATAAGATAAATAGTAACAAGCAAAAAGTAAACAAAGTAAATAAAGTGCAGCAAGGTGGACCAATCCTTTATGTAGAAAAGGATAAGCCTGGACAAATTCTAATAATGAAGAAGGAGCTCCCGAGGACACATTGGGAATTATCGTCAAGCTAGTTTTCATCACGTTCGTAAGATTCGCGTTCGGTACTTTGATAATTTGATATGTGGGTGGACCGACACTTGGGTACTGCCCTAACATGGACAAGCATCCCACTTATGATTAACCCCTATTGCAAGCATCCACAACTACAAAAAGTAGTATTAAGGTAAACCTAACCACAGCATTAAACATATGGGTCCATATCAACCCCTAACGAAGCAACACATAAAGTAGGGTTTAAGCTTCTGTCACTCTAGCAACCCATCATCTACTTATTACTTCCCTATGCCTTCCTCTAGGCCCAAATAATGGTGAAGTGTCATGTAGTCGACGTTCACATAACACCACTAGAGGAAAGACAACATACATCTCATCAAAATATCGAACGAATACCAAATTCACATGACTACTAATAGCAAGACTTTATCCATGTCCTCAGGAACAAACGTAACTACTCACAAAGCATATTCATGTTCATAATCAGAGGAGTAATAATATGCATAAAGGATCTGAACATATGATCTTCCACCAAGTAAACCAATTAGCATCAACTACAAGGAGTAATCAACACTACTAGCAACCCACAAGTACCAATGTGTGGTTTTGATACAAGATTGGATACAAGAGATGAACTAGGGTTTTGAGAGGAGATGGTGCTGGTGAAGATGTTGATGGAGATTGACCCCCTCTCGATGAGAGGATCGTTGGTGATGATGTTGGTGATGATTTCCCCCTCTCGGAGGGAAGTGTCCCCGGCAGAACAGCTCCGCTAGAGCCCTAGATTGATTCCGCCAAGGTTCCGCCTCGTGGCGGCGGACTTTCGTCCCGTAAGCTTGCCCACGATTTTTTCCAGGGTGAAAGCGATGATATAGCAGAAGATGGACGCCAGAGGCCCACCAGGGGGCCCAGGAGATAGGGGGTGCGCCCTATAGGGGGGGGCGCCCCCTCTCTCCTGGACAGGGTGTGGGACCCCTGGCCTATTTCTTTCGCTCATAAATTCATAATAAATCCAACAAGTTGTTTCGTGGAGTTTCAGGACTTTTGGAGTTGTGCAGAATAGGTTTCCAACGTTTGCTTCTTTTCCAGCCAGAACTCCAGCTGCCGACATTCCCCCTCTTCATAGTAAACCTTGTAGCCATAAGTATTGAGATATAATGTGTAATAACAACCCATAATGCAATAAATATTGATATAAAAGCATGATGCAAAATGGACGTATCATTCATACTTTTGTCTATAAGATTGGTCAAAGTAGAGATACTTTGACTTCAGATAAAACTTATATGGAGACTAAAAAGGACTAGAGGGAGTACATGTGAAACTGCTGCAAACGAGGTGATCACCCTGGGAATAATGCTAGTACGGATTGTTTTCCATGGTCATCCAATGCCAGTGATACAAGAATTCGAACTAATCGAACTAAATTCATTCATACACGGTCGAATTTCATATAAACATGCCAGATTCCATTACATTTCATATATTCTTCATCTAAAAAGGGGTGCACTGGAGGTATAATTAATTAACAGAAGCTACCCACCTGTGTCTGGCTGAGCCGAACAGAAGCTTCATCTCCAACGGACTGATTTTCAGTGAATTAACTGCATGTGGCCCAGATGCCTATTGGGCCCACGTGTCAGTGACCCAACTGCACCTGCAGTTAAGTAACTGAAGTAGCGTCCTTCTCCAACACAGCTCTCCGACTCCACGTCACTGCCAAGAAGCTAAACGGCCGTCAATCGTCAACCTGCCTAGCTTGGCTTCAATCGGAGGTAGCAGTGGTGGCCTTACTTGGTCCCGAGCGGCGGTGACCTACCGTGTTCTACTCTTCCTCGTTTTCTGTGTGGCGCGGCCTCATTGGCAGCGGGGCGGGGCCTCGACGGAGCCGGCGATGTCCTATTTCCCGTTGCCGGTGGGGCGGCGCCTCGGCGGAGCGGGGGAAATCCTCCCTCTTGTTGCCGGCAGGGCGGGGCCTCGGCTGAGCCGGTGATGTCCTCTGCCTAGTTGTTGGCAGGGCGGGGCCTCGGCGGAGTAGGGCCTCGCCGAAGCCGGCAAAGTCCTCCGCCTCGGTGCCGACGGGGCAGGGCCTCGGCGGAGCCGGTGATGTCCTATGCCTCGTTGTTGGCGGGGCGGGGCCTCGGCAGAGTAGGGCCTCCCCGAAGCCGGCGAAATCCTCCGCCTCGGTGCCGGCGGGGCGGGGCATCGGCGGAGCCGGCGGTGTCCTCTACCTCGTTGTTAGCGCGGCGGGGCCTCGGCGGAGCAGGGCCTCGTCGACGCCAGTGGAGCATGGACTCGGCGGAGCCGGCATTGTCCTCCGTCTCGTCCTCGGTCACGCCAAACAGCGCCTAGCCCGCTTCCTCGCCCTCTTTGTAGGCGGCCGCAACCTCCGCCACCCGCATGCGGTACCGCCAGTGCGCGAGGCGGCTCTCGTGGGAGGAGCTGTACGAGTCGAGCAGCGCCTCCTGCTCCGCCCGCTCCGTGTCGATCTGCTCCTCCACCTGCAGGTGCTCCTGGAGGAGATGGTGGTTGTAGGCAGCGTCGGCATGCGCCTCCCGGAACTGCTCCTGACGCTTCTGCCTCACTGTGTCCATGTAATGTGCACGGGCCTCGCCGGTGGTCATGGTGCAATGCACCGACGAGGATGGAGCGGAGGAGGGGGTTGGCGCCGGATATCGACTACCATGTTCCCCATTGGGACGTCATCGTCCTCCAGCTGCCTGTCGGCCAGCCAGTCGGCAGCAATGGCTGTCATCTCCTTGTGGTCTATTGTCCGCCCGTCCCGAAGAGTGCTGGAGCGCGAGGAAGCCATGGTGGGCAGTATTGGTGTGGACAGGGAGAAAGGGAACAGAGGCGGATGACTGTGGCTATGGCCGGCGCGGCAGTTTATATAGCAATGGTGGGTGACGGGGGGACGGACGGGTGGCGCCAGAGTAGCCGCCTCTGCAACCGCGTATCATTAATGTGGGTGGTAGACGGACGGACAGACGACACTTGTGTCGTTTGAACGCGGAGCAATCGCCTGCACCGGGAAGTAGCGCGGGTGGCGCTGACCATTTTAGGCGGAAAGTGCGCGCGGGCAAGGGAGGCGGTCTGGGTGGGCCAGGGCGGTCAGACTCGTGCTTGGCAGCGGGTTGGTCCAACAGCTGGACATGCTGGCTCGCCAGCGAGCTCGCCGAGCTGAGCGATGATAATCAGACGATGGACGTAGCTTCTGACCAGGAGCCGGTGTCCCTGTCCAAGCCGGTTCATGTCGTGTTCACCATAGATCAGGTGCGGCCGCACTTCGACGCCCTCATTGCGGAAGAGCTACCAGCACAGGAGGACCTGTGCTGCAACCTCTGGCTCATCAACGAGCACCGGCGAACAAGCGAACGACAATGCTGTCGTAGACATGTGGCCCTATGATCCCGGCTTCCTAAATGAGCAGCAGGCGCTGTATAAGACCATCCGTAGGGCCCGCGCGCCCCCCCCCCCCCGTCATCCTTCGAGTTGTTGCGCTCGTTGTGGCACCGCCATCTCGCGTTGTCAACATGGTCAACAGACATGAGGAATGAGGAGATGACTTTACTTGGAGAGGATGATAGTGGGGACCCACGAGGGCCATAGCCGCACGTACACAAGTGCCTCCTTATTATATACAACTATAATTTTTTTGCTTCCTCCTGGTTTCCTGACATCATGGTCCCACACCATTGTCAACCTATGTAGTCAATAAATGAGAGAATTGCACAAGGAGAGGCCGACAGTTGGGACCAAGCAGCTCGAGCAGTATTTGTTCTTTTTGAGGTGTGAGCACTGATATCCAGCCTAGATATTAATTTATTTCAAGCTGAAAATGGCTAGCCCAGCTATACTTCTTTTTGAGGAATACCCAGGCAAGGTCAACTTGTTATTCTCCGCCCCGCTGGGCTGCAAATCTTTCCTAGGAGGGATGCATTAGGCTTAACAAGAAAATGGGCTTCAAGAAATAATAAGTGGGACGTACTTATAAAAACTAGGCAGTAACTATAAAAAAATGCACCAAATATGCAATTACTTTTAAAAAGTATTATTTTTGGATTTTGACCATTTTAATTTCATTAATTGTTGTGCGCGCAATATTTCGTTGGATTTTTAGGTAATACAAATTTATTTTGAAATTATATTTATTCTGACTAGAAATTTCGGGATAAAAATATTTCGGATCCCATCAAAATGTGGGAAATTTTATTGAATTCTGTTTTGAGTGGTTGGTTCAAATTATTAATCGCTGTCCTAGCTAGAAAATGGGTTGTACTCTTAACAAACTGTAAATGGGCTGTAGTAAATTCCATTAGAATTCAAAAATAGGATATACATTCTTACAAATCGCAAATGGGCTATATGTTCTCTGCCACACACTTGTGGGCCTACTAAGTTGACGCGTCCCCTCAAAAGAAAAAAAAACTAAGTTGACGCGTGTGCAAGGCTTTGTCAACTTATAGTCAACACACGGTTCTAGCAGCAGTGGCTGTTGGATGTCCATCCAACGGATGCATGCTTCTTCTTCAGTCTTGGATATTCTTGCTTCAGCTGCCCAAAAAATGATTCCTCCACCTGACATCTGGGGCGCACCGTTTCAGAGGCTGACCTGTGGGCCTACTAAGTTGACGCGTACCAAGGGCTTTGTCAACTTAGTCAATATAAACGATTCTAGCTGCAGTGATCGTACGATGTCCATCCAACGGCCTTCGTGCTTCTTCAACCTCTGGTCTTCTTGCTCCAGCCGCCCAAACCAGCGCTGGCCGTGCCGCCTGCTCCTGCCTCCCATGTCCGTCTATGCTGCCACCGTGCCATCCCTCTATACTCACCCACACCTCTTGTTATTCTCCGGCGACGGCAACCTCACACCGCAGCTGAAGCAGTCGACCCACATACTCCCCTCCACGTGGGCATCCACTGCCGCGTCTTCGCCGGCTCCGCTTCGTTCCCTTCCTAGGCCTCGCCATCGTCCACCACCTTGGTGCTCTCGGCGCGGCATGGTCAACATGGTCAACGAAGGACAGCCATCAGAAGAGGACTTTAGGCAGTGAGGCTGACAGCTGGACCCACCAGCTAAATCTTCGAACACAAGGAAGTGCCCCCTTATTACTCGCAAAATAAAAACGATTCCTCCCCCTGACAGCTGGGACCGACCAGCTATATCTTCGCACGGAAGGAAGTGCGTCCTTATCCTCCCTGGTCGCTGGGACCCACCTGGTGAAAGCGTACGTAGCATTGTCTGTCTGGTCGCGAACGTGTACGTCCATACTGGTCGATCGGTCTCTCTGCAAGTATGAACCGTGGCCGAGTAAGTAGCGGCATGTGTCGTTGTAGAGCACCCGACATAGCAGTTCACGCAGTCCTGTCTAAGTCCTGTACACATACGTACAACCACAGGGGAAAAATACGGCCACGCACGTACTTACGGGCGGGGTCTCGACCACGTACTTGCGCATATATACGGACGACCAGGGCTTGTGTACATGGAGATGCAACTGACGACAGCAACGGTGTCCTGTTCATCGCGCAGCGAACCGGCTGGGTCGGAACGGAGAAACAGCGTCATGTTCATCGGGAGGCAACCGACTGGGTCGAAATGCGTCCTGTTCAACGCGAGCCAGCTAGCTTGGATGGAACATCCGAAACGGGGTGTGGCGTACCGCAGAACGGAGGAAACGGCCTTCTGTTTGACCGCCGACGGTCGAAACGGGGTCCTGTTCATCGGCAGGGGTCTGGCATACCGCAAAACGAAGGAAACAGACTTGTGTTCGAGTGCCTACGGTCGAAACGGGGTCCTGCTGATCGGGAAGGGTGTGGCGTACCGCAAAACGGAGGTAACAGACTTGTGTAGGAGAACCTACGATCGAAATGGGGTCCTATTCATCCATCATCGACCGCCTCGCTCCAGCCTCCACGGGCTACTGTTCATCCACGGCTACTGTTCATCCAGCCTCCACCGGCTGTTGTCCATAGATCCTCCACGGGGTCATGTTCATCCACCCCCAACCGGCTGGGGTGCGGCGGCCTCCTCGGGGTCTTGTTCATCCAGCGGAAATGGCCTACTACCACGGGGTACTGTTCATCTAACCCCCACTGGGAACTGTTCATCCACAGCCAACCAACCGGATCGACTCACCATGTCTTGACTCGTTCTACGTACCGCGCGCACGGTAGCTGTGACGCCCCCGATTCAACCGTACACTAATCATGCACGCAAATGTGTACGATCAAGATCAAGGACTCACGGGAAGATATCACAACACAACTCTACAAATAAAATAAGTCGTACAAGCATCATAATACAAGCCAGGGGCCTCGAGGGCTCGAATACTAGTGCTCGATCATAGACGAGTCAGCGGAAGCAACAATATCTGAGTACAGACATAAGTTAAACAAGTTTGCCTTAAGAAGGCTAGCACAAACTGGGATCTGAGATCGAAGAGGCGCAGGCCTCCCGCTCGATCCTCCTAAGCTACTCCTGGTCGTCGCCGCCGGGCTGCACGTAGTAGTAGGCACCTCCGGTGTAGTAGTCGCCATCGACGGTGGCGTCGCTCCTGGGCTCCATCGTGCAGTTGCAGCAATCGAGTAGAGATAGGGGAAAAGGGGGAACAAGGCAACCGTGAGTACTCATCCAAAGTACTGCAAGCAAGGAGCTACACTACATATGCATGGATATATGTGTAAAGGGCCATATCGATTGGACTGAACTGCAGAATGCCGTAATAAGAGGGGATAGCTAGTCTTATCGAAGACTATGCTTCGTCACCTTCGTCTTGCAACAGTAGAAGAGGGTAGGTTGAAGTCCTCCAAGTAACATCACATAGCAATAATCCTACCCGCGATCCCCTCCTTGTATCCCTCGAGAGAGAGCGACCACCGGTTGTATCCGCACTTGGAAGGGTGTGTTTTATTAAGTATCCGGTTCTAGTTGTCATAAGGTCAAGGTACAACTCCAAGTCGTCCTGCCATCAAGATCACGGCTATTCGAATAGATTAACTTCCCTGTAGGGGTGCACCAACTTACCCAACACGTTTGATCCCATTTGGCCGGACACACTTTCCTGGGTCATGCCCGGCCGCGGAAGATCAACACGTCGCAGCCCCACCTAGGCACAACAGAGAGGCCAGCACGCCGGTCTAAACCTAAGCGCACAGGGGTCTAGGCCCATCGCCCATAGCACACCAGCACGTTGCGAGGGCGGCCGGAAGCAAACCTAGCCTAGCAGGCGTTCCAGTCCAATCCGGCGCGCGCCACTCCGTCGCTGACGTCTGAAGTGCTTCGGCTGATACCACGACGCCGAGTGCCCATATCTTTCCCACGTAGTTGGTTAGTGTGTATAGGCCCGTAGCCAACTTAGATCAAATACCAAGATCTCGTTGTTGCGTGTTAAGTATCCGCTGAACGCCGAACAGGCCAGGCCCACCTCTCCCTAGGCGGTCTCAACCTGCCTGCCGCTCCGCCACAAAGATCCATCCAGAGGGCCGTCGGGACAAAGGTCCTTTCAGCCCCAATCCGTGAATCACTCATGGGTGCTCCACAAGCCGACCCGACTTTTTAGTCACCACATGTATCATGTATAAGTATAAGTATATACCCGTGATCACCTCCCGAGTGATCACGGCCCGATAGTATAGCACAGCAGACGGACAAGAATGTAGGGCCACAGATGGAAATACTAGCATCCTATACTAAGCAGTAGGATAGCAGGTAAAGGTAACAACAGTAGTAGCAAGGACAGGCTATGCAGCAGTATAGGATTAACAGAAAGCAGTAACATGCTACACTACTCTAATGCAAGCAGTATAGAGAAGAGTAGGCGATATCTGGTGATCAAAGGGGGGGCTTGCCTGGTTGCTCTGGCAAGAGAGAGGGGTCGTCAACACCGTAGTCGATCACAGGGGGTACCGGCAGCGGTCTCGGGGTCTACCGGAAAAGTAACGGAGGGGGAACATAATAAATAACAGAGCAATCAAAGCATAACATGTCAAATGCGGTGCTAGAGGTGATCTAACGCAGGGATAGGTGATACCGGTGAAGGGGGGAAACATCCGGGAAAGTATCCCGGTGTTTCGTGGTTTTCAGCGAGGAGCCGAGGGGAAAAGTTGCGTGTCCGATATGCTTAGGGATGTGTGCCGGATTTAACGGATTGCAGATCCGGATTCGTCTCGTCGTGCTCGAGAAACTTTCATGTACAAAGTTTTTCATCCGAGTTACGGATTATCTTATATTAATTTTCAAAGTTTTAAATCACATTTTGAATTATCAGAAATTAATTTAATTCAAAAACGTTTACTGCATCATCATGACATCAGCGGTCAGCGTTGACCGTTGACTGGTCAAACAGGGCAGTGGGGCCCATCTGTCATTGACTGTTTACCTAATCAGATAATTAAGGCTAATTAACAGTGTTAATTAGATTAACTAATAGGATTAACTAAGTTAATGAATTATCTTAATTATTTAATTATTATTCTTACTATTATTTTATTCTTCTTTATTTTCATTTTTTTTTAATTCGAGGGAGGTGGGGCCTGCCTGTCATTGGCCCCAGGGGGCTAGTGGGTTCGGCGGGTTCGGGCGGTGGAGCGGACAGCGGGCGCGGGGAGGGCCGCAACCATCATTTAGGCCGGGCAGGGCTAGCGGGAGGGAGAGGTCGCAGGAGGCGGCAGTCCGGGGCACTAGGCGAGGTCATGGCCTCATGAGGCGCGGTCTTGGCGCCATGAGGCCGTGTGGGCGCGAGTGGTGTCGGCCACGATTGGGCGTACAAGCGTGGTCAGGCGTGGAGGAGCGCGACAGTGGGCCTTGCGGATCACAGTGGCCATGGGCGGCAGTCTGTAGGTCGACGCAGGCGGGTGTGTCCTACGTAATGGCGCCGGGCAGGAGGAAAATGGGAAATGACGGCTCACCGGGCGCTGCAGGGTCCGGCAGCGGGGGTCGAGGAGGTGGACGGGACGACGGGCGACGGGAGGCGAAGCATCGGCGATTCGGGCGGCGCCGGGGTGGCCGAGGCGAGGACGTCGAGCGGCGGGGATCCGCGACGGGGTAGGGGCGCCGTGCGTCGACAGCGTGCGACGAGGAGGAGGAGGACGAGCGGCGGAGTCAGGGAGTCGGCACCGATGACGGCGGGTAGCGGGGCGGCTCTGGCGGGGTTCCGGGCCGCGACGTAGCTACGGGGGCGACGGGGTGCGTCGGGGGTTAGGCCCCGATCCAGATTGGATCGGGAGGGGGGGAGACGTGGGGAGTGGGGGGAGGTGTCGGTGGGTGTTTAGGTCACGGGGGAGGAAGGGCCATATAGGCCAGATGGTTGGGCCGGCCGGCTGGGCCTGTGGTCCAAATGAAGTGTTTCCTTTTCCTTTTCTTTTCTGTTTTGTCTTTTCTTTTATTTCTTCTTTTCGGTTTTATTAAAGTTTTAAGTTATTTCAATTTTATAGAATGTGAGAACAACACCTAAATGTAGTATGTTAAATATACCAACGCCACATTAATTTGGACAACTAAATAAAATAGTTTAATATTTTACAAAATACAAAAGGCATTTAATTAATTTCTTTTGTTGTTGTTTTATTCATTTTTGAGTATTTACACATTTTATACAAGTGTGGTTTCTCCACCATTATTACTTAGGATTTATTTGTCCCAATTTGAACATTTTATTTTTAATGTTAGAAAACTTTTGTGGTTTGCCATATTTTGAATTAGAATTTTGAATCTGTTTTGAACTAATGTGAGGTTAACAACAGTAACCGTGGTGACGTGGCATCATTAGCAGGGAATTACTGTAGCTTAATTATCCGGGCGTCACAGTAGCAACGGTCAATGTTCATCGAGAGGCAACCCAACAATAGCTGGCTATGTCTCGCACGGGGGCTCGATCGGCTTCAGTAAGCAGCAACAGTGATCGATCGCTCGGTTCAGTTAGCAGCAGCAGCGAAGGAATTGCTCGGGTTCACTCAGTAGCGAGTGAATTGCTCGGGTTCAGTTAACAGCCAAGGGATCGATCGCTTGGGTTCAGTAAGGCACAATCGCTCCAGGTTCAGTTAGCCAACGCCTCGTACACATGCACGTACACGAGAGAAACACGTAAACCACAGTGCATAGCTCGTCCCCGACCACCCACCGTAACCAGGAACTCCGCGATATTTCCTCTCACTCGCTTCTACCATGACTTTTCCATCATGGATGGCCCAAAGAATGTCATGCAGCTGCGTCTCCGGCCCGCCCAGGACGAAAAGCCCATTTTCGGTCATGATTTTTTGTCATAGAATTAGGAGCCACCACATCTATGATGATACCGGGTTTTGTCACAATTATCGTCATAGAAGTGTCATAAGCATGACAGGAAAAAAATTCGTTTGGCCCAAAATGTAACAGATATGTCTTTTTTTGTAGTGGAGGCATTCACCCACATTCCACTCTTCCTCCATTCTCTGCTTTCTCCTGGGTATGCTGAAAGGGAGAGCCCGGGGCCAGGCCTCGGGCCCTAGCTTAGAGCTGATGATGCCGAGTGCTCGCACTGACGCTTGGGGAGTGAGTCTGGTCCAGGTCTAGAGGCGGCGCAGCGGGCGAGCCATTCACGGTGCAGGAGATATCAAGCTTTCCCATTGTGGCGAAAGGCTTGCCTCCTCTGCCTCGGCCGTCCGTCTGGCGGGGAGTGTGGCACCCTGCGGTGAGCTATTGCAGCTCGTCGTCCTGGCGACCAGGTTCTTGGAGCCTTCGACGCCCGTCCGGGGTGTGATGTCTGTTGAAGCTACGTCGGTATTTCCCCAAAGAGGAAGGGATGATGCAGCACAGGGGCGGTAGGTATTTCCCTCATATATGAAACCAAGGTTATCGAACCAATAGTAGAACCAAGCAACACAACGTAAACAGCCCCTGCACACAGATAACAAATCCTCGCAACCCACGTGTTAGAGGGGTTGTCAATCCCTTCCGGGGTACGGCGCCTCAAGATAGGCAAAACAGACGTGAGGAAAATTTAGTAGATTGATAGATCGAACGCCAAACAAAATAAATAGGAATAAATTGCAGCAAGGTATTTTTGTATTTTTGGTTTAATAGATCTGAAAATAAACGCAAGGAAAAAGTAGATCGCAAAGGCAAATATATGAGAAAGAAGACCCGGGGGCCGTAGGTTTCACTAGTGGCTTCTCTCGAGAAAAATAGCAAACGGTGGGTAAACACATTATTGTTGGGAAATTGATTTAACTTCAAATAATTATGACGATATCCAGGCAATGATCATTATATAGGCATCACGTCCAAGATTAGTAGACTGACTCCTGCCTGCATCTACTACTATTACTCCACACATCAACCGCTATCCAACATGCATCTAGTGTATTAAGTTCATGGAAAAATAGAGTAATGCAATAAGAACGATGACATGATGTAGACAAGATCTATCTATGTAGAGATAGACCCCATCATTTTATCCTTAGTAGCAACGATACATACGTGTTGGTTCCCTTTCTGTCACTCGGATCAAGCACTGTAAGATCGAACCCATTACAAAGCACCTCTTCCCATTGCAAGATAAATAGATCAAGTTGGCCAAACAAAACTCAAATATCGAAGAAGAAATACGAGGCTATAATTAATCATGCATATAAGAGATCAAAGAAACTCAAATAACTTTCATGGATATAAAAAGATATAACTGATCATAAACTCGAAGTTCATCAGATCCCAACAAACACACCGCAAAAAGAATTACATCATATGGATCTCCAAGAGACTATTGTATTGAGAATTCAGCGAGAGAGAGGAAGCCATTTAGCTACTAACTACGGACCCGTAGGTCTACAAAAAACTACTCACGCATCATCGGAGAGGCACCAATGGAGGTGGTGAACCCCATCCGAGATGGTGTCTAGATTGGATCTGGTGGTTCTAGACTCTGCGGCGGATGGATGAATATTTCGTCGACTCCCCTACGGTTTCTGGAATATTGGGGTATTTATAGAGCAAAAAGGCAGTCCGGGGGCACCCTAGGTGGGCACAACCCACCAGGGCGCGCCTGGGCCTCCTAGCGTGCCCTGGTGGGTTGTGCCTCCCTCGGAGCACCCCCCCAGGCACAGCCAGTGCCCGTTGTGTTCCTTCTGGCCCATAAAAACTCTCCGTAAAGATTCGGGGCATTTGGACTCCGTCTGATATTGTAAAACATCCAAGATTGATAATATAACAGCATGGAACAATAAAAAAATTACAGATATGTTGGAAACGTATCAGCATCCCCGAGCTTAACTCCTACTCGTCCTCGAGTAGGTAAGTGATAAAAACAAAATTTTTGATGTGGAATACTGCCTAACATGTCATATCATATTCTTTTCTTTGTAGCATGGACAATTGGACTTTTATGTGATTCAAAGCAATAGTCTAATTTTGACATAATAATTTAGATACTCAAGCATATCAACAAACAACCATGTATTTCAGAATATCAACGCTAAAATAAGTTATCCCTAGCCCATCATGCTCAACCATTGATCCACTCATGAAACACACTCGAATATTAGCTACACCCAATACTTAAGTACGATCATATTGCATCCTAGTTGGTGCTTTTATATGATAAGATGGAGACTCAAATTCAAAATAAAAATTGCATAAAGTAAAAGAAAGTCCCTTCACAGAGGGAAGTAGGGATTTGTAGAGGTGCCAGAGCTCAAAGCAAAAAATTAGAGATAGAAACATTTTGGGAGGTGTATCCATCCCACCAGCGAAAACGAATTAGAGTTCCCAACACTTTCCATGCTAGATATATCATAGGCGGTTCCCAAACAAAAAATAAAGTTTATTCCGTTTTCCACCATACTTTCACTTTCCATGGCTAGCCATATCCACGGTTGCCTTCCATACCAACACTTTCCAAGGAATTTATTATTTGACAACATAAAGTAAATTCATTTTTGCATTTCGGGACTGGGCATCCTAAAACCTTTGCCTTACTCTTGTGCAATGACATGTGAATAAACACTCATCGTAAAAATAACACATCCAGCATGGAAAATATTAGCCACCCCTCACTGCTCCGTGAGCGAAACAAACGCACAAAAGAGAAGTTTATTTTGAAAATTAGAGATGGCACATGCAAATTTGCTTAGAACGGCAAAATAATACCGCATATAGGTAGATATAGTGGAATCATATGGAAAAACTGGTTTAAAGGATTTTGGATGCACAAGTAGAGATCATACTTGGTGCAAAATGAAGGCTAGCAAAAAGATTGAGAAGCGACCAACCAAGAAACGAATAATCTCATAAGCAAGCATCAAGCATAATTAACACCGAATAATCCACCATAAGTAGGATACAATTTCATTGCATGACTATTGACTTTCGTACTTGCATAGGGAATCACAAACCATAACACCAATATTCTTACTAAAGGATAATTACTCATCAACATAACTCACATATCACATCATCATATCTCAAAACTATTACTAGGAATCAAGTTTATTTTGTCCAGTGATCTTCATGAAAGTTTTTATTATATCCCTCTTGGATATCTATCACTTTGGACTAATTTTCATGTGTTGCTTTTCATAAACTCAAACAAATATAAGTGAAGATCATGAGCATAATATTTCTCTTTCTCTCAAAATAATTTAAGTGAAGCAAGAGAGAATTTCTTGAAAATTTTACTAACTCTCAAATAAATCTAAGTGAAGCAAGAGATCATTTCTTCAAAAATACTAAAGCACACCATGCTCAAAAAGATATAAGTGAACCACTAGAGCAAGTCCATAGCCCATAAAAATTTAAGTGAAGCATAGAGAGCAATTCTAACAAGTCATGACATAATTTTGGATCTCTAAAATAGGTGTGTCCAGCAAGGATTGATGACTTAAAACACAAAATAAAACAAGCAAAGACTACATGATGCTCCAAGCAAAACACATATCATGTGATGAATAAAAATATAGCCTTGAGTAAAATACCGATAGTTGTTGGAAGAAAGCGGGGATGCCACTCGGGGGCATCCCCAAGCTTAGTTGGTTGCTCATTTTTGGATAATATCTTGGGATGCCAGGGCATCCCCAAGCTTAGTTGGTTGCTCATTTTTGGATAATATCTTGGGATGCCAGGGCATCCACAAGCTTAGGATCTTGCATCCTTCCTTCATCCATCGTAAGATAACCCAAAACTTGAGAACTTCAATCACACAAAACTCAACAAAACCTTCGTGAGATCCGTTAGTATAAGAAAGCAAATCACTACTATAAGTATTGTATCAAACCAATTCATATTTTGTTTTTGTATTATATCTACTGTATGCCAAATTTTCTATGGCAAAAACTCATCAAAGAAAACCATAGAGCCATCAAAATAAGCACACGACACAAAGAAAACATAATCTGTCAAAGTAGAACAGTCTGTAGCAATCTGACTCTTTCGAATACTTCTGTAACTACAAAAATTCTGAACAATTAGGATGACCAGGGTAATTGGTATATTAATCTTCTGCAAAAACAATCAGGGCAAAAACACTTTTATGTGATTTATGAAAATTACTTTCGTGAGTGCATAAGTTTCTGTTTTTAGCAAGATCAAACAACTATCACCCAAGAAGATCCTAAAGGATTTACTCGGCACAAACACCAATTAAAAAAACACACAATCATAACAGTAGCATAATTGTGCAAACACTCAAGAGCAGAAAGCAAAAAGTAAAAATAAATTTTATTCATTGGGTTGCCTCCCAACAAGCGCTATAGTTTTACGCCCTTAGCTAGGCATAAAGCAAGGACCTAAGTTTTATCATCTTTGGTTCGAGATCCATAGGATTACCTCATGGTTTATTCATAAGGTGGCTTAATTCTTGTTCTAGGAAAGTGTTCCATACCCTTCCTCAAAGGAAATTGGAACTTGATATTGCCTTCTTTCATATCAATCACGGCACCAATAGTGCGTAAATACGGTCTACCAAGGATAATTGGACAAGACGGATTGCAATCAATATCAAGAATGTAACACCCCAAAATTTTAATATTATTTTGTTAATCAAAATCTTGCCAGAAAATTTAAATTTCCTTTTCTTGGTTTTTCTTGATCTCAGAACCTTTCTTTTCTTGGTTATCTTGGAGTTGTTCCCTAAGGTGAAAACCTCTCACTTATGATATTGGACTTGTTTACCCTCTCAAGAAAATCCTTTCGGTTATCAGAAGAATTAATTACATAATTTTCTTCCTGATCCTTATTTTCTTGAAAAAATGGTTTCCCATAGTTTTATGGTCCCATTTGTACTACAACCCTTTTATAAATTCATTCAAAAATCCCACCAAATTTTGGAGATGTCATATGGAGTATTTGAACCACTTTTGTGCAAAAATGTCTTCTACCCATTGAATATTTTGAGCTCTACACCATATTTTCAAAAACTGATTGCTCAAACTCTGGCAACTTAGCTTTTTCTGCCGTTTGCTTCCCGGCAAGGCAACACTTCCTCGAGCAACGCTTGGCGGTCCACGTCATTATCCTCTCCTCCCCCCCCCCGGTTAACTTGTGGGTGGATGAACCTTCTTTTCTTTTGAGAAGAAAGAAGAGAAAATAAAGTCATGGAGCCTAGTGGCTTATCATTGCTTACCGGGTGTTACGCGCCAAAGATGTCGGGGAAGCTGATCGTGACCCACGAACACCTATGGGACCGAGTCCCTTGTGGTTCGGAGGGGGCGGAGAATGCACGAAGAGCGGATCGAAGCAATGCACACGAGCAGATTTACCCAGCTTTGGAGCTCTCCGGAGAGATAACACTCCTACTGCTGCTTGTCTGATTATTTGTGTTCTTGCTAGGGAGCAATGGAAGCTACAAAACCTAGCCTGAGTGTAGTCTTGAATGAACTAAGCCGGAGCTGAACCGAGAACCGAACCCTTTCTACGTTGCACTTGGGCCTCCTTTTATAGGCACAAGGGGTCACCACAGGCGGCAAGTAGACAAGGGTAAAATGGGAAAATAGAGGTTGGTACACCGCTTTGTACAGTGTACAGTGATCTATACCTAACTCTGACGGCAAGGGACAAAAGCCATAAATGTCCGTCCACATCGAACAAAGGCAACAGGGACCGTCAAGTGCGCCTCCGTTTGCCACGATGGTAGCTTGTCAGCGCCGCTTATCGCTGTTCCCCGCTGGCTGCACAACCCATTGACACGCGTGCCTGGGAAGGCCCCATGGCGACACGTTGGCGGATGAGCTGGAGCGGAGATGAAGAGAGGTCATTTGCCGCGGCGAGCGCCTTGCCGCGGCAAGGTTCTTTTCGCGCTCGGGAGCTTGTGGCTTACCAAGCCTTCCCGGCAAGCTCCTCTTGTCGGGGTCTTGTTTCCTTCGTGCCCTGAGTGGCCTTCCCGGCAAGCTCCTCTTGCCGGGGCCTTGATTACTTTGCTCTTGGGTAACTCCAAAGGAGCCTTTGAGGATCTTGGCGGTCACCAGGCCAGCCCTGCCGCGGGGTGCTGCGACTGTCCGTGCACGAGTTCGGGATACTAGGGTACCCCTACTCTAGTACACCGACAGGAGCCCCCGGGCCTAGGCCACACACGGCGCCAAGCTCTGTTGGGCCAGGCCCAAAACAGTGCACGGGCACGCGCAGCCTGGATCGCGCAGTTATTTGCTTCGGACCCACCACGTCCTCCACGAATGGCACGCTCCGGACGTGGCGTCGTGGGAGAGATCGTGGGGGCTTTCTTTAATGGGAAAACCGGAACGCCCGTCCCCTCTCCCCCTTTATAAGCAGAGGAAACAGGGACAGGACGCCCACTTGCCGTTGCTGTCACGTCAGAAACCACCGCCGCTCCCCCCTTCTCCTCAAGTCCACAGAGAGCGAAGCTCCGCCCCCCTCCATTGCCACCGGCGCCACCAACGCCGTCGACCTCCTCCACCACCTCCCCCCATGGCTCCGAAAGCCGACAAGGGGAAAGGCGTGAAATCGGCCGAGGCGCAGCGGCTCGCGGCGCTGCGGAAGGAGCGGGCCCTCTTCGATCCCCTGCTCGACAAGAAGGAGCTGCGAGAGCTGTACTATCTTTTCTGGTCGACGGAGACGCGGGCGCACCCGCGCACGAGGGTGATCTCCGCCGCCACATCCGAGAAGGTTTCCATTGGGTACCCCTTCTTCGCGCTCGCCCTTTTCTGAATTCTTTTGCGATGTTATGAACACATATGGCCTCCGCCTCCTTGATTTCACCCCCAACGCCATCCTCACCATGGCCGTTTTCGCACACCTCTGCGAGAACTTTGTCGGGGTCCACCCAAATGTAGCACTCTTCCGCCATTACTTCATGCCCGTGTAGAGAGAGAGAGCCGCTTGCGGAGGGATTGCGTGGGTCTCTAGGATCGGCAAGAAAGAGGCATATATTGACGGAGAGCTGCGCAGCAAGTGGGAGGAGTGGAGAGCTGACTGGTGTTGGATCTTAGAGGAGGTGCCACAGCCTTTCACTGCCCTGCGCCAAACCCCCATAGTACGCGGCAATGATTGGAGCAACTTGGCGCCGGAGGACGACAAGTTGAGGATTGCCGTGACTCGGATCTTGCGCCTCCGACAAGCAGGGCTTACCGTAGAAGCCGTTGGCGCGGACTTCCTTCGCCGCTGCATTGCGCCCTTGCAGGAGAGGAGGAGGCCTGCTAGGGAATTCCAGAACGCGGCGGACATCATGAGGCTGCGCCCGGGCTTGAACTGGAATTTCACTGTCTTGGAGCTGAACGGCATTCTGCGGGAACTGTTCAAGCATGATGCGGATCACCCCGAGTGGTTTATGTTGCCGGCGGGAGTCGTGCCCTTGTGCAACAACTCGTCGCTCGACAGCATCCGCGTGATGATGCCGTTGTGTGATTCCCATGGAATCGTTCCAACCTGGCAGGAGCCCGCCGACGACGTCGTGCAGCAATTCTTCGACAACTTGGCGGAAGTGCCAATCCGTGCCGACGAGCAGAAGCGGCTCACTCGCGACACCACCGATCAGGAGATGGCGCGCATCGCCACAAGGTTGGAGGAGGCGGCAGAGGCTGCCGCCGCCGGCGTGTTTGGATTCACCGTCGAGGAGGCGGAAACATCCGAGGCGGCAAGCCTTGCCGACCGAGAAGAGCTCGCCGAAGAGGAGGAGCAGGCTGAGCCCGACGCCAACCCGAATGAGCCTGCCGGGGGCACCCCTCCTCCGTCGTCAAGTAGCTTGCCGCGGGAGGAGCCTGCGGCCCCGCCAAGAAGACGTCTCCGCAGGACTGGAGAAGCTGCGGGGCGGCAGACGGCACAAAAACCGCCTCGCCGTCCGACGCGCTCTACGGCGGCAAGCACTGTTGCCGCGGGAGCTCCTCCTGCCGCCACAGCAACCGGAGCGGGATCTTCTGGGACCGCGGCTTCCGCATCCGCCAAGCGTCCAAGGGAGCCCACTCTTCCAGCCCGTCGCACTGGAGGCGGAGCGGAATTCGACTTCTCCGCTCTCAGCTCCGAGGAGGAGGAAGAAGAGTAAGACCCTGTCGTTGTACTTGTAATTCTTCAATTTGTTGTTTTGTCTTGTATCTAACTTGCTTCATTCTGAACCTTTTTCCTTCTTCAGGACGCTGGCTCAGAGGGCGTCGAAGAGGGCCAAGACTCCGGTGATCGTCGTCGAAGACGATTCCCCCGTGGCGTGGAGGCACGTCTCGAGACTCCCTTGCCGGATCCGCAACCCTTCAACAGAGCAGCCTCGACAGCCCCCAGCGTAAGTGTTTGGATTATCTCTTACGGTTCGGTGTGCTTGGGTGCTTCTTCTTTACTGATATCTGACTTGTCGATCTGTGTAGGAGCAGAGCAGCCTCATCAGGAGGCCCCGGAAGTCACTCCTGAAGTTCTGCTTGCTTCAACTACGCCGCCGAGGGAGAACTCTCCGCCAAGGGAGCGCTCTCCGGCAAGGGAAGCCTCTCCGACAAGGGGAGCTTCTCCGACAAGGGGCGGCGCCGACGACCCTCCGGTGGTGGAGACCGCGGCAACAGATCCCATTGCAGGTAATCTTCTTGACTGAAAATTTCCCTTGGGTCTTTTCTTTTCGAACATTTTTTTGACTTGTTCTTTTCTTTTTTTGATCATTAGACCCATCTGCCGGAGAGCGGATGGAGACTGAGGTTGCCGGCGAGGAGGACGCTCGCGGCAACAATGGCGACGCCACCAACATGGAGGAGGAGGAGGCCGGCGCCGACGGGTCTGCCGGCGATGAGGCGGCCAAGGCTGCCGGCGCAGAGGCTGGGGAGGGGTCCGGTGATTGTACTGACGGCCCTGAGGCCGCAGGAGCGCCAGGCGCTGCACCGACCGCTGATCCCCCCGCCACCGATGCCGCGCCAGACTCTGAAGAGCCCCAGCCCGGCGCCTATCTGAAGGCCGGCGAAGGTGTCTTCATCAAGCTTCCGTGGGCGTCAAGGTCCAGGGCACCGGCTGAAGGGGAGACCTTTGACGCGGAACTGATCGCCTCTGCTGGGTTGTCGCTGGTTGACGCGCCAAGCAGCAGCAGTGGCGAGTCCGAGGAGGAGCAGCTGCTGAAGAAGCTGTTGTCGCTCTACCGCGCTCGACAAGCTAAGCTGGAGTCGCGGGAAGCTCTTGTCGCGAGGGCGGGAGCTGACATGGAGAAGCGCGCAGAAGAGCTCCGGCGCACCAATAAGGAAACTCTCCGGGACATAGCAGAAGCGCGGGAGCAGCTTGCTGAGGAGCGCACGGCCTTCATCTTGGAGAAGGCCGAGGTCGAGGAGCAACAAAGGCTTGCCGGTGAGAAGCTCTCTGCGCAAGAAGGCGAACTGGCGCAGCGGAAGATCAACCTCGACAGCTATGAGGAAGAACTTGCCGCGCGCGAGGAATCAATTGGCGGAGCACTCAAGGAGGCAAAGGATGCTGCTGCGGCCGCTGAGGCCGCCAAGAAGGAATTAGAGACGAGGGTGACCCAGCTGGAGGCCACCCTCCAGAAGAGCGGCGAAGAGGTCACCGCGTTGAAACATGAGCGCGAGAAGGACGCCTACACTCTTGGTGAGTTGCAGGGTCGTCTCGCCGAGAAAATCAAGGAGATCGACGCTGCCAAGGAGTCCAAGGCGGACCTGGAGCTGAAACTGACCACCTTGACAGAGACGTTGGACGGCGCCAAGGAGCGGGAAGCGGGCCTGCTGGAGAAGATCAAGGCCAACGAGGAGCTGCTGTCGAATCTTTGTGACCGCCAGAATAATCTCGAGAGACTGACATAATGCATTGGACAGAAGGTCTTGTGGACACCGCCGGCGCCATCCATACTGAGCTGATGGAGCTGTGGATGGTGGATCTTGGGTACTCCACCGACGAGAACCTCCAACCCAGCGCCAAGCTCAGCCTGTTCTTCAAAGGTGTGTTGGCGGGTCTCCAGTGACTCGGAGGAGATCCCAAAGCAGCTAGGCGAGGAGTCGCGCCAAGTCTGCGCGGGGCCCTCGGAAAGGTCTTGATGAAAGTGGCCTTCCGCAATCCGGGCGTCAACTTCACCAATGTCCTCAAGTCCCTGCCTCCATCCGCCGACGTTGAAGCGCTCAAAGCCCTTGTCGCACCCATCGTGGACAGGGTGAGCGGAGTCAAGAGGCTCGATGGCGACCGTGTGGACTAGGCCGCCAAGTTTATCTTTACCTTGTCGTTGTAGATCATGCTTAAAAACAATTCATTAGATCTGCGACAAGTCATTTTGTAATATACTCTATCTTAGGCAATCGAATGCAGTGTTATTTCCTTTACTCGATTTCTCCCTTTGTATTTTTGTGCCCTACGCTTTTAGGGAATTTGTCGGCGCAGGTATCCTTGCCGCGAGCGCTGAGTGCGGAACTTCAGCAGCCTGCTGGCGATGCCGCCTCCGACAAGCAACCTTGTCGCAACTAGTTGCAGCTCACTTAAGTTGTTGAGCGGACTCGAAACAAAGTAAGGGCGCAAACTAGCTACGAGTTGGTTCCTCCGCGCATGTGTTTTCCATACAAGGTACAATCGTTCGAGGAAGATAACTTAAAAATTTAAAAACTGATTGCTCAAACTCTGGCAACTTAGCTTTTTCTGTCGTTTGCTTCCCGGCAAGGCAACACTTCCTCGAGCAACGCTTGGCGGTCCACGTCATTATCCTCTCCTCCCCCCCCCCCCGGTTAACTTGTGGGTGGATGAACCTTCTTTTCTTTTGAGAAGAAAGAAGAGAAAATAAAGTCATGGAGCCTAGTGGTTTATCATTGCTTACCGGGTGTTATGCGCCAAAGATGTCGGGGAAGCTGATCGTGACCCACGAACACCTATGGGACCGAGTCCCTTGTGGTTCGGAGGGGGGCGGAGAATGCATGAAGAGCGGATCGAAGCAATGCACACGAGCAGATTTACCCAGCTTCGGAGCTCTCCGGAGAGATAACACTCCTACTGCTGCTTGTCTGATTATTTGTGTTCTTGCTAGGGAGCAATGGAAGCTACAAAACCTAGCCTGAGTGTAGTCTTGAATGAACTAAGCCGGAGCTGAACCGAGAACCGAACCCTTTCTACGTTGCACTTGGGCCTCCTTTTATAGGCACAAGGGGTCACCACAGGCGGCAAGTAGACAAGGGTAAAATGGGAAAAATAGAGGTTGGTACACCGCTTTGTACAATGTACAGTGATCTATACCTAACTTTGACGGCAAGGGACAAAAGCCATAAATGTCCGTCCACATCGTAGGAGCGATTCTGTGAGGGACCGTCAAGTGCGCCTCCGTTTGCCACGATGGTAGCTTGTCGGCGCCGCTTATCGCTGCTCCCAGCTGCACAACCCATTGACACGCGTGCACAGGAAGGCCCCATGGCGACACGTTGGCGGATGAGCTGGAGCGGAGATGAAGAGAGGTCACTTGTCATGGCGAGCGCCTTGTCAGCGGCAAGGTTCTTGTCGCGCTTCGGGAACTTGTAAACACCAAGCCTTCTCGGCAAGCTCCTCTTGCCGGGGTCTTGTTTCCTTCGTGCCCTGAGTGGCCTTCCCGGCAAGCTCCTCTTGCCGGGGCCTTGATTACTTTGCTCTTGGGTAACTCCAAAGGAGCCGTTGAGGATCTTGGCGGTCACCAGGCCAGCCCTGCCGCGGGGTGCTGCGACTGTCCGTGCACGAGTTCGGGATACTAGGGTACCCCTACTCTAGTACACCGACAACTACAACCTATTTATATATTTCTTTAAAACTTCTACCAAAATTTTGGGACATCAACAGGAGTATATTAATCAACTTTATGCAATAACCTAATGTTGTTCTTTGGAAAATTTGAGTGAACCATCCTCTTTTCCATTCTGGTCCAACATGAGGTTTTGTACAGCAACCACCTTTTTATTTGCTCCTTGATCCATGATTCCTTTTCCTACTTGTAGTCCTCCTTGCCAAACCCTTAATTCCAGGAGAGTGGACCCATTGGATGATTCTAAGTGCTTGCAACAATGCCATTTGCTTTCTGTCCAGAATTGGAGTTTTGCAAAACTTGCACTAGCAAGTTTGTGCTTTGGACAAACTAACCTTACCACCCTCACTTTCATCTAAAGAGACCCCACTCTGGAAGTTTTGGCCACTCCAAGAAATGCCTAGGTGCCCTTGGCATTTTGTCAAACACCTTATGGGCATGAGACATGAGTTTTTGTTTACACTGTGAACCTAATCCCCTGACCAGACCAACATGTCCAATGGTTTTGCCTTAGACTATAACCCCACCCTGCTAACTTTCTTGTGGTTTGGATCCCACTAGCATGCCTTAGCATTTCGTCGAGCATGTCCCGTGCGTGCTCTGGGCGCGAGCAGAGCACGCGTATTGCACGTGCCGCGCCCGAGCCGACGCGTCGCACCCCTGGTTTGCCACCGCCCTGCGGAGCCACGCCACTCGCTAACCTTCTCCCCGCATCACGCCAAGCAGCCCCTGGCGCCCTACAGCACCGCCGTCAGAGCCCTTGGCGGCACTCCGACGTCCGCAGCGCGTCCCGGCCAGGTCGGTGCCGCCCAAGCCGCCAACGCTCGCCACCTGCCTCTTGGAACAGCTCAAGCTCATCCACAAGCGTGTCCTCTAGCTCTCGTCGCCGCCACGTCGCCCAAGCTATAGGGAGGCGGTTCGCCGACAAGCTTATCCCCGGCCGCCACGAACCAACCTTGTTGCACTATAAAAAGGAGGCCCCGAGCGCGTTTCGTTGGCTAAACAGCCTCAGCATGCTCCCCTAGCTCTCCCGTGGCAGCCAATCGACCCGGGGAGGTCTTCTTCCCCGTCTCCGGCAACTAACGCCGCCGCTACTGCCTCGGCCATTCCGGCGCCACCAGGACCTCCCCCACTCCACTCTCTCCACCTGAAGCTCTCTCTTCCTCCCGTGAATCTTTCCCCCTGCTCGATTTTGATCGGGAACCACCGCAGCCCCAAAACCACTTTGCTCCCGAAGCCTCCTCCGCCGCGAAGCTCACCGTCAGCGACTCCCTCCACCCCCGCCGACCCAACGACCACCGGGAGGACCGCCCTGGTCTTGCGGATCCATCCCGACCCTCTGGAGCCCGTGGGGGAGCAGCCATTCGTCGGCGTTGATCGTCGTCGCCTCGCCGCCGTTCGGGCAGAGGAAGAGGAGGGAGATGGGCTGGTCAAACCTGACCATTGGGCCCTCTGGACCCACTGTCAGTGACCCCGCCCCAGTCCACGTGGGTTAAGTGGAGACGTAAATCTCAAAGTACGCTTTCGACGTGTACGTGTTTATTCGAATCATTTTCTTTTTCTGTTTCAATTTAAAAAACAGATTTGGATCAAAACTTTGAATGGCTATAACTTTTTAAATACAACTCCAAATGAGTTAATTCTTTTTCCTACCTCTCTCAAATATTGTCTAGTTTATTTTAAGATTAATTTTAAAAAAAATCAGACAACTTTTTGGTTCTGTTTTGAAATTAGTTATTGATTCAAATTTATTTAAAATAGGACCTTGGTGAGAGGGAAGAAAACTTTCAAAAGTTTTGGAGAGCACCTCACCCCTCCATAACTTGAAGGCAAGCATTCTGAACCCCGGCATAATACTTTTGGTGTGTTAGCCGACACGTTTATAACACCACCTCATTTCGAAGAGCTCATTATTTCATGTGACATGATCATTTGCATGGATGCATTTTTGTGATATCCTTGTTGTTGGAAATGAATATACTTGTGATGGTAACCATTCTCATGTGCCTTGCATGCATGCCGGAAAGGAATCCGGGAAAGCCTCTGTCTTGGGTAGGCGTGAGCTTGTTGCCGGTCCCCGTCGGGATGGTTATGCCCGGTATGGCATGGTAAGGTATAGTGAGTGGTGACCTTGTTGGTTGATTTTTTTATGTTATATATGTCATCCTGGGAATTTATAAACCTCCTGAGTCGACCGTAGGTTGAGTCTTGTCCCAGTAACCCCCATACTTGTTTCGTACTACCACTTGTCCCTACAACAAGTAGGGTACAGTTCAGTAAGTCGTCAACCCCTTCTAGCACACACCGTACAGAGAGGCCATGGTGGAAGATATCGGTTGAAGCCGGTAGGCATACCACTTGGTCCAAGGGCATGGGTGTTTCCGGTTGAGGCCGAGAGGGGAGGCCACCCCTTAGAGCGCGCGATATAAATTTGATCCCATGCTACGCGAGGTTGTAGCCTCCCCACTTAGAGTTTTGCTTGACAGGTGTCATGGGTGATTCCTGACACGGGTAAGTTAAGCTAGTGTGTGCAAGTCAGGTGTGTTTTCCATTAAAAGACCGTAGATGAAATTAGTCCCGATGGACTAAAGGAATCCGTTACTCGTGGGTAAAGACTACACCATCTGCAGAGTTTAAACCTATTCGAATAGCCGTGTCCTTGGTTAAGGATTTCAGTCTGGGATGGGTCAGGTGACGGTCTTAGTGTCGGTCTTCGGAGGAGAAACCGTTAAACCCGAACAAAGAATCGTGGCTTGTGTCCTATGATGATTACGATTATTATTTCTGTTATGGACTAACCCCATGATCACTATTTCTGTTGTGGACTAACCCGTTATATTAGTTGAATTATTGAGTATCCCTGGGATGGTTCTACCTCCTGGATATTCACTGTGTTTATTTTAAAGCCCTTTATTTGGTGTCGCTCAGACGCCCGATTGTGGCATTTATTTTAAAGCCATTTATGTGGTGTCGCTGAGACGCCCGACTGTGGCATTGCTTGTTATTTATTTCATTTATAAGCCCTTTATGTGGTGTCGCTCGGGCCTTGATCGAGGCATGCTTGTTATTTACCATCAATTCGAGACGTCGCTTCAGACATCCGAATGGTGCATTTTTTTTATTCCTACTCCGTCATTACATATTCATGGTTACATTTTAATAATCTGTTTGCATGCATCAGAGATTATACTTCATGACTGACGATGTGATCATAGAGCATTTCAGTGCGTGTTTGTCACTTATATTATACCTGTGTTCACAATGTTTGCGAGTACATTCAAAGTACTCACTGGCTTGTCCCTGGCTATTGTCTTGGCCAGATTTCTTGCCTGGAGAGGAGCGTCGCGATGACAGCCCCAGAACCTACGCAAAGGGTGATAACAGCCTCGCGAAGATAGGAATTAACCTGGTCAGCTGTTCCCGTGGGAAATGGAGTCCCACAGATACTGATGATCCACAACCGCTTCCGCCATCAACCACTAGAAACCATTTGTTGTACTCACAGACCAGTATGGTCTTGTACCACATATTTTGTATTTTGCTTGGAATTTCTGTATCAAGTTGGTGCCTCATCATTCTTGATAATCACGGTGCTGGTGAGCACGACGGCCATTTTCTGGAATTTATTACCCGGAAAACCGGCCGCCACAAAGAACAATAGAATCTATGGGCACATAAATTCTATTTGCAAGAATAATAACATCATTAATCCTTCCCATAGGCTTTTTAATGGTAGAATCCGCTAAGTGCAAATTTAAAGAGCATTCTTCAAGATCGCTAAGACCAAGCACATCACACAAAGATTTTGGAATTGTGGAAACACTAGCACACAAGTCACACAAAGAAAAACACTCATAATTTTTGATATTGACTTTGATATTATGTTACAATTCATCATGTAATTTTCTACGCATTGATACTTCTAATTCCAATTTTTCTTCAAAAACATTCATCATAGCATCAACAATATGTTTAGTAAACGCTTTATTTTGTGCATAGGCATGAGGTGAATTTATCATGGATTGCAACAAAGAAATACAATCAATCAAATAGCAACTACTCCCTCCTTTCCGGTTTATAGGGCTTATCTTAAAATTGTAGTTTTTCCATTTTATAAGGCTCAATTTGGTTGTTCCCCATTACATGTTTAGATTCCAAGACGCATTAAATCATTGCATTCAAGTATTAAGAGAAAATTGACCAATGCGTGTATTTTATGCATGCATGCATTGCAATTAATGAATTCATAAACATAATTTTTTGAGGAAAACAAGAGCATTAATTGGGTGTTTTTGCAAACTACAAAAAGTATTCCACCACTCACCATCTACCTTGGTTGGTGAGATATTTGAATTGAGCCCTATAAACCGGAAAGGAGGGAGTATCATAATTAAAGTCTTTGTAATCCAAAAGAGTGGGCACATCACTAGTTAAAGTCTTGACATCTTCAAACGCACTTTTATCAATTTTCTCAACAAGATTTTCACCCTCTGATATATTGGGACGCCTTCTACTTAAAGTTGACTCTTCTCCAGTCACTTTTTCATCAATCTTAACTTTACTAAACAAAGAATCAATGGAAGAAACACCAATCATTTCAAGATCTTCGTCACTTTTGCGAAAGAAATCACTAGAAAACACTTTTTCTAAAAATCCTCTTTTAGCTCTAAGCATAGCGGTTCTTTTCTTACTTTCATCCATAGAAACATAAAGAACTTTAATTGATTCATAAACCTTAGGCACAAAATTTTTCATCTTGAGATTTTCTACATCATGAGCAATTCTATCAACACTTCTATACGAATCATCAATCTTACTCAACTTTTGACCTATGGAAGTGTTGAAAACTTTTTGCGTATTGATAAATTATTAAATATTATTCTCAAGATCAGAGGAGTTCATATTATTATTATAAGATTGATTTCCATAGGAATTACCATAATTATTAGAGGAATTACTAGGAAAGGCATAGGATTAAAATTACCTCTATAAGTATTGTTATTGAAATTATTTTGAGAAATAAAATTCACATCTATGGCATCACTATTTTTCTCAATCAAGGTAGACAAAGGCATATCATTAAAATCAATAGGATCACTTTTACTAGCAACCAATTTCATAAGAGCATCACCTTTTTCACTCAAAGAAGAAATTTCTTCAACAGAATTAACTTTTTTACTAGTAGGAACCCTTTCGGTATGCCATTGTGAATAATTTGCCATGATATTATCAAGCAATTTGGTGGCTTCACACAAAGTAATTTCCATAAAGGTACCTCCCGTGGCGGAATCTAAAAGATTACCAGAAACAAAATTCAACCTCGCATAAAATTTTTGTATGATCATCCAAAGATTTAACCTATGAGTTGGGAAATTCCTTAGCATCATTTTCATCCTTTCCCAAGATTGTGCAACATGCTCATGTTCAAGTTGCTTGAAATTCATGATCTGGATTCTAAGGGAAATAATTTTTGCGGGCGGAAAATACGTAGTAATGAAAGCATCTTTGCACTTGTTCCAAGAATCGATAATATTACGAGGCAAAGAAGAGAACCAAATTTTTGCAGAATCACGCAAAGAAAACGGAAATAATTTCAACTTCACCACATCATTGTCCAAATCTTTTTTATTTTGCATATTGCATAATTCCATGAAGGTATTAAGATGGGACGTGGAATCCTCATTAGGAGTACCAGAAAATTGATCTTTCATAACAAGATTCAGCAAAGCAGTATTAATATCACAAGACTCCGCACTAGTGGCGGGAGGAGCAATTAGAATGGCAATAAAATCATTGTTGTTGGTATTTGAGAAGTCACACAATTTGGTGTTCTCTTGAGTCATGATGACTTCACAACAAGATTGCACTCAAAAACAGATCTGGCAAGAAAACGGCGAACGGAAAAAGTGAGGCGAATAAAACGGCAAATTTTTGTGAAGTTGGGGAGAGGATAACGTGAGGCAAACGGAAATAATGTAAATTGCAAGGAGATGAGATTTGTGATTAGGAACCTAGTATATGTTGAAGATGCTCCCCGACAATGGTGCCATAAATTCCTTTTGATGTCGCTTGAAGCTACGTCGGTATTTCCCCAAAGAGGAAGGGATGATGCAGCACAACGGCGGTAGGTATTTCCCTCAGAGATGAAACTAAGGTTATCGAACCAGTAGGAGAACCAAGCAGCACAAGGTAAACAGCCGCTGCACACAGATAACAAATCCTCGCAACCCGACGTGTTAAAGGGGTTGTCAATCCCTTCTGGGTACAACGCCTCAAGATAGGCAAAATGGACGTGAGGAAAATTTAGTAGATTGATAGATCGAAGGCCAAACAAAATAAATAAGAATAAATTGCAGCAAGGTATTTTTGTATTTTTGGTTTAATAGATCTGAAAATAAACGCAAGGGAAAAGTAGATCGCAAAGGCAAATATATGAGAAAGAAGACCCGGGGGCCGTAGGTTTCACTAGTGGCTTCTCTCGAAAAAAATAGCAAACGGTGGGTAAACAAATTACTGTTGGGAAATTAATAGAACTTCAAATAATTATAATGATATCCAGGCAATGATCATTATATAGGCATCACGTCCAAAATAAGTAGACCGACTCCTGCCTGCGTCTACTACTATTACTCCACACATCGACCGTTATCCAGCATGCATCTTGTGTTGGGGAATGTAGTAATTTCAAAATTTTCCTACGCACACGCAGGATCATGGTGATGCATAGCAACGAGAGGGGAGAGTGTTGTCTACGTATCCTCGTAGACCGTAAGTGGAAGCATTATGACAACGCGGTTGATGTAGTCGTACGTCTTCACGATCGACCGATCCTAGCACCGAAGGTACGGCACCTCCGCAGACTGCACATGTTCAGCTCGGCGACGTCCCATGAACTCACAATCCAGTAGAGCTTTGAGGGAGAGCTTCCTCAACATGATGGTGTGATGACTGTGATGATGAAGTTACCGATGCAGGGCTTCGCCTAAGAACCGCTACGATATGACCGAGGTGGATTATGGTGGAGGGGGGCACTGCACACGGCTAAGAGATCAATGATCAACTTGTGTGTCCATGGGGTGCCTCCCTCCCCCGTATATATAGGAGTGGAGGAGGGGAGGGACCGCCCCTCCCTATGACGCACCCTAGGGGAGTCCTACTCCCACCGGGAGTAGGATTCCCCCCTTTCTCTAGTTGGAGTAGGAGAGGAAGGGAAGGAGGAGTAGGAGAGAAGGAAAGGGGGGCCGCCGCCCACCAAGCCTATTC
Organism: Aegilops bicornis; assembly: GCA_021605145.1. Taxonomy (NCBI): domain Eukaryota; kingdom Viridiplantae; phylum Streptophyta; class Magnoliopsida; order Poales; family Poaceae; genus Aegilops; species Aegilops bicornis. Next base: position 638,806,043 of record CM038675.1, read on the forward strand.
CAATTTGTCCTCCTGCCCAAGGGGGGTGCACCAGCCCCTTGTGGGCTGGTGTGCTTCCTTTTTATGGCCCATAAGGCTCATAACTTCTCCTGGGGGGTTCCGATAACCTCCCGGTACTCCGGAAAAATGCCCGAACCACTCAGAACCTTTCCGATGTCCGAATATAGCCTTCCAATATATCGATCTTTATGTCTTGACCATTTCGAGACTCCTCGTCATGTCCGTGATCCGGGACTCCGAACAACCTTCGGTACATCAAATCACATAAACTCATAATACAGATCATCACCAAATGTTAAGCGTGCGGACCCTACGGGTTCGAGAACTATGTAGACATGACCGAGACACGTCTCCGGTCAATAACCAATAGCGGAACCTGGATGCTCATATTGGCTCCTACCTATTCTACGAAGTTCTTTATCGGTCAGACCGCATAACAACATACGTTGTTCCCTTTGTCATCGGTATGTTACTTGCCCAAGATTCGATCGTCGGTTTATCAATACCTAGTTTAATCTCATTACCGGCAAGTCTCTTTACTCATTCCGTAATGCATCATCCCGCAACTAACTCATTAGTCACATTGCTTGCAAGGCTTATAGTGATGTGCATTACCGAGAGGGCCCAGAGATACCTCTCCGACAATCGGAGTGAAAAATCCTAATCTCGATCTATGCCAACTCAACAAGTACCATCGGAGACACCTGTAGAGCACCTATATAATCACCCAATTACGTTGTGACAATTGGTAGCACACAAAGTGTTCCTTCGGTATTCAGGAGTTGCATAACCTCATAGTCATAGGAACGTGTATAAGTCATGAAGAAAGCAATAGCAACATACTAAACGTGATAAGCTAACGGAATGGGTCAAGTCAATCACATCATTCTCTAATGATGTGATCCCGTTAATCAAATGACACCTCATGTCTATGGCTAGGAAACTTAACCATATTTGATTCAACGAGCTAGTCAAGTAGAGCCATACTAGTGACACTCTGTTTGTCTATGTATTCACACATGTACCAAGTTTCCGGTTAATACAATAATAAACATTTATCATGATATAAGAAAATATAAATAATAACTTTTATTATTGCCTCTAGGGCATATTTCCTTCAGTCTCCCACTTGCACTAGAGTCAATAATCTAGTTCACATCGCCATCTGGTTTAACACCAATAGTGCACATCACTATGTGATTAATATCCATGAAGGAAATATTCCCTAGAGATAATAATAAAGTTGTTATTTATATTTCCTTATATCATGATAAATGTTTATTATTCATGCTAGAATTGTACTAACCGGAAACTTAGTACAGGTGTGAATATATAGACAAACAAAGTATCACTAGTATACCTCTACTTGACTAGCTCGTTAGATCAAAGATGGTTATGTTTCCTAACCATAGACCTGAGTTGTCATTTGATTGAGATCATCATTAGAAATTGATATGTTGATGTATTTATATATGACATTATATAGACCATTAAATTGCTGTGTCTGAAATTACATCTGAAATTAAAGACTTGCGTGTAGATGAACTTGACGATTAATTGAAACGATTGCCGTCGATTAATAACCGATATATTCCGCTGACGTCTCGGTCATATTCCCGAACCGAGTCACTGCGCTGCATCGATGACGATTTGTATAATGAGTTCATATGTTTTGATGTATCGAATGTAGTTCGGAGTCCCAGATGAGATTGGGGACATGACGACGAGTCTTGAAATGTTCGAGACGTAAAGATCGATATATTGGACGACTATATTCGGACATCGGAAAGGTTCCGAGTGATTCGGGTATTTTTCGGAGTACCGGAGAGTTACAGGAATTCGCCGGGAAGTATATGGGCCTTATTGGGCTTTAAGGGAAAGAGAGAGGGGAGGCTGCCCCCAAGGCTTAGTCCGGGTGGACTGGGGGAGGCGGCGCCTCCTTCCTTCTCTTCTCTTTTCCCTTTCCTTCTCTCCTACTCCTACTACTTGGAAGGGCTCCTAGTTCTACTAGGAAAGAGGGAATCCCTTGCCGGTGGGAGTTGGACTCCCCTAGGGCGCGCCATAGAGAGGGCCGGCCCTCCCCTCCTCCACTACTTTATATACGGGGAGGGGGGCACCCCTTGGACATAACAATTGATCATTGATCTCTTTGTCGTGTGCGGTGCCCCCCTCCACCATATTCCACCTCGGTAATATCGTAGTGGTGCTTAGGCAAAGCCCTGCGTCGGTAGCATCATCAACACCGTCATCACGATGTCATGCTGACGGAACTCTCCCACAAAGCTCTGCTGGATCGGAGTTCGTGGGACGTCATCGAGCTGAACGTGTGCTGAACTCGAAGGTGCCTTGCGTTCGGTACTTGGATCGGTCGGATCGTGAAGATGTAACTACATCAACCGCGTTGTCATAATGCTTCCGCTTTCGGTCTACAAGGGTATGTGGACAACACTCTCCCCTCTCGTTTCTATGCATCACCATGATCTTGCATGCGCGTAGGAATTTTTTTGAAATTACTACGTTCCTCAACAATCCATAGTTCACATCGCCATGTGGCCAACACTCAAAGGGTTTACTAGAGTCAGTAATCTAGTTCACATCGCCATGTGATTAACACCCAAAGAGTACTAAGGTGTGATCATGTTTTGCTTGTGAGAGAAGTTTAGTCAACGGGTCTCCGAAATTCAGATCCGTATGTATTTTGCAAATTTCTATGTCTACAATGCTCTGCACGGAGCTACTTTAGCTAATTGCTCCCACTTTCCATATGTATCCAGATTGAGACTTAGAGTCATCTAGATCAGTGTCAAAACTTGCATCAACGTAACCCTTTATGATGAACCTTTTGTCACCTCCATATAATCGAGAAACATATCCTTATTCCACTAAGGATAATTATGACCGCTGTTCAGTGATCTACTCCTAGATCACTATTGTACTCCCTTGCCAAACTCAGTGTAGGGTATACAATAGATCTAGTACACATCATGGCATACTTTATAGAACCTATGGTTGAGGCATTTGGAATGACTTTCATTCTCTTTCTATCTTCTGCCGTGGTCGGGTGATAATCCCCAAGTGCAGGGAATCATCATAGCAATTACCAATGGTGGAAGTGATAAGTATGGAGTGTCGAACCCACAAGGAGCTAAAGGCAAGATCAATATTCTCTCAAGTCCTATCTCGCCATCGATACGACTCTCGTACACGAACATTTGCTTCCAACTAGAAACGAGAAATAAAACTACGTTGTGGGCATGAAGAGGATAACTTTGCATGATATCAGAGAGCTAAAACATAAAAGTAGGTGTTGTTATCATAAAGTTAGAATATATTACTAAATATTATAAATAGCGAGTGTGGAATAATGATGGATCAGTGTGCGGAATTGTCCTAGGCAATTGTTAACAAGACCGGTAGTCGTCATTGCAATTTCATATGAGGGAGAGGCATAGGCTAACATACTTTCTCTTATTGGATCATATGCACTTATGATTGGAACTCTAGCAAGCATCCGCAACTACTAAAGATCATTAAGGTAAAACCCAACCATAGCAGTAAAGCATCAAGTCCCCTTTATCCCATACGCAACAACCCCCTTACTCGGGTTTATGCTTCTGTCACTCCAGCAACCCACTAAGAGAATCATGAACGTATTGCAACACCCTACAGCGGGAATCCCTCACGCTTGCGCGACACGGAGGGCACAATAGGACAGCACCAAAATAAAACATACAACTGGTACCAATCTAGATCATCAATCAACCCAAAGACAATGGATATCTACTCAAAACAGCATAGGATGGCAACACATCATTGGATCATAATATGTGGCATAAAGCACCATGTTCAAGTAGGGATTACAGCGGGGTCCATGAGAGTGGACCGCATAAAATAGATGATGATGGTGGTGATGATGAAGATGATCACCGCGGTGATGATTCCCCTCCCGATGGCACTCTGGCGCCACAGAGAGAGAGAGAGAGAGAGAGAGAGAGAGGAGGAGAGGTTCTCCCCCTTGTGCTTCCTCCTCCATGGCCTCCCCCCTAGATGGGGAGAGGCTCTCCCTCAGGTCCTTGGCCTTCATGGCGATGATAGCCCCTCCGAGATCCTTCCTCCATGGCCTCGGGTGATGATGGCCCCCTCCGGCAGTGTGCCAGAGAGGGCCTAGATTGATTTCTCGTGGCTCTGAGAGGCTTGCTTGGCGGAACTTCCGATCTAGGTTATTTTCTGGGGTTTCTGTATTTATAGGAATTTTTGGCGTCGGTTTCACGTCAGGGGGTTCTCCGAGTTGTCCATGAGATAGGGGCCCACGCCTAGGGGGCTGGACGTGCCCCCACCCTCGTGGACAGCCCGGGACTCTTCTGGCCCAACTCTTTTACTCCGGGGGCTTCTTTTGGTCCACAAAAAATCATCAATAATTGGCACGTTAATTGGAATCCGTTTGGTATTCCTTTTATGCGATACTCAAAAACAAGGAAAAAATAGAAACTGGCATTGGGCTCTTGGTTAATACGTTAGTCCGGAAAATCATATAAAATATCATATAAATGCATATAAAACATCTAAGATGGATAATATAATAGCATGAATACTCGATAAATTGTAGATACGTTGGAGACGTATCAGCATCCCCAAGCTTAATTCCTGCTCGTCCTCGAGTAAGTAAATGATAAAATAAATAATTTATGAAGTGTGAATGCTAGCAAGTGCTTAAGTTTGATCAATGATAATATCAATCACCTTTTCTAGCATCATTATATGTCATAACAGTAGCTCATCTCATAAAACTTTTCATGATCAAGTAACAAGCTATTCACATGTTAAAGTATAGATCATAAACTTTCTTGAAAACTAACAAATTGTGCTCTTAGTCATCAAACAATTTCAATTCATCTTATTTTCGGGAAGGGTCTATGTAAGAGCTTTGATTCAGCAAACTCCACATACTCAACTATCATTTAATCTTTCACAATTGCTAACACTCATGTGATATTTATGGGTTCAAAGTTTTAATCGGACACAGAGAAAGATAGGGGCTTGTAGTTTCGCCTCCCAACCTTTTACCTCAAGGGTAATGTCAACAATAATAATTTATGAAAACCTACATCCAAGTGGATATATATATCAAGATCTTTCCAACACAATGCGCTTGCCAAAGGATAAAATGTAAAAAGGAAAGGCGATGATCACCATGATTCTTGTATAAGGGTAGAAGATAAAAGTAAAAGATAGGCCCTTCGCAGAGGGAAGCAGAGGTTTTCATGCGCTTTTATGGTTGGATGCACAAATATTAATGCAAAAGAACGTCACTTTATATTGCCGCTTGTGATAAAGACCTTTATTATGCATATTTAGAGAGCTTTTATTTCTTCCCTATCATAAGTTAGTATAAAGCTTATTTTCTTCGCACTAATAAATCATAGATATTTAGAGAGCAATTTTTATTGCATGCACCGATGACAACTTACTTGAAGGATCTTACTCAATCCATAGGTAGGTATGGTGGACTCTCATGGAAAAACTGGTTTAAGGGATGTTTGGAAGCACAAGTAGTATTTCTACTTGGTGCAAAGAATTTGGCTAGCATGAGAGGGAAAGGCAAGCTCAACATGTTGTATGATCCAAGACAATATAATGTTTCGGATATAGGAAAACATAACCCATTAAGTTTTCTTCCTTATCCAACATCAACCTTTTAGCATGTCATATTTTAATGAGTGTTCACGATTACAAAAGATGTCCAAGGTAGTGTATTTATATGTGAAATCTCTCTTCCTTCAATATTCTTCCATGAATTGTTCAAGTGACCAATTATGTGTTTGCTAACTTTCAATAAGTTTACTACCTATACTTATTTAGTGTGAAGTCATTACTCCCCATGGTATAAGCATATGAAACATATATATAAATTCAGATTTATGATATTCAATTTATTCAACCATTTACTCACAGGGTATACGTGAAGCACGTGAGTAAATGACAAACTACTCCAAAAGATATAAGTGAAGAACACTGAGTAGTCAAATAATTAACTAGCCATGGGAGGATTCTTTTTCATTCAAGATTTCAGATCCAATTATTTTATTCAAACAGAAAGTAAAATTGAAAATACGCTCCGAGCAAAACACATATCATGTGACGAATAAAAATATAGCTCCGAGTAAGGTATACCGATAGTTTTGAAGACGAAAGAGGGAATGCCTTCCGGGGCATCCCCAGCTTAGGTGCTTGAGTCTTCCTTGAATATTACTTTTGGGTTCCTTGGGCATCCCCAATCTTGGGGTCTTTCCACTCCTTATTCTCCTCATATCGATATCTCACCCAAAGCTTGAAAACTTCAATCACACAAAACTTAACGGAACTTCGTGAGATAGGTTAGTATGATAAAGAGTAAACCATTCACTTTGGTACTGTCAAAGACAAGGTTCATAATTGTTCTCACACAATGCCTACTGTACAATACCATTTCTACAATTTATATTGAGAAATATAATCCATAGAAACTAGAAAACAAGCAAACTATGCAATGAAAATAGAATCTGTCAGAAACAGAACAGTCTGTAATGATCTGAACAGAAACCATACTTATGCTACTCCAAAAATTATGAGATAAATTGGTGGACGTGAGGAATTTGTATATTAACCTTATGCAAAAATAATCAACTCAAAATCACTCCTCTATAAAAAATGGCAGCTAATCTCGTGAGTGCAAAGTTTCTGTTTTTTACAGCAAGATCACATTAACTTTCACCCAAGTCTTCCCAAAGGTCTTACTTGGCACTTGATTGAAACAAAAGCTATAAAACATGATTAATACAGTAGCTTAATCATGTAAACACACAAAAACAGTAAGGGTAAATATTGGGTTGTCTCCCAACAAGCGCTTTTTCTTTAGTGCCTTTTCGCTAGGCATGATGATTTCAATGATGTTCACATAAAAGAAAAGAACTGAAACATAAAGAGAGCATCATGAATAATATGACTAGCACATTTAAATCTAACCCAATTCCTATGCCTATGTATTATGTGAGCACACAATTTATAGGAGCAAGAATCAACTAGCATAGGAAGGCAAAACAAGTATAACTTCAAAACTTTAAGCACATAGAGAGGAAACTTGATATTATTGAAACTCCTACAAGCATGTATTCCTCCCTCATAATAATTTTCAGTAGCATAATGAATTAGTTCAACAATATAACCATCACATAAAGCATTCTTTTCATGATCTACAAGCATAGAAATTTTATTACTCTCCACATAAGAAAAATTCTTCTCATTCGAAATAGTGGGAGCAAACTCAACAAAATAACTGTCATGTGAGGCATAATCCAATTGAAAATTAAAATCATGATGACAAGTTTCATGGTTAACATTATTCTTTATAGCATACATGTCATCACAATAATCATCATAGATAGCAACTTCATTCTCATAATCAATTGGAACCATTGTTGAGGAAATCGTTAACTGGTAGCTGCTCGGTTGGCTCACAAGTAAGAGATTAATCGGCTAATAGGCAAGTTAATCAGCCATTTCATTAATTAATCGGACGATTCTTCAGTTTATCAGCTACTCGGTGACCCTAAGAGTAGGGATTAATTGGCAAGTTAACTGGTTAATCGGATGAATTCTTGAACAGGGATTGGAACCTCTTCTGAAATAGTGGAATCATTACTAACTAAAGTTGACACTCTTCCAAATCCACTTTCATAAATATCACACTAAGATTCAACACCCTCCAAAATAGTGGGATCAATAATTCCTAAAGTTGACACTCTTCCAACCCCACTTTAGATTATATTATTATTCATACTACAAAAGATATAAGTGAAGTTCATGGAGAATTCTACAATTAATATAAACTAACCAATATCCAAGCTCAAAATATATAAGTGAAGCACACGAAGCATTCTATAAAACCATACTCAAAAGATTTAAGTGAAGCGCAAAGAGCATTCTATAAGGTCATACTCCAAAGATATAAGTGAAGCACATGGATCATTCTATAAATCGATGAAGGGATATCTCATACTAGAATGGTTCTTAAAGAAAAAAGAAAAACACAGGGGACACAAATCATGTGAACAACACAAAAATCGAGGTATACCAATAATTGTTGAAGAAGAAAGATGGGATGCCAACTGGGGCATCCCCAAGCATAGATGCTTGAGTATCCTTGGAATATTTACTTGGGGTGCCTTGGGCATCCCCAAGCTTGAACTCTTGCCTCTCTTTATTCTTCTCAAATCGGCAACTCCTCGTTCTTAGAACACTTCGTCCACAAAAACTTAACAAAAACTTTGTGAGATCCGTTAGTATACTAAAGCAAATCACTAGCTTTAGGTACTGTTGCAAACTCATTACAATTCCATATTAGAACTTTATCTACTGTATTCCAACTTCACCATGGTTCATACCCCCCGATAGTACCCATAGATTCATCAAATGAGCGATCAACACATAGAAAACAGATTCTGTCAAAAACAGGACAGTCTGTAGTAATCTGGAAGTTTAGCAAACTTATGTAACTCCAAAAATTCTAGAAAAATATGATAATTTAAAAACTTTCTACAGAAGTAATGTGCAAAAAGTTTCAGACTCATTTGACTTTCCTGTCAAACATGTAAATTCACGCACTACATCCAAAGGTTCTGTTTTTGTACTGCACATAGTAAACAAACTATCTAATCGTCCTAAAACCAAAGCTTGGCACATTATTTTTATAATACAATGGATATATACAAGGGGATAATTATTTTCAGAGAAGCTTCCATGAAATTTTTTACATTGTTTCCATGAGCATGAACACAAGTGTTCAAGGTCGACCCTCACTTCTCCAATGCATAACCTTCCAATCACTTCTCTTATTGAAAAACTTTTTAGGCATGAGAGGCAAGTTTTTTATTTGTATTTTCATTCTTAATTTTTTTTTGTATGTTTCACCCACAACTAAACAGAAACAAAAAGGAAAAACAAAATCTACTTAGTGAAGAAAGCGAACAAGCACACATGAGAATATCAACCCCATGCTATTGCTCCCCGGCAACGGCGCCAGAAAAGAGCTTGATAATCCCCAAGTGCAGGGAATCATCGTAGCAATTCCCAATGGTGGAAGTGATAAGTATGGAGTGTCCAAACCACAAGGAGCTAAAGGTAAGAGCAATATTCTCTCAAGTCCTATCTGCCACCGATACGACTCTACGTACACCGAACATTTGCTTCCAACTAGAAACGAGAAATAAAACTACGTTGTGGGTATGAAGAGGATAACTTTGCATGATATCGGAGAGCTAAAACATAAAAGTAGGTGCTGTTATCATAAAGTTAGAATATATTAATAAATATTATAAATAGCAAGTGTGGAATAATGATGGATCGGTGTGCGGAATTGTCCTAGGCAAGTGTTAACAAGACCGGTAGTCGTCATTGCAATTTCATATGAGGGAGAGGCATAGGCTAACATACTTTCTCTTCTTGGATCATATGCACTTATGATTGGAACTCTAGCAAGCATCCGCAACTACTAAAGGTCATTAAGGTAAAACCCAACCATAGCATTAAAGCATCAAGTCCCCTTTGTCCCATACGCAACAACCCCCTTACTCGGGTTTATGCTTCTGTCACTCAAGCAACCCACTATAAGCGAATCATGAACGTATTGCAACACCCTACAGCGGGAATCCCTCACGCTTGCGCGACATGGAGGGCACAATAGGACAACACCAAAATAAAACATACAAATCATACGAATCTAGATCATCAATCAACCCAAAGACAAAGGATATCTACTCAAAACATCATAGGATGGCAACACATCATTGTATTATAATATGTGGCATAAAGCACCATGTTCAAGTAGGGATTACAGTGGGGTGCGGGAAAGTGGACCGCGTAAAATAGATGATGATGGTGATGATGATGAAGACGATCACCGCGATGATGATTCCCCTCCCGATGGCACTCCGGCGCCACCGAGAGAGAGGAGGAGAGGTTCTCCCCCTTGTGCTTCCTCCTCCATCGCCTCCCCCTAGATGGGGAGAGGCTCTCCCTCTGGTCCTTGGCCTTCATGGCGATGATGGCCCCTCCGAGATCCTCCTCCATGTCCTTCGGTGATGATTCTCGTGGCTATAGAGGCTTGTGACGGCGGAACTTCCGATCTAGGTTATTTTCTGGGGGTTTCTGTATATATAGGAATTTTTGGCGTCGGTTTCACATCAGGGGGGTCTCCGAGTTGTCCATGAGGGAGGGGCCCACGCCCAGGGGGCCTGGGCGTGCCCCCCACCCTCGTGGACAGCCCGGGACTCTTCTGGCCCAACTCTTTTACTCCGGGGGCTTCTTTTGGTCCATAAAAATCATCAAAAATTGGCACGTCAATTGGACTCCGTTTGGTATTCCTTTTCTGTGATACTCTAAAACAAGGAAAAACAGAAGCCTTGGCACTTTGGGCTCTAGGTTAATAGGTTAGTCCCAAAAATCATATAAAATATCATATAAATGCATATAAAACATCTAAGATGGATACTATAATAGCATGAATACTTCATAAATTATAGATACGTTGGAGACGTATCATCGGGCTTTGAGTCTTACTCAATTTCACACCTTGTAACACAGGCAAGAACTCTTTCTTTGACTGTTCCATTTTGAACTACTTCAAAATCTTGCCAAGGTATGTAATCATTGAAAAAACTTATCAAGCATCTTGATCTATCTCTATAGATCTTGATGCTCAATATCTTGACTTCACCGAGGTCTTTCTTTGAAAAACTCCTCTCAAATACTCCTTTATGCTTTCCAGAAAATTCTACATTATTTACGATCAACAATATCTCATTCACATATATTTATCAGAAATGTTGCAGTGCTCTCACTCACTTTCTTGTAAATACAGGCTTCACCGCAAGTCTGTATTAAACTATATGCTTTGATCAACTCATCAAAGCGTATATTCCAACTCAGAGATGCTTGCACCAGTCCATAGATGGATCGCTGGTGCTTGCACATTTTGTTAGCACCCTTAGGATCGACAAAACCTTCTAGTTGCATCATATACGACTCTTCTTTAAGAAATCCATTAAGGAATACAGTTTTGACATCCATTTGCCAGATTTCATAAAATGTGGCAATTTTCTAACATGATTCGGACAGACTTAAGCATCGCTCTGGTGAGAAAATCTCATTGTAGTCAACACCTTGAACTTTGTCAAAACCTTTTTCAACAAGTCTAGCTTTGTAGATAGTAACACTACTATCAGTGTCCGTCTTCCTCTTGAAGATCCATTTATTTTCTATGGCTTGCCGATCATCAGGCAAGTCAACCAAAGTCCACACTTTGTTCTCATACATGGATCCCATCTCAGATTTCATGGCCTCAAGCCATTTCACGGAATCTGGGCTCACCATCGCTTCCTCATAGTTCGTAGGTTTGTCATGGTCAAGTAACATGACCTCCAGAACAGGATAACCGTACCACTCTGGTGTGGATCTCACTCTGGTTGACCTACGAGGTTCAGTAGTAAATTGATCTGAAGTTACATGATCATCATCATTATCTTCCTCACTAATTGGTGTAGGAGTCACAGGAACAGATTTATGTGATGAACTACTTTCCAATAAGGGAGCAGAATCTGATTACCTCATCAAGTTCTACTTTCCTCCCACTCACTTCTTTCGAGAGAAACTCCTTCTCTAGAAAGAATCCATTCTTAGCAACGAATGTCTTGCCTTCGGATCTGTGATAGAAGGTGTACCCAACTGTCTCCTTTGGGTATCCTATGAAGACACATTTCTCTGATTTGGGTTTGAGCTTATCTGGATGAAATTTTTCCACATAAGCATCGCAACCCCAAACTTTAAGAAACGACAACTTTGGTTTCTTGCCAAACCATACTTCATATGGTGTCGTCTCAACGGATTTAGATGGTGCCCTATTTAGCGTGAATGCAGCTGTCTCTAATACATAACCCCAAAACGATAGTGGTAAATCGGTAAGAGACATCATAGATTGCACCATATCTAATAAAATCTGATTCACGATGTTCGTACACACCATTACGCTGTGGTGTTCCAGGTGGTGTGAGTTGTGAAACTATTCCGCATTGTTTCAAATGAAGACCAAACTCGTAACTCAAATATTCTCCTCCACGATCAGATCGTAGACACTTTATTTTCTTGGTACAATGATTTTCCACTTCACTCTGAAATTATATGAACTTTTCAAATGTTTCAGACTTATGTTTCATCAAGTAGATATACCCATATCTGCTCAAATCATCTGTGAAGGTCAGAAATAACGATACCCACCGTGAGCCTCAACACTCATCAGATTGCATACATCAGTATGTATTATTTCCAATAAGTCTGTTGCTCGCTCCATTGTTCCGGAGAACGGAGTCTTAGTCATCTTGCCCATAAGGCATGGTTCGCAAGCATCAAGTGATTCCAAAATCCCATCAACATGGAGTTTCTTCATGCGCTTTACACCAATATGACCTAAACGGCAGTGTCACAAATAAGGTGCACTATCATTATTAACTTTGCATCTTTTGGCTTCAATATTATGAATATGTGTATCACTACGATCGAGATCCAACAAACCATTTTCATTGGGTATATGACCATAGAAGGTTTTATTCATGTAAACAGAACAACAATTATTCTCTAACTTAAATGAATAACCGTATTGCAATAAACATGATCAAATCATATTCATGCTCAATGCAAACACCAAATAACACTTATTTAGGTTCAACACTAATCCCGAAAGTATAGGGAGTGTGCGATGATGATCATATCAATCTTGGAACTACTTCCAACACACATCGTCACCTCGCCCTTAACTAGTTTATGTTCATTCTGCAACTCCCGTTTCGAGTTACTACTCTTAGCAACTGAACCAGTATCAAATGCCGAGGGGTTGCTATAAACACTAGTAAAGTAAACATTAATAACATGTATATCCAATATACCTTTTTTCACCTTGCCATCCTTCTTATCCGCCAAGTATCTAGGGCAGTTCCACTTCTAGTGACCATTTCCTTTGCAGTAGAAGCACTCAGTTTCAGGCTTGGGTCTAGCTTTGGGCTTCTTCACGGGAGCAACAACTTGCTTGCCGTTCTTTTTGAAGTTCCCCTTCTTCCCTTTGCCCTTTTCTTGAAACTAGTGGTCTTGTCAACCATCAACACTTGATGTTTTTGTTGATTTCTACCTTCATCGATTTCAGCATCACGAAGAGCTTGGGAATCGTTTCCGTTATCCCTTGCATATTATAGTTCATCACGAAGTTCTAGTAACTTGGTGATAGTGACTAGAGAACTCTGTCAATCAATATCTTATCTGGAAGATTAACTCCCACTTGATTCAAGCGATTGTAGTACTCAAACATTCTGAGCACATGCTCACTAGGTGAGCTATTCTCCTCCATCTTGTAGGCAAAGTACTTGTCAAAGGTATCATACCTTTCGACATGGGCATGAGTCTGAAATACTAATTTCAACTCATGGAACATCTCATATGCTCCATGGCGTTTCAAAAACATCTTTGAAGCCCCAATTCTAAGCTGTAAAGCACGGTGCGGTAAACTATCAAGTAGTCATCATATCAAGCTTGCCAAACGTTCATAACGTCTGCATTTGCTCCTGCAATCGGTCTGTCACCTAGCGGTGCATCAAGGACATAATTCTTCTGTGCAACAATGAGGATAATCCTCAGATCACGGATCCAAACCGCATCATTGCTACTAACATCTTTCAACTTAGTTTTCTCTAGGAACATATCAAAAATAAAACAGGGAGCTAAACGCGAGCTATTGATCTACGACATAGATATGCTAATACTACCAGGACTAAGTTCATGATAAATTAAGGTTCAATCAATCATATTACTTAAGAACTCCCACTTAGATAGACATCTCTCTAATCATCTAAGTGATCACGTGATCCAAATCAACCAAACCATGTCCGATCATCATGTGAAATGGAGTAGTTTTCAATGGTGAACATCACTATGTTGATCATATCTACTATATGATTCACGCTCGACCTTCCGATCTCAGTGTTCCGAGGCCATATCTGCATATGCTAGGCTCGTCAAGTTTAACCCGAGTATTTCTGCGTGTGCAAAACTGGCTTGCACCCATTGTATGTGAACATAGAGCTTATCACACCCGATCATCACGTGGTGTCTTGTCATGACGAACTTTGGCAACGGTGCATACTTAGGGAGAACACTTGTACCTTGAAATGTGAGAGATCATCTTATAATGCTACCGTCAATCAAAGCAGAATAAGATGCATAAAGGATAAACATCACATGCAATCAATATAAGTGGTATGATATGGCCATCATCATCTTGTGCCTTTGATCTCCATCTCCAAAGCACCGTCATGATCACCATCGTCACAGGCTTGACACCTTGATCTCCATCGAAGCATCATTGTCGTCTCGCCAACTATTGCTACTATGACTATCGCTACCGCTTAGTGATAAAGTAAAGCAATTACAGACCGATTGCATTGCATACAATAAAGCGACAACCATGTGGCTCCTGCCAGTTGCCGATAACTCTGTTACAAAACGTGATCATCTCATACAATAAAATATAGCATCATGCCTTGACCATATCACATCACGATATGCCCTGCAAAAACAAGTTAGACGTCCTCTACTTCATTGTTGCAAGTTTTACTTGGCTGCTATGGGCTGAGCAAGAACCGTTCTTACCTACGTATCAAAACCACAACGATATTTAGTCAAGTTAGTGATGTTTTAACCTTCACAAGGAACGGGCGTAGCCACACTCAATTCAACTAAAGTTGGAGAAACTGACACCCGCCAGCCACCTGTGTGCGAAGTACGTCGGTAGAACCAGTCTTGCATAAGCGTACGCGTAATGTCGGTCCGGGACGCTTCATCCAACAATAGCGCCGAATCAAAGTATGACATGCTGGTAAACAGTATGACTAGTATCACCCACAACTCACTTGTGGTCTACTCGTGCACATAACATCTACGCATAAACCTGGCTCGGATGCCACTGTTGGGGAACGTAGTAATTTCAAAATTTTCCTACGCACACGCAAGATCATGGTGATGCATAGCAACGAGAGGGGAGAGTGTTGTCTACGTACCCGCGTAGACCGTAAGTGGAAGCGTTATGAAAACGCGGTTGATGTAGTCATACGTCTTCACGATCAACCGATCCTAGCACCGAAGGTACGACACCTCCGCGGACTGCACACATTCAGCTCGGCGACGTCCCACGAACTCACGATCCAGTAGAGCTTCGAGGGAGAGCTTTGTCAACACGATGGCGTGATGACAGTGATGATGAAGTTACAGACGCAAGGCTTCGCCTAAGCACCGCTATGATATGACCGAGGTGGATTATGGTGGAGGGGGGCACCACACACGGCTAAGAGATCAATATAAACGTGTGTGTCCATGGGGTGCCTCCCTCCCCCGTATATAAAGGAGTGGAGGAGGGGAGGGGCCGGCCCTCTCTATGGCGCACCCTAGGGGAGTCCTACTCCCACCGGGAGTAGGATTCCCCCTTTCCCTAGTTGGAGTAGGAGAGGAAGGGAAGGAGGAGTAGGTGAGAAGGAAAGGGGGGCCGCCGCCCCCCGAAACCTATTCCAATTTGGCCTCCTGCCCAAGGGGGGCGCACCAGCCCCTTGTGGGCTGGTGTTCTTCCTTCTTATGGCCCATAAGGCCCATAACTTTTCCGGGGGGTTCCGGTAACCTCCCGGTACTCCGGAAAAATGCCCGAACCACTCGGAACCTTTCCGATGTCCAAATATAGCCTTCCAATATATTGATCTTTACGTCTCGACCATTTTGAGACTCCTCGTCATGTCCATGATCTTATCCGGGACTCCGAACAACCTTCGGTACATCAAATCACATAAACTCATAATACCGATCGTCACCGAACGTTAAGCGTGCGGACCCTACGGGTTTGAGAACTATGTAGACATGACCAAGACACGTCTCCGGTCAATAACCAATAGCGGAACCTGGATGCTCATATTGGCTCCTACATATTCTACGAAGATCTTTATCGGTCAAACCGCATAACAACATACGTTGTTCCCTTTGTCATCGGTACGTTACTTGCCCGAGATTCGATCGTCAGTATCTCAATACCTAGTTTAATCCCGTTACCGGCAAGTCCCTTTACTCGTTCTGTAATGCATCATCTCGCAACTAACTCATTAGTGACATTGCTTGCAAGGCTTATAGTGATGTGCATTACAAAGAAGAACCAGAGATACTGTCCAGGCAATCGGTGACAAATCCTAATCTCGATCTATGCCAACTCAACAAGTACCATCAGAGACACCTGTAGACCACCTTTATAATCACCTAGTTATGTTGCGACGTTTGGTAGCACACAAAGTGTTCCTC
Organism: Aegilops bicornis; assembly: GCA_021605145.1. Taxonomy (NCBI): domain Eukaryota; kingdom Viridiplantae; phylum Streptophyta; class Magnoliopsida; order Poales; family Poaceae; genus Aegilops; species Aegilops bicornis. The sequence continues at coordinate 638,822,450 of CM038675.1, forward strand.
CGGTATTTGGGAGTTGCATAATCTCATAGTCATGGGAACGTGTATAAGTCATGAAGAAAGCAATGGCAACATACTAAACAATCAAGTGCTAAGGTAACGGAATGGGTCAAGTCAATCACATCATTCTCTAATGAGGTGATCCCGTTAATGAAATGACAACTCATGTCTATGGCTAGGAAAATTAACCATCTTTGATTCAATGAGCTAGTCAAGTAGAGGCATACTAGTGACACTCTATTTGTCTATGTATTCACACATGTACTAAGTTTCCAGTTAATACAATAATAAACATTTATCATGATATAAGGAAATATTAATAACAACTATTATTATTGCCTCTAGGGCATATTTCCTTCATCTAGTGTATTAAGTTCATGAAAAAATGGAGTAATGCAATAAGAACGATGACATGATGTAGACAAGATCTATCTATGTAGAGATAGACCCCATTGTTTTATCCTTAGTAGCAACGATACATACATGTCGGTTCCCTTTACATCCTTTGGGATCAAGCACTGTAAGATCGAACCCACTACAAAGCACCTCTTCCCATTGCAAGATAAATAGATCAAGTTGGCCAAACAAAACCCAAATATCGGACAAGAAATACGAGGCTATAAGTAATCATGCATATAAGATATCAAAGAAACTCAAATAACTTTCATCGATATAAAAATATATGACTGATCATAAACTAAAGTTCATCAGATCCCAACAAACACACAGCAAAAGAGTTACATTATATGGATCTCCAAGAGACCATTGTATTCAGAATCCACCGAGAGAGAGAGGAAGCCATCTAGCTACTAACTACAGACCCGTAGGTCTACAAAGAACTACTTACGCATCATCGGAGAGGCACCAATTGAGGTGGTGAACCCCATCCGAGATGGTGTGTAGATTGGATCTGGTGGTTCTGGACTCTGCGGCGGCTGGATGAATATTTCGTCGACTCCCCTAGGGTTTCTGGAATATTGGGGTATTTATAGAGCAAAGAGGCGGTCCGGGGGCGCCCGAGGTGGGCACAACCCACCAGGGCGTGCCTGGGCCTCCTGGCGTTCCCTGGTGGGTTGTGCCTCCCTCAGGGTACCCCCCAGGCGTAGCCAGGGCCCGTTGTGTTCCTTATGGCCCATAAAAATTCCCCGTAAAGTTTCGGGGCATTTGGACTCCGTCTATTATTGATTTCCTGCGATGTAATAAAACATGCAGAAAACAACAACTGGCACTTGGCACTATGTCAATAGGTTAGTACCAAAAAATGATATAAAATGACTATAAAATGATTATAAAACATCCAAGATTGATAATATAACAGCATGGCGCAATCAAAAATTATAGATACTTTGGAGACGTATCAGGGTGCAGGGCTCGAGGTCATTGGAAATCCCAGCACTGCCCCTTCCCTCGGAACAGGAGTTGACGTCGAAGAGGAGGGCGCCTTCCTGCCCGCAAAGGTGGGTTGCGGCGCACCTTGAGCGCCCTGGATGTTGCGGTTGCGCACCGTCTCCTCGAGGAAGGCCAGACCAAGAGGCCGGCATCTTCCTGGAGCAGTGTTGATGAAGATGAAGCTAGGGAAGACAAAGAAGGCGGGAGGCAGGCCGTCAGGTCGGAGTACGATGGCACTGACGCGTTCGCCTCATACTGGCGACCCGCCGCCTTGTCTTTCCGTTCATCCCCTCCCCTCCCCGGCACCATCATCACCGGCCTCCCAGTTGCCGGGGAGGGGTCGCTCTCTTGCTGCCTTCGCCTCCTCCAACAGTCTTCCAACTGAGCTCTGACAGCCCTCCCTGCCGGTGCTCGCGCTGGGGCTTCTGACTGGTCCTGGAGGTGGTGACCAAGGCACCGCCAAGCTGCTCCTTCCGCCCTCCTCCTTCGCAGCCTCGCCACTCCCAATCTTGTCAGGCTGCACCCGGCGGGCCATGACGGGACCGGGGCAGGCTCTTGCTAGGGTGCTGCTCCTGTCCCCTTCTCTTCCCACCGCACTACCTGGGATAAGAGGGATAAGGAGAGGAGTTTATGGGGCACTTATCTTTTTTCAATCTTAAATCTGTAGGCACTTGCCAAATTTTAGTTCAAATAATGTAATCTCTTTAATCCATGTTTGTGTCCTGTAAGGTCTGTACTTGTTTGATCAGCATATTAATGAAAAAGATAAATCTTGTCGGGGACTCATGCATGTATACGTCCATGCAGAGGTGGGATGCCACTATATTTTTAAGTAAACGAGTTTCCCCCGGTAGGCTATCCTGCCGGTACCCTCTGTTTTGTTGCCGTGGAGTAGGCCTACCGGGCACAAACCGTAAAGAGGGACCAGCCCCCCGCCAGTCCTTTTCCATCAAAGGCCACTGCGACTACCCTGACCAAAGCAACGTTTGAGTCGAAGGGTGGGAGCACCTAAGTTTCAGAGGGTAGCGAGGTTTTCTCATTCACAAGTCCTTACTTATAGAACACGTATGGATAAGAGGAAGAACTTATCTGTTTGGCTAACCGGAGACTGCAGTGTTGGCTCGTCTTCTCATCTCCTCTTGGGGACTGAGTCCACGACAGGAGCCTGCAGTTTATGCAGATGAAAATGATGCCAGATGCGATCTTATCTACATGAACATGCGATGCTCATGATATGCTTATGCATGCAACCCCAGCACTTCATTTATTTATCTGTTGCTCAGGGTTTGCGCCTGGCTTTGTACAAGGGGTTACATGCAACTGAGGATAGGCATGTACAAAAGGGTGCGCGCCTTACTGGTAGAACTTGTGGAGATGCTCAATATTCCATGAGTTTTGCAATTGAATGTCATCTCCGGTCTCCAGACGGACTGCGCCAGGTCTGGTGACTCGTATTACCCGGTAAGGGCCTTCGCACTTCGACGTCAACTTGTTTGTACCCTTGGCGGACTGAGCGCGCCTAAGGACAAGGTCGCCTTCCTCAAAATACCGGGAATGAACCCTACAGCTGTGATAGCGACGCTGGGCTTGCTGGTAGCATGTCGCATGCGTAGCAGCCCGGAGACGGTTTTCCTCGAGAAGCACAGCGTCATCACGCTGGTGCTGTTCCTGCGCTACTTCATCGTAGGCAAGTACTCGAGGTGACCTGTAAATGAGTTCCGTGGGGATAACTGTTTGTGCCCCAAAGACTAGGGAGAAGGGATTCTGCCCGGTAGCTCGATTTAGTGTCATTATGAGGGACCAAAGAACCACCGGCAGCTCATCGATCCATCGCCTGCCGCACTTCTGCAGCTTATCAAATGTTCTTGTCTTGAGTCCCCGCAGCACTTCAGCATTCACCCTCTCAGCTTGTCCATTGCTTCTGGGATGTGCGACAGAGGCGAATGATATCTTGCTTCCGAGGGCCTGAACATATTGCATCAAGGCGTGGCTCGTAAACTAGGTGCCGTTGTCGGTGATGATCTGGGCAGGAACCCCTGAGCGGCACACCAATCCTTTCAAGAACTTGATAGCTGACTGAGCAGTCATCTTCCTCATGGCATCTACTTCTGGCCACTTTCTAAACTTGTTGATTGCAACGAACAAGAATTCAAAGCCCTCGGCAGCTCGGGGGAAAGGGCCGAGGATATCGAGCCCCCAGACCAAAAACGGCCATGACAAAGGGATTATCTAAAGTTCTTGGGCAGGCAGATGGATATTCTTGGAATGGAACTGGTAGGCTTCACACTTGGTGACTAGCTCGACCGCATCTTGGAGGGCTGTGGGCCAATAGAATCCTTGCCGGGGTGCTTTCCCGACTAAAGCCCTTGATCCAATGTGGAAGCCGCACATGCCTTTGTGTATTTCTGCTTGCAGTTCCTTTCCTTCTTCCCCGCAAATGCACTTCAATTTCACACTGTTGGGCCTTCTTCTGTATAGTGTGTCATCAACAAACTGATACATACAGGCCCTTCAGGCTAGTCTTTCTGCATCTTCTTGGTCTTCGGGAAGTTCTCCGCTTTGGAGGAAATGGACTATGTGCCTTGCCCAAGTTTTAGCCTCGGGCTCGGCAACGAGGACTAGCGGCAGCTTCTCATTCGAGGGAGCACATCCCTCGACCACGGGGACCAGTGGCCCAGCAGGACGGTGCAGCCCGGCAATCGAAGGGGAGTTGTTTCCGGCAGGGTCCGTACCTAGATCCCCGAGAGGCTCTACCAAGAGAGGCTTACCAGAGTCCAATTCCTCCTTTTTCGGGCCATTGTTGTTGGGGATATGGAGGGCTGAGTAAGATCGAGAACAAAAGTTCCTGGTTCCACAGGAAGCTTCTACGTAGCGAACTTTGACAGATGATCAGCAATGTTGTTTTCCGCACGGGGTACGTGCTCCGTTTGCAATCCGTCAAAGCGCTCCTCCAATATCCTCACTTCCTCAACGTATGCCTCCATCAATAGACTTTGTTAATCCTTGTTGACTTGTCTCACCACAAGTTGTGACTCTCCTCGAATGATCAGCTTCTTGATTCCCAATTCTGTGGCAATCCTGAGCCCGGCAAGGAGCCCTTCGTACTCTGCTGTATTGTTGGTCGCCTCCTCCCTGGGAAAATGCATCTAGACGGCGTACTTCAGGTGCTCTCTAGTGGGAGCAACAAGAAGCACGCCAGCCCATGCACCTTGTAGGGAGAAGGCACCATCAAAATACATGATCCATTCTTGGGGCGCTTCCTTGCCCGGGATAACTGTTTCCAGCACTTCTTCATCAGGGGTTGGCGTCCATTCTACAATAAACACTGCCAATGCCCTACTCTGAATCGTAGATGTGCTTTCAAACTTCAGGCCAAAGCTGGATAACTCCAATGCCCATTCCACTATACTGTCAGTAGCCTCTAGGTTTTGGAGTGTACTTTGCAACGGGAAGTGGGTGACAACCGTGATCTCATGAAGTAGTGGCGCAGTTTCCTTGAGGCCATGACAAGGCCAAAAATCAATTTTTGCATGCCTGAATACCTGGATCTAGCCCCCCTGCAACAGGGAGCTGACGAAGTATACTAGGCGCTGCACCACCTTCTTCCTTGTCGCGTCCTTGGGTTGCCTCCGTTGTCATGCTCCTCTTTGTCTTGATCCACATATGGCCTTGTCGGGCTGTTCTCTCTCTCTTCTCTGGACGAGACACTCGTTGAGGCTGCTATCTCCTCCACTTCCCGCTGCGCTGATACGTCTCCAACGTATCTATAATTTTTTATTGCTCCATGCTACTTTATATACTGTTTTGGACTATATTGGGCTTTATTTTCCACTTTTATATTATTTTGGGGACTAACCTATTAACCGGAGGCCCAGCCCAGTGCGATTTTTGCCTATTTCGGTGTTTGAAGAAAGCGGAATATCAAATGGAGTCCAAAGCGGAATGAAACCTTGAAACGTGATTTTCTCACGAGCGTGATCCAAGAGACTTGGACCCTACTCCAAGAAATGTGAGGCGGTCACGAGGGTGGGGAAACGCCCCCTAGGGCCCTGCCTCGTGAGCCCCCTATTACTCCACCGACGTACTCCTTCCTCCTATATATACCTACGTACCCCCAAACAATCAGAACAGGAGCCAAAAACATAATTCCACCGCCACAACTTCCTGTATCCACGAGATCCCATCTTGGGGCCTGTCTCGGAGCTCCGCCGGAGGGGGCATCCACCACGGAGGGCTTCTACCTCAACACCATAGCCTCTCTGATGAAGTGTGAGTAGTTTACTTCAGACCTTCGGGTCCATAGCTAGTAGCTAGATGGCTTCTTCTCTCTTTTTGGATCTCAATACAATATTCTCCCCCTCTCGTGGAGATCTATTCGATGTAATCTTCTTTTGCGGTGTGTTTGTTGAGACCGATGAATTGTGGGTTTATGATCCAGCTTATCTATGAATAATATTTGAATCTTCTATGAATTCTTTTATGTATGATTGAGTTATCTTTGCAAGTCTCTTGAATTATCCGTTTGGTTTGGCCAACTAGATTGGTAGTTCTTGCAATGGGAGAAGTGCATAGCTTTGGGTTCAATCTTGCGGTGTCCTTACCCGATGTGAGAAAGGGTTGCAAGGCACATATTGTATTGTTGCCATCGAGGATAACAAGATGGGGTATTTATCATATTGCATGAATTTATTCCTCTACATCATGTCATCTTGCTTATGGCGTTACTCTGTTTTTAACTTAATACTCTAGATGCATGCTTTGGATAGCGGTCGATGAGTGGAGTAATAGTAGTAGATGCGAGAATCGTTTCGGTCTACTTGTCTCGGACGTGATGCCTATATACATGATCATACCTAGATATAATCATAATTATGCTCAATTACATCAATTGCTCAACAGTAATTTGTTCACCCACCGTAGAATACTTATGCTCTTGAGAGAAGCCAATAGTGAAACCTATGGCCCCCGGGTCTATTATCATCATATCAATCTCCATCACGTTAATACTTGCTTTGTTTTTACTTTGCCTTTTACTTTTTACTTTGCATCTGTATACCAAAAATACCAAAAATATTATCTATCATTTCTATCATATCTCACTCTCGTAAGTGACCGTGAAGGGATTGACAACCCCTAATCGTGTTGGTTGCGAGTAGCTATCATTTTGTGCAGGTACGGTGGACTTGTGTATGGCCTCCTACTGGATTGATACCTTGGTTCTCAAAAACTGAGGGAAATACTTATGCTATTTTACTGCATCATTCTTTCCTCTTCAAGGGAAGACCAACGCAGTGCTCAAGAGGTAGCAAGAAGGATTTCTGGCGCCGTTGCCGGGGAGTCTACGCAAAAGTCAACATACCAAGTACCCATCACAATCCCTATCCCTCGCATTACATTATTTGCCATTTGCCTCTCGTTTTCCTCTCCCCCACTTCACCCTTGCTGTTTTATTCACCCTCTCTTTCCCAATCTCCTCCTCTTTTTCCCGTTGCCTTTTCCTCGTCCGTTTGTTTGCTCGTGTGTTGGATTGCTTGTTTGTCGCGATGGCTCAAGATGCTAGCAAATTGTGTGACTTCACCAATACCAAAAATAATGATTTCCTTAGCACTCCGATTGCTCCTCTTGCCAATACTGAATCTTGTGAAATCAATACTGCTTTGTTGAATCTTGTTATGAAAGATCAATTCGCCGGCCTTCCTAGTGAAGATGCCGCTACTCATCTGAATAGCTTCGTTGATTTATGTGATATGCAAAAGAAAAAATATGTCGATAACAATGTCATTAAATTGAAGCTATTTCCTTTTTTGCTTAGAGATCGTGCTAAAGCGTGGTTTTCATCTTTGCCTAAAAATAGTATTGATTCTTGGAACAAGTGCAAAGATGCTTTTATCTCTAAGTATTTTCCTCCGCTAAGATTATCTCTCTTAGGAACAATATTATGAATTTTAAGCAACTTGATCATGAACATGTTGCACAAGCTTGGGAGAGAATGAAATTAATGATACGTAATTGTCCTACTCATGGTTTGAACTTGTGGATGATTATACAAAAAATTTATGCAGATTGAATTTTGCTTCTAGAAATCTTTTAGATTGACGCGGGAGGCACTTTTATGGAAATCACTTTAGGAGATGCTACTAAACTCCTAGATAATATTATGGTTAATTATTCTCAATGGCATACCGAAAGATCTACTAATAAAAAAGTGCATGCGATAGAAGAAATCAATGTTTTGAGTGGAAATATGGATGAACTTATGAAATTATTTGCTACTAAGAGTGTTTCTTTCGATCCTAATGATATGCCTTTGTCTACTTTGATTGAGAATAATAATGAATCTATGGATGTGAATTTTGTTGGTAGGAATAATTTTGGTAACAACGTGTATAGAGGGAATTTTAATCTTAGGCCTTATCCTAGTAATCCTTCTAATAATTATGGGAATTCCTACAACAACCCTTATGGAAATTTTAATAAGATGCCCTCTGAATTTGAGAGTAGTGTTAAAGAGTTTATGAATTCACAAAAGAATTTTAATGCTTTGCTTGAAGAGAAATTGCTTAAAGTTGATGATTTGGCTAGGAACGTTGATAGAATTTCTCTTGAGATTGATTCTTTAAAGCTTAGATATATTCCTCCTAAGCATGATATCAATGAGTCTCTCAAAGCTATGAGAATTTCCATTGATGAGTGCAAAGAAAGAACCGCTAGGATGCGTGCTACAAAAGATGCCTTTATTAAAGCGTGTTCTTCTAACTCTTATGAAAATCAAGATGAAGATCTAAAAGTTATCGATGTGTCCCCTATTAAATCTTTGTTTTGCAATATGAATCTTGATGAAACTGAATATGATCTTCCTTTACCTAGAAGGCGTTCTAAGAATTCAGAGTTTTTAGATCTCGATGATGAAATTGATAAAAGTGGGATTGAAAGAAATAAAAATCTAGATGTTGCTAAACCCACTATTTTGGATCTCAAGGAATTTAATTATGAAAATTGCTCTTTAATTGATTGTATTTCCTTGTTGCAATCTGTGCTAAATTCTCCTCATGCTTATAGTCAAAATAAGGCCTTTACCGAACACATTGTTGATGCCTTGGTGCAATCTTATGAAGAAAAACTTGAGTTGAAAGTCTCTATCCCTAGAAAACTCTATGATGAGTGGGAACCTACTATTAAAATTAAAATTAAAGATCATGAGTTTAATGCCGTGTGTGATTTGGGTGCTAGTGTCTCTACTATTCCCAAAACTTTGTGTGATTTGCTAGATTTCCGTGACTTTTGATGATTGCTCTCTAAACTTGCATCTTGCGGATTCCACTATTAAAAAACCTATGGGAAGAATTAATAATGTTCTTATTGTTGCAAATAGGAATTATGTGCTCGTAGATTTTATCGTTCTTGATATAGATTGCAATCATTCATGTCCTATTATTCTTGGTAGACCTTTCCTTAGAACGATTGGTGCAATCAATGATATGAAGGAAGGGAATATTAGATTCCAATTTCCATTAAAGAAAGGCATGGAAAACTTTCCTAGGAAGAAAATAAAATTACCATATGAATCTATCATGAGAGCCACTTATGGATTGCCTACCAAAAATGGCAATACCTAGATCTATCCTCACTTTTAAACCTAGCTAGGGGCGTTAAATGATAGCGCTTGTTGGGAGGAAACCCAATTTTATTTTTAATTTTTTGTTTTTCCTTATATTTAGGAATAAATAATCCATCTAGCCTCTGTTTAGATGTGGTTTATGTTTTAATTAGTGTTTGTGCCAAGGTAGACCTATTGGATCTTCTTGGATGATAGTTATTTGATCTTGCTGTAATTTCCAGAAACTTTGCGCTCAGTGCCCGAATTATTAAAAATCACCAGAACGTGATAAAATACTGATTCTAATTTCTACTGATCAATAAAAAAATTGTACAGGTCTTCTAATTTTGGTAGATTTTTTTTGAGTTCCAGAAGTTTGCGTTAGTTACAGATTACTATAGACTGTTCTGTTTTTGACAGATTCTGTTTATCGTGTGTTGTTTGCTTATTTTGATGAATCTATGGCTAGTAAAATAGTTTATGATCCATGGAGAAGTTGGAATACAGTAGGTTTAACACCAATATAAATAAATAATGAGTTCATTACAGTACCTTAAAGTAGTCTTTTGTTTTCTTTCTCTAGCAGACTCACGAGATTTCTATTGAGTTTTGTATTGTGAAGTTTTCAAGTTTTGGGTGAATTTTTTTGATGGATTATGGAACAAGGAGTGGAAAGAGCCTAAGCTTGGGGATGCCCATGGCACCCCCAAGATAATCCAAGGACACCAAAAAGTCGAAGCTTGGGGATGCCCCGGAAGGCATCCCCTCTTTCGTCCACTTCCATCGGTAATTTACTTGGAGCTATATTTTTATTCACCACATGATAAATGTTTTTGCTTGGAGCGTCTTGTATTATTTGCATATTTGATTGTTAGTTTACCACAATCATCCTTGCTGTACACACCTTTTGAGAGAGCCATACATGAATTGGAATTTAATAGAATACTCTATGTGCTTCACTTATATCTTTTGAGCTTGATAGTTTTGCTCATAGTGCTTCACTTATATCTTTTGAGCGTGATAATTTTTGCTCTAGTGCTTCACTTAGCTCTTTTAGAGCATGGTGGTGGATTTGTTTTAAAGAAACTATTGATCTCTCATGCTTCACTTATATTATTTTGAGAGTCGTTAATAGCATGGTAATTTGCTTAATGTTAATATACATGGTATTCAAGATATGTGAAACTTTCTTTTGAGTCGTTGAATACTAAGATAAGTTTGATGCTTGATAATTGTTTTGAGATATGAAGATGGTGATATTAGAGTCATGCTAGTTGAGTAGTTGTGAATTTAAAGAATACTTGTGTTGAAGTTTGTGATTCCCGTAGCATGCATTATGGTGAACCGTTATGTGATGAACTTCGAGCATGATTTATTTATTGATTGTCTTCCTTATGAGTGGCGGTCGGGGAATGACGATGGTCTTTTCCTACCAATCTATCCCCTAGGAGCATGCGCGTAATACTTTGCTTTGATAACTTCTAGATTTTTGCAATAAGTATATGAGTTCTTTATGACTAATGTTGAGTCCATGGATTATACGCACTTTTTCCCATCCTTCCACCACTGCTAGCCTCTCTCATACCGCGCACTTTTCACCGGTATCATACACCCACCATATATCTTCCTCAAAACAGCCACCATACCTACCTATCATGGCATTTCCATAGCCATTCCGAGATATATTGCCATGCAACTTTCCACCGTTCCGTTTATTATGACATGCTCCATCATTGTCATATTGCTAGCATGATCATGTAGTTGACATCGTATTTGTGGCAAAGCCACCGTTCATAACTCTTTCATACATGTTACTCTTGATTCATTGCATATCCCGGTACACCGCCGGAGGCATACATATAGAGTCATATTTTGTTCTAAGAATCGAGTTGTAATTGTTGAGTTGTAAGTAAATAAAAGTGTGATGATCATCATTATTAGAGCATTGTCCCAAGTGAGGAAAGGATGATGGAGACTATGATTCCCCCACAAGTCGGGATGAGACTCCGGATGAAAAATAAAAATAAAAAAAGAGAAAAATGAAAGAAAAAAAGAGGCCATAAAAAAAGGCCCGAATAAAAAAATGAGAGAAAATGAGAGAAGGGACAATGTTACTATCCTTTTACCACACTTGTGCTTCAAAGTAGCACCATGATCTTCATGATAGAGAGTCTCTCATTTTGTCACTTTCATGTACTAGTGGGAATTTTTCATTATAGAACTTGTCTTGTATATTCCAATGATGCGCTTCCTCAAATGCCCTAGGTCTTCGTGAGCAAGCGAGTTGGATGCACACCCACTTAGTTTATTTTGTTGAGCTTTCATATACTTATAGCTCTAGTGCATCCGTTGCATGGCAAGCCCTACTCACTCACATTGATATCTATTGATGGGCATCTCAATAGCCCGTTGATACGCCTAGTTGATGTGAGACTATCTTCCCTCTTTTTGTCTTCTCCACAACCACCATTATATTCCACATATAGTGTTATATCCATGGCTCACGCTCATGTATTGCGTGAAGATTGAAAAGGTTTTGAAAATGTTAAAGTATGAAACAATTGCTTGGCTTGTCATCGGGTTGTGCATGATTTAAATATTTTGTGTGGGGAAGATGGAGCATAGCAGGACTATATGATTTTGTAGGGATAACTTTCTTTGGCCATGTTATTTTGAGAAGACATAATTTCTTAGTTAGTATGCTTGAAGTATTATCATTTTTATGTCAATATGAACTTTTGTCTTGAATCTTTCGGATCTGAATATTCATACCACAATTAAGAAGATTTACATTGAAATTATGCCAAAGTATCACTCCGCATCAAAAGTTCTCTTTTTATCATTTACCCACTCGAGGACGAGCCGGAATTAAGCTTGGGGATGCTGATCGTCTCCAACGTATCTATAATTTTTTATTGCTCCATGCTACTTTATCTACTGTTTTGGACTATATTGGGCTTTATTTTCCACTTCTATATTATTTTTGGGACTAAACTATTAACGGGAGGCCCAGCCCAGAATTGCTGTTTTTTGCCTATTTCAGTGTTTCGAAGAAACGGAATATCAAAGGGAGTCCAAACGGAATGAAACCTTCGGAAACGTGATTTCCTCACCGAACGTGATCCAGGAGACTTGGACCCTACTCCAAGAAGTAACAGAGGCGGTCACGAGGTGGGGGCGCACCTAGGCGCGCCCCTGCCTCATGGGCCCCTGTTGCTCCACCGACGTACTCCTTCCTCCTATATATACCTCGTACCCCCAAGCGATCGAGCAGGGCCAAAACCTAATTCCACTGCCACAACTTCCTGTATCCACGAGATCCCATCTTGGGGCCTGTTAGGAGCTCATGGGAGGGCATCCACCATGGAGGGCTTCTACATCAACACCATAGCCTCTCCGATGAAGTGTGAGTAGTTTACTTTAGACCTTGGGTCCATAGCTAGTAGCTAGATGGCTTCTTCTCTCTTTTTGGATCTCAATACAATGTTCTCCCCCTCTCTCGTGGAGATCTATTCGATGTAATCTTCTTTTTGCGGTGTGTTTGTTGAGACCGATGAATTGTGGGTTTATGATCCGGCTTATCTATGAATAATATTTGAATCTTCTCTGAATTCTTTTATGTATGATTGAGTTATCTTTGCAGGTCTCTTCGAATTATCCGTTTGGTTTGGCCAACTAGATTGGTAGTTCTTGCAATGGGAGAAGTGCATAGCTTTGGGTTCAAAATCTTGCGGTGTCCTTACCCAGTGACAGAAAGGGTTGCAAGGCACGTATTGTATTGTTGCCATCGAGGATAACAAGATGGGGTATTTATCATATTGCATGAATTTATTCCTCTACATCATGTCATCTTGCTTAAGGCGTTACTCTGTTTTTAACTTAATACTCTAGATGCATCTTTGGATAGCGGTCGATGAGTGGAGTAATAGTAGTAGATGCAGAATCGTTTGGTCTACTTGTCTCAGACGTGATGCCTATATACATGATCATACCTAGATATACTCATAATTATGCTCAGTTACATCAATTGCTCAACAGTAATTTGTTCACCCAAGTAGAATACTTATGCTCTTGAGAGAAGCCACTAGTGAAACCTATGGCCCCCGGGTCTATTCTCATCATATCAATCTCCATCACTTTAATACTTGCTTTGTTTTTACTTTGCCTTTTAATTTTTACTTTGCATCTATATACCAAAAATACCAAAAATATTATCTATCTTCTCTATCTGATCTCACTCTTGTAAGTGACCGTGAAGGGATTGACCACCCCTAGTCGCGTTGGTTGCGAGTAGCTCTCGTTTTGTGCAGGTACGAGGGACTTGTGCATGGCCTCCTACTGGATTGATACCTTGGTTCTCAAAAACTGAGGGAAATACTTACGCTACTTTACTGCATCACCCTTTCCTCTTCAAGGGAAAACCAACACAGTGCTCAAGAGGTAGCATGCGCCAATAATGCTATGCTAACCACTTGATTAGTCGCTGCCAGATATAGAAGCAACTGCTCTTGTGGTTTGGGTGCACCCAAAGTGGGCATAGAGGACAAGTAGGTCTTCAAATCTTGCAGCGTCGCGTCTGCTTTGGGGTCCACTTCATGGTCCCTGCCTTCTTCAAAATCTTGAAGAACAGCAAGGCGGGCTCGGTAGACTTGGATATGAATCTTCTAAGCGCGGCAACACATCCCGTCAAACGCCTCACATCCTTAACTGTCTTGGGTGCCTGAATCTGCTCGATGACCTAGATCTTATCGGGGTTGGACTTGATCCCACGGTGGGACACAAAGAAACCAAGTAGCTTGCCGAAGGGAATGCCAAACACACACTTCTCCGGGTTCAACTTCAAGTTGATCTTGCGCAGACTAGCAAACGTCTCTTCTAAATCCTGGATGAGGGTTGATCTGTCCTTGGTCTTGACCACAATATCATCCATATAAGCTTCAATGTTCCTGGCAACTGTGGTTCAAAACGAATTTGGACTGCTCTAGCAAAAGTGGACCCGACACTCTTCAACCCAAAAGGCATGCGCACAAAGCAGTATGTGCCACATGGGGTGATGAATGAGGTCTTTTCTTCATCTTCCTTGGACATAAAGATCAGATGGTATCCAGAGTATGCATCCAGAAAGGAGAGCAAATCACACCCGGAAGTGGAATCCACAATCTGGTCAATGCACGACAAGGGGAATGGGTCCTTCGGGCATGCCTTGTTCAAATCCGTGAAGTATATGCAAAGCCTCCATTTCCCATTAGCCTTGCACACAACCATTCGGTTTGCTAACCATGTTGGATTTAGTACTCCTTTGACCAAACCAGCTACCTCAACTTTCTTGATTTCCTCGCAATGAACTGCTGCCGCTCCAAGGCCTGCTTCCGAACCTTCTGCTTGACGAGTTGGGCATGTGGGCAGACAACAAGGTGGTGCTCGATTACCTCCCTGGGAACACTGGGGATATCAGACGGTTGCCAGGCAAACACATCGATATTCGCCTGCATGAAGGCAACGAGCGTGATTTTCTATATGGTGGGTGTATGGTACCGGCGAAAGTTGCGCGGTACGAGAGAGGCTAGCAATGGTGGAAGGGTGAGAGTACGTATAATCCATGGACTCAACATTAGTCATAAAGAACTCACATACTTATTGCAAAAATCTATTATTCATTGAAACAAAGTACTATGCGCATGCTCCTAGGGGAAGGGTTGGTAGGAATAAACCATCGCGCGATCCCGACCTGCACATAAAGGATGACAATAAAAAAATATCTCATGCTCCAACTTAGTTACATAACGGTTCACCATATGTGCATGCTACGGGACTCACAAACCTTAACACAAGTATTTCTAAAATTCACAATTACTCACTAGCATGATTCTAATATCACCATCTTCATATCTCAAAAACGAATCATAAGGAATCAAACTTCTCATAGTACTCAATGCACTTTATATGAAAGTTTTTATTATATCGCTCTTGGATGCCTATCATATTAGGACTAAATTTATAACCGCAGCAAATTACCATGCTGTTTAAAGACTCTCAAAATAATATAAGTGAAGCATGAGAGTTCATAAATTTCTATAAAATAAAACCACCGCCGTGCTCTAAAAGGATATAGGTGAAGCACTAGAGCAAAATTGCCTAGCTCAAAAGATATAAGTGAAGCACATAGAGTATTCTAATAAATCTTGATTCATGCGTGCCCTCTCAAAAGGTGTGTACAGCAAGATTGATTGTGGCAAACTAAAAAGTAAAGACTCAAATCATACAAGACGCTCCAAGCAAAACACATATCATGTGATGAATAAAGATATAGCCCCAAGGAAAGTTACCGATAGATGAAGGCGAAAGAGGGGATGCCTTCCGGGGCATCCCCAAGCTTAGGCTCTTGGTTGTCCTGGAATATTACCTTGGGGTGCCTTGGGCATCCCCAAGCTTAGGATCTTGCCACTCCTTATTCCATTGTCCATCAAATCCTTACCCAAAACTTGAAAACTTCACAACACAAAACTCAACAAAAATCTCATAAGCTCCGTTAGTATAAGAAAACAAATCACCACTTTTGGTACTGTTGTGAACTCATTATTTATTTTTATTGGTGTAATATCTACTGTATTCCAACTTTCCCATGGTTCATACCCCCCGATACTACCCATAGATTCATCAAAATAAGCAAACAACACATAGAAAACAGAATCTGTCAAAAACAGAACAGTCTGTAGTAATCTATAACTCTCAAATACTTCTGTAACTCCAAAAATTCTGAAAAATTGTGACAACCTAGGCAATTTGTTTACCAATCCAGTGCAAAAAGAATCAGATCAAAAGCACGCTTCTGTGAATTATGAAAATTATTTTCTTGGGCGCAAAAGTTTCTGTTTCTCAGCTAGATCAAAACAACTATCACCGTAAGCTATCCTAAAGGTCTTACTTGGCACCAACACTAATTAAAACACAAAAAAACATCTAACCAGAGGCTAGATGAATTATTCAAAGCAAAACAGGAACAAAAAGCCAAGAACAAAAATAAAACTGGGTTGCCTCCCAACAAGCGCTATTGTTTAACGCCCTTAGCTAGGCATTGATAATTTCAATGATGCTCACATAAACGAGAAGAATTGAAGCACAAAGAGAGCATCATAAAACACGTGACAAACACATCTACGTCTAACATACTTCCTATGCATAGGCATTTTATAAGCAAACAAATTATCAAGGCAAGCAAAAACTAGCATATGCAAGGAAGAAGAAAGAGACGATAGCAATCCCAACATGAAGAGAGGTAATTTAGTAACATGAAAATTTCTACAACCATATTTTCCTCTCTCATAATAATTACATGTAGGATCGTAAGAAAATTCAACAATATAGCTATCACATAACATATTCTCAACACGATACACATGCATGCGAAGTTGACACTCTTCCAAAATAGTGGGATTAACATTAACTAAAGTCATGACCTCTCTAAACCCACTTTTATCAAAAATTTCATAAGATTGAACATTCTCCAAATATGTGGGATATAAAGTTGACACTCTTCCAAACCCATTTTCAATATTATTGCAAACACTATTATCAATCTCATATTCATCATGGGGCTTAAATACATTTTCAAGATCATAAGAAGAATCACCCCAACCATGATCATTGCAACGAACAGTAGACATAGCAAAACTAGCATCCCCAAGCTTAGGGTTTTGCATATTATTGACACAATTAACATTAATAGAATTTATAATAACATCATTGCAATCATGATTTTGATTCGAGAAACTATCAAGTATGGGTGCAATAGCAATAATCTCATGTTTAACATAAGGAACTATAGCAAATTCATCTCCATAAATATTGGCATCATGGCCACAAGAATAGCAAGCATCATGTTCATCAAGGGATATTTCAATCAAATCATCGGAATCATAACTATCTATAGATTCATGCATATCATTATTTTCTTCCAAAGCAACGATCATTCTCTCAATAAATTCCTTAACATAGGCATTATGAGCGTAGTTTTCATGGCAATATTTAAGTATGTCGGAATTTTCAGATTTGTAGAGAGTAATATCATACTTTTCAATCAAAGAAGCAACTTCATGAGCACCCTTAAATGCAACAAAATCTTTAATTTGTTCGATATCATAGTAACTATAAACACCCTTTTCAATCAAAGAAGCAACTTCATGAGCACCCTTAAAAGCAACAAATTCTTCAATTTGTTCGATATCATAGTAACTATAAACACCCTTTTCATAAGAAGATAAGATTTCATTATCGTTAAGCTCACATAGGCAGGGAAGGCATTTTTAGGGTTCTCAGAGCTACAAGTAAAATCATAAATTTCACAAAGATTCCAAGCATAACACAGCAAACTGTTTATTTGATTCCATAAGAGTCTCCCTTTTTCGAATGACGGTGGCGCTTTAAAATGAGCATGCTCATCTAAAGATTTTCCCTCAACTAAACTAGTTGGGGTTTCAGCACGAGCACATATAGATCGAAGATGATCCAAGTAGAAAACTTTAAGTGCAGCCCTATCAATAGATTTTTAGCAAGAAAAGATGCAAGCAAATAGAAGGCACATGGAAACACAAACAAAAAGACATACGAAAAGAAGGCGGATAAAAAGGCAAATCTTTTCGAAAATCGTTTTAGAAGTGGGGGAGAGGAAAATGAGAGGCGAATGACGAATAATGTAATGCAAGAGATGTAAGTTTATGATGGGTACTTGGTATGACTTGACTTGGCGTAGATTTCCCCGGCAACGGCGCTAGAAATTATTCCTGCTACTTCTTGAGCTTGCGTTGGTTTTCCCTTGAAGAGGAAAGGGTGATGCAGCAAATTAGAGATAAGTATTTCCCTCAGTTTGAGAACCAATGTATCAATCCAGTAGGAGACAACGCACAAATCACTGAATACCTACACAAATAATCAAACAACTTGCACCCAACGCGATAAAGGGGTTGTCAATCCCTTCACGGTTACTTGAAAAGTGAGATCTGATAGAGATAGATAAACGATAAAGTAAATATTTTTGGTATTTTTGGTTTATAGATCGGAAAGTAAAAGATTGCAAAATAGTAGATCGGAAACTTATATGATGGAAAATAGACCCGGGGGCCATAGGTTTCACTAGAGGCTTCTCTCAAGATAGCAAATAATACGGTGGGTGAACAAATTACTGCCGACCAATTGATAGAAAAGCGCAAAGTTATGATGATATCTAAGGCAATGATCATGCATATTGGAATCACGTCTGCGTCAAGTAGACCGAAACGATTCTGCATCTACTACTATTACTCCACACATCAACCGCTATCCAGCATGCATCTAGAATATTAAGTACATAAAAAATGGAGTAACGCATTGAGTAAGATGACATGATGTAGAGGAATTAACTCAAGCAATACGATGAAAACCACATCTTTTTATCCTTGATGGGAACAATACAATACGTGCCTTGCTTCCCTACTGTCATTGGGAAATGACACCGCAAGATTGAACCCAAAGCTAAGCACTTCTCGCATTGCAAGAAAAACCAATCTAGTTGGCCAAACCAAACCGATAGTTCGAAGAGAATTACAAAGATATCAAATCATGCATAAAAGAATTCAGAGAAGATTCAAACAATATTCATAGATAAGTTGATCATAAATCCAGAATTCATCTGATCTCGGCAAACACACCTCAAAAAAGTATTACATCGAATAGATCTACAAGAACATCGAGGAGAACATGGTATTGAGAATCAAAGAGAGAGAAGAAGCCATCTAGCTACTAGCTATGTACCCGTAGGTCTGTGGTAAACTACTCACGCTTCATCAGAAGGGCAATAGAGTTGATGTAGAA
Organism: Aegilops bicornis; assembly: GCA_021605145.1. Lineage (NCBI taxonomy): Eukaryota > Viridiplantae > Streptophyta > Magnoliopsida > Poales > Poaceae > Aegilops > Aegilops bicornis. The sequence goes on from CM038675.1 coordinate 638,841,279, forward strand.
GCCCTCCGTGATCGAATCCCCCTCCGGCAGGGTGCCGGAAAAGGTCCCTAGATAGGATCTCATGGGTACAGAAGGTTGCAGCGGTGGAAAAGTGTTTTCATGGAAGCCTCTAGTGGTTTGGGGATATTTTGGAATATATAGGTGAAGGAATTAGGTCAGGAGGTGCACGAGGGGCCCACAAGGGTGGGGGCGCGCCCTACCCCCTTGGGCGTGCCCTCTGTCCTTGTGGCCACCTCATGGCTCCTCCGACTTCATCTCCAAGTCTCCTGGCTGTCTTCCAGTCCAAGAAAAATCATCGCAAAGGTTTCATTCCGCTTGGACTCTTTTTGGTATTCCTTTTTCATGAAACTCAAAAACAGGGGGAAAACATGAACTGGCACTGGGCTCGAGGTTAATAGGTTAGTCCCAAAAATAATATAAAATAGCATATTAATGCATATAAAACATCCAAAATAGATAATATAATAGGATGGAACAATCAAAAATTATAGATACGTTGGAGACGTATCACTGTCCTTCCCCGGTGCCTCCTGCTCCTGCTTCGACCGTGGGGGAGGTGGTGACAACGCCGCCTGCGCCGACCACGTCCCCCGCAGCGTCCACATCCTCTCGCGTCCCCGCATTCACTGCGACGTTGGTGGTCACGGGCGGTGGAGCCTTCGAGGTGGACGGGAGATTTGCAGCTCCGGGCTTCTTCTTGGGCGCCATAGTCGATGATGCCGTCGATGATGAAAACGGTGATGAAGATGATGCGCTACTGACGCTCTCGGGTTCGCGCAAGTGATCCCCCTACCTGGCGCGCCAAAGAGTCATGGGAAACCACGACCATCTATGGGGCCATGAGCCCCTTCTGGTTTGAAGGGGGAATAGGCACGTTGCACAAAGAGCGAAGAAGCGTAGCACAGCGCGGCAGAGATCACATGGGCACTTTTACCCAGGTTCAGGCCGCCGTGAGGCGTAAAACCCTACTCCTGCTTTGGTGGATTGATGGTGGATAATGGTGGTGAACACAATGCACTTGCCTGACAGGGTTGCCTTGGGGCGAGAGTGGCTACGCGCATATGAATGTATGAGGGTACGAATCAGCCAACCATTTCTACGTTCGCTATGGGCCTCCTTTTATAGATTAAGAGGTCACAACAATGGCAAATTAGTCTTTACGTACTGATTAGGTAGCAAATAGTGCTATCATACCTAACTCTGTAGGCTGACAGAGCACAAATGTGCCGTCTAGTGTCACATCACAGCGTGCCCGGCAATGTTTTGCCAGCTTTGTGCCTGCTTGCTTGACACGTCTCAGGACAGGTGTCATATGGAGGTGTTTGCTATAGGAAGTGGCTTCCAAGTGGCAAAAAGCATCCACTTAGTCACTTAGGGGCTTGACACCGCACTGATCGATGACTTGCGTCGCTTGTGAGGTGGAGCGGTGGTGTGGCTTGCCCCCACAAGCCCCGGCAGGCCTGCCGGGACGATCTAGAAGCTTGCTTCCAGGGCAAACCTAACCTTGCCAGGCTCGCCTGCCCAGCAAGGGAGGTTCTTTCCTAGCGATATCCTGCTTCTCTAGCTCATCTTGGTCTTCTTGATCTGTACTTGGATCCTTCAAAGGAATTGATCCCTCATGCTTGGTTTGATCCTGGTGTTGTAATCTTGTCCTCAGGCATGTGCACAGTCCGAGCAATGGACCCAGGGTTTGTTGCACTGACAGTCATCCCTTGCATATTATAGTTCATCACGAAGTTCTAGTAGTTTGGTGATAGTGACTAGAGAATGCTTTCAATTACTATCTTATCTGCAAGATTAACTACCACTTGATTCAAGTGATTGTAGTGCCCAGATATTCTAAGCAGACGCTCACTGGATGAGCTATTCTCCTTCATCTTGTAGGCAAAGTACTTGTTAGAGGTCTCATACCTCTCGACACGGGTATGAGTCTGAATGCCAATTTTAGCTCTTGGAACATCTCATATGCTCCGTGGCATTCAAAATGTTTTTGAAGTCCTGGTTCTAAGCCGTAAAGCATGGCGCACTAAACTATTAAGTAGTCATCATATCAAGCTTGCCAAACGTTCATAACGTCTGCATCTGCTCCTACAATAGGCCTGTCACCTAGCGGTGCATCAAGGACATAATTCTTCAGTGCAGCAGCAATGAGGATAATCCTCAGATCACGGACCCCAAGGTAATATTCAAGGAAGATCCAAGCAACTAATCTTGGGGATGCCCCGAAAGGCATCCCCTGTTTCGTCTCCAACAATATCGGTAACCTTACTTGGAGCTACATGTTTATTCATCACATGATATGAGTTTTACTTGGAGCGTCATTTTATTTTGTTAGTATTTGCTTGCTGTTATTTAGAATAATTTTTTGCATCTTTATTTTCAATAAAAATGTCAAGTATAGGCTTTGCCATGCTTATTTTGCAAGTCTACATGTTGCTGTTTCAAAACAGAAATCGCTGTTGCAAAAATTCCCTCAAAAAGTCAGAATGTGATAAAGTGTTGAAACTTTTTGCACAATAAGCCCTGATAAATTTTTCTACAGTGTGATAAATTTTCAGAATTATTGGAGTTAAAGAAGTATTTATACTCTTGCATTCTTTACAGACTGTACTGTTTTGGCAGATTGTTGTTTTGCTTGCATTGTTTGCATATGTTTGCTTGTTTAATGGTTCTATTTGAGGGTGGAAGTATTAAATATGCAGAGTCATTTAGTATGCAATGTTGAATAATAATTTTAGTAATTTTCTACAGTAGAGAATGATAAGGTTTTGCATTGACTTATACTAACGTATCTCATGAGTTCTTGTTGAGCTTTGTGTGGATGAAGTTTTCAGTATTAGGTAAACCGTGATATGAGAGGAATTAAGGAGACACAAAAGCTCAAGCTTGGGGATGCCCAAGGAATCCCAAGTTAATATTCCAATAAGTCTCAAGCATATAAGCTTGGGGATGCCCTTGTAGGCATCGCACCTTTCTTCTTCAACAATTATCGGTTAGTATTAGTTGATTCTAAGTTTTTGCCTCTTCACATGATGTGTGCTATCCTTGGATTGTCATTTTGTTTTGTTGTACTTGCTGTTTTAATAAAATACTTAGATCTGAAACTTTTAAATAAGAGAGAATCTTCAAATAGCTACCCATTTACATAACTATTCGCTTGATATTCACTTATATCTGATGAGTAAATTGTTGAATGAATTGAATATCATGAAGTTGAAATTATATCATGCCTAGTGGTAGCTTCAAATTGGTTTTAGAAAGTGAAATATTTTGAAGCTTGACAATCACAATATTGATCATACAAGCAATTCATGAATGATTAATAGAAGGAAGAGAACTTCACATGCAAATACTCTATCTTGGAAATCTTTTGTGATTGTGAGCCCCCATCAAAATATTATATGCCAAAATTGTTGATGTTGGACAAGGAAGACAATGTAATGGTTTATGCTTGTTCATATTCACATAGAAGTTATATTTTCATAGATCCTTCAACACGTGGTGCTTGCCCCCTATCTTTGCTAGCCAAAAAACCCGCACCAAGTAGATATACTACTTGTGCATCCAAAAACCCTTAAATCCAAATCTTATTTTCAATAGTTCACCATACCTACCTAAGGATTGAGTAAGATCCTTCAAGTAAGTTGTCATAAGGGCAATAAGGCAATAAAAATTGCTTCTAAAAGTGTTAGATCATTTAGTGTAAAAGAAAATTGAGCGTTGTATGAACTTTTGATTGCAAAGAATAAAAGCAACAGACTGCATAATAAAGGTTGCTATCACAAGGGGAAATATAACGTGATGTTCTTTGGCACTAAGGGATTGAGCATACAAACAAAAAGCGCATGGCAACCTCTGCTTCCCTCTGTGAAGGGCCTATCTTTTACTTTTATGTAATTACTTTCATGCAAGAGTCAAAGTTTTTCTCTCTATTCCTTTTTATTTTTTCTCTTTTGGCAAGCATCATGTGGTGAAGAAAGATCTAGGCACATATATCCAGTTGGATATGGGTAGCATGAGTTATTATTGTTGACATCACCCTTGAGGTGAGTACGTTTTGCTGATGTGTATGCGGTGAGTGTTAGCAATCATAGAAGACTATATGATGGTTGAGTATGTGGAGCTCTTACTTAGACTCTATTGAATAAGTTGAATTGCAATTGTTTGGTGACTAAGCATATAGGTTGTTGAGTTTCAAGAGAATTCATTGTTTGAACCTTAACATGTGAATTGGTTGCTACATTGTCCTGATGAGTTTTATGAGAAAGAGTTGTTGTTATGATGCTAGGGAAAGTGATTGAAATTATCATTGATCAAACTTATGCACTTTGCTAGCATTCACACATCATTAATTATTTATTTTATCATTTACCTACTAGGGGCGAGTAGGAATTAAGCTGGGGATCTTGTCGTCTCCAACGTATCTATAATTTATGAAGTATTCATGCTATTATATTATCATTCTTGGATGTTTTACAATAATTTTATAGCAACTTTATGTCATTTTTTGGGACTAACCTATTGATCCAGTGCCTAGTGCCACTTGTTGTTTTTCTCTTGTTTTTTACATCGTAGGAAGTCAATATCAAACGGAGTCCAAACACTGTGAAACTTTTTGTGGATTATTTATGGACCAGAAGACACCCAATGGGCCAGAGCAGCACTTGGGGGGTGCCCCAAGGGGGGCGCAACCCACCAGGGCGCGCCTGGGGGCCCACACATGCCCAGGTGGGTTGTGCCCACCTCGGTGGCCTCCCGTAACCCCTCTTCACCCTATAAATACCCAAATATTCCAAAAACCCTCAGGGTAACCCTAGATCGGAAGTTCTGCCGCCGCAAGCCTCTGTATCCACGAAAACCAATCTAGACCCTGTTCCGGCACCCTGTCGGAGGGGGAAATCTTCACCAGTGGCCATCTTCATCATCCCGGCGGCCACCACGATGAGGAGGGAGTAGTCCACCCTCGGGGCTGAGGGTTTGTACCAGTAGCTATGTGTTTAATCTCTCTCTCTCTCTCTCTCTTGTGTTCTTGAGATGTCACGATCTTGATGTATCGCAGGCTTTGTTAATATAGTTGGATCATATGGTGTTTCCCCCTCTCTATCTTGTTGTGATGAATTGAGTTTTCCCTTTGAGATTTCGTTTTATTGGATTGAATACTTTTATGGATTTGAGAGCACTTGATATATGTCTTGCATATGAATACTCATGGTGAAAATGGGGTACCATATTTATTCACTTGATATGTGTTTTGGCACTCAACTCGCGAATTCCCGAGGTGACATTGGGGTAATATATGCATAGGGGTTGATGCATGTTCTCGTCTTTGTTTCTTCGGTAGAAATCTTGGGGCACTCTTTGAGGTTCTTTTTGTTGGATTGAGTATTACGAATCTAAATTTGCTTTGGTGTTATTTTATTACGAACTCTTGGTTAGATCAATCGCAAAAAATAGCTTGATGTTATTTTAGTACGAACTCTAGAATAGATTGATCGGAAAGAATAGCTTTGAGGTGGTTTTGTACCCTACAAACAATTTATTCTTATGTTCTCCTCTAGATAGGAACTTTGAGTGATTCTTTATCGCACTTTGAGGGATGGTTATATGATCCAATTATATTAGCATTGTTGAGAGATTGCACTAGCGATACGGACCCTAGGCCTCATTTTCAAGCATTGCAATACCGTTTGTGCTCCGTTTTATCAATTGCTACCTTGCTGTTTTTATTGTTCTTATTACAAAAATCAATATCTACTATCCATATTACACTTGTATCACCATCTCTTCGCTGAACTAGTGCACATATACAAATTACCATTGTATTTGGTGTGTTGGGGACACAAGAGACTTTTTATTATTTGGTTGCAGGGTTGTTTGAGAGAGACCATGTTCATCCTACGCCTTCCATGGATTGATAAACCTTAGGTCATCCACTTGAGGGAAAATTGCTACTTTCCTACAAAACTTTGCGCTTGGAGGCACAACACGTGTCTACAAGAATAAAGCTGCATAGTAGACATCACATGCCCTGCAAAAACAAGTTAGACGTCTTCTACATTGTTGTTGCAAGTTTTACGTGGCTGCTACGGGCTTCTAGCAAGAACCGCTCTTACCTATGCAAAAATCATAACGATGATTATCAAGTTTGCTATTTTAATCTTCTACAAGGACCGTACATAGTCAAATTCGATTCACCTAAAGTAGGAGAAACACACACCCGCCAGCCACCTTTTATGCAAAGCAAATTGCATGTCAGTCGGTGGAACCGGTCTCATGTGCGTGGACATGTAAGGTTTGTCCAGGCCGCTTCATCCCACAATATCGCCGAATCAAAATAATACGTTGGTGGTAAGCAGTATGACTATCACCGCCCACAACTCTTTGTGTTCTACTCGCGCATATCATCTACGCATAGACCTGGCTCGGATGGCAACGTTGGGAAACATTGCATGGAAAACAAAAAAAATATATGCACACGCAAGATCTATCCGTGGAGATGCATAGCAACGAGAGGGGAGAGTGCGTCTACGTACCCTCGTAGACCGTAAGCAGAAGCATTTGTTTAACACGGTTGATGTAGACGAACTTCTTCGTGATCCAACCGATCAAGTACCAAACGTACTACACCTCCGCGTTCAGCACACGTTCAGCTCGGTGACGTCCTCGCCTTCTTGATCCAGCAAGACGGTGAAGTAGTGGATGAGTTCCGGTAGCATGACGGCATGGTGACGGTGGTGGTGATGCTATCTCCGCAGGGCTTCGCCTATGCACTAGGAAAATATAACCGAGGGACGAAACTGTGAGGGGGGCGCCGCATATGGCTAAGAGATTGTCGTCGCTATATGTGGTGCCCCCTCCCACTGTCCCACATATATATAGGTGCGAGGGAAAGGGGAGCCATTCAGGAGGCGCCCCAAGTGGGGCCGAATCACACTTGGGCTCCTGCGCCTAGCCGCTCCCCCTGCAAACAAAATAATCCAAAATTATTATTTTCAAACATAATACATAGTCGGCCA